>OX451741.1:1392008466-1392608466 GCA_948472305.1 Vicia faba | reverse complement strand
AATTGCAAGCTTTCCAAAATGTCCAAGAACTCCTTGAGATCATTCTTGAGTAGGGATAATCGAAGAGATGAAGTTGGTATTTTGTCACTTGGATTACAAGCCTTCTTCTGAAGAACATTGGATCCAATCCTCAAGCATGCTGTACAAATACCACTTTGCAGGATTCTAACTTGACTTTCACTCCATAGTTAAATGTTTTCACAACTGTTGGAAGCTTTAATCCAGGCATTCAATGCATTTTACAAATTTAATTGCATTTTGGGAAGAAAGGCAACATTGCAATTTTAGAAAAGCAAGCTTTATGCAAAGTCAGCTTGCATTGAGTCTTGCATTTGTTCTTTCTGCACAAACACACTCTACACAATCAGAATAAGTGTTTTTAAAGGTCTCATCCCCCCCCACAAGCTTGGTACTTCACCTTGAAACCATGCTTGCTAACTTTGCTTCAAAAACAAGTAACCAAGCAAAACATGTGAGTTTTTGTAATCTGAGTTGTTACAAGTCTTAAAATCTCTTGCTTATAAGTAGACACACTATTTGCAAGTGGGGACACAAAGGCTATTACCCTGAAACTGCCTCAAACATTCAAAAACCAAAAACCTGTTCATAAACACCATTAACATACAGTTCTGAACCAAAACTCATAATCTTCATTTCCACTCGTGCGTTTTGAAAACTAATCACTCAAACACCTTCTATACATCATATCATAGTGATCCAGGCCCCTGTTTCAAGACTGTAACTCCTCCATCACCATCCACCATTTTCAAATATCAAGCTTACAGGTTAACTTGAATAGAGAGATTCAGGGACTTTCAAGGCAAAGTAAGGGTTGGGATACACTCAAGGAGGTCCAGGCAAGCTAAACAGATCCTCAGGCCTTCTCAAAAGTTGCTCAAACTCCATTCACGACTCCAGCTGCAAGAGGTAAAAACTCAAACTTCTATCTCTTCATACAAGTATCATTTGATCCTGATTTGTGAAAACAAAATGTAGATATCCTTGCTCTAAAGCTAACCATGTTCATAGTTTCCATTTATATTGACTGTGTATAGAGAATTTTTGATTTGAAATTTATGAGAAAATTAGGTTTCAATTTAGGGCCAGCAAAATTAGTTTTTATCCTTGACATTTAGTTTACATAAGTTATATGTTTGAATTCGTGGGAAGAAACACCATAACTTTCATGTTTGGAGTTTCCATTTTTGTGGAGAAATGAGGAAGATACAGGTGGTCCGGCCATGGCTCAAGGTTGAAGATAAAGTTGGCTTCAGAAAGCAGTTTCTAATATATATTTATGCTTTGATTATATGATCAGATGAAACAGCCACCTCAGTGGCAAGCGCGCGCGTACTAAGGCATATGTTACCTAAAGGGCGAGGGTTCGAACCAATGTGAACCCCCCTTTTGCATTTTTTTTCCATTTTTTTGATTTTTTTTCTAACACCTTTTTTGCAGGCGCTGGGCCCTTTGGGCCTGGTATTTTTTTGTTTTTGCTAGCATACTTCCCAGTTTACTTGTGACACCCCTGGTCCATTTTATTTTTATTTATTTATTTATTTCTTTTTCTTTTAAATATATTTTCTAAAATACCAAAAAAAAATCACAAAAAGTATAAAAATAATAGATTTATATTTTGACATAATTTAGATATTTTTCCACATAAAAAAATTATTTTTTATTCATTATACTTTATTTACTTTTATTAAATTCCTTGTAAATATTTAATTAGAACTAAAATATTATTTATTTTATACTAATGAAAATATATTTTTGATATCAAAAAGACTAAAAGAATATTTTATAACACTATAATTTATTTTTCAAGACACAAAAATATAAAATAAAAAAAAATACTTTTTTTATAAACTTCATTTCTTTTTAAGTAGAATTAGGGTTTTATTCAAGAATATTTTTCTTAATGAATTCAAACTTGACTAATTATTTTCTTTATCTAATTAGGTTAAAATCAAAACCCCTTTCTTTAAGAAACCAAACAAAAAAAATCTTTTTCTTTGCATTTACAATTCTTGCATATTTATTTCATCTTGTATATATATTATTTATTCCAATTCTTGTACAAATTCAATTTGATTGTAATAGATTAATTAGGTTTATATTATTGCAATCCCCATTCATAAATTGTATACCCCCTCCCACGAATGTTGTAACAACGTAGTAACTTTAAATTTCACAATTTATCGCTTTTACATAATATGCTAGTAATTAGGGTTTGTATGGGAAGAATAAAATCAATCAAATAGAAAACCCTAATCCAAGACAAAAAAATCAAGTATGAAAATAACACACTTGCACACAAGCACCCCTAGGTTTTTCCCACTTGGTTGCCTTACAAAAATGGCCATATTACGCATGTAAGGTGTCTTAGCAAAAAACAAGCAAATACAAGATCATAGTCCCTCGATGACGCTATTCAAAGTTGCCTTACAAAATGATATTAGTCCCTCAAAAAGAATACTAAGATACCTCGCAAAATTGCTAATCATGGCTATACGATGACCCACGCCCGTCCCGTTAACATCCAAAGATAGGGTTGCTTACCAAGTCAATGGTAAGACAACAATGTCAAAGGAAAAGAAAATGAACAAGAAAGACATTTGAGTAGGTAGATTGCTCTAATTACTTGCTCCATTTCAAAACAAACATCCTTGCTATTTTCAAAACAATCACATACACTTTCAAACATCTTACAAAACTGAGAACATTTTTGAAAGATCAACACATTTGTATACGTTCTTACGAACGAGAATTATTATAAAGATTTCCTAAACAATGGCCTCTTTACAAAATACTTTTAAAAACCACACAAAGAAAAATTTCAAACAAAAGCAAGTGATCTAACAAGTAACTAAGAACCCATGGAAAACCATGGATGAAGAGGGTGCTAATACCTTCCCTTTTCATAATCTACCCTCCGAACTCAAGAAACAATCTCAAAGGTCTTTCCTGTGCTTTTTGACCTTTCCTTTTGGATAAAAGAAAAGTCGGTGGCGACTCTTGCTAACCGCAACATTTGTGATCAAACGCAAAACCCTCAAGTCACTTCTCCCACCATATCACAGTTGGGAACAAATATTGTTATCTAAAGAGAGGATCTGGTCGAAGGTTGGACTTATGAAGTCAAATCAAAGGATTGAAATATTCAAAGATGCTTGCTGGCCAGAGTCTTATGCGCTGCCAAGTCCAAGCCTGCTGCACTTGCCACAACATTCCAAAATTGCTGCACAACAGTCTTGCTATGCTGCCCTCATATTTGGACCAATTTGGCATACAAATACTGCACCTCGAAGACTAAAACAACATCATACCTAATTTGTTCAAATTTATTTTGTTTTCCCTCCTAAACCTCAGCCAACTTCATCTATAAATAAGAAGTTCCACAACAAATCTAAGGGGCTGGACAACACATCCATAGGGCTTTGGTAGCTGGAAAAACTTTGATTGTGTGAAAATCATCAAACACTTCACACACTCTCAAATCCAGAATCAAAAGACCACACCCTTGTTTCTGTTCCTTTCGAATCCAATACTAGGAATGCAACACCTGTTTCTTTTCCCTTTTGAATTCAAGAGCAACCCCACACTTTGTTCTTTCTTTAGAATCCAGCAAAAGAAACACCACACTTGTTTCTTTTCCTTCGAATCCAGAAACCAACAAACACAACTCCACTCTTCTTGGCCTTCGAATCTATTCAAAGAAACACCACACTTGTTTCTTTCCTTCGAATCCAAGAGCACCCAGGGCAGCAACTCGGGGTCCAGCACAGACATTCCAGCTTCAAGCAAGGTAAATCATTCTGACCTTAACCCTTTCGTTTCAAGCATGTAAATGATATTTGTTTACTTTTCGTTTCTGCCCCTTTTCGTTTGTTTTTTGTGTCCAAATACATAGTAGAACCAACCTGTACAGACTCAAATAAAAAAGAAAACAAAACAAAGTTTATTGAATCGAAGCCTTAGGATTCGCCCCTGGCTGCTTCACAGTTGCAAACAAAACAAATAATTTGGCGTGAATCAAAGCCTTAGGCTTCGCCACGCTGACTTCCATCCCCAATCGAAAGAAGGACAAAGGGTGTAATCGAAGGGCATGCTAATACGGATTCCCAGACCCAATCGAAAGAAGCAAAAGAAGGGTGAATCAAAAGGGCCTACTGCCTGGATCGAAGGACTCACTTTTTCTCTCTTTCTATGTTATTTATGATTTTCTTTATATTTTCTTGCTATTCAAAATGGTTGTAATAGTGTAGGATATTTATTTTCTACATTTTTATTACTTTATACAAATGTTAGTAATTAGGATGTATGGCAAGATAAAACCAACAAGTAGACAACCCTAATCAAAGACTAAATGCATGCAATCAAACACACCATTCACACACATGCACCTCTAGGGTAGTCTTAATTGTTGCCTCGGAAAATAGTCATATCCCTCGAATATGGGTGTTTTAGCCAAGTCCCTCGATAAAAGATCGTAATCCCTCGATGTCCCTCGATGTTGCCTTCGGTAAACGATATAGTCCCTAAAAGAAAGTTGCTAAAACGTCCCATAGGTTGCCTTCTATGACTATATAAACGACCCACGCCCGTCCTTTCACATACAACGACGGGGCTTCTTATCAATCAATGGTAAGATGACAACATTTAAAGGAGGAGGAAAAGAACAAAGACCTTTGAGTAGGTAGGATGCTCATAGTTGCTTGCTTGCTCACAACTAATTTTTTTTCACACCAACACTTTCAATTGAAACATTTTCAAAAGATAAAACACTTTGTATGCATTCTTATAGAGACGAGAATCATTACAAAGGCACTTTTTGAAATCACTTTCAAAAACACCCACAATAAACACCTCTTTGAACTATTTTCAAAATCAACACTTTGTACGCATTCTTATAGAGACGAGAATCATTACAAATACGTTTTCAACATATTTTCAAACCCACACCACAAGCGCATTTTCAAACAAAAGCAGTTGATCTAGCAAGCAACTAAGATCCCGTAGATAACTACGGATGAAAAGGGTGCTAACACCTTCCCTTTTCATAACCTACCCCCCGAACTCAAGAAATAATCTCAAAGGTCTTTCCTATTCTTTTCACCCTTTCCTTATTGGATAAAAGAAAAGTCATTGGTGACTCTTGCTATCAGCAACAATTGCAATCTATTGCAACTGTTTTTTTATCAAGAGTCGCCACTATTAGTTTTTATCCTAAGGAAGGGAACCTAACAGAAAACCATAATGCGCAGACAGAGATTCTAGGTTTCGAAATCAATTGGACGAAATGAAGGTGTTAGGCACCTTTCATCCACCTTGTTCACAAGGATATTAAGCTCTAGGTTTAGGTTTAGGGTAAACAGTGTTTTAAGTTTTAATTAGCAAGACCCGCCACGATTTTAGATCGCGTGCCTACGTATCCTCTTATGAGGAATCAGAGTCCTAATTCGTAGTTCGTATGGGTTGGTGTCTTTTAGGGGTTTGCAAACATATTTTGAATCACTTCACACTCGGTCGGGAGTAGTGATTGCGAAGATTTTGACTGAGTACACAATAAGCAAAAATTAGTATGAAACCCATTTGCAAAAAAAACTGTTGATTAGCTTAATTTATTCACGAAAATGGTTTGAGATTTGTTTGTGTTTTTTAATAACATTAATTGCAAAAATTCTTGATTAATGTATGATGAAAAAAAGGTATATAATGCAAAAATATATTAAATAATATATGCCATTTTGATGTAAAAATAATTCATCTTCATGATATAATAAATAATAATAATATATAATAATAATGATTAATGTAAAAACTAATAATAATAATTATTGCAAATAATAATAACTATTATAAAAAAAAATTATAAGTATAAGAATTAAAAATATAATGTATTAAAAATAATAAAACAAATAATGGATTAAACCAGGGGGGTGCATTTTCAGTTATGAAGTAAAAACAGGGGGTGTTGAAAGTAGTGTTGGTTGGCCCAACTATAGTTCTGGACAGGGGGGGTATATTGCTAGCTCAGTTTTAGTAATATGGCCAAAAAAGGGTGCAAATAGCGCGTGGGCTAGGCCCAACACAGATTTTTGAAGGGGTCGGATGTATCGTGTAAGCGAGGGCGTATTGGACTTACGGTGTAACTTGGCCTACTGCCGTCTAATGAAGATCAAATGGATATAAAGGGGGTGTACGTTAACTATGGTGTATGCACGCGTACGGAAGAATAACAAAACTTAAATTTTTTTTTAACATTTTTAATTTCATCTTCTATGGTTTCACAGTATCTGTCTCTCTCTCTCTCTCTCTCTCTCTCTCTCGTTTTTCCTCACAACCCCCTTTCCATCTTCTCTCTTACAAACCCTAGTGTCCTCCTTCAACCATAACCGGCGGCGACTCAATCACCAAACTTACCCCTACCACCAATTAAACCCCCAACACAATTCACAAACAGAATCAAACAAAAGATAAGCTGAGTGGTTTTACCCCGTTTGCGATTATGTATTCCGATCCAGCTTCTTCCGATTTGGGTACTGATCTCTTCTTTTTCTCCGTCTGTTTGCAGGTTCCGGCTGTAGCCTCAAAGATTGATGGTGGAGTGCGACGAAGGAGCGGTGGCTAGCGGTGGTTCAAGGGTGATTAGGGTTTCCGATCTGGAAACTCTAATCACTTTTGTTTCTGGATCTCCAACGGCAAGGGTTCGTCCAAATTTCCGTCTTCCAGTTTTTTTCCTTCTTTCTCCCACCCCTCCTGTATTTTTCTAGTTTTCTTTTTATAGGGTTAGCAGTTAGGGTTATCATTACGAATTGTTTAGCTTAGATTTAGGGATGATTAGAGAGAAATTAGGGTTTTGAAAATTATTGTAATTGATTCGATTTGTTCTATTGGACTGATTTAAGATTTGTAATTTATTTTGATTGAATGTAATTCGAAGATACTATTGAATAAAGTTGAGATTTATTTTGTAATACTTAAGATTTGATCTAGTTTTAAGATTCTGAGATTTTTTGCCTCTGTACATTAGGGATTCAGATTGTTTGTAATGGATATAGTGAATATTTAATATATTTTTCAATCTTTTTCTGAGATTTCCTTCTGTATAAAAATAGATTCGTTTTTAATTTTGAAGATTTGGTTTGTACTGATTCAATTATGTAAACTTGGAGATTTTAGTTTGTATTAATAATTCCTGAATATTTGCATATTTTATTTATCATATTTGATTGCTTGCCTAATTTCTGCTTTGTATTACTTTGCTGTAAAAAGCCATGATTTTTTTAACCAAATTTAAACAGTATCTGTTGTTGAATCAAAACGTGCGCAAATATTCCATGACTGAAACAAGTCTTATTTAAATTAGGCATGCGTTAATTTTTCTTCACAAATGTGTGCAAAAATTATCCTTTGGGCTTGACAATATTACTCAATGGTTTTGGGCCTTCACACGGTTTCTGCAATAGCACAACATTAGTCCAAACTGTGCCTAGCGATCCAACAGATTTTTTGTTTCCTTTTTTATTTATTTATCACAAAACTATAACAACAAATGTTTAGTAAAATACTTTATAAAATCTTTTTAATAACAAAAATAACAATCTCCTAATAATTTTGTAAAAATATTTTCCAATCATAATGACGAAAAACTTTAATGATAGTAACATTTTTTTTGGAAATAACACAGTAATGACAAAAACGTCAAACGGGCTGGCTAACAAAAAACTCAATGGGCTTATGAATCTATAACCATACCCCTATGTTGCTATTCCATGACTAAAACGAAAATGGGCCAATACAGATTCTAATGGACTTTAAATTTAAAGTTTCACCTCTTCTTTTTACTAACAACGATAACACTTAATGAACCCTTATGTAGCGATTATTAACTAATGGTAACTTAAATTTAAGTAGACTTTATAATTTAATAACTTAGTAATAATTTAATTATTTTTCTTTTGAATTGCATGGGCCATGGGCCAACATGCGTTGCGAACAGATTTATGAGTCTTTCGATTTAGAAAGCCCCATTTTCTTGAATTAAAATACACCCTTTTTCTTGGATAAAGATGGGCCATCAGATGCTGTTGTACCATCTTTAATTAAATATATCTTCTATTTAAATCTTGAAAAATAAAGTCTTGAAAAATAAAATCACCGAGGTAGGATAAATTTGGGGTACGACAGCTGCCCCTATTCAATTATCTTCCAACCGAATAATGTGAGAAAACGCGGATCTAGCGCATTCTGATTGGGAGTTTATTGAATACTTGGAATACCCAAAATTTGTCCGACCAATCATAAGGTTACGCTGATGTAGCACACCTTTACGAGTCTTGAGAAAACTGGCGAAGCCGATGGTATATTGCTTATCTGAGTTCGATAACGAGGCATATAGTCTTTGATCTTAAAAGCGTGGTTTTGTATGTCTTGGCTTATTCACCTATTAATACTTGATGGTGCATGGCTACTTGAAGACTGAGGCCATGGGTTACGTTTGCGAATCGTTGCATGACGTCTAAGGCGATGTTTCGAGCGTGAATACATTGTGGCTCAGAGACCATGTGTTTGAGTTCGGAGAACGCATTGCGGCTTAGAGGCAATGAGTTAAGTTTGGATAATATATTGCGGCTTAGAGGCAATGTGTTTAGTTTGGAGGATACATTGCGGATTAGAGGCAATGTGCTGAGTTCTGAGGATGGATTGCGGCTAAGAGGCAACGTGATGAGTTCTGAGGATGTATTACGGCTTAGAGGCAATGTGTTGAATTTGCAATACATTGCGGCTTAGAGGAAATGTGTTGAGTTTTATTTTCCATAGCAGCATGAAGTCTGAGGCAATGGATTATGTTTGCAAATCACTGCGTGAAGTCTGAGGCGATAAGCTAATCTGATTTCGAACATCGCTGCTTGAAGTCTGAGATGATGGTCTGAGTTTGGGTAATGCATTATAGCTTAGAGGCAATGTGCTGGTTAGGATGATATATTGCGGCTTGGAGGCAATATACTGATCTGGACAGATACATTGCGGCTTAGAGGCAGTGTGTTTGAGTTAGATGATATATCGCGGCTTAGAGGAAATATACCAAGTTTCACGAATACACTGTGGCTTAGAGGCAATGTGTTGGCTTGGATAATACATTGCGGCTTAGAGGCAACATAATACTTTGAGAATATGTTGTGGCTTAGAGGCAATGTACAGAGTGTTGAGGATTAACTTGCGTCTTAAAGGAAACATAATGGGTTTGAAGATATGTTGCGGCTTAGGGGAAACATACTGAGCTTGTAAGGAGCTCATCACTGCAGGAAGACTTAGGTGATGGGCTGAATGTGTCACAACATGAAGACTGAGGTGATGGGTTAAATCGTAGGAGGAGTATTGTGTAGGTTGACCCTTAGATAGTTGAATCGGGGGTGAAATTATTTGTCTGCTTGCTAGACGATATATGTGCATGCATGCGTATTGAATGTTATATGTATTTAAAATGTATGATGTTTGACATTGATAAGGAACCCTGACTATATGCGTGTTGTATGCAGGAATGCATAGTGTATGTATGCTTGAGATATTAAATATGCGTAAGATGCGTATATGCCTTAAAGTGTTATGAAGACTATTTATGGCATTCTCTCCTTTGAACCATTGGCTTAGAGTTACCAATCCCTTGGTGTTGTATGTTGTGTTTCCATAGCATTGTTGGGCTTGAACGCAGTGGACAAAGTTAGCAGAATTTGAACATTGATTTTTTGTATTGTGAGCGCGGGTGTAGACGTAGACATAGACGTAGGTAATGGCCTATGTGTAGATTTGTAAGCCCATATGTAAGCGTAGACCTTGTGTCGTAAGTTAGGCATAGGTGCTGACATGGACATAGACTTTGCGTAGGGACGTGTATATATATTGTTGTACCCCAAAATTTTCCCTCTTATTTCTCAAGGAATCACCCTGGATTCTCAAGTTTTCTCTCATACAAATTTCAAGCCTTGAATTATCAATTTTTCCAAGCAAACCATTCACAAGGGCAAAATGGTCATTTGCACGCTGAGAGGTCTAACTTTGACTTTTGGACCAAAACCAAGTTTCAAGAATCATATTCCATCAAGACATGTTGGAATATGAAGTTTGTATCATCAAAAAGTTCAAAGTCAAATTTACTATGGAAAAAGCCAAATTTCTAAATACTTGGGATTTTTCTAAGTATTTAAGAAAAAATGACATTTCAGAACTTCTAAGTCAGCCCCCAGGCTGGTGCATTCAGAAGTTGTAAACATGGTTCATCACATAGTCTGCAGTCAGAATATGGCTCTTCAGCATCTACGCAAGTTCAGTCAGAGTTTGCTAGGGTAATGTAAAGAAGGTATTAAAGCGTAATATGAAGCCTGAAAGCTCCTTCAGAACATGCTGGAGCCAGAAAGTAAGAGGATGAGAAGATTGGATGCTACACTGAAGCATAACTTCTAATCCAGAGTTTTCAAAGATAAATCAAAGAAGGTTACTAGAAAGCCTAGGGAATCCTTCAGAACATGCTAAGGCAACAAGGTACAAAGATCAGAAGTTGGATGTTTGTCCTAGATAGAACTTCTGATCCAGAATTAAGCAATGATGCAAAATCTCAAATTACAGGATTTTTGATTTTGACAAATCTCATCATCATTTAATGATCATTAATGCTCACAACCACTTTTGAGTCTTTGTCCAAAGGATCTCTCCACGTGTGGCATAGAAATACCCTTGTTATCCTTAAAAGCAAACTTTTATACATAAGTGCGGGAGGGTCCATGCGTAACTTCCTGCTTGTGGGTTTAATTTTCCTTAATCCCTGCTTGCTAATCCAGTCTAGGCTAAAAAACTGTCAACTATCACACCTTTTTTTGAACTTGCTTCAGGAACAAGTCAACATCTAGAGTATGATGTTGGCGCTACTTGATCTCTCCAAAACTACAAAAATCTTTGCCTATAAATAGAACACTTTTGGCCATTGAAAGGAGGTCAAAAATTTGAGAAAAGAAAAGCCTTGAACCCCTTCCAAAATCCCAGGAGCTCCAAGAACTGTAAACACACAACATAAAACCTTGTTAACTTTTGATCCATTGCATTCAAAACTCCATCTGTTCTCAAATATTTCCTCACTAAAAAAACTATTCACACAGTTTCTGATCTACACGTTAGAAACTGCCTAAACTTCTGTATTCATACTACCTCATATTTTCCATCCATCTACTCATAGAAATCAGAGCATCACCTCTTTGCTGTTCCAGAAGTTGAGAACCTCCATCCTGCTGAGCACGTGAAGAAGTTACTCAGAACCTCACCAGAATTCAGGATCAACCTCTGTCCCATAAAATCTTTTCAGCTGTAAGGTAAGCTTCTGCTGACTCTTATCACGTTACTCAAAGCATTACCAGACTTACAGGCTCAAAAATACAATGTAGATATCATGTTTCTAATGTTGTATATATTCTGAGATTTCATGCACCTGCCGATTTAAGTAGAGAATAAATCAGTTCAGAACTTCTTGAGGAAATTAGAACTCATACTTAGGATTAGCAAATTCATACGTGCCTCTGATTTGTAGTTCTGATATTTCCTATTTCTGAAATGCTATGACACCTGCTATAATTGTTTTATGCACGTCTTCTGTTTTATGGAGAAATAACCAAATTACAGATGTTCTGACTAGCATAGAAAGAAAGATCAAGTTCTGCCAAGTGGTTTCAGAACTTCTAAAGTCTGTCTAGTTGCTAGTGGTGTCAGAACTTCTGAAAACTATTATGTTCCCAGTGGGTTCAGAACTTCTGACCTTACACATTTTCACTAACAAGTTTATGTTTTGCAGCGTGCCAGGGTCAGAACCTCTGACTCCATTTTTATCAGCAACACGCTGATTCATTTTTCCTTTTTCCTTTTTTTATATATTATTTTTGCTATCACTCTCCCTTCCATTAATCAACAAACATCAAAAGTATTTTCTTCATACTTTATTTTATTTCTTAAAACAAAAGACCAAAGATAGTTTCTTAAAATAAGACAAGTTTGTTTCACATTTTCTTGTACATTCTTACATATTTCAATATGGTTGTAATAGTAATTTAGGACTTATTTTACTTACAACCCCATTCATAAATTTGTACCCCCACTCCCTAAATATTGTAATAGCATAGGACTTTACATTTCTGCAATTTATTGTTTTCCTTATACTGTATAGTAATTAGGCGTGTATGGAAAGATAAAACTGACAAACAACCACCAAAAATCAAAGACAAATGCATGCAATCGAACACACTTGCACACATGCACCCTTAGGGTAATCTCACTTGTTGCCTAAAAATGGCCATGTTATGCATGTGGGAGGTTTTAGCACAAACAAATCGAAAAAAAGATCATAGTCCCTCGATGACACTATGAAAGTTGCCTTATAAATGATCTTAGTCCCTCAATAGAAATGCTAAGATACCTTGCAATATTGCTAATCATTGTTATACGATGACCCGTGCCCGTCCTGTTTACATCCAAAGATAGGGTTGTTTACCAAATCAATAGTAAGACAACAATGTCGAAGGAAAAGAAAATGAACAAGAAAGACTTTTGAGTAGGTAGAATGTTCCTAATTACTTGCTCAATTTCAAACAAACATCCTTGCTATTTTCAAAACAAACACCTACACTTTCAAAACATCTTACAAAATTGAATTTTTTTTCCAAAAGATCAACATCTTTGTAGACATTCTTATGAACGAGAATCATTACAAAGATTGCCTAAACAATGGCCTCTTTACAAAATACTTTCAAAAACCACACAAAGCACCATTTCAAACAAAAGCAAGTGATTTAAGCAAGTAACTAAGAGCCCATGGAAAACCATGGATGAAAAGGGTTCTAATACCTTCCCTTTTTATAATCTACCCCCCGAACTCAAGAAAACATCTCAAAGATCTTTCCTGTGCTTTTTCATCTTTCCTTTTGGATAAAACAAAAGTCGGTGGCGATTCTTGCTAACCGCAACATTTGCGATAAAACACAAAACCCTCAAGTCAGTTCTCCCACCGTATCACAGAACTGGCGACTCTGCTGGGGATTTTTTAAAAGTGGGGTTACCTTAGGGTTTAGATCACATTTATTTGCTTACATTGTTTGACTTGTTTGCTTTACATTATGGTTCTTTGTTTGGGTTTGAATCCTCCACCCGGATTTGGGAAACATTATAGGTAAATAGAAATAAGTTGTGGAAACTGTGCGGGGTATACCGACATGGTCTAAGAAATAGCTATGTTAGTGTGACATATTTGTGGGTACCGGTAGCCTTTGAGTTAATCAAAGAGAATAAGGGGCCGCTGAGTGATGTCATGAAACACTAATGAACTTCTAGAACCATTTACTTGACCAACTTGGCCTTTAGGATGTAGTGAGATGATCGGCTTTGGTGCAGTCCAAAGTTGTTAGATACTCGATACTACACTCATTGAGGGTTAGTTTCTTGGGATATTTCGGTCGCCATTAAAGAGGCTTGAGCTGAAACAATGACCAAGAAAACAATCCAGTGATATTGAGCTCCTTAGAACCCGATTACTACTATTAGGACAGGTTGAGCCAACTAAACTTCAAGAGGGTACTTACCTATAAAACCCCATGCAAGCCTAAACTAAGATTTTTTGATTTGTTTGTATGTGCATACTTGTACATAACATCATGGACATCATGAGCATCATATGCATCCACTAACCATTTCAAGGATTTTGGAGATTCATCTTTGTTCTTTTTTTGTAGGATATGGATTCACTTCGCAGGAAAACTATCCAAATCAACCCTGTAAGAATTCCTCCACAACTCAAGGAGCTAGCTTCAAGGATCCATGAGAACTCTCCATTCACCGAGAGGCATGGTCGTCTACTCAACTTGGTCATCTCTAACACAGAGGAGGATTTAATGAAAGTGCTCTTCCAGTTCTTTGATCCTTTGCATCATTGCTTCATATTTCCTAACTATCAGCTTGTGCCTACTTTGGAAGAATTCTCTCAACTCTTGAGGATTCCTATTCTCAATCAAATACCTTTCAACGGTACGAAAAGAGATCCAAAGCCAGAAGAGATTGCTCAAGCCCTGCACTTGCACTCATCTGATGTCACAACTCATTGGGAAACTAGAAGTGGTGTCAAAGGCTTCTTAACAAAGTTTCTGTTTGAGAAAGCCCAAAGCTGTTGGAATTCCCTAGACTTGCAAGCTTTTGAGGAGATTGTGGCTCTTCTTATCTATGGGATGGTCTTGTTCCCCAATCCTGACCAACTCATAGACATAAGTGCCGTCAAAATCTTCATGTCACGCAATCTGGTGCCTACATTACTAGGGGATACCCTACACTCTTTTCACACTCGTACAATAAGGAAAAGAGGGGTCCTTATGTGTTGTACTCCCCTCCTGGCAAGATGGTTTATTTATCATCTTTCCCAATCAGTCTTAAAGAATGAGCAAGGATTAAGGTGGTCACAAAGGTTAATGACACTCAAACATTCAGATATTCATTGGTGCCCTGGATCCAAAGAGAATGTTATCATTGTTGACCGTTGTGGGGAATTCCCTAATGTCCCTCTTCTTGGAATTAGGGGAGGCATCGCCTACAACCCATGCTTAGCTCTAAGATAGTTTGGTTATGCCCGAAGGGATGGCCCACATGATATGCTGATTCAAGGCTTGGTATTCGACTACGACAACGATGATCAAGGTCTTCGCCAGAGATTCATCCGAGCTTGGAGAATGCTAAACAAGGTGGATAGCAAGACTTTGGGACACAAGAATTCCATCCCTATTGAGCCTTACCTCAAGTGGGTACGAACCCGCGCTCAAAGTCTTATGATGCCCTATCCTTCCATTCTCCCAGTGGTTATTGATCCTGTTAAGGAAGGAGAAGTTCCATACACTATCCTACATCCTGACATGCCCACATCTTTGAAGATCTATAAAGGGATTGGATACAACTCAAAGGAGAGCGAGATACTTTCGAAGCCCAATTCTACGCAAGCGAGAAGAAGGTTTTGGAACTCACTAGGCTACTTCATGAGGAGCAGACTCTAAATGCCTACATAGCACCAAAGAGGATGCGCACTACTTTTTTATCTTAGAGTGTTATTTTATTTTGCCCAAGGGGCATTGATGTACTCAAACTCTATTTTATTAATATAACGTGTGTTTCTTTTTGTTTAAAACAAATTTGAATCTTTTAAAATCCTTGAAAACATTGCATATACACATATCATTCATCATAACATAAACAAGTCTTTTGAAACAAGTTTCCTCATCTCTCTAACTGTTTATTTCAGTAAGATGGATCTCGAACAGACGGTCAAAGATCTTCAAGCTCAAAACATGCAGTTTCAACAGTTACTCATGACCCTAGCCAAGGGGCAAGATGAGTTGAAGACTCTGTTAGCTGAAGAAAGAAAGAAGAAAACAAAGAAATCCACTGGGGTTTTGAATATGGGGAGAAGATTTCAGGGACAAACTAGAAGAACCTTGAATTTTGCAACCACTTCCGGGGAAGGAGAAGGAAAAGGAAAAGAAACAGCGGTTCCGTCAGAATCTGAAGAGGAGGAAGAAGAGGAAGACTACTCTGAGGAACAATACCCTCCGGCTGATGATAAGTACAAACATCTTGAAGAGCGCTTAAGTGCTATGGAAATACAAAGGGTACCAGGTCTAGACTTTAAAGAATTGGGGCTAGTATCGGGAATTGTGATCCCACCAAAATTCAAAGTGCCGTTGTTTGCAAAATATGATGGGGTGTCATGTCCTAAAATGCACCTCCGATCATACGTGAGAAAGATTCAACCGCACTCTACCGATAAAGACTTGTGGGTGCATTTTTTCCAAGATAGTTTATCCAGAACACAACTCGATTGGTTTTACCAATTAGAAAGGGCCAACGTCCACAACTGGGAAGACCTTTCCGCAACTTTCTATAAACAATACCAGTATAATGCAGATTTGGCGTCTACCCGTACTCAACTTCAGAGTATGGCTATGGCTTCAAATGAGGGTTTCAAAGATTACACACAAAAATGGAGAGATCTAGCTGGGAGAGTGCAACCCCCTCTGTCTGAAAGGGATTTGGTGGATATGTTCTTAGGCACTCTATCAGGCCCTTTCTCCAACCATTTGATTGGGAGCTCATCTGCTGGGTTTACTGAGTTAGTATCAACCGGAGAGAGGGTGGAAGCTGGCATAAAAAGTGGAGAGATTCAGAAGGATTCGTCTGCCTCTACACCTGTGAAGAAACCTTTCACTGGGAAAAAGGAGGTATCTGCTGTTTATCCATAAAGGAACCAAGGGAGAGCTGAATGCCGACCAATGGTAGGGGCCGTTATGATCCCAAAGCTTACATCTGATCAATCAAGAAGTAACCAACCAAGGGTGGAAAGGCCAGTCCGACAATTCAACAGAATTAATATGACTATGGCCCAGGTTTTACCACATCTTCTGAAGTCTAATCTGGCAACTTTAAAAGAAGCTCCAAAGAATCCCAACACGGCGTCCCCTCATTATCACCCGAATGCCAGATGCGATAGCATTCCGAAAGTTCGGGCCACGACACCAATAACTGTCGGGATTTGAAAAATAAAATTCAAGACCTCATAGATGCAAAAGAGATTGAGTTTGAGGCGCCCGAAAAACCGAATGTCATTTCCGCTCCTATGCCTAGACATGGTCACAACGCCAATGCTATCGAGGAAGATTTGTTTGTTGCTACAGTGGATGAACTCTTGACTCTGCTCCCGATAATTAAGACGAACTTGTTGAAAGCTGGTATATTCCCAGGTTGTAATAAGGACTGCCATCTTTGCTTATCCTCACCGACTGATTGCCCTCTGTTGAAGACATGCATTCAACGCCTGATAGACAACCAAGAGATTCTGTTTGAAAATGATCCTGTTTCACCCATTCCTGTTGAAGACGTTTCAATCATAACCATCTCCGCCAATCCTTCCAGGGTCCCCAAAAGACCCGTTAGGATTACATCGGTTCCTAAGACTACTCCCCTTATAATTACAATGCCCGGGCCGGTCCCGTATGAATCAGATAAAACAGTACCGTGGAATTACTGTAGAGAAATCTACTACCATGGTATCAAACAAGATAGGCTGACCACCGAAGAAGTGAGATCCAAAGAAGAAGATTCCGACATTGGCAATATTGCCGGAACTAGTAAGATTACCCGTAGTGGTAGAATATTCTCTCCAGAGATTACCCCTCCAAAGGCAGTTTTTGGACCCGTGGCTGTTCCGAAGATTACCTCTGCACCAATAATCATACCTGCAATTGCTCCTACCGACAAAGACGACACGACCCCTACTGTTATCCCTACCAATACTTCTACTGCTTAAAATCGAGGAAAAAGCATTCAAGAAGAGCCTGTCCGGACGAAGGCTCAATCACTAGCTATCCCCGAAACATCCAAGAAGGAAATGGAAGAGATCCTGAGGATAATAAAGAAGAGTGATTATGACGTGGTTGAACAGTTGGGGCAAACTCCCTCTAAGATCTCCATGCTAGCCTTGCTGCTGTGCTCTGAGGCACATGCGAAAGCTCTGGTAAAATTTCTGAAGACAACCCATGTGCCACAAGAGACGTCTGCTGACCAATTCCAAGACTGTGTGGCCAGTTTGACAGCTGATAACGGCCTAGGCTTCTCTGATGCTGATTTGACACCCAAAGGGAGAAAGCACAATAAGGCATTACATGTCTCTGTGGAGTGTAGAGGAACGACTCTGGCCCATGTCTTGGTGGACACGGGTTCATCTTTGAACGTCATACCAAAGAAAGCTCTTGACAGATTGGATTGCGAAGGGTTGACTCTAAAACCCAGTAACATAGTTTTGAGAGCATTTGATGGCTCAAAGAGGATGGTCCACGAGGAGGTGGACATCCCCATAAAAGTGGGAGCTCAGACTTTCAACTCAACCTTCTATGTAATGGACATCCGCCCCTCTTACTCCTATCTGTTAGGATGGCCTTGGATCCATAATGCCGGTGCTGTCACCTCCATGCTACACCGGATGCTGAAGTACCCGATCCAAGGAAAGATCATAACTGTCCACGGAGAGGAGGAGTACATGATTAGTCATCTAAATTCTTTCCGATATGTGGAGTTGGATGGAGAGTTCATTGAAACTCCTTTTCAACATTTCGAGGAGGTCTCTCAAGAAGTAGCGGTAACCAAGGCGGTATCCCCGATTCCCAAGATCACAAGACCTCCGCTTCAGATGTCATCTCTAAAGGACGCCAAGGCAGTAGTAGAAGAGGGTGGATGCACCATCTGGGGGAAGCTTCTGGACATCCCGTATAAATCAGACAAGTTTGGCTTGGGGTTTACTTCAACTGCTCAGAAGGCTGTGCACCATGCCCGTGCTGGAGGGCCACCTTTGAAGATTAGTAACCGGGAGGTCAATGCAGTGGAAGATGGTGAAGAAGATGGAAGCTTGGAAGATTGGATATTTCCTACTGTCAACAGAGGACTTCGTAATTGGGAAGCCAGAGACCTTGTCCCAATAACTTTCATCTCTCAGTAATTTATCTTTTACATTTCTGTTGGACTTGTAATATTCACAAACAATTCGCACTTTAAAAACTTTGTGTCTTACCCGAGGCACAATGGTCCATTTGTAAGGGTTTTTATTTCATCTTCATATGACATGCAATGAATCATGGACGTTTTTTCACATACAAACCTTTTGTGCTCATTATATTTCTTTTAGATTTTATTGTTTAAAGATGGCTATACCCTTACACACACCCACACTCACAAATGCAGGTACCCCTCCATTCCAGATCCCATGGGTAACGATACTGCTATGGCCTTAAGTGACTCTGAAGATCTAATCTACCAAGCCGGATACGAAGGTGAGGAAGATTGTGAAGTACCAGGGGAATTGGCCAGACTACTACAACAAGAGAAAAGAGCTATTCAGCCTCATGAGGAACCGTTGGATACAATCAACTTGGGTACCGAGGAAGATAAAAAGGAAATCAAGGTGGGTGCCAACCTAGAGCCGAGTGTCAAGGAACGTCTAATTCAGCTATTGCATGATTATGTTGAGATCTTTTCCTGGTTATACGAAGACATGCCAGGACTTGATACAAACATTATGGTACATCGTTTGCCCACAAGAGAAGACTGTCCACCAGTGAAACAAAAAGTCCGCCGCATGAGACCTGACATGTAAGATAAGATCAAAGAGGAAGTCATAAAACAATTTAATGCTGGATTCTTGGCTGTCACTTACTATCCTCAATGGGTTGCCAACATTGTTCCCGTGCCTAAAAAGGACGACAAAGTACGAATGTGCATGGATTATAGAGATTTAAACAGGGCCAGCCCTAAAGATGATTTTCCACTTCTCCATATCGACATCCTGGTTGACAATACGGCCAACACAAAGTGTTTTCCTTCATGGACGGATTCTCAGGTTATAACCAGATCAAAATGGCACCTGAGGACATGGAGAAAACTACATTTGTCACACAGTGGGGCACGTTCTGCTACAAGGTGATGCCATTCGGATTGAAGAATGCTGGGGCAACCTATCAACGTGCTATGGTAGCTTTGTTTCATGATATGATACATCATGAGATAAAGGTCTATGTAGATGACATGATAGCCCGATCACAAACCGAAGAGGAGCACCTTGATCACTTGCAAAAGTTGTTTGTGAGATTGAAGGAGTACAAACTAAGATTGAATCCAAACAAGTGGACATTCGGAGTCCGGCCCGGTAAACTCTTAGGTTTCGTTGTCAGCAATAAAGGCATTGAGGTTGATCCTGCCAAGGTTAAAGAGATACAATAAATGCCTGCTCCTCGTGCTGAGAAAGAAGTCAGAGGATTCTTGGGACGCCTGAACTATATTGCCAGATTTATTTCTCACCTAACAGCTACTTGTGAGCCAATCTTCAAGCTATTGAATAAAGATCAAGTAGTCAGATGGAATGATGAGTGCCAGATCGCTTTCGACAAAATCAAAGAGTACTTACAAGAGCCTCCTGTTTTGATGCCACCAGTCGAGGGAAGACCACTGATCATGTATCTGACTGTTTTAGAGAACTCAATGGGGTGTGTATTGGGGCAGCATGACGAGTCTGGCCGAAAAGAGCTCGCTATTTACTAAATGAGCAAAAAGTTTACCGACTGTGAAACCAGATATTCACTGCTCGAGAAAACTTGTTACGCTCTGGCATGGGCTGCTCACTGGCTAAGACAGTATATGTTGACTCATACCACTTTGTTGATATCTAAGATGGATCCGATAAAGTACATCTTCGAAAAGCCTGCTTTGTCTGGAAGGATAACTAGATGGCAGATGATACTAACAGAATATGACATACAATACACTACCCAGAAAGCTATAAAGGGCAGTGTGCTAGCTGATCATCTTGCTCATCAAGCTGTAGAAGATTATCAGTCCATGAAGTTTGAATTCCTGGATGAAGACATCATGACATTAGACGATTGTGAAGAGATCAGACCATATGACGGACCTGAACAAGGATCCCGATGGACCGTGTTCTTTGACGGGGCATCCAATGCACTTGGTAATGGTACCGGCGCTGTACTCATATCTCCAGAAGGGTTTCATACTCCCTTTACTGTCAGACTTTGCTTCAACTGTACGAACAACATGGCGGAATACGAAGCATGAATCTTTGGTATCAAGGCTGCCATAGACTTGGGAATCAAATCTTTAGATGTGTTTGGAGATTCAGCTTTATCAAAGGAGAATGGGACACTAAACACCCAAACCTTATCCCTTACAAAGAACATGTTTTGACATTGCTACCACATTTTGAGCAGATCACCTTCGAGCATTTTCCGCGAGAAGAAAATCAGCTAGCAGATGCTCTAGCCACAATGTCATCTATGTTTAAACTTAACTGGGATAATGAGGCTCCCCATATCACCATTGAACGAATGGAAGAACCAGCACACTGTCACAAGATTAATACTGAAGAAGTAGTGGACCATCCTTGGTTTCATGAAGTCAAGAGGTATCTCGAGGCTCAGGAATATCCAGAAAGAGCTTCAATCAATGATAAAAAGTTCTTAAGGAGATTCTCTGCTAGGTTCTTCCTGAGTAATGGCATCCTGTACAGACGCAATCATGACTCCATTCTGCTCTGGTGTGTGGATAAGATTGAGGCTGAAAAGATCATGGATGAACTACATGAAGGTAATTTTGGCACCCACTCCAGTGGGCATATGATGGCAAAGAAAATCCTACGGGCAGGCTATTATTGGTCTACCATGGAAGCAGACTGCTATCAATACTCCCGGACCTGTCATAAGTATCAAATTTACGCTGACAAGGTGCACGTACCTCCGGTTCCTCTGAATGTCTTGACGGCTCCTTGGCCCTTTGCTATGTTGGGAATCGACATGATTGAGGAGATCAAGCCTACAACCTCCAATGGACACCGTTTCATTCTAGTGGCCATTGACTATTTCACAAAGTGGGTCGAAGCAGCTTCCTTCGCATCCGTTACTAAGAATGTTGTTGCCCGCTTCATTAAGCAGAATCTCATTTGCCGGTACGGTATCCCGGAAAGGATCATCACTGATAATGGTACAAACCTTAACAATACTATGATCACGCCTTGTGCGAGCAGTTCAAGATTCAGCATCACAATTCATCCCCCTATCGGCCAAAGATGAATGGTGCCGTTGAAGTTGCAAATAAAAACATTAAAAAGATCATATAAAAAATGACAGTCACCTACAAAGACTGGCATGAGATGTTGCCATTTGCTCTCCACGGGTATCGTACCACGACTCGCACATCAACTGGGGAAACACCCTATTCTTTGGTTTATGGCATGGAGACTGTCTTGCCTATTGAGGTTCAGATCCCCTCTTTGAGAATTATGAAGGATGCAGGTTTGAGTGAAGACGATTGGATCCAGACTCGACTTGATCAACTAAACTTAATTAATGAAAAGAGACTTACCGCTGTTTGTCATGGTCAGATGTATCAAAAATGGATGATCAAGGCTTTCAACAAGAAAGTCAGACATCAAGTATATCAAGTTGGAGATCTAGTTATCAAACGCATTATCTTGCCACAAAGTGATCCCAGTGGAAAATGGACTCCTACCTATGAGGGACCATTTGTAATCAAGAACATCTTCTCCAGTGGGGCAATGATCTTAACCACCATGGACGGTGATGACTTGCCACACCCTGCGAACGCGAACATAGTCAAAAGATACTACGTATAAGAGACCCGCTAGGTTGACACACCTAGGCAAAAAAAGGGCATCCCGGCGAACCAAAAGGTTCGCGAAAAAATTAGGGATAAAATATAAAAAAATATGTACACTCGGCAAGTTGCAAACCCGAAAGGGCGACTTGGGAAAAAAAGGGTTTCCCGGTGGACTGAAAACCCGAAAGGGCGGTCCAGGCAAAAGTTAGGGAATTTAAGCGTATGACTATGTCCCGTCAGGATCACTTTGTGGACAACCCAATCTCTTTGCTGACAAACTCAGAGTTTCTGATCAATTCAATCATCTTCGGACGAAGCAACAAATAGACAAGATATTCGGAGATACAAAGGCTATAGCAGAATGGGAACCCCGTGGGATTATCACACATAACTATCTTTCTTTGTATAAATTTTTCTTACCTTTTTATGACACCATCCTCTTACTAGGATGTCTGTGTCCTTTGTACAAATACTTATTCAAAGTTAAATACAAAGATATCTCTTTAAAGTACAGAAAACTATTTGCCTTTTTTTTCTTTACACTTGTGTTTTATTTGCAAAAACGTCCAATGATTCATTAATGAGCATATGCATTTGAACATAATTATTGTTTAAAAATAAACAAAATGAAAGAAGACAATTATCAACAAGTTGAAAGAATAGGAAAACGTCTTTAGGCTATTCCATGAGCAATCCCCACAATACGTCGTTTAGATCCCCAACGGAACTAAAACTTCAAGCTATTAATCCTCGGTGGAAACCATCTGGTTTCTCCAAATTCCCCAATAAGTTGCTTTAAAGCCTGAAATCTAACCGGATAATAGCTGACTTCTGATACTCCCCAACGGAACAAAGACACCTATTTATTAATCCCCAGTAGAAGTCACCAAAATTCTCTGGATTCCCCAAGCAGATTCCTCAAGCAGTATATGGCATTGTTCTCACAATAGGATTTTGTCAATACTTCAATTTCAAGATATGAAGAGTCCACATATCCTCAGCAGCAGTCAAGGATTTATTTTCCTCAGTAATACAGCAAATCAGCTTACATGCGCATACATTACATCCACATATCATGAACATTTATAAAACACATATATTGCATCATACATTGCATGCAACATAATTTTGTGTTCCAGCTAACATTTTACCCTTTTCAGGAAGAGATTAACAACTACTATTAACAATATGCAATCATGATACAATTCAGATACGCTCCAGACACGGAAGCCATTCTGGCACTCATTCAGATTCAACTTCTAGATACAGTTCAGATACGCTCCAGATACGGATGCCATCCTGATACTCATTCAGATCCAACTTTCAGATACAGTTCAGATACGCTCCAGATACGGATGCCATCCTGATACTTATTCGGATCCAACTTTCAGATACAGTTCAGATACGCTCCAGATACGGATGCCATCCTGATACTCATTCAGATCCAACTTTCAGATACTGTTCAGATATGCTCCAAATACAGATGCCATCCTGATACTCATTCAGATCCAACTTTCAGATACAGTTCAGATACGCTCCAGATACAAATGCCATCTTGATACTCATTCAGATCCAACTTCTAGATACAATTCAGATACACTCCAAATACGGATGCCATCCTGATACTCATTCAGATCCAACTTTCAGATACAGTTCATATACGCTCCAAATACGGATGCCATCCTGATACTCATTCAGATCCAACTTTCAGATACAGTTCAGATACGCTCTAGATACGGATGCCATCCTGATACTCATTCAGATCCAACTTTCAGATACAGTTCAGATACGCTCCAGATATGGATGCCATCCTGATACTCATTCAGATCCAACTTTCAGATACAGTTCAGATACGCTCCAGATACGGATGCCATCTTGATACTCATTCAGATCCAACTTTCAGATACAGTTCAGATACGCTCCAGATACGGATGCCATCCTGATACTCATTCAGATTCAACTTCTAGATAAAGTTCAGATACGCTCCAGATACGGATGCCATCCTGATACTCATTCAGATACAGCTCAGATACACTCCAGACATGGACGCAATTCTGATACCCATTCTTCCAACTTACAAATTACAATTCAACAAGCATTCTTGGATGGCATCTACAAGCCCATCTCTAACAAAGATTCTATCACCTCTCTAAATGGAATCTTTAAGCCTATTCCTCCTATCATCGCATCACCGAGTGCAAATTTCTGGGCACTCTAGCGTCCAATCATCTTCCACCTTCGAGTCACGAACGACAAAACTCGCCAATCTAACTCTTTAGGTTTAAGAAGATTGAACAGGGGCAACTGTTGTACCCCAAAATTTTCCCTCTCATTTCTCAAGGAATCACCCTGGATTCTCAAGTTTTCTCTCATACAAATTTCAAGCCTTGAATTATCAATTTTTCCAAGCAAACCATTCACAAGGGAAAAATGGTCATTTGCACGCTGAGAGGTCTAACTTTGACTTTTGGACCAAAACCAAGTTTCAAGAATCATATTCCATTAAGACATGTTGGAATATGAAGTTTGTATCATCAAAAAGTTCAAAGTCAAATTTACTATGGAAAAAGCCAAATTTCTAAATACTTGGGATTTTTCTAAGTATTTAAGAAAAAATGACATTTCAGAACTTCTGAGCCAGCCCCCAGGCAGGTGCATTCAGAAGTTGTAAACATGGTTCAACATATAGTCTGCAGTCAGAATATGGCTCTTCAGCATCTACGGAAGTTCAGTCAGAGTTTGCTAGGGTAATGTAAAGAAGGTATTCAAGCGTAATATGAAGCCTGAAAGCTCATTCAGAACATGCTGGAGCCAGAAGGTAAGAGGATCAGAAGATTGGATGCTACACTGAAGCATAACTTCTAATCCAGAGTTTTCAAAGATAAATCAAAGAAGGTTACTGGAAAGCCTATGGAATCCTTCAGAACATGCTGAGGCAACAAGGTACAAAGATCAGAAGTTGGATGTTTGCTAATCCAGTCTAGGCTAAAAAACTGTCAACTATCACACCTTTTTTTGAACTTGCTTCAAGAACAAGTCAGCATCTAGCGTATGATGTTGGCGCTACTTGATCTCTCCAAAACTACAAAAATCTTTGCCTATAAATAGAACACTTTTGGCCATTGAAAGGAGATCGAAAATTTGAGAAAAGAAAAGCCTTGAACCCCTGCCAAAATCCAAGGAGCTCTAAGAATTGTTAACACACCACATAAAAGCTTGTTAACTTTTGATCCCTTGCATTCAAAACTCCATCTGCTCTCAAATATTTCCTGACTAAAAAAACCATTCACACAGTTTCTGATCTACACGTTGGAAACTTCCTAAACTTCTGTATTCATATTACCTCATATTCTCCATCCATCTACTCAAAGAAATCAGAACATCACCTCTTTGCTGTTCCAGAAGTTGAGAACCTCCATCCTGCTGAGCACATGAAGAAGTTACTCAGAACCTCACTAGAATTCAGGATCAACCTATGTCCCATAGAATCTTTTCAACTGTAAGGTAAGCTTCTGCTGACTCTTATCACGTTACTCAAAGCATTACCAGACTTACAGGCTCAAAAATACAATGTAGATATCATGTTTCTATTGTTGTATATATTCTGAGATTTCATGCACCTGCCTGTTTAAGTAGAGAATAAATCAGTTCAGAACTTCTTGAGGAAATTAGAACCCAGACTTAGGATTAGCAAATTCATACGTGCCTCTGATTTGTAGTTCTGATATTTCCTATTTCTGAAATGCTATGACACCTGCTATAATTGTTTTATGCACGTCTTCTGTTTTGTGGAGAAATAACCAAATTACAGATGTTCTGACTAGCATAGAAAGAGAGATCAAGTTCTGCCAAGTGGTTTCAGAACTTCTAAAGTCTGTCTAGTTGCCAGTAGTGTCAGAACTTCTGAAAACTATTGTGTTCCCAGTGGGTTCAGAACTTCTGACCTTACACATTTTCACTAACAAGTTTCTGTTTTTCAGCGTGCCAGGGTCAGAACCTCTGACTCCATTTTTATCAGCAACACGCTGATTCCTTTTTCCTTTTTTTTTATAATTATTTTTTCTATCACTCTCCCTTCCATTAATCAGCAAACATCAAAAGTATTTTATTCATAATTTATTTTATTTCTTAAAACAAAAGAATAAAGATAGTTTCTTAAAATAAGACAAGTTTGTTTCACATTTTCTTGTACACTCTTACGCATTTCAATATGGTTGTAATAGTAATTTAGGACTTATTTTACTTGCAACCCCATTCATAAATTTGTACCCCCACTCCCTAAATATTGTAATAGCATAGTGTTGTACCCCAAAATTTTCCCTCTCATATTTATCAAAACATTGCAAGAAAAATCTCCAAGTGGCTCAAGATTGCTCAAGAGTTGGAGAGTCAAGCTATCTCCTAAGGCAATCAACCTCAAATTAGGGTTTTGTGTTGCATCAAGATCCTTGAATCCAAATGACCTCAAGTTCTCCCCAATGTCCTAATATAATCTCAAGATCATCCATGCCAAATTTCAAGCCTTGCAGAGGAAGTTTGCTCAGTCAATTGCTCAAGGGGTCCAAAAATCGACTGTGCCAGGGCAAAAGTCATCTGTGACCTATAAACAGTCAAACTTCAAGATTTTTTGTGAACATTCTAATTTTGAAGGATATTTCATCATTTTATCAAGGGTTGATCATGATTCATCAAGGATTGCTCAAAATTCATCAAGACTCAAAAGTTGCTAAATTAGGGTTTTGTAGGAAAAGTCAACTCAACATTGACCAAGCATAACTTTCTCATACTTTATGAGAAATGACCCATCCAAAGCTCATTTTGAATAGGATTCAATTTACTACATTACATCTTCATACCATAAGATAAAAAAATGCACTCACAAGAAGTTACAAATTTGGACATTATAGGTCATTTTTGAAAGTCAACAAAAACACATTTTTTGCCAAAGCTTATAACTTGAGCATGGAATATCAAAATGCGATGAGACGAAAAGGGTTGGTTAGAGGACATCTAAACTTTCTAAAAAGTCCAAGAACACTTACAAAAGTTCAAAATTGAAGAAGTTATGCATTGTTGAAGTTGGGCATTTTTGCAAAATTGCCAAAAGTCAACTACCCCCAAAACTTCAAATTTTGTCAAATGGGCCCATTCTTTTCCACTTGATTTGGGCTTGCCACATTCCACACGTGTCCTAGCTTCAGCCTTGTGACCATTTATCAATTTTATTATTTAATTTGATTTTTTAATGAATTATTTCATTTTTAATCAATTTAAATCAAATAAAATCCAAACATTGATTATTTGATCTCTTTTTGGCTATTTTAGGATTGAATCATCATCATCAAGTGTATCAAATTCGTATCAAGCATTCCATGTGCAAAAAGATTGGATTTTTGGCAAATTAAGCAAGTTTTCAATGGAGGATCAAATCCAATCTCAAGGCATTAATGTACAAGGATTCAAGACCAATTTGTTGACCTAATACATTGCAGCATACATATACAAGTGAAAGCATACAAATTTGAGACCTAGAGGCTGCAAGAACACCAAGAACCAAACTTGAAAAATTGCCAAAAAAGTGTGAAACTGAAATCGTTCTTGGAGGCATTTTCAGAAGCGAAACTCAACACTAATCCATTGCTGGACAATCATTGAAGCAAAACCAACCCAAAGCCAGGCTCCATACACGCACAAAAGCTCTGTAAGTGTCTCAAAAAAATGCTTTTCGTTTGAATTCGTAGATCCTTATTCTTGCACTTTTCTTACAAAATCTTTGCATATTCATGGTTATCGTCCAATTTAAAAGCATTCTGCATTAGCCAATTGCATTTATCTGGCCTGTAGCCCCATAGCCGAACCTAGGGTTCGTGGTTTTTTTTTTGGGCATTTCTTTTTCAGGCAAAATCAGTGCCATTGATGGACATGGACGTAACCAGGGGAGATAGACGAGCACAACCATAGTCCTGGATTTGATTCTCATAGCCTAGAACGAATTTTAGATTGGACATACGAATTTAGTTGCGGATATAAATCCGCAGGTAAATGTACAGGGTTGAAGGAAGAAGACGAAGACGTGTCTCCCCCTGGTTGGCTGGTTCAAATATTCGCGCACTTTTTTTTTATTTCTGGCATATTATGCGTTTTCCTATATTATTATTATTGTCCAATATGATAACAGTTGAAGCGCGTTGGTTGAGTGGTAGAGGCGTTGTCCAATGATCAACAGGACCTGGGTTCGAATCTCAGGTCCCCCATGTATTTGCTATATTTTTTCTACAGGTTATCCAATGCAAACCCAAGTGCGTAGCCTATCATACATCCTCACTCAATCACTTGCCAGATGGCCCCAGGCCAGATCTGGTGGTCCAAATGTGATGTCCACCATACTACCTGGTCAAAGTGCACACATGGAATAAGGAAAAGTCAAGCCAGGCCAACGAAATTGGGCCTTGGAATTGCTGAATAAACCTCCAAAATCAGTCCCAAACCCTAACTTTTTCTCTTTTCTTTTATTATTTCTCTTAATTATTTATTGTTATTATTTTTAATTATTAACTAACCAATCAAACTTTTTTCTTAATAAAATTAAAAACCAAAAAATATTTTCTTTATTAAATTAAATTTCAGTATTTTATTTTTGTTAATAAATATTAATTTAATTAATTTAGCTCTAATTAGGAATAACTTTTAATATATTTTGCAATAATTAAAATTAATTTAGACAATTAGGTTTTATTAACATTGATCAAATTTATTTTTATTTCTTTAAATACCAAAAACCCAAAAATATTTTTATTAATTAATTAATTTATTAATTCAATAACTAAATTAGTTTAATTTCTTTTAATTAAAAAACAAACCAAAAATCCTTCCTTTAATAATCAAAGGGTCAAAACCCTAGAACTCGTCCGATTTAATTTTCCGCACGCGATCCATTTTATTCAATATTGTATCTATTTCCAGAATGTAATAGCTTAATAGGACTTTGAATATTTTTACCGCTTTATATATTTTCCGCATTTTAATTTCAAGGGTTGCTTTTGGCGATGTAAATACCCGACGCCTTGTAATAGTTAGTTTAATTTCCGCAACTTATAAACTGTTAGATGTTTGGTAATAGGGAATGCATGACAAGATCGAATGTTTAACTTAAAATCAACATAGATAACCACTAACATGTACGAAGATAAAATAAACTGAAAACAACACACTCGCACATGCGCACTCTTAGGGTACACCTCACTTGGTTGCCTTCGAACGTGGTCATTGAGTATAGGAAGTTTTAGAGGTCGCCCTCTTGTCCAAAGATCATAGTTGCCTCGAAACGGTTGCCTCGGAAAAATGATCTAAGACATTAGGGTTACTGCTAAGGCGTCCTAACATGGCTTTAGTGACCGCACGTCCCTTAATCAAATTGACCCTTTAAACTCCAACGACGATGCTACCTACTCATCAATAGTGGGATAGCATTGTCTAAAGGACATTAGCACAAATTGATTCCCTTTTCGAGTAGGTAAATGGTTCTTAAGTACTTGCTCTTTTCAAAACAAAACAAAACCTTTCACACTTACACCTTTCAAACAAAAACTTCTTCAAACCCACAAACACAAAGAAAGCAGAATATTGAAAACACTTTGAGCAAGTACCTAAGAGCCCGTGGATAACCACGGATAGAAAGGGTGCTAACACCTTCCCTTTCTATAATCTACCCCCCGGACCCGAGAAACATCTCGAAAAAGGAATTTTTCTATGCTTTTTTCCTTTCCTTGTTGGATAAAATAAAAGACGGTGGCGACTCTTGCTTACCGCGACATTTTGCGAAAACAAATGCAAAATGCAAACCAGCATTCCAAAGAATAGTCAGTTCTCCCACCGTATCACAGAACTGGCGACTCTGCTAGGGAAGCTTAATAAGTGGGGTGTACCTTAGGATTAAATCATTGTGTTTTCAATTGTTTGCTTTGTATGCTTTATATTTATGGGTTGAATTGGAGTTACTATAGATCCTAACCCGGATCTGGGGGATACCCTATAGGTAAGTAGCAATAAACTGTGAGGGAACTGTACGGCATAGACTGATACAGTTGAAGCAGTAGCTACGTTGGTGTGGCACTTTAGTCTGTACCGATATCCCTTGTGTTGGAACGAGGAGAATATGGGTCTTCTAAGGGGTCATTAAGCACCAACTAACCTTAGAACCTTTAAATTGACCAACTTGGCCATAGAACAATAGTAGTATTCTACACTCATTGAGACTAAACTCTCGCGATGATTCCGACCGCAAGAAAAGGTTGCTAAACTGGAATTATGACCGATTGAGGGTAGTCAGTGATATTGAGATCCTCTAGAACCCGGTTACTATTTTTAGGATAGGTTTGAACCAACTGAACTGAAAGAGGGTAGTACCTCAGCTCCTTGCCAGCCTGAAATCTAAGGTCTCTCTGTGTGACTTGTGTGCCTTTACCATGTTTGCTGTTTGTGGATACTTGTGGTGTGATTTCTATCATGACAACATGACATCATAACATTGCATGCGTCTTGCATTGGACTAACCTATTTCAAAGACGGGAGGGATTCATCTTTGTTCTGTTTTGTAGGTCATGATGCCCATGCGTAGGAATACCATCCGGATCAACTTTGTCCAGGTTCCCACCGTGCTTAAAGAATTGATTGCAAAGATGCCTGATACTACCTCCTTCATCAGAAGACATGGGTATCTTCTCAGTTTGGTCACCTCCAAATTGGACGAGCAGATGATGAGTGTTATGGTCCAATTCTATGATCCACTGTACCATTGCTTTACTTTTCAGGACTACCAGTTGGTTCCCACCTTAGAAGAGTTCTCTGATCTGCTCGGTATCTCTATTCTGGAGCAGACCCCGTTTACTGGTTGGGAGAAGATCCTTAGGCCAGAAGAGATTGCTTCAGCCCTTCATATGACAAAGGATGAGGTAATGGCTAATTGGGAGACTAGAAGTGGAGCAAAGGGCTTTCTGACTAAGTTCTTGGTTGGTAAGGCTAATTATTTCTGGGATAGTCTAGACTTCAAGGCATTCGAATATATTCTAGCTCTTCTGATATATGGCTTGGTATTGTTTCCGAACTCTGACTCCTTTGTTGATGTGAATGCGGTGAAAATCTTTATCTCTCGTAATCCTATGCCCACTCTCTTGGGTGACATTCTTCATCAGCTTTATGCCCATACCGCCCGAAAGCGGGGAACCTTGATGTGCTGTGCTCCATTATTGGCGAGGTGGTTTATTTTGCACCTCCCCAAATCAGTGCTGAAGAACAAAGAAGGCATGGGCTAGGCCTATAGGGTTATGTCTCTCTCTCATAATGACATCATCTGGACTATCAAGGGTATGGACGAGGTGGCTATTATTGATCGATGTGGGGAGTACCCCAATGTTCCACTGATAGGACCAATGGAGGAATCTCTTACAATCCGTGCTTGGCCTTACGTCAGTTTGGGCGTGCTAGGAGAGAAGGACCTCATGAATTGCTAATGCCTAGTATCATCTTTGATTTTCAAGGGGATAGCGATGAGCAACGCCGCAAATTCATAAGGGCTTGGGATAGAGTTCACAGATCTGATCCACATGAGTTGGGTCCAAAGACTTCTCTTCCAATGGAGCCATATCTCAGATGGGTCTGTATCCATGCCCAAAAGCTGGGAATGCCATATGAAGCTGTCCTACCTATCATTGTTGAAGTTGCTAATGAAGAAGGGGTTCTCCCGACCATCCTCCATCCTTACATGCCCACTGACATTGGGGCACTGAAAAGGTCTTGGATACAGCTGAGAGAAGAGCGGGATGCTTACCGATAAAAGTTTAACGAGCAAGAGCAGAAGATCCAGAAGTTGACTAGGCAGCTGGAGAACGAGCAGATTCTCAATGACCATGTCCACACCGACAAGAAGCGACCATGGGAGCACTGATTGTCCTTTGATTATTTCCTTTCCAGTTTTACTTTTCAGTATTTCCTTTCTTGTAACGCCTTAAGGGCAATTTGTTGAACAATTTGAATTTCAAAGTTTATCTAATAAAAGTGTGTTTCATTTCTTGTTTACGAATTTGAATCTCTCGATTGTCTTTGAAATCATAGCATACGCATTTCATCCCATGCACTTCATAACAGGTACCCATTACAGGTCTCTTATCTTCTTCGCTGTTTATTTCAGCACTCATCATGTCTGCTGAACCATCAACTGAGCAAGAAATCAAGGCCCTACATGCCCAGAATGCCAAATTCCAAGAGCTTTTCATGAATCTAGCTAAGGGTTAGCAAGATCTGAAGACCCATATTCTGAAAGAGAAGAAGAAGAAGAAGAAGAGGACAGTCCTGTTTAACACAGGTCACAGGTTTGGAAACAGGCTACGGGATGAAGTTGATTTGACCACCTCATCTGGAGGGAAAGATAGTCAAGAGGAAAGGAGGGCTCCTAGCCCTGTAGTTTCAGATAATGAGACGGACTTCGATGAAGACCAGTATCCTCCGGCTGAGGACATATACAAACAACTGGAAGACCGGTTGAGTGCGATGGAAGTTCAGAAAGTGCCTGGTCTGGACTTTGGTGATCTGGGTCTATCATCTGGGGTGGTGATTCCCCACAAGTTCAAAGCACCAGCCTTTGCTAAGTATGACAGAGTTTCTTGTCCGAAGTTGCACCTCCGGTCATATGTAAGGAAGATTCAACCGTACACCGCTGATAAGAACCTATGGATCCACTTCTTTCAAGACAGTCTCTTAGGGACTCAGCTTGAATGGTTTTACCAGTTAGACGGAGCCAGTATCCTTAGTTGGGAAGATTTGGCTACTGCTTTCTACAGGCAGTACCAATACAATTCCGACCTCGCTCCTACGTGTACCCAACTCCAGGGTATGTCAATGGGAACGAGCAAAGGTTTCAAAGATTATGCTCAGAAGTGGAGGGACCTCGCCGGAAGAGTGCAACCACCCTTGGCTGATCGAGAGCTTGTGGATATGTTTCTGGGGACCTTGTCTGGTCCATTATTCAACCATCTGATTGGAAGCTCTTCATCTGGGTTTACAGAGCTAATTATAACCGGTGAGAGGATTGAGGCTGGTATTAAGGCTGGTAAGATACAAAAGGGTGCTTCATCAAGCACCGAGAAAAAGCCTTTTAAGAAAGAGTCCAGTGCTGTCTACAGTTTGAAAAGCCAGAATAGACCCGAACGCCGCCAAGCTGTTAATGCGGTTTTATTTCAAGACCTGCTGGTGCTCCTCAGCACAACAATCAACAAAAGGCCGAGAGACCTCGAAGGTAATTCACCCATCTCAACATGACTTTGTCTCAGGTTCTGCCGCAGTTATTAAAGACCAATCTAGTGATTCCAAGGGAGGCCCCGAAGAATCCCAACACTACATCACCAAATTACAATCCTAATGCCTGCTGTGCTTTTCACTCCGATAGCCCGAGACATAATACAGATGATTGTTGGGCTTTGAAGAACAAAATACAGGACTTAATTGATGCTAAGGAGATTGAGTTCGAGGCGCCCGAAAGACCTAATGTTGTGACTGCTCCTATGCCCAAGCATGAAGTGAATTCTATAGATGAAGACTCGTTTGTAGTTTCTGTGAATGACATTGTTACCCTTTTGATGACGGTGAAGAAGAACCTTTTGCTAGCCGGTTTATTTCCAGGCTGTGACGAAGGTTGCCGTATGTGTTCTGCCCTACCAACCGGTTGTCCACTTTTGAAATCAGGTGTCCAACGCCTGATGGATAGTAAAGAAATTCTGTTTGAGAAGACTGTTGTTCCCTTAGTTCATACTGAAGAAGTTTCTATTATCACCATTCTCGACAATTTTTCCAAGGCTTCCTCGAGAAAGCCTGTTAGAATTACATATGTTCCAAGAATCGCACCATTGATCATCACTGTTCCTGGGCCTATCCCCTACACCTATGATAAAGCTATCCCTTGGCATTACGGGGCCGATGTTTATTTTCATGGAGTTAAACAAGAGTTGGATGCTGATACTGACGTCAGCAATATTGTTGGACCTGCTAAAGTCACCCGCAGCGGAAGACTTTTCTCACCTGATATCTCTCCACCAACTGCCCGAAAACCTGTTGTTATTACACCTGCCAGTGTACCGGCTACTATTCCTGTTCAAGTTCCTATTCTTACCCCTGTTTCCGAGTCATCTGACACTCGGGGCAAAGGGATCACCAGTGAGCCTGCCCAGACGGAGGCACCGAAGACGATTACTGTAGAAGCTTCTAGACAAGAGATGGAAGAGATTCTGAAAATCATCAAAAAGAGCGACTACAATGTAGTCGAGCAGCTGGGGCAAACCCCGTCCAAAATCTCTATGTTGTCACTGTTGCTATGCTCAGAGGCCCATGCCAAGGCTCTGATTACATTTCTGAAGACTGCACACGTACCACAAGAGACATCAGCTGATCAGTTTAAAGATTGCATGGCCAATCTGACTGCTGATAATGGGTTGGGTATCTATGACGCCAACTTGACTTCTAAAGGGAAGAATCACAACGATGTCTTGCATGTCTCCATTGAATGCAGGGGCACTACTCTTGCTCATGTATTAGTGGATACTGGGTCCTCATTGAACGTCTTGCCTAAGAAAGATCTAGACCAGTTGGACTGTGAATGGTTGAAGCTGAAACCAAGAAACATCGTCTTCAGGGCCTTTGATGGGTCTAAGAGGATGGTGCACAGAGAAGTTGATATCTTGATTAAGGTTGGTTCTCAGGTTTTCAACTCTACATTCTATGTGATGGACATTCATCCATCTTATTCTTGTTTGTTGGGTCGTCCATGGATCCACAAAGCTGGGGCAGTAACGTCAACGCTCCACCAGAAGCTGAAGTACCCAGTGAAAGGGAAGATTGTGACAGTGCAAGGAGAAGAGGAGTACATGGTGAGCCACCTCAACTCTTTTCGATATGTAGAGATGGATGGGGAGTTCATTGAGACCCCATTTCAACATTTTGAAGAGGTTCCTCAGACACTGGCATCAACTGAGACTGTTGTTGAAGATTCTCCTATGAAGATGGCTTCCTTTAAGGATTCCCGGGCTGTTGTCGAGAAAGGTGGGTGTGCAAATTGGGGACAACTCCCTGATTTTACACAGAAGACTAACAAGTTTGGTTTGGGTTTCACTGTAGAAGCTCAAAAGGCTGTTCGGAATGCACGGATTGGAAGACCTCTCTTGTTCATCAGCAACTCGAGAGTGAATGCCATTGAAGACGATGTGAAAGAGTCTGAGTTCGACAGCTGGATCTATCCTACGATCGACGGTGGACCAAGCAACTGGACAACAAAGGACTTCATCCCTATTTCTTTTCTTACCCAGTAATGAAACTTTTTGTTTTGAATATGTAACAGATAATGTTTTAAACTCTACGGCCCAATGTCTTACCCGAGGCACCGTGGCTTCATTTGTGAGGGCTTTATGTGTGCCATTTTCATATATCATTAGTAAAAGCATTGGACATTTCTTGCATTTCAAATTTTGCGCTCCTTGTTGTTTTATTATGTTGCAAAAACAACTATTTTACACACACTCACATATACAGGTCTACATCCACTCTGGATCTCACTGGTAACGACTCTGCTACTGTCAGTTATAACTTCGAAAATATGATCAACTTAGCCGAAGACGAAGGTGAAGATGATTGCGAAGTTCCTGGTGAACTTGCAAGACTGTTACTCCAAGAGGAGAGGGCTATACAACCAAATGAAGAGCCAGTGGAAATAGTGAATCTGGGTACAGAGATAAACAAGAAAGAGGTCAAGATCGGGGAAAATTTGGAGCTTAGTGTGAAGAAACAGTTGATTCAGATGCTGCGTGACTATGTTGAGATCTTTGCCTGGTCTTATGAAGACATTCCTGGGTTGGATACTGATATTGTGGTTCATTGCCTGCCTACCAAGGAAGACTGTCCTCCAGTGAAACAGAAGGTCCGCCGAATGCGCCTAGAGATGTCTGAGAAAATCAAGGCTGAAGTTATGAAACAGTTTGATGCCGGTTTTCTAGTAGTTACTTCTTACCCTCAGTGGGTGGCCAATGTGGTTCATGTGCCGAAGAAGGATGGTAAGGTTCGAATGTGTGTTGACTATAGGGATCTGAACAGGGCAAGCCCCAAGGATGACTTCCCTCTACCTCACATCGACGTCCTGGTTGACAACACCGCGCATCATAAAGTCTTATCCTTTATGGATGGTTTCTCCGGTTATAATCAGATTAAAATGGCTCCCGAAGACATGGAGAAGACAACCTTTGTTACTCAGTGGGGTACCTTTTGCTACAAGGTCATGCCTTTTGGGTTGAAAAATGCTGGGGCAACGTACCAGCGTGCCATGTGTGATCGGTGGATCTGGAACTGACTGTTTAACGCTGGTTCGCGAAATGTCGCGGAAGCAAGAGTCGCCACCGTCTTTTATTTTCTCCAAATGGAAAGGACAAAAGCACAGAAAAATTCCTTAAAGAGATTGCTCTCGGTTCGGGAGGTAGGTTATAGAAAGGGAAGGTATTAGCACCCTTTCTATCCATGGTTATCCATGGGCTCTTAGATACTTGCTCACTTGTGTTTTCAAAATGGTTTGTTTGCTTTTCAACTGTGGGTTTTAAAAAGTTTCTTTGAAAATTTCAGTTCGACTCTTGTATCGGTCCTCAAGAGTGTTTGAAAAAATGCTTTCGAAAGCTTTTTGAAAATGTGTTGGTGTGAAAAGTATTTTTGAATTTTTGTTTGAAATTTAGAGCAAGTATCTATGAGAACCTACCTACCCTAAGGAATTCGTCTGTGTAAATGTCCTTTAAAGTAGTGCCATCCCACCATTGAGAGGTAGGTAGCACCACCGTTGGAGGTGTTCGGGTCAATTCGAGGTTCGGGACATGGTGATCACCAGAGCAATGGGAAGACACCTTAGAAGCTACCCTCATGCCAGGTTCCCGGATCATGAGGACTTACTAAGACGTCCTCTACTCGACGATCACCTTTCGAGGCAAGGCAACAGTGAGGCGTACCCTAGGGGTGGTGTGTGATTTGTGTGTCATGTTCAGTTGTATTTATCTTGTCATGTCATTGGTGATCTAGCGTTTGTTTTTATTTTTTGTCCATTCATTCTTGCATGCCTTGATTAACAGTTAAAATTTGCGAGAAAAGTAAAGTTCTAAGCTATTACAAAAGGCGCGGGTCCACATCGCCAAAAATTCCAGAACCCGATTTGACAGAAAAATAAAGAATTAAAAGTGCGACAAATAAAAGATGTTACATGGCCTTGGGAGAGATACATAAATATTAAACGAAAAAGAAATAAACACGCGAATTAAATAAGAATTAAAACGAGGGCGTTGGACCCTTTTTGCAAAATTAAATTAAATGATGGAATTAATTAATTAAAAAAAAAGAAAAGAAATTGTTTTTGGTATTTTTTGGTTTTAATGAAAAAAGAATTAATTAAATAAATGCTAACCCTAATTCTAGTTGTTTTTAATTTATTAAAAAGAAGATTAAATTTTAACCTAAAATTAACCCTAATTAATTTACATGCAATTTAATTACAAAAATAAATATTTAATATTTTAATTATTATGAAAGAAAAATAAAAGGAATAAAAATTATCATAAACCCTAAATTAAAACTAAGTGAACTAATGCAAATTTTTACAAAAAAAATACTAAAATAAAAATATTTATTATTTTTTATCTTTTCTGATTTTTTTTTTATGGTTTTTGTGTTTTTTGTATTTTTTATGAAAATAATTGAATTAATTAAGAAAATAATAATTAAAAGAAAGTATAAATAATAATGAAATAAAGAATAATAAAGACATTTGCAAACCTAGGGGGGTTGCTGTCCCCAAAGTGGAGGTATAGCCCAGTAATTTGAGGCCCATTTATTCATGGCCTGATTGACTTTTTCATGCAACGTGTGGAGTAGTTGACTGCAGTCTATGATGCTCCTCCAATTATAGTCCTGGGATTGTCCTTAGCATACGCGTGGCAGGCTGGATGGTGGACTACATGGTACGCTCCTTGTGTTGAAACTGCATAGGATAACATTTGAAAGAAAAATAATATGAAAGGGTGGGGACCTGGGGCTCGAACCCAGGTCCTAGGGATTACCAGCCAAACGCTTCACCACTGCTCCACTTTGTTTTCTTTATATATTATATAATAAGCGATCAATATAAAACAAAACAAACGCGTTAGTGGATTTTAGCGCGAATTTTTGAACAGACCAACCAACGCTCGCCACTTCATCATCTTCTTCGCCTGGTTTCATTTTCCTGAAACAAGAACAATTTAGCAACGGTTTTGTTAGTGTTCCCTTAGGCCAGTTTCTGAAAAATAGCGACTAGCCCAGGGATGCTCATAAATTGAGCGCGAGGGTGGCCTTGTGATCGTCTGAGTATGCTGAATTGAGTGGCCTAAGTCTTATGCTCCAATTTTTCCTTAATTAAAAAAACCCAATTTGAAGCTTCATGAACCCTAAAAGACAACCATGGTGGAATCGTATATAGCACACAAAAACTCAATCAAAGTAGATGGTTAGCTTCAGAACATATCAATTAGTATGAATACACAAACAAAATGCTATGTAAATGCCTAAATATGGAAACACGATTATGAAAAAAAGTGAAGAAAGCTTGGCTTCTGTACAGTGATTCAAAGGGTTAGGATTGATGCTTTTGATCCAGGAAGGTTGCTTGATATCCTAGGAATGCAATGGAAGGAGTTTTGTGGCTTGAATCGACCTGCAAATAGGTTTTCAGAATTGGAATTTTTTGCAAAAAAGCTTGAGTTTGATAATGGGGTTTCTGCGCAGCTTAGGGGTCAATGGCATTAGGGTTGCGTTTGGTACTTATGTATGAGTGATCTAGGTCAAAGAAATCAATCAAAAGCCTTGGCATTCATGGTTTGGAAGATTTGATTTTCAAAGATCTTTTTTCAATATTTTTCATGCTATTTTGACCCTAATCATATCCAATCAATTCAATTCCTTCCATATCTGATCATGCACGAATTGTTGAGTATATATTATGCACAAAAAGATTGAAAAACTTAGGTTAAGTATTTTTCATTTATTTAATTGATTTAAATGAATTATTATTAATAAAAATTCAAATAAATAAATAAAAAATGAAAGAAAACTTCCCTTTGGGCCAAGTGGTCGTGCACATGCCTTGGATAATGAATTGTGGAAGAAAAATAGGCCCATTAGCAATTTTAGGTCATTTGAATCAATGTTGACTTTTCAAAATATCCAAAAATTTCCCAACTTCCACAAGGCATAACTTGCTCAATTTTTAAGCTTTGCTCATGTTCTTGGACATTTTGGAAAGGTCTTTTAGTCCTCTAACCAATGCCTTTGGTCCCATGTCATTTTGATTTACCAATCTCAAGTTATGGCCTTTGACTTAAAGTCCCTTTTGTTGACTTTTGAAAATGACCTATAATGTTGAAATTGATAACTTTTTGTGAGAGCATTTCTTGGACTTGAAGTATGAAGAGGAGTTGTAGGAAATTTCTTTCTCTTCAAAATGAGATTTGGATGAAATTTTTCTGATAATCCATGTGAAAGTTATGCCCTGGTCAATTTACAGTTGACTTTTTCAGCTGTCCAAATAAGGAAACTTTTGCATCTTGATGATTTTTGAGCCAAGCTTTGAGAATCATGATCAAGCATTGATCAAATGATGTTTGTGGCTTCAAAATGAGATGTTGACCAAAAATTTGAACTTTTGACTGTCAAATGACCATTTTGCCCCTACAGTTGACTGTAATGCAATTAGGGTTTTGACTGTGCAATTTTGTGCTGAAAGTCTTGAAACTTGGTATGAGGATGCTTGACCATATTTGTAGACATGTGGGACTTGATTGGACCCTTGGAAACTTCATTTTCTTGATCAGGACCAAAACCCTAATTTTGACTGTTCAGGAGGCTCTTACACTGTGCAACCCTTGGGGAATTTTGAGGCTTTGACTTGTAATTCTTGAATAATATGGGAGGGAAAATTTTGGGGTACAACACCATGGTTGCTTTGTTTCATGACATGATCCATCATGAGATTGAGGTATACGTCGACGACATGATTGCTAGATCTCAGACTGAAGAAGAACATCTGGACCACCTTCAGAAGTTATTTGACAAATTGAAGTTGTACAAGCTGAGGTTGAACCCGAACAAGTGCACCTTCGGGGTGAGATCTGGTAAGCTGCTGGGTTTCGTCGTAAGCGATAAAGGTATTCAAGTGGATCCTGCAAAAGTGAAGGCCATACAAGAGATGCCAGCTCCCCAAACAGAGAAAGAAGCCAGAGGCTTTCTGGGACGTCTGAACTACATTGCCCGATTCATCTCGCACCTGACTGCTACTTGTGAGCCAATATTCAAGTTACCGAAGAAAGATCAAGTAGTACGTTGGAAAAATGAATGCCAGGCCGCTTTCGAAAGGATCAAAGAGTATCTCCAAGAGCCACCCATTCTGATGCCTCCAATTGAAGGGATACCTTTGATCTTATACTTGACAGTACTCGACAATTCAATGGGGTGTGTGCTGGGTCAGCATGACGAGTCTGGCCGAAAAGAGCATGCTATTTATTACCTTAGTAAAAGTTTACCGACTGTGAGACCCGATACTCACTGCTCAAGAAAACTTGTTGCGCTTTGGCATGGGCTGCTCGCCGGTTGAGACAGTATATGCTGACTCACACTACTCTATTGATATCAAAGATGGATCTAATCAAGTATATCTTCGAAAAGCCTGCTTTGTCCGGAAGAATAGCAAGATGGCAGATGATCTTGACTGAGTCTGACATCCAATATACGACCCAAAAGGCAATTAAGGGAAGTGTGTTAGTGGACCATTTGGCACATCAGGCAGTGGATAATTACCAGTCTATGAACTTTGAATTTCCGGATGAGAATATCATGATAGTGACTGACTGTGAGACACCTGGACCGAATGAAGGACCTGAGGAGGGATCCCGATGGTCTATGTACTTTGATGGAGCTTCAAACGCTTTGGGTAATGGCATTGGCGCCGTGATCATATCTTCTAAAGGCTCTCATACTCCGTTTACCGCCCGACTATGTTTCAATTGCACCAATAACATGGCGGAGTATGAAGCGTGCATTATGGGTCTTCGAGCAGCAATTGACCTAAGGATTAAGTTTCTAAGTGTCTTCAGAGATTCCGCTCTCGTGATCAGTCAGATCAAAAGCGAGTGGGATACGAAACACCCGAACCTTATTCCTTACAAGGAGTATGTGTTGACATTGCTTCCCCATTTCAAAGAGATAAACTTTGAACACTTCCCAAGAGAGGAGAATCAGTTGGCGGACGCTCTAGCTACGATGTCTTCTATGTTCAAAGTCAATTGGGACAACGAAGCTCCCCAAATTATCATTGAAAGATTGGACAAACCTGCACATTGCTGTGATATTGAGACTGAAGAGGTAATAGAAAAGCCCTGGTTTCATGAGGTAAAAAGGTATCTTGAGACTCAAGAATACCCCGAGGGTGCATCTGTTAATGACAAGAAGTTTCTGAGGAGGTTCGCAGCAAAGTTCTTCGTCAGCAATGGCATCCTTTACAAGCGTAACCATGATTTGACCTTACTGCGATGTGTGGATAAGAACGAGGCAAAAAGGATCATGGCAGAGTTACATGAAGGTACTTTCGGGACTCATTCCAGTGGACACACAATGGCAAAGAAAATCCTTCAGGAAGGATATTATTGGTCCACAATGGAAGCCGACTGTTATCAGCATTCTCGGACACGTCACAAGTGCCAAGTCTATGCTGATAAGGTGCACATACCTCAAGTTCATCTGAACGTCTTGACGGCTCCTTGGCCTTTTGCAATGTGGGGCATTGATATGATCGGCGAGATCAGACCTACAACATCCAACGGGCATCATTTTATCCTGGTAGCAATTGATTACTTTACAGAGTGGGTTGAAGCAGCTTCCTTTGCTACCGTAACTAAGAACGTCGTGGCACGGTTCATTCAACACAATCTGATCAGTCGATACGGTGTACTAGAGAGGATCATTACAGATAATGGTACCAATATCAACAACAAGATGATCACCGAGCTCTGCAAGCAGTTCAAGATACAGCATCATAACTCTTCTCCCTACCGGCCGAAGATGAAAGGGGCTGTTGAAGTGGCTAATAAGAACATTAAGAAGATCGTGCAGAAGATGACAGTGACATACAAAGACTGGCACGAGATGTTACCATTTTCTCTTCATGGGTACCGTACCTCAGCGCGGACGTCAACAGGGGCAACACCCTACTCCTTAGTATATTGCATGGAGGCAGTCTTGCCTATTGAAGTTCAGATACCCTCTCTTCGGATCATGAAGGATGCATGTTTGAGCGAAGATGACTGGATTCAGACCCGACTTAATCAGCTGAACCTAATCGACGAAAAGAGACTTACTGCTATTTGTCATGGTCAGACGTACCAAAAACGAATGATCGAGGCATTTAACAAGAAATTCAGACGACAAGAGTATCAATTTGGGGATCTGGTAATCAAGCGTATTATTCTACCTCAAGGTGATCCCATGGGCAAATGGACCCCTACTTACGAAGGGCCATTTGTGGTTAAGAACATTTTCTCAGGAGGAGCTATGATTCTAACCACCATGGACGGTCACGACCTTCCTCACCCCGTCAATGCAGACATAGTGAAAAGATACTACGCATAATCAAAGACCCGCTAGGTTGACTGGCCTAGGCAAAAATAAGGGCTTCCCGGCGAACCAAAAGGGTTCGTGCAAAAATAAGGGATGGAAATGAAAAATCTGTACACCCGGCAAGTCGAAAACCTGAAAAGGAGGCTTGGGCAAAAAGGGGTATCCTGGTGGACTGAAAACCCGAAAGGGAGGTCCAGGAAAAAGTTAGGGATCAAGGCGTAACACTATGTCTCATTAGATCACTTTGCATCCATACTTCGGTATCGACTACCAAGCTCAGACTGCATTAATCAATCTGATCTACCTTCAACTAAGTAGCAAAGTGATGAGATACTCGAGGACATAAAGGCAATAGCAGAGTTGGAGCCCCGTGGGATTATTCACATAGCTGTTTTGTTTAGTTTTTCACAAATTGTGTAAATTCTATTATTCAGCGGCATTCTCTTACTAGGACGTCAGCCTCTTGTACAAAAACGCCTATTTACAGGCCAAACTTCAAAATAAATACAATTCATTTTCAAAGAAATTTCAAACTATTTTTCCTTTATCTGTTTTGTTTTGCAAAGAACGTCCAATGTTCATTTTTGATATATGCACTTGACATTAATTGCTGCTCATAAATATTTACATGCGAAACAAAAATGATTACTGGTAATATCAGAAACAGGGGCAAATAAGAATTATCCGAACTGTACAGTTGCTCTGTCCACCAGGTACAAAGGTAGATCTAGCTGAAGAATATGGCTAAGATACCTTCACTCCCCGCAGAGTAAGATAGTAATAGTAGCTCTCCCCCAGCTGAGACTTGCAACTATGAACAAATCAGCAATGCTCTCCCCAAGTAGAGTTTATCTACCATCAACACTAAAAAGGCTTGATATCCCCGACAGTCTTAATGTTCCCTAGTGGAGTATAAGAATGTTCCCCGGCAGAATACAGGATACCCCCAGTGGAGTTAAAATTTTCCCAGTGCAGTCTGAAAAAACTTCCCCAACGGAGTTGAAGCATCATCCTCAGTAGACTGTGGAAGTTTATCCCCAACGGAGTACAAAAATAAATCTCCCTAGCCGAGTTCAAAGGATCATTCCCAGCAGAACTCAGAGGATTATCCCCACAAAATTCTAACAAGTTATCCCCAGCAGAGTCGCCAGTTCTCTCCCACCGTATCACACAAAGGACTTTACATTTCTGCAATTTATTGTTTTCCTTATACTGTATAGTAATTAGGCGTGTATGGCAAGATAAAACCGACAAACAACCACCAAAAATCAAAGATAAATGCATGCAATCAAACACACTTGCACACATGCACCCTTAGGGTAATCTCACTTGTTGCCTAAAAATGGCCATGTTATGCATGTGGGAGGTCTTAACACAAACAAATCGAAAAAAAGATCATAGTCCCTCGATGACGCTACGAAAGTTTCCTTACAAATGATCTTAGTCCCTCAAGAGAAATGCTAAGATACCTTACAATATTGCTAATCATGGTTATACGATGACCCGTGCCCGTCCCGTTTACATCCAAAGATAGGGTTGTTTACCAAATCAATGGTAAGACAACAATGTCGTAGGAAAAGAAAATGAACAAGAAAGACTTTTGAGTAGGTAGAATGTTCCTAATTACTTGCTCAATTTCAAACAAACATCCTTGCTATTTTCAAAACAAATACCTACACTTTCAAAACATCTTACAAAATTGAAAACATTTTTCAAAAGATCAACATCTTTGTACACATTCTTATGAACGATAATCATTACAAAGATTGCCTAAACAATGACCTCTTTACAAAATACTTTCAAAAACCACACAAAGCACCATTTCAAACAAAAGCAAGTGATCTAAGCAAGTAACTAAGAGCCCATGGAAAACCATGGATGAAAAGGGTGCTAATACCTTCCCTTTTCATAATATACCCCCCGAACTCAAGAAAACATCTCAAAGGTCTTTCTTGTGCTTTTTCACCTTTCCTTTTGGATAAAAGAAAAGTCGGTGGCGACTCTTGCTAACCGCAACATTTGCGATAAAACACAAAACCCTCAAGTCAGTTCTCCCACCGTATCACATATATGTAATGACTTTGTATCATCGAGTGCAAGCATAGGCGCAGACATGTGAGTGGTTGTAGACTTCGTGTATGAACGCGTAGGTATGCATAGGTACAAACGCAAACATGTGTATAGATTTTTGCAAGACGTAGGAGTAACTGTGTGCATGGACACATACGTGGATTTTCCTTCAATACTTTTCTAACCTAAGAATTTTTTTGATATTTTGTCAAATGCTTTTATTTTGTTAATTCCCGAAAATGATTTCAAGACAATACTCACAAGTAATAATCGTAGTATTTTGTAAACAAATCTGAGAAAAGAAAAAATAATTCGAAAGATGTAAAGAAACCAAATGTTTTATTGATATGCCTCAGAGTAGGCGAGAATATAAGATGCAATTCCTAGAAAGAGGTAATTACAAAAGGTTTTAAAACAGTAAATGGTAATGAAAATATGATAATCGCTACTGCAGTTCCTTCATATCTTTTGATGATCTTATCTCCCTTGCCTCTAAGTTGTATGATTCCAATCTATCCTTCCCTTCATGGTTCGTAGTCGTAGCTCTCAGATCGCAGTCTTTTTGTTCTTTATTTCTTTGTATGAAATCCCTAACTTTTTCCTGGATTTCCCTTTCGGATTTTCAATCCACCGGGATTATTTTATTGTTGTGTGCCCCTAATTTTTGCATGGATCTCCCTTTAGGGTTTTCGATCCACCGGGACGCTCCTTTTTGCCTAAGTCTCCCTTTTAGGGGTTCGATCTTAGCGAGCTTTTTATACATAGTATTTTTTGACTGCGTCTGAGTTGGTTGGATGCGGTAGTTCTTCCTCATCCATTGTTGTGAGGACGAGACCACCTCCAGAGAATGCTGTTTTGACTACAAATGAACCTTCGTAGTTGGGTTTCCATTTACCACGTGAATCGAGGTGAGGTAGTAGAATCTTTTTGAGCACTAGATCCCTTTCCTTGAATATTTGAGGGTGTACTTTCTTGTCGAAGGCCCTCTTCATTCTCTTTTAATGTAACTGACTATGACACAAAACCATTAATCGTTTTTCTTCAATGAGGTTGAGCTGGTCAAGTCGAGCCTGTACCCATTCTGCTTCTTCCATCTTTGTTTCTCTCAAGACTCGAAGTGATGGAATCTTAACTTCCACCGGGAGTACTGCCTCCATGCCATATACTAGTGAGAAAGGGGTCGCGCCTGTTGATGTGCATACAGAAGTGCGATAGCTGTGCAGAGCGAAGGGAAGCATTTCGTGCCAATCTTTGTATGTCTTCATCATTTTCTGGATGATCTTCTTAATATTTTTGTTGGCTGCTTCAACGGCCCTGTTCATCTTTGGTCTATATGGTGAGGAATTATGATGTTCAATTTTAAAATCGTCGCATAGTTCCTTCATCATCTTGTTGTTTAAATTAGACCCGTTATCTGTAATTATCTGGCTTGGGACACCATATTTGCATATGATATTCTGTTTGATGAAGCGCATAACCACTTGACTTGTTACGTTGGCGTAGGACGTTGCTTCTACTTATTTAGTAAAGTAGTCGATGGCTACCAATATAAAGCGGTTTCCATTGGATGCTTTCGACTTGATCATACCAATCATATCAATTAACCACATTGAAAATGGCCAACGGGAGCTCATGACGTTCAGAGGAGTCGGTGGTACATTTATCTTATCGGCATAGACCTGACATTTATGACACGTCTTTATGTAATGATAGCAATCAGCTTCCATTGTTAACCAGTAATACCCTGCTCGCAGAATCTTTCTAGCCATGGCGTGCCCATTTGTATGGGTCCCGAATGTGCCTTCATGGATTTCTCTCATGAGTGTATCTGCTTCTTGTTTTTCCACACATCTGAGTAGAACCGTGTCGTAGTTTCTTTTGTATACCACTCTATTACTCAGAAATAATTTTGAAGCTAACCTTCGCAAGGTTCGTTTGTCAATGATAGAGGCATTTTCTGGGTATTTCCGTCCTTCCAAGTACTTCTTAATGTCGTAAAACCAAGGTTTGTTGTCAGGTCCTTCCTCAATAGTAAGGCAGTATGCAGGTTCTTCGAAATGTATGATCGTAATACGTAGTTCATGAGTCGGCCAAGTCACTTTGAACATAGGTGATAGGGTTTCCAGAGCGTGTGCCATTTGATTTTCTTTTCATGGGATATGACTGAAAGTGATTTCTGTAAACTCTGCAGCTAACTTTAAAACATGATCCCGATATGGAATCAGTTTAGGGTGTTTAGTATCCCATTCGCCATTAACCTGGTATATGACTAGCGCAAAATCCCCGAACACTTCGAGGTGCTTTATTCTTAAATCGATGGCAGCTTCCAGCCCTAGTATACATGCTTTGTATTCGGTGATGTTGTTAGTGCAGTCAAAACATAACCTTGCAGTGTAGGGGTGGTGATGGTTCTTGGGAGATGTTAATACTGCCCCTACATCGTGACCTAGTGAATTTGAAGCCCCGTCGAACATGAGTGTCCAACGTGCCCCTGGTTCGGGCCCTTCGTCGGGTCTTGGTATTTCGTAGTCAATTATAAATATGACATCCTCGTCGGGAAAGTCGAACTTCATAGGCTGATATTCTGATAGTGGTTGGTGAGCTAGATGATCAGCTAGTATACTACCTTTGATGGCCTTTTGCGTGACATATTGGATGTCGTATTCTGATAGTAGCATCTGCCATCGTGCAATTCTTCCGGTAAGAGCTGGCTTTTCAAACACGTATTTTAGAGGATCCATTCTTGCTATTAACCATGTAGTGTGGGTTAACATATATTGCCTCAACCTCTTGGTAGCCCAAGCCAATGTGCAACAAGTTTTCTCAAGGAGTGAGTATCTGGTTTGGCAGTCAGTGAATTTCTTGCTGAGGTAATAGATTGCATGCTCCTTTCTACCTATTTCATCCTGCTGTCCCAAAACACAACCCATTGACCCTTTGAGCACTGTCAAGTACATGATGAGTGGCCTTCTGGGGACTGGTGGCTCTTGCAAATACTATTTTATCGTCTCGAAGGCAGTTTGACAATCATCATTCCATACTACCGTCTGATCCTTTTGTAATAACTTGAATATTGGTTCGCATGTAGCTGTTAGATGCAATATGAACCTCGAGATGTAGTTCAATCGCCCTAAGAAACCACTTACTTCTTTTTATGTCCTTGGGGCAGGCATCTCTTGTATAGCTTTTACTTTGTATGGATCCACCTTGATACCCCGTTGGCTTACGATAAAACCTAATAATTTTCCTGATCTGATGCCAAATGTGCATTTATTCGGTTTCAACCTTAGTCTGAATTTGCGTAGCCGTTCGAACAACTTTTGCAGATGTATGATATGTTCCTCCTCTGTATGGGATTTGACAATCTTATCATCAACGTATACTTTAACCTCCTTGTGGATCATATTGTGGAATAACGTGACAATTACCCTCTGATAGGTTGCCCCTGCGTTCTTAAGACCGAATGGCATTACTTTGTAGCAAAAAGTTCCCCAAGGTGTCATGAAGGTAGTCTTTTCCATGTCCTCAGGCGCCATTTAGATTTGATTATAGCCCTAGAAACCATCCATGAATGAGAACACCTAGGCTTGAGCCGTATTATCCACTAGGACATCGATGTGGGGTAACAGAAAGTCGTCTTTGGGGATCACCTTGTTTAGGTCTCGATAATCTATGCACATGCGTACTTTGCCATCCTTCTTAGGTACTGGTACAATGTTAGCTATCCAAGGTGGATAATCTACCACTGCTAGGAACCCTGCGTCAAATTGTTTGAGAACCTCTTCTCTGATCTTGCTGGACATATCTGGATGGGTTCTTTTGAGTTTTTGCCTGACTGGAGAACACCCTTCTTTGAGAGGTAGTCTGTGCATCACTATGTCTGTATCCAACCCTGGCATGTCCCTATAGGACCAAGCGAATATATCCACGTACTCATGTAATAACTTGATTAGCCTGTCTTTAACGCTCTGTTCCAACATTCCTCCTAGCTTGATCTCTTTTGGATCTCCTTTTATGCCCAGGTTAATGGTCTTAATAGGCTCTTAATATGGTTGTATGTTTTTACCCTTTTGCTTTATTTCCCTCGCCATTTCCTCGGAGAGTTCAAGATCTTCGTCATCTTCCTCTTCGACTTGGTGGATAGGAACGTCAAAATCGTATCGGGTCGTAGCAGTAGCGTTATTGGTAATTTTGGGCATGGATCTGCACATTTATCATATTTTGGTGCATATTTTAGTGCTTGGATTTTGAAAATGTGTATGCAAAGAAAGTATTGCCATTTTTATATTTAATAGATAAAGGCAAAAGAAAGACAAGGATCTTAATTGAAAAAAAAATATAACTTTTATTAATTATAAATATTGTCTGAAATAAGAACAAGGAAAACCCTTACAAGCAACCCATATGCCTCGAGTTTGACATAGTTTTTTTTCAAAACAAGAAATATTACTTAGAAAAGAAAAATATCTCAGGAATCTCCATAGCAGTCCATCCTTTGAGCTCTTCTCCCAGGGCACCCTCTCTAATGAAGTCGGTTACCCTTTTGGTATTGATTTTGCTTGATATCATTGCCGTGTGCCCGCCATGCTCTGTTCCTTTGCTGACGAAAGTATCTCGGGTCGGAGGAAAACATGCTTTGCCTTTCAGAGTATCCTTTGACGATTCGTAACCCAAACCAAATTGATTCTTCTTCTCAGGAATTTCTGGGAGCTTTCCCGAACATTTCAAGGCATCACCTCCCATAGTCATTTGCAGATCTCTCCATGATGTCACTTTAGTCTTGTTACCCATCTCGAATGGTAATGTTATCATCGAAGCAATTTCCAAGGGTTGGAACGGGGTAGCTATACAGTCTTCGTCGGCACTAATATACCTGTATGACTCTATTTGGCTCACGAAAATATCCTCCTCGCCATCAATTATGATCAACTTCCCTTCAACTAGGAACTTAAACTTTTGATGCAGGGTCGAGGTGACTGCCCCTGCCGCATGGATCTAAGGTCTCCCTAGTAAACAAATGTATGCTAGTTCGATGTCCATGACTTGAAAAGTGATATTGAAAATATGCGGCCCAATCTTGACTGGAAGGTCCACCTCCCATAGCACCGAGCTTCGAGAATCGTCAAAGGCCTTTACTATCGTAGAACTTTGTCTCGTTGTGACATCGTATATTGTTAACTTTACGAGACTTGACTTCGGTAACACATTAAGAGCGGAACCGGTGTCAGTAAGAACTCTGGACATATGGGTAGTACCTATCTGCATAGTAATGTGAAGTGCTTTGTTATGGGCCCGACCTTGTGGCGGTAATTCACTGTTGCTGAAACCAAGGTAGGATCCAAACTTGAAATTTGCTACGACATTATCAAATTGATTTATCGAGATTTCCTTTGCAACATGATTTGAACTTAACACTTTCATCAAGGAATCCCTGCGTGCTTCAGAGTTGATGAGTAGCGTGAGTATGGAGATTTTCGCTGGAGTTTGATGGAGTTGATCCACCACTCTGTAGTCACTCTTTTTGATTATTTTCAGAAACTGCTCTGCCTCTTGGTCGGTAAAGTCTTTATTCAGAGATTCTATTTCCTGATTTGTATTAACCACTGCTTTTCCTTTGTCCTTTGTTGGAATCACATCTGTCTTTTTTGATGGTTCGGCTCCATAGATTCGACCACTTCGGGTCATACCTCCTGTTCCTGCTATGTTTGAAATTGCAGGTCCTTGACTTGCGGATGGCCCGCTTTCCTGCTTCACTCCATTGATGTATACGGCTGAGTCATAACTCCAAGGTACTGCCTTATTATTCTCTTAAGGGATAGGTGATGGTGCCTTAATTACCATTGTGGCTTTTGGAGTAGTGGGTATTAAGAGGGTCTTTTTAGGTGCCCTTCTTGTGACCTCTTCTGATTCTCCCCATGGAATGACTAGAGTCTTCTTGGTAAGGCTTGGACCCTAGCAAGGGATTACTAGGGGTTTTTCCCTCCAATCGTGGCTATGTATTTTTCTTCAGGGTGTAGTCCGAATTAGACTATCCCCCGATCCACCAGATTTTCCAGAGTTGTTTCAAAAGCTTTATTATGCTCTAACAAAAATCCACATTCGAACAGATATTACTTTAACAAGTTGATAGGGTTTTTTGCCTTTATGGTTTCCCCAAAGCCGATGACCACCTCGATTGCATTTATTGTCGGTCCACCATGTGGAGGCATATGGTTTGATTTGATATTAGGCTTATCGAACGTGATGTATTGAGACTTTAGCAAATCCTAAACCTTATTCTTGAAGACCCAACATTGTTCTATGGTATGCCCTAGAGAATTAACATGGTACTCACACCTAGCGTCGACATTGTATCTTTGCGGGAGTGGCCCAACCGGAGGAGCTAAAGGCTTGATTTCCACCAGGGATGCCTTAACCAAGTGTTGTAATAACTGGCTTGGTGGCATGGGTAGTGGATCAAAATTTCTAGGTGGCCTTTTAAATCTGTCCTACCTTTATCCTTACGGGATCACCAATGGTTGTGATGTCCTTGGTTGTGAGGCCACAACGGTGATTTCTCCCTCCTTCCTTCTTAGGAATTTTGAAGCCGATCTTTTTGAATTGTAACGGGTGCTTGACGACCCCCCTGATATATTTCCTCTTTTCAAACCAGTTTCAATTCTTTCGCCAATAGTCACTAAGTCTGGAAATTCTGACGAGACACTTCCCACCATTTTATCATAATAAATCCCTTGTAAAGTTCCCATGAACATGTCTACGAGTTCCTTTTCCAGCAATGGTGGTTGTACGCGGGATTCTATCTCCCTCCATCTTTGAGCATATTCTTTGAAGGACTCTTCCTTCTTTTGGGACTGATTTTGGAGTTGCAAGCGGATAGGTGCCATGTCCAAGTTATACTTGTAATACTTCAAGAAAGCATTAGCAAGATCCACCCAAGTTCGGATATGCGTTTGTTCCAACTGCATGTATCGGTCCAAAGATGCCCACTTAAACTGTCTTGGAAACAGCGAATCATTAGTTTCTGATCATGGGCATGGGCGTGCATCTTCTTGCAGTACATACGAAGATGATTCCTCGGACAAGTGAGCCCTTTATACTTTCCAAAGTCGGGTACTTTGAATTTTGGTGGTATCACCACATCAGGGACTAAACCCATTTCCAGAGCGTCTACTTCGAAAGTGTCGAAGCCCTCCACAACCTTCAGTCTTTCTTCCAAGGCTTTATACTGATTCATTACCAGTGGGTTTTCCGCAGCATGAGCACCAGTTGTCTTCAGGGGTTCTTGGTGAGCATCCTCTGGGTCATGATCTCCGTATTGCAAATCTAGGTAATTATCTGCATTATTGGTTGAAATTTGTAGGGTATGTGATGCCCCTACTTTTGATGGTGGTGGGATAAATCCTTCACTTTCAACCTCTTGCTGGGCCATGGCGGACTTTTCGGGTCCTACTTCCGACTCTTTCCTCAGTTGGTGACCGCTCGATGCACCAACGGTTTGGGCTACCTCTTCAAAAGCTACCCTGGGAATTTGATCCTGCTTGTCGATAATGTTCTTTAAAGCTAGAAGAACCTGGCTCAAATCTCCTTTTATTGAGCTTACGTCACCCTTCACCTGATCAAGATCCTCTTTGAACACAGCTTGAGTCTCCTCGATCTGTTCCATTGCTTTCTGTTGATGGGCCCTTGTTTGATATGGAGGCCAAGGAGGTGGAGGTCTTCTTTTACCAATGGCTTAACTGGAGAGATTTTTAAAGCAAATGATTTGTGATATGATATGCAAGTGTTTTATAAATGCATGCATGCAAATGGATATGAATGATTTATGAAATGATTTCTTATTTTAACTGTCTTATTCACTTGGGTACATATTTGTATTTTCCCTTATTATTTTATTTAGTGACTAGCTTTAAAATAGACACGCCTTCGAGATAGAGAAACAAAATGCCTTTATTAAGAGTAACACAATCCAAATATTGAAAAATATTACAAATTGAAATCAAAACTTGTTTACGTAAACATAATTTAAAAAGGAACTAAATTTCCTAAGTGCGCCTGCGGATGTGTGATCTGAAGCCATCAACCATTGCTCGACAAAGCTGTAGAAAGTCTTTGACGTCCTTAGGAAGAGGAACCATTACACTCTCTTCATCTTTTAAACTTCTAGGGATGTCCTCTATGAGATTGTTGGCTAAGAAGACTAGCTTTTCATGTTTGTCTTTGTAGTACCTGTATTCCTGGTAAAGATGTGGGATTATCTTGTGATTATCCCTCCCAGCTTGGGCGATCTTGGTATACTGCTCCTCCCAATACATCTTTTCACCCCTCATTTCTGTGTAAAGCCTTCGTTGGATGAGAAAATCCTTTTGAAGACCCTGCAGCTCTAAACGTACATGCTCATATTCTCGAGTCCTCTGAGGCAAGAGTTTCTCTGCTTCTATCCTTTCGATGCGTGCTTTGACCTCTGATTCTTGGCTGTCTTGGAGTTCGGTGGCGAGGTACTTTATTTGCTCTTCTTGATCTAAGGAAGCTTGTTCCAAACTTTGGATTTGGGCTCTCAAACTCTCCTCTAGCACCTTCTTGTCATGTGTTACCTTTTCATACCATCTAGTTAACCTCCCGATTTCAGCAATGGCCTCTTCTAACCTTTGGTTGTGAGAATCTAGGTTGAACGTTGCACTTAACAACCCTTCAGTTGTACACTTTCATTTGAGACTTTCTTTCTCCAAGTCCTTTTGACTTTTATCAATTTGCTCGTCCTTTGACTCAAGTATAAGCTGCATCTGTTTCTTTTCTCTGGTCAAATTGAGGAGGTTGACTTCCAGTGCTTCTTTCTCTTTTTGAGCTTGCTTTAAGGCACTTTTCAGATTGTCGACTTCTTCCAAAGATATAGGTGTTATTTCTGGGACTTCTGACTTGTACTCTGGATCTTTCTCAAATGGAATCTTGATAATTCGTACCCTATCTTAGACCCATTTGGTGTAAGGTTCTCTTGCTATGGCATTCTTTCTTTCGGCCTTCCTTTTGTTAACCTTGTTCTAGGCTCGAATAACCTTGTGGATCAGCCCCTGGTCTTCTATACCCATATCATGGATGATAAATGGTCGGAGTTATTCGTCAGAAGGTTTGTCTTCCAAAGGATACCCTAGCTGTCGTAGGGCCAAAGTAGGGTTGTAGTTAATACAGCCTCGCGATCCAATCAAAGGGACGTTAGGAAAATCCCCACAGCTAATAGTGATGTCACCAATATCCAACTTCCTTACATACCATAATATTGAATTTGCAGTGAGAGACCTTATTTTTTATGGCCACTCACACCTGGTCAATTCTAGAATCATATAGTCTTCCTTGTAAAGATGAGTCATGAACCAAGTATATAGAAGCGGGATGCAACAATTTAGTGTGCCTCTTCTTTTTTCATACATCATATGCAAAGTGTAATAAATATCAGCAAGCAAGGCGGGAGTATGATCCGTATTAAAGACTTTCGCTCCCCAAAATATGCTAATGGCTGCAAGGTCAATATAGTCCACAGTCCGAGGAAATAGGATTACACCAAATACCAACAGCCCTAAATAATCAACACAAGATTCCCACTCCTTATAATTAGAAAATTCTAGTTCCTTAGCTTCCAAGTATATTCTTTTGATTCCTTGTATTGGACCTTCTCTTCGATAATTCTGCACCAATTCAGGGTAGGGGATCCCTAGACCTTTTGCCAAAGCTTTCACTTCAATAGTTTGTCCAATATCTACATAGGCCTTTTCTTTGGAGAAATTCAGGATTCTGCCAAATTCCTCCAGAGCCGGTGCTAGATGAAAGTCTTGGAAGGTGAAACATCTCAATGGAGGGTCATAAAACTGAATTAGGGTAGAGACTTCATCCATCTGTACTTCTACTTTAGTCAAATCAAAGGTATCCCTATAGCAGCGAGTGTACATCTTCATAGCTCTCTCGGACAGTTTACCCTTTATAGTTTTTATTTCAGAAAGGTCAGGCTTGCAGGCGTTGATGCAAACAAGTTGTTTCCCTTTGGTATCCATTTTTAAGATAGTCACCAAAAATCTTGATTTTGTTATCTTTTATTTTGTACCCTGTGAATAAGACAGATAAAAGGAACAAATGATGAACATGAGATATACACGAATGCATGAATGTATAAGTGTTGGATTGAGTAACGGGATTTTGTGACAGGTTTTTGTGATGGGTACCCCTATGAGGTAGGCTCCTTAATTTTGACCTATGGTAAATCTACCCTCCCAAAATGTGGCTTCCTTAAGGGTGTCATGAATAACAATAGAGGGAAAAGGCACTAGGGCCTCCCTTAGGTGGAGCCTCTTTACAGACTGAAACTTTCTCCTCAAAGTCTTGAAAGGTCTCGTCAAGAGATTTTGGGTTAAGGTCGTTATAAAGAGTCATGAGTGACCTTCCAAAGTCCTACTCGTCAAGAGGATATCTCTCGATAAGTATTCCTTTTTCAGAAGTTCACCGACTCTAGGCGAAGTCGTCACATAAACTCGCAGGGATGATATACCCCCTAAGCTAATAGACGAACCTTCTTTTTAAGGTTTATTAGAAATATTTTTTGAGATAAAAAAATTCCACATAGCACATATATGATAATAAAAGAATTTGACGGTAAATAAATAAATGCAATAAAATAGATAAATGCAATAAATAAATAAAGCAAATAAAAATAAAAACCCAAAAGAACCTAAACCTAGGGTTAAGGAGAGTCCCCAGCAGAGTCGCCAACTGTAGCAACTGGTTTTTTAATCAAGAGTCGCCATTATTAGTTTTTATCCTAAGGAAGGGAACCTAACAGAAAACCCTAATGCGGGGACATAGATTCTAGTTTTCGGACTCAATTGGACGAGGAACGTGTTAGGCACCTTTCATCTACCTTGTTCACAACGATATTAAGCTCTAGGTTTAGGTTTGGGGTAAACAATGTTTTAAGTTTTAATTAGCAAGACTCACCACGATTTTAGATTGTGTGCCTACGTATCCTCTTACGAGGAATCAGAGTTCCAATTCGTAGTTCTTATAGGTTAGTGTCTTTTAGGGGTTTGCAAACATATTTTGAATCACTTCGCACTCGGTTAGGAGTAGTGATTGCAGAGATTTTGACTGAGTACGCAGTAAGCCAAAATTAGTTTGAAACCCATTTGCAAAAAGAACTATTGATTAGCTTAATTTGTTCGCGAAAATGGTTTGATATTTGTTTGTGTTTTTTAATAACATTAATTGCAAAAATTCTTGATTAATGTATGATTTAAAAAATGTATTTAATGCAAAAATATATAAAATAATATATGCCATTTTGATGTAAAAATAATTCATCTTCATGATATAATGAATAATAATAATATATAATAATAATAAATATAAAATCTAATAATAATAATTATTGCAAATAATAATAATTATTATAAAAAAAAATTATAAGTATAAGAATTAAAAATAATAAAACAAATAATTGATTAAACCTGAGGGGTGCATTTTCAGTTATGAAGTAAAAACAGGGGGTGTTGAAAGTAGTGTTGGCTGACCCAACTATAGTTCTGGACATGGGGGTATGCTGATAGCTTTGTTTTAGTAATAAGGCCACAAAAGGGTGCAAATAGCACGTGGGCTAGGCCCAACACAGATTTTTGAAGGGGTCGGCTGTATCGTGTAAGCGAGGGTGTATTGGACTTACGGTGCGACTTGGCCTACGGCCGTCTAATGAAGATCAAATGGATCTAAGGGGGGGGGGGGGGGGTGTACGTTAACTACGGTGTATGCGCGCGTACGGAATAATAACATAACTTAAAAATTGTTTTTTAACATTTTTAATTTCATCTTCTGTGGTTTCACAATCTCTCTCTCTCTCTCTCTCTCTCTCTCTCTCTCTCACTCTCTCTCTCTCTCTCTCTCTCTCTCTCGTTTTCCTCACAACCCCCTTTCCATCTTCTCTCTTACAAACCCTAGTATCCTCCTTCAACCATAACCGGAGGTGACTCAATCACCAAACTTACCCCTACATCCAATTAAACCCCCAACACAATCCACAACCAGAATCAAATAAAAGATAAGCTGAGTGGTTTTACCCCGTTTACGATTCTGTATTCCGATCCAGCTTCTTCCGATTTGGGTACTGATCTCTTCTTTTTCTCCGTCTGTTTGCAGGTTCTGGCTGTAGCCTCAAAGATTGATGGTGGAGTGCGACGGAGGAGCGGTGGCTAGCGGTGGTTCAAGGGTGATTAGGGTTTCCGATCTAGAAACTCTAATCACTTTTGCTTCTGGATCTCCAACGACAAGGGTTCGTCCAAATTTCCGTCTTCCAGTTTTTTCCTTCTTTCTCCCACCCCTCCTGTATTTTTCTAGTTTTCTTTTTATAGGGTTAGCAGTTAGGGTTATCATTACGAATTGTTTAGCTTAGATTTAGGGATGATTAGAGAGAAATTAGGGTTTTGAAAATTATTGTAATTGATTCAATTTGTTCTATTGGACTGATTTAAGATTTGTAATTTATTTTGATTGAATGTAATTCAGAGATACTATTGAATAAAGTTGAGATTTATTTTGTAATACTTAATATTTGATCTAGTTTTAAGATTCTGAGATTTTTTGCCTCTGTACATTAGGGATTCAGATTGTTTGTAATGGATATAGTGAATATTTGATATATTTTTCAATCTTTTTCTGAGATTTCCTTCTGTATAAAAATAGATTTGTTTTTAATTTTGAAGATTTGGTTTGTACTGATTCAATTCTGTAAACTTGGAGATTTTAGTTTGTATTAATAATTCATGAAGATTTGCAGATTTTATATAGCAGATTTGATTCCTTGCCTAATTTCTGCTTTGTATTACTTTGATGTAAAAAGCCATGATTTTTTTAACCAAATTTAAACAGTATTTGTTGCTGAATCAAAACGTGTGCAAATATTCCATGACTGAAACAAGTCTTATTTAAATTGGGCATGTGTTAATTTTTCTTCATAAATCTGTGCAAAAATTATCCTTTGGGCTTGACAATATTACTCAATGCTTTTGGGCCTTCACACGGTTTCTGCAACAACACAACATTAGTCCAAACTGGGCCTAGCGATCCAACAAATTTTTTTGTTTCCTTTTTTATTTATTTATCACAAAACTGTAACAACAAATGTTTAGTAAAATACTTTATAAAATCTTTTTAATAACAAAAATAACAATCTCCTAATAATTTTTTAAAAATATTTTCCAGTCATAATAACGGAAAAGTTTAATGATAGTAACATTTTTTTTTGGAAATAAGACAGTAATGACAAAAACTTCAAATGGGATGGCTAAAAAAAACTCAATGGGCTTATGAATCTATAACCATACCCCTTTGTTGCTATAAACATATATATATATATATATATATATATATATATATATATATATATATATATATATATATATATATATATATATATATATATATATATATATATATATATATATATATATATATATATATATATATATATATATATATATATACTTTTATTTTATTAAATACTTAGAATAAAAATACAAAAATATTACATTTTTATTTTTATTATTATTTATATTAAAAAATACCCTTTTTAAGTATATTTCATTTTTGTACATATTAATATATTTTTTGTATATAAATAATATATAATATTTATTCTCTTAAAGAAATTAGGGTTTACTCTTAAAACAAATAAAATTAATCTTTTTATTTATTTATTTATTTCTTTATACTTTTTACACTAAAAATACTTTTACATACATAAACAAATTAAAATCTTTTTGCATAATACATATTATTTAATATTCATTTATTTTGTTTATTTAAATATTGTACATTTAAATATTTATGCATTGTGATTCAATTTGGATGTAATAGTAAATTAGGGTTTATATTTCTTGTCAAATACCCCCCATTCAAAATTGTACCCCCATCCCCATAATCATGTTGTAATAGCTTAGAATTTAAATTCTCGCACTTTACGCTTTCAATTATGCCATGATTAGAGAATTAGAGTTTGTATGCAAAATCAAAATCAACAAATAGTTTGACCTAATCAAAGAAAAAAATGGATGAAAATCAAACACAATGCACACTTGCACCCCTAGGGTTACAATCCACTTGTTGCCTTCAAAAATGGGCCATGGTATGCATGTTGGGTACTTTGGCAAAACAAAAACAAAATAAAAGATCATAGTCCCTCGATGACGCTATCTTGGTTGCCTAAACAAAAATGATCAAGTCCCTCAAAAAAATTGCCAAAAATACTTAACACAATTGCTATCATGGTATATACGATGACCCGCGCCTGTCCCGTTTAATATCCTAACACAAGGTTGTTCACCAAATGCAATGGTGAAACAACACTGTCAAAAGGGTTAAAAACATAAGAAAGATCTTTGAGTAAAATAGGGTAGATAGCTCTTAGTTACTTGATCAAAAAACTTGCAAAACATCCTTGTTATTTTCAAACACACTTCACAACACAATTTCAAAACATTTCCCAAATCAAACTTTCAAACATTGAAACATCTTTTCAAAAGACATACATCTTTGTATACATTCAAACAAGAATCATTACAAAGGTTGCCACAATGATGGACTCTTTTCAAAACATTTTCAAAACCATACACAAAGCACCATTTCAAACAATTGAAAAGAAAAAGCAAGTGATCTAAACAAGTAACTAAGATCCCATGGATAACCATGGATGAAAAGGGTGCTTGCACCTTCCCTTTTCATAATCTACTCCCCGAACCCAAGAAAACATCTCAAAGGTCTTTCCTGTTCTTTTTGACCTTTCCTTAGGATAAAATAAAAAGTCGGTGGCGACTCTTGCTAAACCGAAACATTTGCGAATACAAACGCAAAACCTCAAGTCAGTTCTCCCACCGTATCACAAATATGAACTTTCTCTTATATCCAGAAGGATAGGTCAGATACGGAAACACAAATAGAGCAAGTTTAGAGGATCAAGAAGAACAAACGGTAGATCTGAATCTACATCTGGTCATAAGAAAGCTTATGGAAAAGAAGTTACCTGTTACGAATGCAAGGAGCCTGGACATTTTAAGAATGAATGCCCGAAGCTCAAGAAAGACAAGAACCCTAAGAAGGCCTACAAAACCAAGAAAGGTCTCATGGTAACATGGGATGATTCAGAGTCAAAAGAATAAGATTCTGATGAAGAACATGCCAATGTAGCATTCATGGCAAACATTGTCACAAGCGAAGTAGTATCAAAGGACAAACTGACACTTGATGATGAGTCAGACTCTGATGACAAAAAATAGGTACTTTCTTCCTTATCTCGTTCTGAAGTCGAAATTGGTTTATCAGAACTAATGAAAAGGTATCAATCACTTCTAACTAAACACAAAACTCTGGAAAAAAAATTGAAGTTACTTCTGAGAACTATAATAAAGATGAGAAAAACCTTTATGATTTAAATGAAAAATTATTTTTTTAGAAAAATCAAATATTGCTTTGAAAAGTAAAGTTTCTAGGTTAGAAGAAGAGATTATCTCTAGCACATTTATTACTTATGAAGTTATCAAATATGATAGAGCTTTTCAACATTTCCTAGCTAAGAGCATAGATAAAATAAAAATGGCTTCAATGATCTATGGTGTTAGTGAAATGGAAGCAGAGGCTTAGGATACTCAGGACCATTAAAGAAAAATGACGAGACTCCGATTATAAAACCAAACCCTCTCTCTGAACATTTCATGCTTGCTGGCACTGAACTGGAATATTCTGAACAAGAAGGTTCTGATTTGATTAAACCACAATCACAGACACAAAAGGAAACTTCTAAGCCTAAGTATCATACACAAATTTCACATGATTATCCTGTAGCACAAAAGTCCAAAGGTGTCAGAACCTATGGAACTTCTAACAAGAAAGGACCCAGAAAATGGGTACCTAAGGATCAGATAATTTATGTTATAGATGTCCTTAATAGCGCCACTGAAACACCATCATGGTACCTAGACAGTGGATGCTCGCGACACATGACAGGCGAAAGGCATGTGTTCCAAGATTTGTAACTTAAGTCTGGAGGCATTGTTGGTTTCTGAGGCAACTAGAAAGGGAAGATCATTGGCTCTGGATCTGTTGGTAATGGTAAACTCCCTTCTATGAACAACGTTCTTTTAGTTGAGGGTCTGATGCATAACCTGCTGTCAGTTAACCAACTTAGTGACAATCGTTATGGTGTCATTTTTAATCAAACGTCTTGTAAAGCTGTTAGTCAGAAGGATGGCTCAGTTCTGTTTAATGGCAAGAGGAGAAACAACACCTCCAAAATTAAGTTATCAGATGTGAAAAATCAGATGTAAACTGTCTTCTGTCTGTTAACAAAGAGCAGTGGCCTGGCATAGACGTCTGAGCCATATTAGCTTGAGAGAGATATCTTAACTAAATAAGCTTGGATTAGTCAGAGGCTTGCTCAGTCTGAAGTATTCTTCAGATGCTCTTTGTGAAGCATGTCAGAAAGGAAAGTTTTCTAAAACATCTTTTAAAGCTAAAAAGGTGGTTTCTACCTCTAGTCCATTAGAACTTTTTCACATTTACTTATTTGGACTAGTGAATACTGCTTCTGTCAATGGAAAGAAATATAGACTTGTCATTGTTGATGATTACAGCAGATGGACATGGGTAAAATTATTAAATTACAAAGATGAGTCACATTCTGTGTTTGCTTCTTTCTGCTCTCAAGTGAAAAATTAAAAAAGTTGCAAAATAGTCAGAGTCAGAAGTGATCATGGTGGAGAATTCAAAAACAAAGATTTTGAATTTTTTTATTCTTATGGCATATACCATGATTTCTCCTTCCCTAGAACTCCACAACAAAACAAATTTGTAAAGAGGAAGAATAGGACATTGTAAGAATTGGCTCACACCATGATCCAAGAGACTGATATGGCTAAGCATTTTTGGGCAGAAGCTGTAAACACAACATGTTATATTCATAATAGGATCTCTATATGACCTATATTGGGTAAGACTCCTTATGAATTATGGAATAATAGAAATACCAACATTTTTATTTCCATCCCTTCAGATGTGTATGTTTTATGTTGAATACTTAAGAGATTCTGGGAAAGTTTGATTCGAAATCACAGAAGTGTATGTTGTTAGGGTATTTTGAGTAATCAAAAGGCTTCAGAGTCTATAACACAAAATCATGAATCTTGGAGGAATCAATCCATGTTAGATTCGATGATAAGCTTGACTATGAAAAGTCAAAGCTGATTGAAAAGCTTACAGATGTGAAGATAATGTTCACAGAACCCAAGGAGAAGATGCAAGAAGATAAAGAATCAGAAGCTCCTACTTCTAATATTGTTGTTGTTCCTTCTAATCAACCACAACAAAGGAAAAGCATAATCTCATCATCTCATCCTGAAGATCTAATTATGGGAAACAAAGATGCTCCAGTCAGAACAAGATCACCGTTCAAACCTTCTGAAGATTACGAGACTCTAAGTTAAACCAAGGTATTGTATTTCTTTCAGAACCTCACTAATCAGAAGATGTTTCAGCCAGAAATGTCTCTGATCAGATGGAAATCTTTTGGTTATCCAAATTCTAAGGATATCAAACGTGTTACCTAATTATATATAGTGATTAACGCGTGTAACCTTTGGTTATTCTTAATCTTCACTCTACCTAGGCTACACATTGGCAGTAATTTTTCTTGGAATTGATTAAAATCATAATTATTACTTTCATTTAATGCTCCTAATAATTATATCTATATGTGTTTATTTTTATTTATTTTCTCTCACCTTTAAAACACTTTATACAATTCCACACACAACCTCACTTCACTTCCCACACTTGTTAGAAACCATAAACCTCTCTTCTCTCAACTATTCATCATTTTCTCTCGTGTTCATCATCTTCTTTAAAGTTTATTCATCAACATTCTTCATCTTCAACAATGATGATCCCAGATCAACAAGAGACTGTTAAGTTCGCAAGTGAAATGTGTTGTACCCCAAATTTACCCTCTCTTTTCTCAAGATATTTCTCACAAAGATCTTCAATGGTTAAAACTTGCATAAGTATTGATTAGGTCAAGCCATCTCCTCAACACCAATACCTTAAATTAGGGTTTGGATTTTCACAAGGACAATTGGACTTCTAATGCTTCAATTGACTTTCATGGATCATTATGGACCTTCAAGAATGCTCACGGAAAACCCTTTTCCCAGCTGAGTTGGTCTTAAGAAGGGTCATTGTGAAATTCTTCTTAAAAAGAACATCTTTCCCAACAGTTCATCCAATATCCTGTTCAACAGGGTTTATTTCCTCGACAAAACGGCAAAATTCCCCAACTTAAGTTTGCATCTCCGACTATTACAGATCAAGGGATCACAACCTAGTCCCCAGTGAAGTTATCAACAAAGTCATTGCTATCTCCAAAAGATGTCGTAAAGCCTAGAACCCGACGAGATAACAGTCAACTTCATCCTTTCAAGCAAGTTACTATGAAGCCTTGACCCGACCAGATACTAGTTCAACTTTATCCTACTCTCAACTTACTGTAAAGACTGGATCCGACCAGATAACGAAAAACCACAATTCCCAGTTACTAAAGCCTGGACCCGACCAGATAATAATTTAACTTCTTCAATTGGTGAAACCTGGACCTGACCAAATAATAGTTTAACTTCTTCACTTGTTGAAACCTAGACACAACCAGATAATAGTTTGAATTTCTGAAACCTGGACCCGACCAAATAACAGTTAATATCAATTTTTAAGTTACTAAAGCCCGGACCCGACCAGATAATAGTTTAACTTCTTCAATTTCTGAAACCTAGACCGACCAGACAACAATTTGAGTTTCTGAAACCTGGACCCGACCGGTTAATAATTAATCTCAGTTTATGTTACTAAAGCCTGAACCCGACTAGATAATAGTTTAACTTCTTAAATTGCTGAAACCTGGACCCGACCTGATAACAGTTTGAGTTTCTGAAACCTGGACCCGACCGGGTAACAGTTAATATTTTTTTAATTTACTAGAGCCTGGACCCGACCAGATATTAGTTTGACTTCTTCAATTGCTGAAACCTGGACCCGACCAGATAACAGTTTGATTTTTACAAATCACTAAATAAGACTCCTATTCCCTAGTAGAGTTTACCACTGTTCCAACAAGTTTCTACAAAGCCTGGAATCCGACCAGATAACAGTTAACTTCTTTATCCCCATCAAGTTGTTGTGAATCCTAAAATCTTACCAAATAACAACTAGCTTTCAGAAGATAATTCCCCAGTAGAGCAACGAACAACTAAAACTCCTGAACTCTTTTCCCTAAGCAGATATCAACACTCTCCATAGAGTCTTCTCAAACAAGCCAATATTCTCCAGTGGAGTTTCTCCTCAAACAATAGAATAGGAATCCCCAGTGGAAACATCCTAAAACAAGGTCTGAAGAAGAGCATAGTCTTCATTCGCAGTAACAGTCCGAGATTTCATTTCCCAAGGTTCATCAACATTTGTCAAGGATTTATTTTCCCAAGAAAAGATACACTTCAATCACATTTCACATTCATACATCATATAACATACACATACAAAATAATCTCATTTATTTTGAGAACACCATCACGCCATGCATACTTCTACATGCAACTAACCCTCTTCCTTGCAGGAAAAGATCAACCAAAGACCTCTTCTGGTTAGACTTATTTCTTCTAGTTAAAAACAGGCGAAACAAAGACCTTTTCTGTCACCATAGATGGCATCTGTAAGCCCATCTCCGACAACTCTCCATCATATCTCCAAATGGCATCTATAAGCCCATTCCCAATTCAACATATCATCGAGTGCAAATTTCTGGGCACTTTAGTGTTCAATCATGTTTCACCTTCAAGTCACGAAAGGCAGATCTTCCAATCTCACTCTTCAGGTTCAAGAAGATTGAACAAGGGCAGCTGTTGTACCCAAAAATTTTCCCTCTCATTTCTCAAGAGTTTTCTTACAAAATTTCTACTGGGTCAAGACTACATAAGTTTCCATGGATCATATTGGGCTCTCAAGCATCAAATTGAAGAAGAGAAAGTTTGATTTGATTCATAAGCTTCGATTGGGTATTTGGTCCCCTTCGATCAAGCTTCGGTCCATAAGCTTCGATTGGGTATTTGGCCCCCTTCGATCAAGCTTTGGTCCACAAGCTTCGATTGGCATTGGGTCCCCTTCGAGCAAGATTTGGTCCACAAGTTTCATTTGGGCATATGGCCTCCTACATGCTTGCTTTGATTCACAAGGCAGGGGCCTCCTGCATGTCTGTTTTGATTCACAAGGCAAGTACTTCCTTCGTGTTTGCTTTGATCCATAAGGCAAGTGCCTCCTCTGTGCTTGCTTTCGACCCACAAGGAAATGGCTTACTCTGTGCTTGCCTTCAATGCACAAGGCAATGGATTCCTTTCATGGTAGAACCCATAAAGCAGTGGCTTATTTCACGCGTTCTTCGATTCTTTGGGCAGTGGATCCCTTTGAAACAACTTGCTTCGATTCCACCTTTAAAAACCTTCAACACACATAGTTTTTACACTATCACACACAATTGGTGGCCAATTCGAAGGATATGCATTGGTGGATTTGAATGACATACCTGGGTGTCCCATTCGAAGGACATACATTGGTGGCCCATTCGAAGGATAAACATTGGTGGCCCATTCAAAGAATTGCAAGTGGTGCATTCGAAGAACACACAAGTGGTGCATGTGGTCCATTCGAAGGACACAATTGTTGGAAACAAATTTTGTTTTGTCTTTTGATGAGCTTTATTCAAGATGCTTGCTGACCAAAGTCCAATATGCTGCCAAGCCCGAGCCTGCTGTACTGGCCACAACACTCCAAAACTGTTGCAAAGCAGTCCTGCTATGCTACTCCCATATTTGCACCAAATTGGCATACAAAAACTGCACCTCGAAGGCTATGAAGATAGCATACCCAATTTGGTCAAATTTCATTTGTTTCCCCCCTCAAATATCATCCAAAATCTTCTATAAATAAGATGTTTCACAACACATCTAAGGGGGGATTTTTAGTAGCTGGAGAGACTTTTGTTGTGTGAAAAAATCATTAAACACTCTCAAACTCTCAAACTTTCAAACTCTCACAAAAATATCAAACCCCTCCATACATTATTCAACCCAGAACCAAAAAGAAACACAACACATTTGTTCTCTCTTTCGAATCCAAGTTTCCCTGTCCTTCGAACAACTTTTTTCCTTCCTTCGAATCTAAGAGTATTCAAGGCAGTAACTCAAGGTTCAAAGCACTAACTCCAGATTCAAGGTAAGTCTTCTTGACTTTGAAACTTTCATTTCAAGCACAACATGTAAATAACCATTGCTTTCAAAACTAACCTTTCGTTTCAAGCATCATTGATACCTTTGTGTTTGTTTTCGTTTCTACCTTCTTTGTTTGTTTTCGTTTCTAACCTTTTGGTTTGTCTTCTTCGTTTGTAAAAAACATATTAAGAACTAACCTGACCATAAAACAATATTAGCATGGCTTCGACCCATGCTGCTATTTAATCTCAAACAAAAGAAAACAAGAAAGAGGCTTGTGTGAATCGAAGGATGCAGTCTTCGATACACACTGGTTTACAAGCCTAAACGAAGGGAAAAAGGGGTGTGAAATGAAGGGTGCATACTCATACTAACTTAAAATCCCAAACGAAAGAAAAAGTCTGTGATCGAAGGGTGCATACTCATACTGCTTCACAGTCTCAAACGAAGGGCAAGAAGGGTTGAATCGAAGGGTGCACACATCCTGAATCGAAAGACTTATTTTTCTCTATTTTGTGTTTTTTTTTTGTTTCTTTTAATTTTCTTGTTATTCAATATGGTTGTAATAATTAGGAATTTTATTGATTTCCAACCCCCATTTGTAAACTTGTATACCCCATCCCCCAAAACATGTAATAACATAGGACATTTATTTTCCGCATTTTTATTGCTTTCATAAATGTTAGTAACTAGGGTGTGTATGGCAAGATTAAAACCAATACTTAGACCACTCTAATCAAAGACAAAAAGGCATGCAATCAAACACATTATTCACACACATGCACCTCTAGGGTAATATCACTTGTTGCCTCGAAAATAGTCATGTCCCTCGAATATGGGCGTTTTAGCAAAGACCCTCGATAAAAAGATCGTAGTCCCTTGATGTTGTCTTCGGTAAACAATCTAGTCCCATATGAAAATTGCTAAAACGTCCCATAGGTTGCCTTCTATGACTATACAAATGACTCACGCCCGTCCCTTCACATCCAAAGATGGGGCTTCTTACCAAATCAATGGTAAGATAGCAACATCTAAAGGAGGTGGAAAAGAACATAGACCTTTTGAGTAGGTAGGACGCTCGTAGTTGCTTGCTCTTGAACTAAAACCATTTTCCACACTTACACTTTAAAAAACATATTAAAAAACAAACATCTCTTTGAACTATTTTCAAGAAGTCCAACACTTTGTATGCATTCTTATAGAGACGAGAATCATTACAAAGTTTGCCTCAACGAATGCACTTTTCAAAAATACTTTCAAAACCCACCACAAAGCACATTTTCAAACAAAGCACTTCCAAGTGATCTAGCAAGCAACTAAGAGCCCATAGATAATTATGGATGAAAATGGTGCTAACACCTCCCCTTTTCATAATCTACCCCTCGAACTCAAGAAAACATCTCAAAGGTCTTTCCTGTTCTTTTCACCCTTTCCTTATTGGATATAAGAAAAGTCGGTGGCGAATCTTTCTATCCACAATAATTGCGATCAAACACAAAACAACCAAGTCAGTTCTCCCACCGTATTACACACACATAATAGCATATTGTTGTACCCCAAAATTTTCCCTCCCATTTCCTCAACATTTTCTCATCACAAAACCCTTGGAGCTCAAGATCCAATTAGGGTTTCCTCTGCTCAAGACTTCTCCTTGCACTGTTGACCCAAATTAGGGTTTGTGTTTGAACAAATATATTTTGACCTAAAATGCCTAATATGACTTTCATGCTTCATGTTGGACTCCCAAGTTTATCCATACCAAGTTTCAAGTCCTGATTCCAAATTTTGCCCAGTCAATTGGACAGTTGACCTAGAAATCAACTGTATTGGGGAAAAAGTCAACTGTGGCCAATTGACAGTCAAATCTCATGAAAATTGACCCACATCAACATTATGAACTCATATGGACCATTTGATCAAGTTTGGATCACAATTCCACAAGAAATTTGATCAGATCATCAAAAGGGCAAAATGGTCATTTTTAGGGTTTTGACTGCACAAAGGCAATTTTTGACTGTTTGACCTAGCCAATGGCAAACCAAGCTCACATATGGATTCAAGGACCCCATGGAATTGTCTTGACATGCTCAACAAGTTCAAAAGATCCCAAATGCACAAGATTGACAGTTGAATTTCCCAGTCAATTGATCAATTTTGACTGTATACTGAAAAGTCAAACTTTGACTTTTTGGTCAAAATCAAGTGTCAAGATTCATTTTTCATCAAAACATGCCAAATCATGAAACTTGTTCATCAAGAAATCAAGAATTGCAAATTAGGGTTTGAAATGAAGATTTTTCATAACTTAGAATTTTTCTAAGTTATGAAAAACCCTAATTTTTTCCTAACTTTGTCCCACTTTCTCACCAAGATTCATTTGGATTCAAGCAAAAGTCAAAACATGAAAGTTGTAGCCTATTGCAAAATCTACAACTTTGATTCACAAAGTTTTCCCAAAAGAAGCTTGTAGCTCAAGTTATAAGTTTTGGAACAAGGGTACCAAACCATTCTTAACTTAGAGAAAATTTGACCTATTTTAGGCAAGGTTTTTACCTAACTTCAAGACCATTTTTCATATACTTCCACTTGGAATTTCAATTTGCATTTCAAATATGGATTGTAGTACACATTCCAAGCTTTCCAAAATGTCTAAGAACTCATCAAACAACCTCATGGTTAGAGAGAATCGAATTTTGCAATATGGGAAAAACTCACTTTTGATTTGGCCAAGTTACATGTTCATACATTTGTGACATTTTGAATTCAGCATGCTTTCCTTGATTACAGGCCTCTAAACCATCCAACACTCAATAATTTAATGCTAATTCATTGTGCCAAGGCCTTGTTTTATGAGTTTAAGCATTACATGTTGAACTAAGCCATAAATAGAAAAAGTAAAATAACCATTCTTGAAAAGTTACACTTTATGTCTAAAGCAAATCCAAGCAAGTACAGTTAAGATCTCTTTGGCACAAGTTTATGGACTAATTTCACTGATTAAGACTGAGTTATGCAGCACATTAGAGGGGCCTGTACAAGCTAGAAACTCAACTTGGCCATTGGTTGCTTAAAGTAGAAGAAACTTGCCATAACACATACCAACTCTCATATCAGCTAACACATGCTTAGGAAAACTTGTCAAACATATTCTAAATATCCATTCTGAGCTAGAACACGACCCTAATATCTCCATTGCCTCCCCATTCCCAGAATCACCCTCAAACTGCCCAAATAGAGCATCTGCTGCAGTTTGAGTTCCATAGCTCAAACCTTCCATGCATTCTTGCTAAAAACTTGTCAAACACATCCCACAACATCCCTTGAAGCTAATCCAAACCTCAAACACGACCTGTAACACTCCCAGGCAACATCACCATTTTCATTTTCTTGTTTTACAGCTGAAGTTCCATAGCACGATTCAAAAGGTTTCAAGACAAAGTAAAGCTTGGAATAACATCCCTGGATATCAAGGAAGTTGTACCAATCATCACCTTGCATTGAAGACACCTCCATCACCAGATACAACTTCAACTGAACAGGTAAGTTCATGAACACGTATCTCTCTATCCAGGCATTGTTAGCTTTAGGTTTGTGAAGAAAACATGTCACATTCATAGCCCTGAACATGTCCATGTAATTAGATTTCATTTATATTATGTATGCTTAGAGAATTTTAAGTCTGAACATTGAATAAAATTTAGGTCATGAATTAGGGGAGAAGAAATTCTCTCTCATTTCTGAGAGTTAGATTGACTTCTTTATATGTCTAGAATCGTGGCTTCAAGCTCTACAGGTTTCATGTTGGAAGATTTGGCAAAAGATCAAAGAATCAGGAGTTAGGGATTTGAGAAGAAAGGCACGTGTTTTTGAATATGTTGTCTGAAGGTTGAAGACAACAACCTTTGGGCTGGGCCTGATTTGTTATTTCTGTTTACACCTCATTTTCACACACACACCCCCTAGGCCCATTTTGCTTATTTTCATGATTTTTTAACTTTTCTTTTTTTGTTCTGACTTATTTATTTTTCCTCACAATACTAAAAATATGAAAAAATATTTTTACACAATTTTTATATTTATTAGGCTTTTATTTGTTTAAATAAGTATTTGTACATAAATAAATAAATAGATACACTTTTATTCAAAAATACTAAAAATAATGCAAACCCATTTTATTTTATTTTATCTTCTGAAAATATTTTATATAAAATATACTTTTTTTTATAAATATTAAATATTATTATTTTTGTATATATAATATATATTTAGTAAATAATACAAATATTTATATATATTAGTATATTTAGGTTAAAATACAAAATATACACACTTTTATTTTTTATTAATATTTAATATAAAAAATACCTTTTTGACAAATATACTTCATTTTTATTTTATTTTTGTATATAATAAATAAATATTGTACATATTAAATAATTAATACATTTTATTTAATAAAATTAGGGTTTTGCCCTAAACATAAAAAACTCCAAAAAAATAATCCTTTTTATTTTGTTTATTTGACATATAAAAATACTTTTTTTCATACACATAAAAAACCCTTTTGCATCTTGCATATTTATTTTATTTCCATTTAATTTGTGCATTTAAATATCTTGTAAATAATTCAATTTTGATGTAATAGTTTAGGTTTAAATTCCTTGTCAAAAACCCCCATTTGAACATTTGTACCCCCTTCCCATATATTGTGTTGTAATAGCTTAGTAACTTTATTTTTCGCACTTTATTACGTTCTAAATATACCATGTTAGAATTAGGGTTTGTATGCGAATCAAAAACAACAAAAATAGTTTGACCTAATTTCAAGATAAACAAGCATGAAAATGGACAACACTAATCACACTTGCACCCCTAGGGTATTCCACTTGTTGCCTTCAATAAATGGGCCATATTGCATGTTAGGTCTCTTTGGGCAAAACAAACACAATTCAAATGATCATAGTCCCTCGATGACGCTTTCGAAAGTTGCCTAAAAATGATCAAGTCCATTAAAGAAAATTGCCCAAAGATACTTGGCACCATTGCAATTATGGTCTAAACAATGACCCGCGCCCGTCCCTTTCACATCCTAACACAAGATTGTCCACCAAATACAATGGTGGAACAAACTTGTTAAAAGGGTTAAAACATAGCAATAATCTTTGAGAAATTTAGGAGTAGATAACCTCTTAGTTACTTGAATCAAACTTGCAAAAACAAAACACTTGCCTATTTTCTAAAACCACACCTCACAACACTTTCAAAAACAAACTTTCAAAAACAAATAAAAACCTTTTCAAAAGACATACACCTTTGTATACATCCCAACATGGATCATTACAAAGGTTGCCACCATATTGGCCTCTTTTCAAAAACATTTTCAAACCCACACACAAAGCACCATTTCAAACAATTGAAAAATAAGGCAAGTTGATCTAAGCAAGTAACTAAGAGCCCATGGATAACCATGGATAGAAAGGGTGCTAATACCTTCCCTTTCTATAATCTACTCCCCGAACCCAAGAAAACATCTCAAAGGTTTTTGCTGTGCTTTTTAAACCTTTCCTTAGGATAAAATAAAAAGTCGGTGGCGACTCTTGCTCAACCGAAACATTTGCGAAAACAAACGCAAAAATCATAGTCAGTTCTCCCACCGTATCACACATATATACATATATAAACAAAGATAAGCTCAAACCACTTAGGGATGGACCAACAAGAGGTCAATCTTTCCCCAGTTAAGTCTCCATTTTTCTGTAGCGGTAGAAATATTAAGACTAAGCCATTGGATTGACTTAACTCGCACAGATCAAAGTAAAGATCGCCACCGTGCTTTATTATTTCCAAAGGAATGGGAAAAGAGCGAATAACCCAAAAAGAGGGGGATAGAGTCTAGGTAAGAGGGTTGGTTATGCAAATGGAAGGTATTAGCACCCTAAACATCTACGGTACTCCGCAAGAACCTCTTTGTAAATCTTTATGTTTTGGCTATAAAATGTTGTATATATAAAATAGATTATGGAGATGAGAAAAGAAGTATTTTTTTTATGATTTTTGCACACGCCGCGGTTGCAAACCTTTAGTACCTACGTACCACCTTCCGTGTAATAGGAGATCAGGGTACACGTAGTTCACCTTTAAAAAATTTAAAACACAAGTGTGTTGATTAATTTTAAGAGATAATACATCATTGTCATTACCCGAGTGGAAAACATACTTACTACCCACAATTATGAGAAAGGAGAATTTGCATCATCTCAAAGTGGAGGATATAGCTTGGATTTTAAAATCAACAAAGTTTCACTCAACACCCAAGTAGAAAATATCTCACTTCACTACATATTATAGAAGTATAGTTGTTTGCATCTCTACAAGGATTGACAAGAGTCTAATTTTTTGAGAAAATTTTTAAAGATAAAAGCCAAAATGGAAAAAATAGTTTGAATGATATTGATTGACTTTTAGTCTTCTCACAAAAATGTCAAAGTATTATTAATTTGATTAAAGTTTGATTAAGAAAATGATTTTTAAAAATGAATGGACATCAGTCCAAGTTTATTATGAAAGTGGTTCAAGTTTTAAAATAAGAAGAGTTTCCAAAAGGAGGGAGAAGATTTTTGAAATTAAATAAGATGGAAGGATATGAAGGGGCTGTCCTAGAGCATAAGGTAAAAGTTAGGGAAAAGAACCGTCTAACCAAGAAGAAGCCAACACTTGACACAATGAGTCAATGTAGAATTCCATCATTTGGATTTGAAACTAAACAAACAGTTATAATAGCCTCTTAAGAAAACCAAGATACATTTTCATTAAGTCTTCACAAAAATTGGGCAGAGTAACAACTGTATACAGATGAATTCCAGATTACAGATAAAGCATGTAATCATAATAACTTACATAAAAATCAAACCAACAACCCAATGTCTTGGGGGTAAACCCCAAGAACTCCAGACAAAATAACAGTTGAGGTCACAAGGTTTCCAACATAGGTCAAGGTCCCTAATCCTAAGTCCAAGAAGTCCATGTCTCCAAAGTGACAAGGATAGTAACCAAGTAGTCCAAGTAACATTAAAAAAATTTAGGGTTCAAGTTGATTATTAAGTATCTTCAGAAAGAAATGAAAAGCTCAAATGAGCAAAATAAAAATGACGTAAAAGATAAATGCTCAAATGAGAAAAGATGAAAATAGCATGAAATGTAAATGCTAAAGTAAATAGTACATAAAGTAAAAAGCATAAGTTAAAGCATAAAGTAAAGTCAATTGTTAAAAATTAGTAGTTAGTTGAATTCCCATATTGAATCTTGCATTTGGAATTCATTAGAGGATTGATAGAACCAAAGCCTCTCAACAACAAGTTGCATTTGCTTTTTGTCAAGTATATCATTCATTTAAGAATTCTCAAGGCAGCATTAAATGATCAATGTTAATTAAGTGATCCACTTTGACCAAAATTAATGAAGATTCATTAGAGGATTGGTAGAACCAAAGCCTTCTAACAATGAATCTCAAGGTTATTGGATCAAAGGGTTCAAATTAAAATCCTTGGGCTTACAAACATGGGTTTGGGTCATGAATGATCATTTCTCGAATTGGGACAAATTTTAGTGCTATGTTAAGCAATTGTAAGTGGACTTATATAAAAGTCTAACCTATTTTGAGGCCGGTCAATAGCAATCTATGTACCATATGTTTTTAGACATGATATGGAAATCATGCTCCAATAACATTTAGTACAATTAGAATAAGATAAGATAAAGAGGCATAGGAAAGCGTTTTTCAAAATAGTCAAACTATCATTAAAATTATTCATCCATTTTTTTGGAGTTAAACTCAATACCCAAGATCCAATGATGTTAATGAAGTCTGTGATACGGCGGCAGAACCGACTATTTATATACTGGTTTGCATTTTTTGTTTGCAAATGTCGCGGTAAGCAAGAGTCACCGCTGACTTTTCTTTTATCCACAAAGGGAAGGGTGAAAAGAACAGAAAAAGACCTTTTTCGAGATTTTCTGAGTAGGGGGTAGATTATGGAAAGGAAAGGTATTAGCACCCTTTCCATCCGTGGTTTTCCACGGGCTCTTAGGTACTTGCTCATTTTTTGAAAACTGTTTGTGTTTGTATGTTTTGAAAGATTTTTGTTTGCTTTATGGTAACTCTTGTATCAGTCCTCAAGAGTGTGATAAAGCATTTTTGAAAATAATTTTTGAAAAATGTGTAAGTGTGAAAATTTCAGGTTTGAGCAAGTACCTAACAGTTATCTACCTACTCGAAAAAGGATGTTATTTTCCTCCTTTCCTTTAGATAGTGCTATCCTACTATTAGTGAGTAGGTAGCCCTATCATCGGATGTTGAAGGACAATAGAATGGATGTTTTACAATCATGAAGGCAATTTGTGGAGACGCTTTAGCAATTTTCTTTTAGGGACTAGATCATTTACTGAAAGGCAGCTGTATGGTCATTGAGGGGCTATAATCTTTTTGATTTATGGGTGTTTACTAAAGCGTTCCTGCCTCATGATTGTTTTATTTCAAGACAACCAAAGTGAGAGATACCTTAGAGGTGCGCATGTGCAAAGTGTGTTTTTTCAGTTATATTATCTTGAGGTTAATGATCTAACGATTAATTGACTTTATCTTGTCATGCACGCCTAGTTACTAACAGTTAATATTTACAGAAATTTAAAGTGATAAAATTTAAATCCTAGATTATTACAACGCTTTGGAACAATTACATAAAAAAGTGCAAGAAAATAAAATGCAGAATTTTAAATCTAGACTATTACATCCATAATCAGTTACATTATTTATATAAAATGCGAGAACAAAAATAACGCGCACGAAATAAATATTACGTCTAAAAATCCTAAGAAAAATTCTAAGTAAAAAAGAAAAATCTTTTTGGTTTTATTTTTATTGATTTAAAGAAAAATAATTAAACTAAATCTAAATTTAATTTAAGAAAATAAAAAATATTGAATAAAATTAATCTAATTCTAATATTTTATATTTTTTATTAAGAAAAAATTTAAAACATAAATTAAATCCTAAATTCTAGTTCATTTTAAAATAAGAAAGTAGTTAAAATTTAATTAATTAACTAATTAAAGCAATTCATTATTTTAATTTTAAAAAAAGGTCTAAGCCTAATTTTTTTGTGAGTTTTTTTTTTAATTTTCTTAATTAAGTAAAGAAGATAAAAGAAATTAAAACATTACAAAAAAAACTAGATGGGTCTGAGATAATAAAAAAAGTGGGGGTGTGGTTGTTGAATTTGCTAGCCCATGAAAGGAGAGGCCCAGATTTGCTTCTGGATCCAATGTGGATTGGTCTTAATGGCACATGGTAAGCCCGCAGATGGAGTGCGCTAGATCTGATCAGATGGACATCTGATGGCATATGTCTGATGGTGTGTAATGCACATCTAGCTACGAGGAGCACCAGATCTGCATGAAACAAGTTAGAAAATATAAAAATGGAGCTTACTGAGGCGTTTTGTGATGTTTCAGGGCTTGATAATGATTGCAAAAGCTTCAGGGAGCCTCCAAAAATGTATTTGGATCTTTGTTTGGACTGAGAAAGGCTGGAACCTAAAATGTAAATTTTACAACTTTGATATTTTTTGCAAAATTTGTAGAGATTTTCCAGGCTGTATATCATGTGTCTTGAAGCTTTCTAATGTGTCCTTTATATAGAGAGGAGGGAGGAGACAAGAGAACAAAGGTAATAACAACCATAAACATGTGTTTTTAAAGCCATGAATGATGTTTTGTAACTTTGACCAAAAACAAGGAAACTTGTTATTTTTTGAATTTGAATGAATGTGTACACCCTTGCACGAAATTTTATGGGCCTAGGCTGTCCAAAACATCAATCCAAAGCTCAAAGCCCATTTCCAATTATTTTATACATTTTATTTTATATTTATTTGAAATAAATTAAAATAAATACAAATAAATTAGTTAGCTAATGCAAGGCATGGCAAGAATAATTTTATAGGTCCTACATAAACTTAGGAAGATGCTTGAAGTCCAAGAAATTGAGTCTTTTCCTTAAAACTTCAAATTTGCTCAATGCGTAATTCTTGAAAATTCCCAAATTTTCCCAACTTGGGCAAGTCATAACTTGCTCAATATTTATCTCATGATGGTGATCTTTGACTTTTTGGAAATCCCAAGATATCTACTTCAATCCCTATTTTGATCAATTTTGCATTTGAAGATTTCATCTTGATGTAAAAGGTCTTGGCAAAAAGTGGATTTTGTTGACTTTCTGAAAATGACCCGTAATGTATGAGCTTGTATCTTTCAAATAGTGCATTTATTGAACTTGGGGGCTGAATAGAAGTTTTAGGCAATTGGATTTTATTAAAAATGAGATTTGGTTGGAAAATTTCTGATAAAGTATGAGAAAGTTATGCTTGGTCAAAGTTTGGTTGACTTTTCCTATAGAACCCCTAATTTAGCAATTTTGACTTTTGATGAATTAGGGGCATTTCCTGAGGAATCATGATCAACCCTTTATAAAATGATGTATATTACTTAAAAATGTTGAGGTTGACCAAAAACCTTAAAGTTTGACTGTATATAGGCCACAATTGACTTTTGACCTAGTATAGTTGATTTTCAAGCATTTGAGTAATTGACTGAGAAAACTTGTTGTGCAAGGCTGAAACTTGGCATGGACAATCTTGAATACATATTAGGACTATGGAAAACATTTTAGACATTGGAGCTCAACCATCTTGATAAAAATTGGAACCCTAGTTGGGGGTTCGTTGCCCTAGGAGGAGAATTGTCTGGTCAGTTCTTGGTCAACCTTGAGGAATTGAGAACCTCTAGGAGTATGTCTTGTGTGAGAATGGGAGGTAAAATTTTGGGGTACAATAGTTGCCCTTATTCAATCTTCTTAAACCTGAAGATTTAGATTGGCTTATTTTCCTTTCGTGATCTGAAGGTGGAAGATAATTGAACACTAGAGTGCCCAGAAATTTGCACTCGCCCGAAGTGAGACTGTTGGTGAATAATATCGGGAATGGGCTTACAGATGCCATTTGGAAAAGATGAAAGAAGACTTTCAGAGATGGTCTTAAAGATTTCATCCAAGGAATATGATGGAGAGTCTTCGGAGATGGGCTTAAAGATGCCATCCAAGGAATATGGCGGAGATTCTTCAGAGAATGGCTTAAAGATGCCATCCAAGATAGATGCTGACTTCGTAAGGGGTCTCTTTATGGGGATTCCTGTTCCTGCTGTCCGAGGAGGAGTCTGCTGGGGAATGTTTTTTAGGGAATAAAGTCTAGGAGCTTCGGTTGTCCATTACTCTACTGGGGAGTCATCCCTTGACTGAAGAGACGAAAGTGATCTGCTGTCTGGTCAGGATCCAGGCTTCGCAATGACTTGCTGAGGATGATAAGGCTGACTGCTATCTAGTTATATTCCAGGCTTAATAGCGACTTACCGGGGAAATAAGATTAAACTGTCATCTGTTCATACTCCAGGCTTTGCAGTTTCTCCAACTGGAATAGAAATCAGAAAAATCTTAGTGTCGATTTAATTGAACTAGAGAAAGGATCTACTGGGAAAGAATCAATAATAAATCAATGGTCGATTCAATCTGAAACAACAGAGGTCTTGATTTATCTTTGACTGGATAAGAATCAGAAAAATCTTAGTGTCGATTTAACTGAACCAAAAAAAGTTCTACTGGAAAAGAATCAGTAAAAAATCAATGGTCGATTCGAGCCGAACCAACAAAGGTCTTGGTTTATCTTTGACTGGATAAGAATCAGAAAAATATTAGTGTCGATTTAACTGAACCATAAAAAGGTCTTGGATTATCTTCAACTGGAATAGGAATCAGAGAGATCTTAGTATCGATCTAACTAAACCAGAGGAAAATCTTGAATTAACTTTGACTGGATAAGAACCAGAAAAATCTTAGTGTCGATTTAACTGAATCAGAAAAAAAAGTCTTGGATTATCTTCAACTGGAATAGGAATCAGAGAGATCTTAGTGTCGATCTGACTGAACCAGAGAAGGTCTTTAATTAACTTTGACTGGAATGGAAATAAGAAGAATCTTAGTATCGATTCAACTGAACCAGACAAAAGTCTTGGAATATCTTCAACTAGAATAGGAATCAGAGAGATCTTAGCGTCGATCTAACTGAACCAGAGAAGGTCTTTAATTAACTTTGACTGGAATGGAAATTATAATAATCTTAGTATCGATTCAACTGAACCAGACAAAAGTCTTGGAATATCTTCAACTGGAATAGAAATCAGAGAGATCTTAGTGTCGATCTAACTGAACCAAAGAAGGTATTGTATCAACTTTGACTGGAATGGAAAGCAGAAGAATCTTAGTATCGATTCAACTGAACCAGACAAAATTCTTGGAATATCTTCAACTGGAATAGAAATCAGAGAGATCTTAGTGTCGATCTAACTGAACCAGAGAAGGTCTTGGATCAACTTTGACTGGAATAGAAATTAGAAGAATCTTAGTATCGATTCAACTGAACCATACAAAAGTCTTGGTATATCTTCAACTAGAATATAAATCATAGAGATCTTAGTGCCGATCTGACTGAACCAGAGAATGTCTTGGATCAACTTTGACTGGAATGGAAATCAGAAGAATCTTAGTATCGATTCAACTAAACCAAATAAAAGTCTTGGGATATCTTCAACTGGAATAGAAATCAGAGAGATCTTAGTGTCGATCTGACTGAACCAGAGAAGGGATCTTTTGAGAACATATTTTTGAGGAAATTTCTGAAATAGCCCTTCATCAGACATAGCTTTTGAGAAGACTACCAGGTCACATAAGTAGCAGTGTTTGTTGATTTGATCTTTTCCTGAAAAAGGTAAAGAGTTAGTCATATGCAATGTCATGATGTATGAAATGCATTGTGATGATGTTCTCAAAATAAATGAGATTGTGCTGTATGCGATGTGTATGTGCATGCCATGATGTATGAATATGGGATGCTATTGTGATATATCTTAGTCGGGGAAAGTAAATCCCGGACTGCTGCTGAAGAGTATTAGGAAGTTGAGTCCTTCATTTCCTCCGAGGATAATGAATGTAGATGATTTACCGGGGATTTCCTCTTTCTGTCTAAGGATGTTCTGCCGGGGACTCTTAACTCCTGCTTGAGAATAACTCTGTGGAGGGAGGATGATGCTTTCTTGGAAGGTTTTGTCGTTGTAGAGACATAAACTCTATTGGGGAATGAGCTTTTGCAGTTGGAGAAATAAACTCTACCCGGGAGGAGGTTTTATGAACTATTTGAAATTATAAAACTCGGCTGGGGGATACAGATTATAGTTGGAGCAGGTAATCCCTGCTTGGGGAAGAAGGAGACCAGAACTTTGTTGTTTCTGCTCTGTGGGGAACATAGACGTCACGGGGTCGTATATAATGGTGACCTCGTCTCAAACTATATCTTCCCTTGTACTTGCTGGAAAGAGTAACTGTCGGGACTGCAAATTGTTTCTTGGACTTTGCCCCATTTCTTAAAGTCATTAGTAACTGTCTTTCTATTTTTTATGCAAGTATTTGTGAATAGTGATCATATTTAAATGCAAATGTCAAAAATAAGTCATTGGACATTTTTGCAAAACAAAACAGAAAAAGAAAAACAAATAGTTTTGTAATTTCAAGGAATGATTTGTATTGATTTTTTTGAAGTTCGCCTATAATAGGTGAAACGCGGTAGGAGAACTGACTTGGGATGTTTTGCGTTTTATCGCAAATGTTGCGATTAGCAAGAATCGCCACCGACTTTTCTTTTATCCAAAAGGAAAGGCTGAAAAGAAAAGGAAAGACCTTTGAGATTATTTCTTGAGTTCGAGGGGTAGATTATGAAAAGGGAAGGTATTAGCACCCTTTCTATCCATATTTATCTATGTACTCTTAGTTGCATGCTAGATCACTTGCTTTTGTTTGAAAAATGTGCTTTGTGTTGTTTTTGAAAGTATTTTGAAAAGGCGCCTTCGTTTAGGCAAACTTTGTAATAGTTCTCGTTCGTAAAAACGTATACAAAGTGTTGGACTTTTGAAAATATTTCATGTTTGAAAAATGTTTTGAAAGTGTTTGGTGTTTGTTTTGAAAATAAGCAAGGATGTTTGATTTGAAAATGGGTAAGCAACTAGGAACAATCTACCTACTCAAAAGTCTTTGTTCATTTCTTCCTTCCTTTGATATTGCTATCTTACCATTGATTTGGTAAGAAGCCTTATCTTTTGATGTAAAGGGACGGGCGTGAGTCATCGTATAACCATGATAACAATGTTGTGAGATATCTTAGCATTTCTCTTAGAGGGACTAAGATCATTTTGAAAGAAAACATTGATAGCGTCACCGAGGGACTATGATCTTATATTTTTGATTGCTTTTGCTGAGATATCCCACATGCATAACATGGCCATTTTTGTAAGGGAAAAAAGTGGAATCACCCTAAGGGTGAAAGTGTGCAAATATGCTTGATTTACATGTTTTGTTTATCTTGAATTAGGATTTGCTATTTGTTGATTTTAGTCATTCCATACAAACCCTAATTACTAACATTTACATAAAGCGATAAATTGCGGAAAGTAAAATTACTAACCTATTACATCATTAGGGGAGGGGATATACAAATTTACAAATGGGGATTTGCAAGAAAATTAAACCTAATTAACTATTACAACCATATTGAATAATGTACAAGAATATAAAATGGATTTGTTTTGTTTAAGAAAAGAAATAAGTTTGCTTAAGAAAATATTTTTGATCTTTTGGTTCTAAAAGAAATAAAACAAAGTATATGATTATAAAAATATTTTTTGTGTTTTAATTATTAAAGATAAAATAAAATAATAAGAGGAAAAGGGGCTAGAATCAACGCGTGGCTGAAATGAGAGGGAACAGAAGTTCTGGCTATGATACGCTGCAAGAAAGAAAATGTTAGTAGGAAAATAGAAGGTCATAAGTTATGGGTCTGGGTACACCAAAGTTCTAAGGTTGCTGGGAATCTAGAAGTTCTAATACCATTGGCAAATCAGAAGTTCTGGTTGTTTGAGAGAGTGAGGTGATAATGCTATTGGGTGAGGCTATCTAGAAGTTCTGATCTAGGAACATTGTCCTACAGATAAATGGGTAAAAATGTCAATAAGTGAACCTAAAAAAAAGATGCTTCGGGGGCTAGAACCCATGACCCTTAGCACTAATGTCTTATACGCACGCTTTCTACCACTGGGGTGGCTGTACATCCGATATTAGAAACAAAACATAAACATATAACATAAAGTAAGTTCTGAGGATGAGTTTCATCTCTTTCTCCATGCTAATCAGAACATTTGCAACTTAGTCATTTCTCAACAGAACAGAAAACACAAACATAGTAATTATGGCAGGTTTCCATCATGGTTTCAGAAACATAAAAAATATCAAGACTGTAAATTAGAAACAAGCATGTATCTGCTAATCTTAATTTCCTTAGGAAGTTATGAACTGATATCCTTCCTACTTAGGCAGAAAATACATGAAACCTCAGAATATGTACAACATCATAGTCAGGATGTCTACATTGTATTTTGGACATGCAAGTTTAATAATGCCTAAGTAAAATGATGAGAGTCAGCAGAAGCTTACCTTGCAGCTGAAAGATATTATGTGAGATGGAACTTGATTCTGACTGCTGTGATGTTCTGACCAACTTCCTTACGTGCTCAGCAGGCTGGAACAACCTTTAACTTGGGCTATGAATGGCTGGAAAATTCTGGAACAACTAAGAAACAAGGTTCTGACTTTGAGGTGGAGACTGATGGGGAATGTGTTACAGTATGAGAACAGAAGTTAAGACAACTTCTAAATGTAAATCAGAAGTTGTATGGATGGTTTGGTCAAGAAACACTTGAGGGAAATTGGAGTTTGAATGCAAGAATAAAAAACTAGCAGGTTTTGTATTCGTATTTGCAGTTTTGAATTCCTGGCATTTTTAGCAAGGTTTCAAAGCTTTTTTTTTTCTTTTAAAATTTTTGAACCTTTTACAGTTGTAAATGAATTTCAATTTATAGGCAAAGGTTTAGTATCTTAGAGAGGTCAAGGGTACAACCACCATGCTAGGGTGCTGGCTTGTTCTTAAAGAAAGTTAAACCAGTATGGTGGTTAGCAGCTTTTAGTCGTGCTTAAGCTGAATTTGTAATCATGAATTAAGGAAAAGTACCCTCAGAAGCAAAAGCAAAGCATGGGCCTAACATACTCTTGTACAAAAGTTTGCTTTTTCAAAAAAAGAACGTACTTCTATGCCACACGTGGGGAGATCCTTTGGATAAAAACTCAAAAGTGGTTGTGAGCATTAAATGATGATGAGATTTATCAAACCAGAAATCCTGCAATGTAAGATTATGCATCATAGCTTAATTCTGGGTCAGAAGTTCAGCATCAGCGCAACTTAGAACAAACATCCAAATTCTGATCTTTCAATCTCTTTGCTCCAGCATGTTCTGAGGGAGTTCTCAGACTTTCCAGAAAGCTTGTAACACGCTTTACAGACCCTCTTTGAATTAATCTTGGAAATTCTGACTGGGCTTACATGAAAATTGGCCCAGAAGTTCTAACTAAATCCTGTTTTGGAAAGGTCCAGAATCTACTGAATGTTTAAGTTTCAGGGACGTGTCTTTGGAGATGTATAACTTGAAATCCAAGAATTTCTAAAAGAAGTAATGTTATGCAATGTTTTAGATCTCATTGAGATCTATAACTCTTGTGTTAGAAGTTCTTCCAGAATTAACTTGCATCATGGTGAAAATCTGGCCAGAAGTTCTGAATTTATCATATTTCTTAAACACTTAGAAAATTTTCTAAGTATTTAGAATTTTGACTTTTTTAACATAATCTTGACTTTTATTTTCTTGATGAGACAAGCTTCATACTCTAACATGCCTTGATGAAATATGATTCTTGAAACTTGATTTTGATCCAAAAGTCAAAATTTGATTTTTTCAGTGTGTAATTGACCAATTTTCCATTGTGCATGATTTTCTTGGAAAATCATAATCCAAGACTTGAAACTTTGATAGAGGCAAACCTTAGGGTCTAGGATGTTCCTTTGAGAAATGAGAGGGAAAATTTTGGGGTACAACAACTGCCCCTGTTCAATCTTCTTAAACTTGAAGAGTTAGATTGGCGGATCCGCCATTCGTGACTTGAAGGTGGAAGATGATTGAACACAAGAGTGCCCAGAAATTTTCACTTGAAGATGTATTTGGAATGGGCTTATAGATGCCATTTGGAGGAATGATGATAAACACTGGTAGAAGTATCAACATAAATCTTTGGTCGATTTATACTAAAACTTGATGTTTCACCCGTGGGAAAAAAAGGTTAGTTAAATACAGATGTATGCATGATGTTCTTAAGATGAACGGGATCATTCTAAATGCATTTTGTATGTATATGCGATGATGTATGAATGTTGGATGCATGTTTGTCTGGGAAACTAAATCCCTGACTGCTGCTGAGGAATTTTGGGAAGCTGAATCCCGAATCGTTGTTGGGGATGAAGAGTATACATATATTCAAACTTTGTTGAAAGCATGCTTCCACTGGGGAATATCTCTTGAATGTCAGTTGTTATCTGGTCGGATCCAGGCTTCACAACTTACAGAGAGACGGAGTTCCTAGTAAGAGGAAATCGTCGAAAGAAAAACAAAATTTGAAAACAAAAATAAATTGCCATGTGGAAATGATCTCATTGCATTCCAACTTTACTATTACCCCAATGTCTTCGAATTCCCCTTGCCGTTGACAGAAGTTGACTGGATTAATCTTGGACCGTTTGAACTCGGACCTTGGTGATAAAGTCGACTGTGGTGATTCTACGGAACATAGTCATACGCTTTCAATCCTTAACTTTTGCCGCGACTGCCCTTTCGAGTTTTTAGCCCACAAGGATACCCATTTTTACCGAAGTCGCTCTTTTGGGTTTTCAACTTGCCGGGTGTAGAATCTTTTGCATATATCCCTAACTTTTGCCCAAACCTTTGGTTTGCCGGGATGCCCTTATTTTGCCTAGGTGTGTCAACCTAGCGGGTCTCTTATGCATAGTATTTTTTAACTATGTCCGTGTTTATAGGATGTGGGAAGTCTTCACCATCCATGGTAGTCAACATCATGGCACCTCCAGAGAACACTCTCTTGACAATAAATGGCCCTTCATAGGTGGGAGTCCATTTGCCTCTGGGGTCGCATTGTGGCAGAATGATGCACTTTATCACCAAGTCACCAGCTTGATATACTCGAGGCTTGATCTTTTTGTTGAAAGCCTTGATCATATGCTTTTGGTACGTATGACCATGACAAATAGCAGCCAATCGCTTTTCATCGATCAAGTTCAACTGATCCAATCTCGTCTGAATCCACTCATCTTCGCCTAAACCTGCCTCATTCATAATCCTTAGTGAGGGAATCTGAACTTCCACTGGTAGAACAACTTCCATGCCATAGACTAGAGAAAAGGGAGTTTCCCCAGTTGATGTCCTTGCTGAAGTGCGGTAGCCGTGAAGAGCAAACTGTAACATCTTATGCCAGTCCTTATAGGTTACTACCATTTTCTGCATAATCTTCTTGATGTTTTTGTTGACTGCTTCGACTGCGCCATTCATTTTAGGTCTATATGGAGAAGAATTGTGATGCTTGATCTTAAACTGAGTGTAAAGCTCGGTAATCATAGCATTGTTGAGGTTAGTCCCATTGTCGGTGATGATCCTTTCGGGGATATCATAATGGTAGATGAGTATGTTTGATGAATCTGGCTACCACGTTCTTGGTGACTGAGGAAAACAAGGCGGCTTCGACCCATTTGGTGAAATAATCAATAGCAACCAGAATGAAGCAATGTCCATTGGAAGCGGTGGGCTTGATTTCTCCAATCATGTCAATGCCCCACATTGCAAATGGCCACAGAGCGGTCATGACGTTCATAGGGATAAGAGGCACATGGACCTTGTCAGCATAGAGTTGGCATTTGTGACAGGTCCTAGAGTGTTGATGGCAATCAGTCTCCATTGTTGACCAATAATAGCTGACTCTCAAGATTTTCTTGGCCATTGTATGTTCGCTTGAGTGAGTGCCAAAGAGACCATCGTGCATGTCTTCCATAATTTCCTATGCCTCCTTCTTGTCCACACATCAGAGTAGAGTAGAGTCATGGTTGCGTTTGTACAAGATTCTGTTACTTAGGAAGAATTTGGCTGAAAATCTTCGTAAGAACTTTCTGTCGTTGATGGATGCTCCCTCAGGGTACTCTTGTGCTTCAAGGTATCTCTTTACCTCATAGTACCATGGATTTTCTGTATCAGTATCAAGCTCACAGCAGTCTGCAGGTTCGTCGAATCTCTCAAAGGTAATCATAGGAGCTTCGTTGTCCCATCTGACCTTGAACATTAAAGACATGGTTGCCAAGGCATCAGCCAACTGATTTTCCTTCCTAGGGAAATGTTTAAATGTGATCTTTTTGAAGTAAGGAATCAGAGATAGTACAAGTTCCTTGTAAGGGATGAGATTAGGGTGTTTAGTGTCCCAATATCCTTTTACTTAGCTAATCACTAGAGCAGAATCCCCAAACACATTCAAATGCTTGATCCTCAAATCAATGGCAGCTTTCAGACCCAAAATGCACGCTTCGTACTCAGCCATGTTGTTCGTGCAATCGAAGCATAATCTGGAAGTGAAAGGAGTGTGGAAACCTACAGGGGAGATGATCACAACGCCGATTGTTTTAACCAAGGCGTTGGAAGCCCCTTGGAAGACCATAGTCCATCAGAATCCTTGTTCAGGTCCATCATACGGTCCAGGTTTCGCGCAGTCGATTACTAGCATGATGTTCTCATTAGGGAAGTCGAAGTTCATGGACTGATAATCATCAATAGCTTGATGGGCTAAATGATCTACTAGTATGCTTCCTTTAATGGTCTTTTATGTCGTGTATTGAATGTCGTACTCAGTCAAGATCATTTGCCACCTAGCTATCCGTCTGGAAAGAGCGGGTTTTTTGAAGATGTACTTGATTGGGTCCATCTTAGAAATCAACAGAGTTGTATGAGTCAACATATACTGTCTTAGCCAGCGAGCAACCCATGCCAGAGCGCAACAAGTTTTCTCGAGCAGTGGATATCTGGTTTCACAGTAGGTAAACTTTTTGCTCAGGTAATAAATAGCATGCTCTTTTCGACCAGACTCGTCATGTTGGCCCAAAACACACCCCATAGAGTTCTCTAGTATTGTCAAGTACATGATCAAGGGTCTTACTTCAACTGGAGGCATGAGAATAGGAGGTTCTTGTAGATATTCATTGATTTTGTCGAAGGCAGCTTGGCATTCATCATTCCATCTGACTACCTGATCCTTCTTCAAGAGTTTGAAGATTGGCTCACAAGTAGCAGTCAAGTGAGATATAAAACATGCGATGTAATTGAGACGACCCAAGAATCCTCTAACTTCCTTTTCAGAATGAGGGATTGGCATTTCTTGGATGGCCTTTACCTTGGCAGGATCAACTTCAATGCCTTTTCCGTTAACAACAAAACCTAGAAGCTTTCCAGATCGTACTCCAAATGTGCACTTGTTAGGGTTCAACCTCAACTTGTACTTTTTTAGCCTCTCGAATAGTTTGTACAGGTCATCAAGATGTTCCTCTTCAGTTTGTGATCTGGCAATCATATCATCCACATATACCTCTATTTCATGATGAATCATATCATGAAACAAAGCTACCATAGCCCTTTGATATGTTGCCCCTGCATTCTTCAATCCGAATGACATGACCTTGTAGCAAAAGGTGCCCCATTGCGTAACGAAAGTAGTCTTCTCCATGTCTTTGGGAGCCATCCTTATCTGATTATAGCCGGAGAAACTGTCCATGAAAGAGAAGACTTTATGCTGAGCAGTGTTATCGACCAAGACGTCAATGTGAGGTAGAGGGAAGTAATCCTTGGGGCTTTCCCTACTCAGATCCCTATAGTCTACGCACATGTGAACCTTTCCATCTATATTCGGCACTGGCACCACATTGGAAACCCATTGGGGATAAGATGTCACAACTAGGAACCCTGCGTCAAATTGTTTCATCACTTCAGCTTTTATCTTTTCAGACATGTCAGGCCTCATGCGACGAACCTTTTGTTTGACAGGAGGACAATCTTCTTTTGTCGACAGACGATGAACTACAATGTCGGTATCCAACCCTGGAATATCTTCATACGACCAAGAAAATACTTCCACATAATCATGCAACATCTGAACCAATCTGCTCTTGACACTGCTTTCCAGGTTAGGGCAAATCTTGACTTCTTTCTTGTCTGTCTTGGTACCCATATTGATGACTTCAACTGACTCTTCATGCGGCTGAATAGATTTTTCCTCTTCTAATAGAAGTCTGGATAGTTCTCCCGGTATATCACAATCTTCCTCGCCTTCATCCTCAGCTTGGTTAATTGGACATTCAAAGTCATAGTCGGTAATAGTAGAGTCATTGGCAATAAGATCCAGAGTGGATGAGGACCTACAAGAGTGTGTGCATGTGTGTGCATGTAAGATACATGGCTATTTTTAAAAATGTATTTGAAGGAAAAGAAAGACAATGAACACAAGGGTTTGAATGCAAAAGAGTCCAATGATTTGTATTGAATGATCATATGATTAGATGAACATAAATAAAACCCTTGACAAATGGACCAAAGTGCCCCGGGCCAGGCACATGGCTTAAAAGTCATTGTTAAATATTACAGACAAAATATTCTTGAATTGAAAGGAAAGTAATAAACAAGTAGATTACTCCTCAATGAAGGAGATGGGCACGAAGTCCTTTGCATGCCAATTTTTCAGCTCCATTGTAGTAGGATACACCTAATCTTCAAATGCAGCTTCTTCATCAGAATCACCTACAGTGTTGACTTCATGGATTCCAATATGGAGAGGTGGATTTCCTGCACCAGCACGTCTCACTTCCTTCTGAGCCTTGGCGGTGAAACCCAATCCAAACTTGTCCACTTTGAATGGGACATTGAGGAGTTGCCCCCAAGTATCATAGCTTCCTTCTTCAATTGCACCACGAGCATCTTTGACTAAAACCATCTTCGGCACGACTGTTTTACCCCAAAATTTTCCCTCTCATTTATCAATTATTTTCTCACAAAGATCTCTCTTGGTTCAAAACTGGACTAGGTTTGATCAGTTCAAGACACCTCCTTAAACACTGATGACCAAAAATAGGGTTTGAGATTGCACAAGGATATTTGAACTTCCAATGCCCCATATGACTTTCATGTATCATTATGGACCCTCAAGATTACTCATGTCAAGTTTGAAGCTTTGGATCACACTTTTGCTCAGTCAATTGAGCAGATGACCTAAAAATCAGCTGTATTGAAGAAAAAGTCAACTATGGCCAATTTACAGTCAAAGTTTATAATTTTTGATCCACATCAACATTTTAAACTCATATGTATCATTTTATCAAAATTGTACCATAATTCCTCAAGAAATTTGATCAAATCTTCAAAAGGGCAAAATGGTCAAAATTAGGGTTTTGACTAGGAAAGGGCAATTTCTGATTTTTGACCTAGCAAATGATCAATTGGTTTAAGGCATGATCTCAAGAGTCCAATTTCATCATTTTCACCTAATGACATGGCTCAAAACATTTCTCAAGTCCAATGAATTGACAGATGAATTTTCAGTCAACTGATCAAAAGTCAAGTGTATACTAAAAAGTCAAACTTTGACTTTTTGGTCAAAATCAAATGTCAAAGATCACAATTCATCAAAGCATGTAAAAATATGAAACTTATTCATCAAGAAATAAAAAATTCAAGATTTCATTTTGAAAAGTTAAAATTTCTAAACTTAGAAATTTTTCTAAGTGTTGGAAATTTCTTATTTTTTTACAACTTTGAGCAAAATTTTCACCAGGATGAAAGATGATTCAAAAGAAACTTTCAACATGAAAGTTGTAGATCTCCATGAAATCTACAACATTTGTTTAGACAACTCATTCCAAAAGTTCCTGGATCTCAAGTTATAATTTTTAGAACACATGGTCATGAAACAAAATACTTAGTGAAAATTTGCCCTAATTTGGTCAGGATTTTGACCTAATCTCATGGCACTTTTTCATATAGTTCCAAGGGGAATTTTCAAAAGTGATTCAAAGAGGGGTTGTAGAGAACATTACAAGATTTCCAAAATGTCCAAGAACTCATTGAGATCATTTTTAAGTATGGAGAATCAAAGAGATGAAGTTAGGGTTTTCACACTTGAATTACAAGTCATTTTATGATGAACAAGACTCAAAATTCAAACTTATGCTGCATAAACTCTACTTTGCAGGCCTCAAGCTTGTTAGGAACTCCATAATTAATTACTTGCACAGCTGTTAGAGGTCTCAATTCAAGCATTCAATGTAAGGCCATGCTTTATATCCATTTTGGGAAGAAAGTGCACAATGCCATTTTGATAAAGTAGCTTTTTGCATAAAACTTGATCTTGAGCCTTGCACTTGTTCTTTTCTGATCATACATGTCTTATAACTCAAGAGAATTTGATCTCAACACTTACAATCACACAACCCATGCTTGTACTACACATTGAAACTTGTTGTCCCACTTTTCTTCAAAATCAAGTAACCTAGCAATTAGCTTGTAACTTGTACTTCTGACTCTTCAAAGCACTCAAGACCTTTTGCTTATACATACACAAGTTATTTACCACAAATACCATGCATGCTTAAGCCCTGAAAACACCAAGAACACAAAATCACCAAAAACACCTCAAAACTTACCATTTCTGAGTTTTGAATCCAATCTCCAAATTTGTTCGTGCGTTTCTTGGCCTTTTACTTTCAAAAAAGCTTCTAAATAAAATACACAAACAATTCCAACACCTGCAACACCACTGTAACACCTCCATCATCATCCACCATTTTCAAAAACAACACCTTGCACCTTGACTTCTCCAGAACTCCTCAGGCACTTTCAACTCAAGCTAAGCATCACATTAGCTACCTGGGAACTTGAGGAAGCTAATCCAATAATTGGAACTCACTAAAAGCTACTCAAACTCCAAACACGATACCCTCTTGCAAGGTAAATTTTCTGACTTTTGAACTCTTCATACATGCATCATTAATGGTTTATTTGTGAATGAAAAATGTAGATATCATTGCCCTAAAGCTAACCATGTTTATAGTTTTCATTTATATTGCTTGAGTTTAGAGAATTTTAAGATTGGAGTTTCTGAAATTTTTAGGATTCATCTTAGGGCCATTAAAATTCATGCATGTCTTTGATCTATAATTTTATTGCTTTGCATTTCTGAAATCGTGAGGAAATTTGTTACAAGTTTCCTGTTTACATTTTTCTTTTTTTTGAGAATTAAATAAGATACAGAGGTTCTGGCTGGGCGTGAGGTTGAAGATGAAGTTGGCCTCAGGAACGTGTTTACCATATATATTTATGGTTTGATATTAATAAACGAATGTATAGCCACCCCAGTGGAAGAAGCGCACACCTGTGACTATAGGGACCTGGGTTCGAGCCCCGGTGGTACCCTTTTGGATTTTTTATTACATTTTTCACATATTCTAACTTTTTGGCAGCGCCTGGGCCTAACAGCCTTGGGCCTTATATTTTTTTCACTTCTGCCCCCCTTGCTGGCTATTTACACCCCTGGCCCATTTTATTTTCTTTTTCTCATTTTTATTTATTTGTTTTCTTAAATATTTTATCTAATACTAAAAAATTCAGAAAAAATATAAAAAAATATTAGATTTATATTTTGATATAGTTTATTTATTTTTACACAAAAAAATTATTTTATTTAATCATACTTTATTTATTTTACTAGTTGGTTTGTAAATATAATTAAAAAACTAGGGTTCTAGTTATTTTCTTAAAATATATTATTTTAAAACCAAAAAAGGCCAAAAAAAATTTATAATACTATAAATTATTTTTAAGACAAAAATACCAAAAAATATTCTTCTTATAAACTTAATTTCTTTTTTAATCAATTAATAGATTAGGGTTTTATTTAAATTATTTTTCCTAGTAAATTCGGGTCTACTTTTTACTAATTTAATTAATTATTTTTCTTTTAGTTAATTAGGTTAAACCAAAACCCCATTTCTCTAAAAAACCAAACAAAATATCCATTTTCTTTCCATTTACATTCTTGTATATTTATTCATTTTTGTACATTATTTATCCAAATTCAATATAGTTGTAATAGATAATTAGGCTTTATTTTATAGCAATCCCCATTTGTAATTTGTACACCCCCATCCCACAAGTATTGTAATAGCATAGTAATTTTAAATTCCGCAATTTATCGCTTTATATACAAATGCTAGTAATTAGGATTTGTATGGAAAGACTAAAACTAATCAATTAGAAAACCCTAATCAAAGACAAAACCAAGCATGAAAAACAATACACTTGCACACAAGCACCCCTAGGGTAAAATCCACTTGGTTGCCTTACAAAATGGCCACATTACGCACGTGAGATATCTTAGCAAAAACAAGCAAAATACAAGATCATAGTCTCTCGATGATGCTATCTATGATTTCCTTTAAAATGATCTTAGTCCCTAAAAAAGAATGCTAAGATACCTTGCAACATTGCTAATCATGGCTATACGATGACCCACGCCCGTCCCGTTTACATCCAAAGATAGGGTTACTTACCAAATCAATGGTAAGATAACAATGTCAAAGGAAAAAGGAAATGAACATGAAAGACTTTTGAGTAGGTAGAACGCTCCTATTTACTTGCTCCATTTCAAAACAAAACATCCTTGCTATTTTCAAAACAAACACCTACACTTTCAAAACATCTTACAAACTTGAAAACATTTTCAAAAGATCAACATCTTTGTATACATTCTTACGAACGTGAATCATTACAAAGTTTGCCTAAATAATGGCCTCTTTACAAAATACTTTCAAAAACCACACAAAGCACAATTTCAAACAAAAGCAAGTGATCTAGCAAGTAGCTAATAGCCCATGGAAAACCATTGATGAAAAGGGTGCTAATACCTCCCCTTTTCACAATCTACCCCCCGAACTCAAGAAACAATCTCAAAGGTCTTTCCTATGCTTTTTCACCTTTCCTTTTGGATAAAAGAAAAGTCGGTGGTGACTCTTGCTAACCGCAACATTTGCGATCAAACGCAAAACACCCAAGTTAGTTCTCCTACCGTATCACAGAACTGGAAACTCTGCTGGGGACAATTCTAAAAGTGAGGTTACCTTAGGGTTAGATCATATTTACTTGCTTTCTTTGTTTGACTTGTATGCTTTACATTATGGTTCTTTGTTTGGGTTTGAATCCTCTACCCGGATTTGGGATACCTTATAGGTAAGTATAAATACGTTGTGGAAACTGTGCGGGGTATACCGTCATGGTCTAAGCAATAGCTATGTTAGTGCGACATATTTCTGGGTATCGGTAGCCCTTGAGTTAATCAAGGAGAATACAGGGCCGCTGAGTAATGTCATGAAGCACCAATGAACTTTTAGAACCTTTACTTGACCAACTTGTCCTTTAGCACGTAGTGAGATGACCAACTTTGGTGTAGTCCGAAGTTGGTAGATACTCGATACTACACTCATTGAGGTTTTGTTTTTTGGGATATTTCGGTCGCCATTAAAGAGGCTTGTGCTGAAACAATGACCAAGGAAACAAACCAATGATATTGAGCTCCTTAGAACCCGGTTATTATTACTAGGACAAGTTTGAGCTAACTAAACTTCAAGAGGGTACTTACCTATGAGACTCCATGCAAGCCTAAACCTAAGGACTTGTTTGCTTTGTTTGTGTATATTTACTTGTACATAACATCATAAACATCTTGACATCATACTCATATTCACTAACCATTTCAAGGATCTTGGGGTTTATCTTTGTTCTGTTTTGTAGGACATGGATTCTATTCGCAGGAAAACCATTCAAGTCAATCTCGTAAGGATTCCTCCTCAACTTAAAGAGCTAGAATCAAGGATTACTGAAAATTTTCCATTCACCGAGAGACATGGTCGCCTACTAAACTTGGTCATCTCTAACACTGGTGAAGACATGATGAAGACATGATGAAGATGCTCTTTCAGTTCTTTGATCCTTTACACCACTGCTTCACATTTCCCGATTATCAACTTGTGCCAACTTTGGAAGAATTCTCCCAACTCTTGAGAATTCCCATTCTTAATCAACTACCTTTCAACGGTACAGAAAGAGATCCAAAGCCAGAAGAGATTGCTCAAACTCTACACTTGCAATCCTCTGATATCACAACCAATTGGGAAACAAGGAGTGATGTCAAGGGTTTCCTAGAAAAGTTCTTGTTTGAGAAAGCCCAAAGCTGTTGGAACTCTTTGGATTTGCAAGCTTTTGAGGAAATTGTGGCTCTCCTCATCTATGGGATGATTTTGTTTCCAAATCCTGACCAACTCATAGATGTGAACACCGTCAAGATCTTCTTGTCTCGTAACCCGGTGCCTACTTTGCTAGGAGACATCCTACATTCCTTTCACACTCACACTATGAGGAAAAGAGGTATCCTTATGCATTGTAATCCTCTCTTGGAAAGATGGTTTATTTCGAATCTTCCCCAATCTGTTGAAGAATGAGTAAGGTTCATGGTGGTCACAAAGGTTGATGACACTCAAACATTCAGACATTCATTAGTGTTCCTGATCCATAGAGAATGTTACTATTGTCGACCGTTGTGGAGAATTCCCTAATGTCCCTTTACTTGGCATTAGGGGAGGTATCACCTACAACCCCTGCTTAGCCTTAAGACAATCTGGTTACGCCCGAAGGGATGAACCACATGAAATGCTCATTCAAGGTTTGGTATTTGACTACGAGAACAACGATCAAAGTCATTGCCAGAGATTTATCCGAGCTTGGAGGATGTTGAACAAGGTAGATAGTAAGACATTGGGGCACAATAATTCCATCCCTCTTGAGCCTTACCTCAAACGGGTACAAGCTCGCGCTCAAAGTCTTATGATGCCTTATCCTTCCATTCTTCCGGTAATCATTGAGCTTGTTATGGAAGGAGATGTTCCATACACTATCCTGCATCCTGACATGCCCACCTCTCTTGAAGACTTAAAAGAGATTGGATACAAATCAAGGGGGAGAGAGACACTTTCGAGGCCCAGTTCTATGCCAGTGAGACGAAGAATCTGGAGCTCACCAAGCAAATTCATGAGGAGCAGACTCTGAATGCCTACATCGCACCAAAGAGGATGCGTATAACCTTTTTATCTTAGAGTTTTTGTATTTTTTCCCAAAGAGGAATTGATGTACTCAAGCTTTAATTTATTAATATAACGTGTGTTTCCTTTTTGTCTAAACGAATTTGAATCTCTAAAAATTCTTGAAATCATTGCATATGCATCTACCATTCATCATAACATAAGCAGGTTTCTTGCAACAAGTCTCCTCATCTTTCTACTGTTTATTTCAGTAAGATGGATCTCGAGCAAATGATGAAGGACGTCCAAGCACAGAATGCTCAGTTTCAACAGATGTTCTTAACTCTAGCCAAAGGACAAGAAGAGTTGAAGACCTTGCTGGTTGAAGAGAAAAAGAAGAGAACAAAGAAAATAACCAGAGTCTAAATATGGGAAGAAGATTCCAAGGACAAGCAAGAAGGACCCTAGACTTTTCAACATCATCTGGTGAGAAAGACAATCAAGATGGGAAAGGCAAGGAAATAGTGGCCCAGCCAGATTCAAAAGAGGAAGAGGAAGAAGAATATTATTCTGAAGAACAATACCCTCCGGCCGATGACAAGTATAAGCATCTGGAAGAACGGTTAATTGCAACGGAAATCCAAAAAGTGCCTGTACTGGACTTTGAGGAGTTAGGTTTAGTGTCTGGGATTGTCATTCCTCTCAAATTCAAGGCACCGGTGTTCGCAAAATACGATGGAGTTTCATGTTCCAAAATGCATCTCCAGTCATATGTGAGGAAAATACAGCCTCACACTGCTGACAAGGATTTATGGGTACACTTCTTTTAAGACAGCCTGTCCGGAACTAAACTTGATTGGTTTTATCAGCTATAAAGAGCCAATGTTCATAATTGGGAAGATCTTGCCGCTTCCTTTTACAAACAATACCAATACAATGCAGGTCTTGCTCCCACCCGTACTCAACTCTAGAGTATGGCCATGGTTTCAAGTGAAGGCTTCAAAGACTACGCTTAAAAATGGAGGGACTTAGCAGGAAGAGTACAGCCTCACCTATCTGAAAGAGAGTTGGTAGACATGTTTTTGGGTACCCTGTCTGGTCCCTTCTTTAATCACTTAATTGGGAGTTCATTGGCAGGTTTTACCGAATTGATATTGACCGGAGAAAGAGTGGAGGCCGGGATAAAGAATGGGAAGATTCAAAAAGACGCATCCTCTACTGTTGTAAGAAAACCATTTATTGGAAAAAAAGAAGTTGTTGCTCTATATCCTCAGAGAAATCAAGATAGGACTGAACGCCGTCCAATGTTGGGGGCTATCATGATTCCTAAACCCGCGCCTGCTCAGCAAAGAAGAAACCATCCAAGGACAGAAAGACCAGTCAGACAACTCACTCGAATTAATATGACACTATCTCAAGTATTGCCTCATTTGTTAAGATCCAATCTAGTGACTTTGAAAGAAGCTCCAAAGAATCCTAACACAACCTCTCCTCACTATCATCGTAATGCCCGATGTGCATACCATTCTGAGAGTCCCGGCCATGACACTAACAACTGTTGGGCTCTGAAAAACAAGGTACAAGACCTTCTTGAAGACAAAGAGATTGAATTCAATGCGCCAGAAATTCCCAATGTTATCACTTCCCCTATGCCCAAGCACGGTCATGATGTCAATGTCGTTGAGGAAGATATGTTTGTTACTTTGGTTGATGAACTTGTGACCCCACTCCTGACTATGAAAAAGAACTTGTTGAATTCCGGTGTATTCCCAGGCTGGGATAAAAGATGTCATTTCTGTTCATCCTCACCAACCAACTATCATTTGTTAAAAGCAGGCGTTCAATGCCTAATAGATGACTAGGAGATTTTGTTCGAGAAGACTTTTATTCCAATTTTTCTTATAATGATGTTTCCATAGTGACCATTTCCACCAATTCTTCTAGGGTCTCCACCAAAAGACCCGTTAGAATTACATCAGTTCCTAAAGTAGCTCCGTTGATAATTACAATGCTTGGACCAATCCCGTATTCGTCAGACAAAACCGTCCCATGGAATTATGGAGGTGATGTCTACTTTCGTGGTATCAAGCAAGATTGGCCAACTGCTGAAAATTCAAGTTTTGAGAAAGTTGACTCCAATATCAGTAATATCGCAGGGACTAGTAAGATAACCCGAAGTGGAAGGGTATTCTTTCTAGAAATTTCTCCTCCAAAAGTTATTTTCAGACCTGTAATCATTCCTGTTGTTGTTGATCCTCCAAAAACTATTCCCAGTTCTGCAATCATCTTTGCTGATACTCCTGTTGCCAAAACTATTGCAGTCCTTGTTATCACCCCTACTGACATTCCTGCTGCCGAGTCAACCGAGACTCGAGGAAAAGGTGTTCTGGTTGAGCCTGTCCGAACGAAGGCACAATCAGTAGATATCCCTGAGACCTCCCGAAAAGAGATGGAGGAAATTCTAAAGATTATAAAAAGAAGCAACTACAACGTAGTCGAACAACTGGGGCAAACTCCATCAAAAATTTCCATGATGGATTTATTATTATGTTCCGAGGCTCATGCAAAGGCCTTGGTAAAATTCCTTAAAACTGCCCATGTACCCCAAGTAACATATGCCGGTCAGTTCTAAGACTGCGTAGCCAGTTTGACCGCAGATAATGGTTTAGGTTTTTCGGATGCTGATTTAACGCCAAGAGGGAGGAAGCATAACGAGGCATTGCATGTCTCAGTTGAATGCAAGGGCACGACTTTGGCTCATGTCTTGGTTGATACTGGTTCATCTCTGAATGTGCTGCCTAAAAAGGCTCTTGATAGGCTTAACTGTGAAGGATTGAACTTGAAACCTAGCAACATAGTAGTGAGGGCCTTCGACGGCTCAAAAAGGATGGTGCATGGGGAAGTGGATATCCCCATAAAAGTTGGAACCCAAACATTTGATTCAACTTTTTATGTAATGGATATTCTCCCTTCATATTCCTTCTTATTAGGCCGACCGTGGATTCACAATGCTGGTGCCGTTACCTCTACGTTGCATCAATTGCTGAAATATCCAATTCAGGGGAAAATCATCACTGTTCATGGAGAAGAAGAGTATATGGCCAGTCATCTAAATTTCTTCAGATATGTGGAATTAGATGGTGAATTTATTGAAACTCCATTCCAGCACTTTGAAGAAGTCCCGCAAACTGTGGCAGTAACCAAGGTTGTTTCCCAAGTCCCAAAGATTACAAGGCCTCCACTCAAGATGTCGTCTTTGAAAGATGCCAAGGCAGTGATAGAAGAAGGTGGGTGCACTATTTGGGGCCAACTCCCAGATATCCCATACAAATCTGACAAATTTAGTTTGGGTTTCACTTCAGGAACCCAGAAAGCTGTACGCCGTGCTCGTGCCGAAGGACCACCCTTAAAGATCAGCAACCGCGAAGTAAACACAGTGGAGGATGATGAAGACAACTATAACCTGGAGGATTGGATTTTCCCAACTGTCAATGGAGGGCACAGCAACTGGGAAGCTAGAGATTTCGTCCCAATCACTTTTATCCAACAATAATTTGTCTTTAAATTTTGTTGGACCTGTAATATTAAATAATTCGGACTCTTAAAACCTTGTGTCTTACCCGAGGCACAATGGTCCATTCGTAAGGGTTATCATCTCATTTCCATATGACATCAATGAATCATGGATGTTTTTTCATACAAACTTTGTGCTCATTGTTTTTACATTTTCATTTCTTTCAAAGATAACTATACTCTTACACACACTCACATTCAAATTGCATATCTACATCCATTAGGGATCCCATGGGTAACAATTCTGCTATGGTCTTTTGTGACTCTGAAAATCTAATCTACCAAGCCGAAGACGAAGGTGAGGAAGATTGTGAAGTACCAGGGGAACTAGAAATGTTATTACAACATGAAGAGAGGACCATACAACCCCACGAAGAACCAATGGACACAATTAACCTAGGTACTGAAGAAGACAAGAGAGAAGTCAAGGCGGGTGCCAATCTGGAACCTAGTGTCAAAGAGCGTCTGATTCAGTTGCTACATGATTATGTTGAGGTCTTTGCCTGGTCGTACGAAGACATGCCAGGACTTGATGCAGATATCGTAGTACATCGTCTACCTACAAAAGAGGATTGTCCTCCGGTAAAACAAAAGGTCCATTGTATGCGACCAGACATGTCAGAGAAGATGAAGGTGGAAGTCATGAAACAATTTAATGCTGGATTCTTGGCCGTCACCTCCTATCCACAATGGGTTGCCAATGTTGTTCCCGTGCCTAAAAAGGACGAAAAAGTACGAATGTGCGTGTACTACAGAGATTTGAATAGGGCAAGCCCTAAGGATGATTTCCCACTTCCCCATATTGATATTTTAGTCGACAATACAGCACATCACAAAGTGTTTTCCTTCATGGAAGGTTTCTCAGGCTACAACCAAATCAAAATGGCGCCTGAGGACATGGAGAAAACAAACTTTGTCACACAATGGGGCACATTCTTCTACAAGGTTATGCCATTTGGGTTGAAGAACACTGGGGAGACCTATCAGTGTGCCATGGTAGCTCTATTTCATGACATGATACATCACAAAATAGGGGTCTATGTGGACGACATGATAGCCAGATCTCAAACAGAAGAAGAGCATCTTGTCCATTTACAGAAACTCTTTGAGAGACTAAAGAAATACAAGCTAAGGTTGAATCCAAGTAAATGCATATTTGGAGTGAGGTCCGGTAAACTCCTAGGCTTTGTCGTCAACAATAAAGGTATTGAAGTGGATCCCGCCAAGGTGAAAGTGATACAAGAGATGCCCGCTCCTCGTACTGAGAAGGAAGTCAGAGGATTCTTGGGACGGTTAAACTATATTGCCAGATTCATTTCTCACCTGATAGCTACTTGTGAACCAATCTTCAAATTACTGAAGAAAGATCAAGTAGTTAAATGGAGTGATGAGTGCCAAACTACCTTCGACAAGATCAAAGAATACCTGCAAGAGCCTCCGCTTTTGATGCCACCAGTCGAGGGAAGACCCTTGATCATGTATCTAACTGTTTTGGAAAATTCAATTAGGTGTGTGCTGGGGCAGCATGACGAGTCTGGCCGAAAAGAGCATGCTATTTATTAACTGAGCAAAAAGTTTACCGACTGTTAAACAAGATATTCACTGCTCGAGAAAGCTTGTTGCGCTCTGGCATGGGCTGCTCACCGGCTAAGACAGTATATGCTGACCCATACTACCTTATTGATATCTAAAATGGATCTAATAAAATACATCTTTGAGAAACCTTCCCTCTCTGGGAGAATAGCAAGATGGCAGATGATCCTGACAGAATATGACATACAGTATACTACCCAGAAAGCAATAAAGGGCAGTGTACTAGCTAATCACCTTGCTCATCAAGCTGTGGATGACTACCAGTCCATGAAGTTCAAATTCCAAAATGAAGACATCATGATGGTAAACAAATGTGAATAATTCAGACCATATGACGAACCTGAACAAGGATCCCGATGGACCCTGGTTTTTGATGGGGCATCCAACGCACTCGGCAATGGTATTGGTGTTGTACTTATATCTCCTGAAGGATGTCATACCCCCTTTATGACAAGACTCTACTTCAATTGTATGAATAACATGGCAGAATACGAAGCGTGTATTTTTGGTCTCAAAGCTTCCATAGATTTGGGGATCAAATCCTTATATGTATTCAGAGATTTAACTTTGGTCATCAGCCAGATCAAAGGGGAATGGGACACCAAACACCCTAACCTTATGCCCTACAAAAAAACATGTGTTGACATTGATCCCACATTTTGAGAAGATTACCTTCGAGCATTTCCCGCGAGAAGAAAATCAGCTAGCAGTCGCACTAGCCACAATGTCATCCATGTTTAAACTTAAATGGGATACCAAGGCTCCCCAGATCACCATTAAATGAATGAATGAACCATCTCACTGTCACGAGATTAATACTGAAGAAGTAGTGGACCAACCTTGGTTTCATGAATTCAAGAGGTATCTCGAGGCTCAAGAATATCCGGAAGGAGCTTCAATCAATGATAAGAAGTTCTTAAGGAGATTCTCTGCTAAATTCTTCCTTAGTAATGGCATTCTCTATAAATGCAACCATGACTCTATTTTGCTCCGTTGCATAGACAAGGTTGAGGCAGAAAAGATCATGGCTGATCTACATGAGGGCACTTTTGGAACCCATTCCAGTGGGCATACGATGGCAAAGAAGATGCTACAGACAGGCTATTATTGGTCTACCATGGAAGTAGATTTCTATCAACACTCTCGAACTTGCTACACATGTCAGATCTATGCTGACATGGTGCACGTACCTTCGGTTCCTCTGAATGTCTTGACGGCTCCTTGGCCTTTTGCTATGTGGGTCATCAATATGATTGGGGAAATCAAACCAACAACCTCTAATGGACACCGCTTCATCTTAGTGGCCATTGACTATTTTACAAAGTGGGTTGAGGCAACCTCTTTCACTTTTGTCACCAAGAATGTTGTAGCCCGGTTCATTAAACATAATCTCATATGTTGGTATGGCATCCCAGAGAGGATCATCACAGATAATGGTACAAATGTAAACAATACTATGATCACCGCCCTGTGCGAGCAATTCAAGATTCAGCATCACAATTCTTCCTCTTACTGACCAAAGATGAATGGTGTTGTCGAAGCCGCAAATAAGAACATAAAAAAGATCATACAGAAAATGAGAGTCACATACAAAGACTGGCATGAGATGCTACCATTCGCTCTCCACGATTATCGTACCACAGCGCGCACATCAACCAGGGAAACACCTTACTCTTTGGTATATGGCATGGAAGATGTCTTGCCTATTGAGGTCCAGATCCCCTCTCTGAGAATCATGAAGGATGCAGGTCTGAACGAAGACGATTGGATCTAGACTCGACTTGATCAACTAAACTTGATTAATGAGAAAAGGCTTACTATTGTCTGTCATGGTCAAATGTATCAAAAATGGATGATGAAGGCTTTCAACAAAAGGTCAGACGCCAAGTGTATCAAGTCGAGGATTTGGTGATCAAACGTATCATACTACCGCAGGGTGATCCCAAGGGTAAATGGACCCCTACATACTAAGGACCATTTGTGATCAAAAGTATATTCTCTGGTGGAGCAATGATCTTGACCACCATGGATGGCGACGACCTGCCGCACCCCGTGAACACAGACATGTCAAAAGATACTATGCATAAGAGACCCGCTAGGTTGACACACCTAGGAAAAACAAGGGCATCCCGGCGAACCAAAAAGGTTCGGGCATAAATTAGGGATAAAATAAAAAAATCTGTACACCCGACAAGTTGAAAACCCGAAAGGGCGGCTTGGGCAAAAAAGGGTATCCCGGTGGACCGAAAACCCGAAAGGGCGGTCCAGGAAAAAGTTAGGGAATTAAAGCGTATGACTATGTCCTGTTGGATCACCTTAAAAAAATCTGCAAACTCGACGGTTCTGATCAATTCAATCAGCTTCGAACAAGGCAACAAATAGATAAGATGCTCAGAGACACGAAGGCTATAGCAGAACGGGAACCCCATAGAATTATTTCACATAGCTATCTTTTCTTTGTATCAAATTTTCATTTTTTTACGACGACATTATCTTACTAGAATGTTTGTCTCATTGTACAAAAACACTTACTCAAAGTCATTACAAAGATATCCCTTTGAAAGTGCAATACTATCTGTTTTTCTTTACTCTTGTGTTTTGTTTACGAAAACGTCCAATGATTTATTTTTAAACATATGCATTTGAACGTAACTACCGTTTACAAATGAACAAAATAGAAAGACAAATCACTAATGGCTTTAAGAGATAGGGAAATCTCTCTAAGCTATTTCCATAAGATCCCCGCAGTGTGTAGTTTAGTCCCTAGCGGAACAAAACTTCCAGGTATCACTCCCCGTTAGAAGTCGCCAAAATTCTTAGGATTTTACAAGCAATACACAACATTTCCCTTACAACAAAGTTTATTTATCTAAGTGGAAATTCATCAACACTTCAGAACATGAAGACTTGCACTCCGTATCCTCAATAACAGTCGGGGATTTATTTTCCCCAATCCAACAAACAGTGCATCAGATTAGCTCACATATGCATACATCATATCCATATATCATAAACATCGATAACACGAATGCATGTATCACAATCTCATTATACCATGCATTTCATACAACATGACTTTGCATATTAGCTAACATTTTACCCCTTTAAGGATAAGGTTAATCAATAGCTACCATTAACAATGTTCAAAGGCTTTTCAGAAACAGTTCAGATACGCTCCAGATACGGATACCATCCTAATACTCATTCAGATTCAACTTTCATATATAGTTCAGATACGCTCCAGATACGGATTCCATCCTGATACTCATTCAGATTCAGTCTTCAAATACAGTTTAGATACTCTCCAGATATGGATGCCATCCTGATACTCATTCAGATTCAACCTTCAGATACAATTCAGATACGCTCCAGATACGGATGCCATCCTGATACTCATTCAGATCCAGTCTTCAGATACAGTTCAGATACGCTCCAGACATGGATGCCATCCTGATACTCATTCAGATTCAACCTTCATATACAGTTCAGATACGCTCCAGATACAGATGCCATCCTGATACTCATTCAGATTCAACCTTCAGATACAGTTCAGATACGCTCCAGATACGGATGCCATCCTGATACTCATTTAGATTCAACTCTCAGATACAGTTTAGATACGCTCCAGATACAGATGCCATCCTGATACTCATTCAGATTCAACTTTCAGATACAGTTCAGATGCGCTCCAGATACGGATGCCATCCTGATACTCATTTAGATTCAGTTTTCAGATACGCCCCAGACACAGATGCCATCCTGATACTCATTCAAATTCAGCTCTCAGATAAAGTTCAGATATGCTCTAGACACGGATGCCATCCTGATACTCATTCAGATTTAACTCTCAGATACAGTTCATATACACTCCAAACACGGATGCCATTCTGATACTCATTCAGATTCTCTTTCAGATACAGCCCAGCAATCATTTTGGATGGCATCTACAAGCCCATATCCAACAACTTTCCATCACCTCTCCAAATGGCATCTTTAAGCCCATTCCCTATACCATCAACCTTCACATCACCGAGCGCAAATTTCTGGGCACTCTAATGTCCAATCATCTTCCACCTTCGAGTCACGAATGGCAAAACTCGCCAATCTAACTCTTCAGGCTTAAGAAGATTGAACAGGGGCAGCTGTTGTACCCCAAAATTTTCCCTCTCATTTATCAATTATTTTCTCATAAAGATCTCTCTTGGTTCAAAACTGCACTAGGTTTGATCAGTTCAAGACACCTCCTTAAACACTGATGTCCAAAATTAGGGCTTGAGATTGCACAAGGATATTTGAACTTCTAATGCCCCATATTACTTTCATGCATCATTATGTACCCTCAAGATTACTCATGTCAAGTTTCAAGCTTTGGATCACACTTTTGCTCAGTTAATTGGGCAATTGACCTAAAAATCAGTTGTATTGGGGAAAAAGTCAACTATGGCCAATTTACAGTCAAACTTCATAATTTTTTATCCACGTCAAAATTTTAAACTCATATGTATCATTTGATCAAGTTTGGACCACAATTACTCAATAAATTTGATCAAATCTTCAAAAGGGCAAAATGGTCAAAATTAGGGTTTTGACTGGGAAAGGGTAATTTCTGATTTTTGACCTAGCAAATGATCAATTGGTTTAAGTAATCATCTCAATAGTCCAATTACATCATTTTGACCTAATCACATGGCTTAAAACATTGCTCAAGTCCAATGGATTGACAAATGAATTTTTCAGTCAACTGATCAAAAGTCAACTATATACTAAAAAGTCAAACTTTGACTTTTTGGTCAAAATAAAATGTCAAAGATCACAATTCATCAAATCATGTCAAAATATGAAACTTATTCATCAAGAAATAAAAAATTCAAGATTTCATTTTAAAAAGTTAAAATTTCTAAACTTAGAAATTTTTCGAAGTGTTGGAAATTTCTTATTTTTTTACAACTTTGAGCAAAATTTTCACCATGATGCAAGATGATTCAAAAGAAACTTTCAACATGAAAGTTGTATATCTACATGAAATCTACAACATTGCTTTTACACAACTCCTTCCAAAAGTTCTTAGATCTCAATTTATAATTTTAAGAACACATAGTCATGAAACAAAATACTTAGTGAAATTTTGCCCTAATTTGGTCAGGATTTTGACCTAATCTCATGTCACTTTTTCAAATAGTTCCAAGGGGAATTTTCAAAAGTTATTCAAAGAGGGGTTGTATATCACATTACAAGATTTCCAAAATGTACAAGAACTCCTTGAGATCATTTTTTAGTAGGGAGAATCGAAGAGATGAAGTTAGGGTTTTCACACTTGAATTACAAGTCATTTTGTGATGAACAAGATTCAAAATTCAAACATATGCTGCATAACCTCTACTTTGCAGGCCTCAAACTTGTTAGTAACTACATAAATAATTGCTTGCACAGCTGTTAGAGGTCTCAATTCAAGCATTCAATGCAAGGCCATGCTTTATATCCATTTTGGGAAGAAAGTGCACAATGCCATTTTAATAAAGTAGCTTTTTGCATAAAACTTGTTCTTGAGCCTTGCACTTGTTCTTTTCTGATCATACATGTCTTATAACTCAAGAGAGGTTGATCTCAACACTTACAATCACCCAGTCCATGCTTGTACTACACATTGAAACTTGTTGTCCCACTTTTCTTCAAAATCAAGTAACCTAGCAATTAGCTTGTAATTTGTACTTCTGACTCTCCAAAGCACTCAAGACCTTTTGATTATACATACACAAGTTATTTTCCCCAAATCCCACGCATGCTTAAGCCCTGAAAACACCAAGAACACAGAATCACCAAAAACACCTCAAAACTTTCCATTTCTGAGTTTTGAATCCAATCTCCAAATTTGCTCGTGTGTTTCTTGGCCTTTTACTTTAAAAAGCTTCTAAATAACATACACAAACAATTCCAGCACCTGCAAAACCACTATAACACCTCCATAATCATCCACCATTTTCAAAAACAGCACCTTACATCTTGACTTCTCCAGAACTCCTCAGGCACTTTCAGCTCAAGCTAAGCATCACATTAGCTTCTTAGGAACTTGAGGAAGCTAATCCAATCATTGGAACTCACTAAAAGATACTCAAACTCCAAACACGATACCCTTTTGCAAGGTAAGTTTTCTGACTTTTGAACTCTTCATACATGCATCATTAATGGTTTATTTGTGAATGAAAATGTAGATATCATTTCCCTAAAGCTAACCATGTTCATAGTTTTCATTTATATTGCTTGAGCTTAGAGAATTTTAAGATTAAAGTTTCTGAAATTTTTAGGGTTCAGATTAGGGCCATTAAAATTCATGCTTGTCTTTGATCTATAATTTTATTTCTTTGCATTTCTGAAATCGTGAGGAAATTTGCTACAAGTTTCCTGTTTACATTTTTCTTTTTTGTTGAGAATTGAATAAGATACAGAGGTTCTGGCTGGGCGTGAGGTTGAAGATGAAGTTGGCCTCAGGAACGTGTTTACCATATATATTTATGGTTTCATATTAATAAACAGATGTATAGCCACCCCAGTGGTAGAAACATGTGCTTGTGACTATAGGGACCTGGGTTCGAGCCCCAGTGGTACCCTTTTGGATTTTTTATTTATATTTTTCACATATTCTGACTTTTTGGCAGCGCCTGGGCCTAACAGCCTTGGGCCTTATGTTTTTTTCACTTCTGACCCCCTTGCTGACTATTTACCCCCTGGCCCATTTTATTTTCTTTTTCTCATTTTTATTTATTTATTTTCTTAAATATTTTATCTAATACTAAAAAATTCAGAAAAAATATAAAAAAACATTAGATTTATATTTTGATATAGTTTATTTATTTTTACACAAAAAATTATTTTATTTAAGCGTACTTTATTTATTTTACTAGTTGGTTTGTAAATATAATTAAAAAACTAGGGTTTCAGTTATTTTCTTAAAATATATTATTTTAAAACCAAAAAAGACCAAAAATATTTTATAATACTATAAATTATTTTTAAGACAAAAATACCAAAAAATATTCTTCTTATAAACATAATTTCTTTTTTAATCAATTAATAGATTAAGGTTTTATTTAAATTCGTTTTCCTAGTAAATTTGGGTCTACTTTTTACTAATTTAATTAATTATTTTTATTTTAGTTAATTAGGTTAAACCAAAACCCCTTTTCTCTAAAAAACCCAAACAAAATATCCATTTTCTTTCCATTTACATTCTTGTATATTTATTCATTTTTGTACATTATTTATCCAAATTCAATATGGTTGTAATAGATAATTAGGCTTTATTTTCTAGCAATCCCCATTTGTAATTTGTACACCCCCATCCCATAAGTATTGTAATAGTGTAGTAATTTTAAATTTAGAGATTTATCGCTTTATATACAAATGCTAGTAATTAGGGTTTGTATGGAAAGACTAAAACCAATCAATTAGAAAACCCTAATCAAAGACAAAACCAAGCATGAAAAACAATACACTTGCACACAAGAATCCCTAGGGTAAAACCCACTTGGTTGCCTTGCAAAATGGCCATATTATGCATGTGAGATATCTTAGCAAAAACAAGTAAAATACAAGATCATAGTCCCTCGATGACGCTATCTATGTTGCCTTTCAAATGATCTTGGTCCCTAAAAAAGAATGCTAAGATACCTTGCAACATTGCTAATCATGGCTATACAATGAACCACACTCGTCCCGTTTACATCCAAAGATAGGGTTACTTACCAAATCAATGGTAAGATAACAATGTCAAAGGAAAAAGGAAATGAACATGAAAGACTTTTGAGTAGGTAGAATGCTCCTATTTGCTTGCTCCATTTCAAAACAAAACATCCTTGCTATTTTCAAAACAAACACCTACACTTTCAAAACATCTTACAAACTTGAAAATATTTTCAAAAGATCAACATCTTTGTATACATTCTTACGAACGAGAATCATTACAAAGTTTGCCTAAACAATGGCCTCTTTACAAAATACTTTCAAAAACCACACAAATCACAATTTCAAACAAAAGCAAATGATCTAGCAAGTAACTAAGAGCCCATGGAAAACCATGGATGAAAAGGGTGCTAATACCTTCCCTTTTCATAATCTACCCCCCAAACTCAAGAAACAATCTCAAAGGTCTTTCATGTGCTTTTTCACCTTTCCTTTTGGATAAAAGAAAAGTCAGTGGCGACTCTTGCTAACCGCAACATTTTCCATCAAATGCAAAACACCCAAGTTAGTTCTCCTACTGTATCACAACGACTTTAATAGCTTTGGACTCATCAGAGGAACATTTGGTAAGAGCAACCATTGGTGGTAAAACCTCAAAGGCTTGAGACAGGGTCTCAATGAATTCTCCATCCATCTCTACGTGCTTGAAAGAGTTGAGGTGGCTTACCATAAACTCTTCCTCTCCATAGACGGTGACGATTCTTCCCTTGACATGATACTTAAGCTTTTGATGGAGAGTTGAGGTTGCTGCCCCAGCTTTATGGATCCAAGGGATACCCAACAAACAAGAATAGGCAGGACAGATATCCATGATGTAGAAGGTGGAATTGAAAATTTGTGAGCCCACCTTGATTGGAAGATCTACCTCTCCATGAACAGTCCTTTTTGATCCATCGAAGGCCCTTACAATGATATCACTTGGCTTCAAGACTAAACCCTCACAGTCTAGACGGTCTAACACCCTCTTGGGTAGCACGTTTAGAGAAGAACCAGTGTCGACTAGAACATTTGTTAGGGTGGTCCCCTTGCACTCGACAGAAACATATAGAGCTTTATTGTTGTTCTTCCTAAGCGGTGTTAGGTCAGCATCTGAAAACCCTAAACCATTATCAGCCGTCAGGCTAGCCACACAATTCTCAAATTGGTCAGTTATGGTCTCATGAGGGACACGAGCCTTTTTCAAGAATTTGATTAATGTCCTAGCATGGGAATCAGAATAGAGTAGCAAGGACAACACAGAAGTCTTAGAAGGGGTTTTCCCCAACTGCTCCACAATCTTGAAGTTTCTCCTTTTTATTATGATCAAGATTTCTTCCATCTCACGAGCGGAAGGTTCTCCATCATCAACATCCTTTGCGGGTATTTCTGTCACGACAGGCTCAACAACCTTCTCTTTCCCTCTTGTATCGGTACCTGGCTTAGCGGCAGTGATATGGACGACTGTCTTTGTAAAAACTTGTGGTGAGATATTGGGTGAAAATATTCTCTCAGTTCAGGTTACCTTACTTGAGCCAGTTATGTTACCAACATCATCAGCTTTGTCTTCTTCGATCCAAGCGTCTTATTTTATCCCATGGTAAAACACCTCAGCACCATAGTTCCATGGCACTTCCTTGTTTGAAGAGTAGTGAATTGGTCCAGAATTGGTAATTATTAAGGGAGCAAAATTTGGTTCATTTGAAGTCCTGATAGGAACTTTGGAGGATATCCTAAGAGGTTTATTTGAGATGATTATTATGGAGAGATCTTCACATTTATTAATCAAACTCTTGGAAAGCGGAGTCTTCTCAAATAAATTTTGTGGCTATCCATCAGGCGTTGAATGCCTTCCTTCAACCCTTCGCATCCATTGAGTTGTTTGGTACATCAAACACAGTCTTTCACACAACCAGGGAAAATCCCGACTTTCAATAGATTCTTTATTATGATGTCCAAAGGAGTAGTCAAGTCTTCAACAGAGTCAATGAAAATTGTATCTTCAACAACATTAACACCTTTGCCATGGTTCGACATAGGTGTGGTGATTACATTCGGGGTTGGAGGAGGATCAAATTCAATAGTCTTGTTATCGATCAAATCCTGGATTTTATTCTTCAAGGCCCAACATTGGTCAGTATCATGCCCGGGGCTACTTGAGTGGTAAGCACACTTGGAGTTCGAGTTGTACTTTGGTGAAGAGGTTAGGGTTGGCAGGAGGATCGCACAATGTCACCAAATTATACTTGAGAAAGTGTTGTAAGGCTTGAGATAATGACATGCCTAACCTCGTGAATTGTCTTCTTGGAGTTTCAAACCGTTGATGATTAGCAGGTGGTTTTTGAGTAGGAGTTGGATTGGAGATTCAGACAACATTAACAGGCGGATGATCATTCTTCTTGGTACGGGACCTTGCCCCGTACACAACATCAATTTCCTTCTTTGTGGCAAAAGGTTTCTTTACGGGATTGAAAGTGGAGGTAGATGCCATGGAAATCTTTCCGCTTTTGATGCCGCTTTCAACTCTTTCACCGGTTAAGATTAGCTCGGCGAAACCAGAAGAAGAGCAGCCAACTAATAGATTAAAGAATGGACCAGATAAAGTGCCCATAAACATGTCAATTTGCTCCCTATCAGTCAAAGGTGGTTGAACCCTACTGGCGAGGTCTCTCCATTTTTGTGCACATTCTTTAAATCCTTCATTCTTTCCCATGGTCATATCTTGCAACTGAACTCTTGTTGGCGCTAAGTCGGTGTTATACTGGTACTGATGGTAGAATGTTGTGGCTAAGTCTTCCCAAGTATTGATGCGGGAACCATACAACTGGTAGAACCATTCTAGTTGTGTTCTGGTCAAGCTCTCTTGGAAAAAGTGAACCCAGAGCTTCTTATCAGCGGTGTGCGGCTGTATCTTGCGCACATAAGATTTAGGTGGAGTTTTGGACAAGAAACCCCATCGTATTTTGAAAAGACTAGTATTTTGAATTTGTGGGGAATAACCACCCCAGAGATCAAACCAAAATCATTAAAATCTAAACCGGGGACGACTTAGATCTCGACGACTTTCAATTTTTCTTCTAACTGCTTATACTTGACATCGGCGGGTGGATACTGCTCGTTAAAATAATCATCATCAGACGCTTGGTCTTTAATACAGTCAGCCTGGGTACTCTTAACCTCACCAATCTGATTCTCGTCTTCTTCAAATGAGTCTTCCACTACCGGGATCTGACGGACTTGCTCCTTGAACCTTCTGCCCATGTTGACCAGGGCTCTCTTCTTTGGTTTCTTCTTAACTGCCAGCAACGCCATCATGTCTTGTTGCCTCTTGGCTAGGGCCAGTAGAGTCTCTTGGAATTTAGAGTTTTGTGCCTGAAGATCCTTCATAGTTTTCTCTAGATCCATCTTGTTGAAATAAACAACAGAAAGATAAGGAAACCTGTTGTGTGAAAAGCTGTCATGTTATGATGCATGGAAGATGTATATGCAAATAATTTCAAGGATTTGTGAGACTTAAATTTGTATAGACAAAGCATGAACAAACGTCAAATTTCATTAATTAGTTCAAAATGACTACAACATGCCTCTTGGGCTTACAAAAATAAATCTCTAAGATAAAAACACTGAGCGCATCCTCTTCGGTGCAATGTAGGCGTTCACGCTTTGCTCCTCATGTAGTTTCTTTGTAAGCTCCAAGACTCTCTTCTCACTAGTGTAGAATTGAGCTTCGAAGGTATCTCGTTCCTCCTTTAGCCGAATCCAACCCTTTTGCAAGTCTTCAAGAGAGGTTGGCATGTCGGGATGGAGGACAGTGTATGGGACATCTCCTTCAACCACAAGTTCCATGATAACTGGTAAGATAGAGGGATAAGGCATCACAAGTTTCTGAGCACGAGCTCGTACCCACCTAAGATAGGTCTCAAGTGGAATAGAATTCTTATGTCCCAACGTATTTCTATCCACCTTGTTTACCATCCTCCAAGCTCGTATAAACCTCTGGCGATAACCTTCATCGTCGCTCTCATAGTCGAATACCATTCCTTGGATGAGCATCTCATATAGGCCATCCCTCCGGGCATAACCAAATTGTCGTAAAGCTAAGCAGGGGTTGAAGGTGATACCTCCTCTAATTCCAAGAAAAGGGACATTAGGGAATTCCCCCATAATGGTCGATGATAGTAACATTCTCCAAGGATCGAGAACACCAATGGATATCTGAATGTCTGAGCGTCATCAACCTATGGGACCATCTCAAACCTTGCTCGTTCTTTAACACAGATTAGGGAAGATACGAAATAAACCATCTTTCCAAGAGAGGAGTGCAACACATGAGGGTTCCTCTCTTCCTCATAGTGCAAGTATGGAGAGAATGTAGGATATCTCCCAACAAAGTAGGCACCGGATTGCGAGACATGAAGATTTTGACTGCATTGACATCTATGATTTGACCAGAGTTTGGGAACAGTACCATCCCATAGATAAGAAGGTCCAAGATTTCCTCAAAAGCTTGTAAGTCCAAAGAGTTCTAATAATCTTGAGCTTTCTCAAACAAGAATGTGGCTAAGAAACCTTTGACACCACTCCTTGTTTCCCAATTAGTTGCGATATCAGATTGTTGCAAGTGTAGTGCTCGGGAAATCTCTTCAGGTATTGGATCTCTTTCCGTACCATTGAAAGGTAATTGATTGAGAATATGAATCCTTAAGAGTTGAGAAATTCCTCCATAGTAGGCACAAGTTGATAATCAGGAAAGGTGAAGCAATGGTGTAGAGGATCAAAGAACTGGAAAAGCACCTTTATCATATCTTCATTTGTGCTAGAGGTAACCAAGTTTAGGCGGTAACCATGTCTTTCAGTGAATGAAGAATTCTCAGGGATCCTTGATTCTAGCTCTTTGAGTTGAGAAGGAATTCTTACGAGATTGACTTGAATGGTTTTCCTGCAAATAGAAGCCATGTCCTACAAAATATAACAAAGATAAATCCCAAAAATCCTTGGAATGGTTAGTGAGAATGAGTATGATGTTATGCACAAGTAAGCATATACAAACAAGGAAAACAAGTCCTTAGGTTTAGGCTTTCATAGAGTCTCATAGGTAAGTACCCTCTAGAAGTTTAGTTGGCTCAAAACCCGTCCTAAAAATAGTAACCGAGTTCTAATGGATCTTAATATCACTGATCTTTCTTATCGGGCATGGTTTCAGCGTAAGCCTCTTTAATGCCAACCAAAATATCCCAAGAAGTCTGATCTCAATGAGCGTAGTATCGAGTATCAACCAACTTCGGACTGCACCAAAGCCGGTTATCTCACTACTTCCTAATGGCCAAAGTTGGTCAAGTAAAGGTTCTAAAGTCAATTAATGCTTCATGACACCACACATCGGCCCCGTATTATCCTTGACTATTCAAGGGCTACCGTACCCACAAATGTGTGACACTAACGTAGCTATTACTTAGACCATGTCGGTATACCCCGCACAGTTTCCACAATGTATTGCTACTTACCTATAAGGTATCCCAAATCTGGGTAGATGATTAGAACAAGCCCAAACAAGGAACCAAAATGTAAAGCAAACAAATCAAGCAATGAAAGCAAGTAAAGGTGATCTAGCCCTAAGGTAACCCCACTTTTAAGAAATTCTCCAGTTCTGTAATATGGTGGGAGAACTGACTTGAGATGTTTTACGTTTTATTGCAAATGTTGCGGTTAGCAAGAGTCGTCACCGACTTTTCTTTTATCCAAAAGGAAAGGCTGAAAAGAACAGGAAAGACCTTTGAGATTATTTGTTAAGTTCGGGGTGTAGATTATGAAAAGGGAAGGTATTAGCACCCTTTCCATCCAAAGTTATCTATGGGCTCTTAGTTGCATGCTAGATCACTTGTTTTTATTTGAAAAATATGCTTTATGTGGTTTTTGAAAGTATTTTTAAAAGGCGCCTTCGTTTAGGAAAACTTTGTAATAGTTCTCGTTTGTAAGAACGTATACAAAGTGTTGGACTTTTGAAAATATTTCATGTTTGGAAAATGTTTTGAAGGTGTTTTTGAAAGTGTTTGGTATTTGTTTTGAAAATAAGCAAGGATGTTTGATTTGAAAATGGGCAAGCAACTAGGAACAATCTACCTACTCAAAAGTCTTTGTTCATTTCTTCCTTCCTTTAATATTGCTATCTTACTATTGATTTGGCAAGAAGCCTTATCTTTGGATGTAAAGGGACAGGCGTGGGTTATCGTATAACCATGATAGCAACTTTGTAAGATATATTAGCATTTCTCTTTGAGGGACTAAGATCATTTTGAAAGGAAATATTGATAGCGTCATCGAGGGACTATGATCTTATATTTTTGATTGCTTTTGCTAAGATATCCCACATGCATAACATGGCCATTTTTGTAAGGCAACAAAGTGGAATCACCCTAAGGGTGCAAGTGTGAAAATATGTTTGATTTACATGTTTTGTTTATCTTGAATTAGGGTTTGCTATTTGTTAATTTTAGTCTTTCCATACAAACCCTAATTACTAACATTTACATAAAGCGATAAATTGCGGAAAGTAAAATTGCTAAGCTATTACATCATTAGGGGAGGGGATATACAAATTTACAAATGGGGATTTGCAAGAAAATTAAACCTAATTAACTATTACAACCATATTGAATAATATACAAGAATATAAAATGGACTTGTTTTGTTTAAGAAAAGAAATAAGTTTGCTTAAGAAAATATTTTTGATCTCTTGGTTCTAAAAGAAATAAAAAAAAGTATATGATTATAAAAATATTTTTTTTGTTTTTATTATTAAAGATAAAATAAAATAATAAGAGGAAAAGGGGCCAGAATCAGCGCGTGGCTGAAATGAGAGGGAATGAAAGTTCTGGCTATGATACGCTGCAAGAAAGAAAATGTTATTAGGAAAATAGAAGGTCAGAAGTTATGGGCCTGGGTACACCAAAGTTTTGAGGTTGCTTGGAATCTAGAAGTTCTAATACCATTGGCAAATCATAAGTTCTGGTTGTTTGAGAGAGTGGGGTGATAATGCTATTTGGTGAGGCTATCTAGAAGTGTTGATCTAGGAACATTGTCTGATAGATAAATGGGTAAAAAAGTCAATAAATGAACCTAAAAAAAGATGCTTCTGGGGCTAGAACCCAGGACTCTTAGCACTAATGTCTTATATGCACGCTTTCTACCACTGGGGTGGCTGTACATCCGGTATTAGAAACAAAACATAAACATATAACATAAAGTAAGTTCTGATGATGAGCTTCATCTCTTTCTCCATGCTAATCAGAACATTTGCAACTTAGTCATTTCTCAATAGAACAGAAAACACAAACATAGTAATTATGGCAGGTTTCCATCATGGTTTCAAAAACATAAAAAATATCAAGACTGTAAATTAGAAACAAGCATGTATCTGCTAATCCTAATTTCCTTAGGAAGTTCTGAACTGATATCCTCCCTACTTAGGCAGACAATACATGAAACCTCAGAATATGTACAACATCATAGTCAGGATGTCTACATTGTATTTTGGACATGCAAGTTTAACAATGCCTAAGTAAAATGATGAGAGTCAGCAGGAGCTTACCTTGCAGCTGAAAGATATTCTGTGAGTTGGAACCTGATTCTGACTGTTGTGATGTTCTTACCAGCTTCCTCACATGCTCAGCAGGCTGGAACAACCTTTAACTTGGGCTATGAATGGCTGGAAAATTCTGGAACAGCTAAGAACAAAGTTCTGACTTTGAGGTGGAGATTGATGGGGAATGTTTTACAGTCTGAGAACAGAAGTTAAGATAACTTCTAAATGTAAATCAGAAGCTGTATGGATGATTTGGTTAAGAATCACTTGAGGGAAATTGGAGTTTTAATTCAAGAATAAAAAACTAGCAGGTTTCGTATTTGTATTTGCAGTTTCAGATTCCTGGAATTTTTAGCAAGGTTTCAAATCTTTTTTTTTTCTTTTCAAAATTTTGACCCTTTTACAGTCGTAAATGAATTTCAATTTATAGGGAAAGGTTTACTAGCTTGGAGAGGTCAAGGGTACAACCATCATGCTAGGGCACTGACTTGTTCTTGAAGCAAGTTAAACCAGTATGGTGGTTAGCAGCTTTTAGTCGTGCCTAAGATGGATTTGTAAGCATGAATTAAGGAAAAGTACCCTCAGAAGCAAAAGCAAAGCATGGGCCCATCATACTTTTATACAAAATTTTGCTTTTTCAAGGACATCAACGTACTTCTATGCCACACGTGGGGAGATCCTTTGGATAAAAACTCAAAAGTGGTTGTGAGCATTAAATGATGATGAGAATTATCAAACTAGAAATCCTGAAATATGAGATTATGCATCATAACTTAATTCTGGGTCAGAAGTTCAACATCAACGCAACTTAGAACAAACATCCAACTTCGGATCTTTGAATCTCTTTGCTCCATCATGTTCTGAGGGAGTTCTCAGACTTTCCAGAAAGCTTGTAACACGCTTTGCAGACCCTCTTTGAATTACTCTTGCAAATTCTGACTGGACTTACATGAAAATTGGCCCAGAAGTTCTAACTAAATCCTGTTTTGGAAAGGTTCAGAATCTACTGAATGTTTAAGTTTCAGGGACGTGTCTTTGGATATGTATAACTTGAAATCCCAGAATTTCTAGAAGAAGTTCTGTTTTGCAATGTTGTATATCTCATTGAGATATATAACTCTTGTGTTAGAAGTTCTTCCAGAATCAACTTGCATCATGGTGAAAATCTGGCCAGAAGTTCTGAATTTATCATATTTCTTAAACACTTAGACAAATTTCTAAGTATTTAAAATTTTGACTTTTTCAACATAATATTGACTTTGATTTTCTTGATGAGACAAACTTCATACTCTAACATGCCTTGATGAAATATGATTCTTGAAACTAGATTTTGATCTAAAAGTCAAAATTTGACTTTTCAGTGTGTAATTGACCAATTTGCCCTTGTGCATGATTTTCTTGGAAAATTATAATCTAAGACTTGAAACTTTGATAGAGGCAAACCTGAGGGTCCAGGATGATCCTTTGAAAAATGAGAGGGCAAATTTTGGGGTACAACAATAGACATTTTGTAAAAAGAGTCTGACGTTCTAGTAGGAGAACGCCGTCATAAGAAATGAAAATCACATAAAATAGTGTACAAAGAGAAAACAGTTATGTGTAATAATCCCATTGAGTTTTAATTCTGCTATTTCCCCTGTGTCTTCGAGCGTCTTATCACTTTTCTACTTGTCCAAAGGTGACTGGATTGATTGGTACTGTTTTAGCTTGGTAGTTGATACTGAAGTCTGATCGCAAGGTGATCCAATGGGACATAGTGATACGCTTCAAATCCCTAACTTTTTCCTGGACCGCCCTTTCGAGTTTTCAGTCCACCGGGATACCCGTTTTTGCCCAAGCCGCCTTTGCAGGTTTTTAACTTGCCGAATGTATAAATATTTTTGTCTTTATCCCTAATTTTTGCCCGAACCCTTTTGGTTCGCCGAGATGCCCTTACTTTTTCCTAGGCCAGTCAACCTAGTGGGTCTTTATCTATGCATAATATCTTTTCACTATGTCCGCATTAACAGGGTGAGGAAGGTCGTCACCATCCATGGTGGTTAGAATCATGAACTTGATTATCAGGTCAATAGCAGCTTTGAGACCCATGATGCATGCTTCATACTCCGCCATATTATTGGTACAATTGAAACATAATCTGGAGGTGAAAGGAGTATGACAACCCTCAGGAGATATGATCATAGCACCAATGCCATTGCCGAGTTTCTTGGAGGCCCCATCAAAAACCATAGTCCATCGGGATCCTTCCTCAGGTCCTTCGTCCGGTCAAGGTTCTTCACAGCCAGTTACTAGCATAATTTTCTCGTCCGGGAACTCAAAATTCATGGACTGGTAGTCACCCACAGCCTGATAAGCCAAATGACCAGCTAGTACACTTCCCTTGATTGCTTTCTGGGTCGTGTATTGGATATCGTATTCGGTCAAGATCATTTGCCATCTTGCTATTCTCCCAGAGAGAGCGGGCTTCTCGAAGATGTACTTGATCGAATCCATCTTAGATATCAACAAAGTGGTGTGGGTCAATATATATTGTATCAGTTGACGAGCAGCCCATGCCAAAGCACAACAAGTTTTCTCGAGCAGTGAGTATCTTGTCTCATAGTCGGTAAAATTTTTGCTAAGGTAGTATATTGCATGCTCTTTTCGACTGGACTCGTCATGCTGCCCCAACACACACCCCATTAAATTATATAACACTGTTATGTATATTATCAAAGGTCTTTCTTTAATCGGAGGCATCATAATTGGAGGCTCTTGAAGGTATTCATTGATTCTCTCGAAGGCGGACTGGCATTCGTTATTCCACTTTACCACTTGATCTTTCTTCAAGAGTTTGAAGATTGGATCACAAGTAGCAGTTAAATGGGAAATGAACCTGGCAATGTAATTTAGGCATCCTAAGAAGCCTCTGACCTCCTCCTCAATGCGAGGAGCTGGCATCTCTTGTATAGCCTTCACTTTTGCAGGGTCTACTTGAATGCCCTTTACACTGACAATGAAACCTAGAAGTTTACCAGACCTTATCCCAAAGGTGCACTTGTTCAGATTTAACCTGAGTTTGTACGTCTTCAACCTATCAAACAACTTTTGTAGATGATCAAGGTGTTCTTCCTCAGTTTGAGACCTGGCTATCATGTCATCAACGTAGACCTCTATCTCATGGTGAATCATGTCATGGAACAAAGATACCATGGCTCACTGATAGGTTACCCCGATGTTCTTCAACCCAAACGACATCACTTTGTAGCAGAAAAGTTCCCCATTGTGTGACGAAGGTTGTCTTCTCCATGTCTTCGAGTGCCATCTTGATCTGATTGTAACCAGAGAAACCGTCCATGAGGGAAGAGATCTTATGATGCACGGTGTTGTCAACTAGAACGTCAATGCGGGGAAGTGGAAAGTCATCCTTGGGGCTTGCTCTGTTCAAATCTCGATAGTCCATACACATTCGTACCTTGCCGTCCTTTTTAGGTACCGAGACTACATTAGCAACCCATTAGGGATAAGAAGTGACATCTAGGAACCCAACGTTGAACTGTTTCATAACCTCTACTTTGATCTTCTCTGACATTTTAGGTCGCATGCGACTGACCTTCTGCTTTACTGGAGGGCAATCTTCTTTAGTTGGCAGACGATGAACCACAATATTTGTGTCCAGTCCTGGCATATCTTCATACAGCCAGGAAAATATCTCAACATAATCATGCAACATCTGTATCAACCGTTGTTTGACACGAAGCTCTAAATTTGCACCTATCTTGACTTCTTTTCTGTTCTCTTTTTTGTCCAAATTCACTGTCTCAACTGGCTCTTCATGAGGCTGTATAACCCTTTCTTTCTATTGGAACAGTCTGGAAAGTTCTCCGGATACCTCACAATCTTCCTCACCTTCGTCCCCAGCTTGGTTGATCGGATTTTCAAAGTCATACCCGACAATAACATAACTCTTATCAATGGGATCCAGAGTGGATATGGATCTGCAGTTTGATACGTGGGTGTGTGTAGGAGCATAGCTGTATAGACAAGGTAAAAAGCAGAAAAGAAAAACAGAGAGCGCAAAATTTGTATGCATAAACGTCCAATGCTTTATTAATTCCATATGAAATTGAAACATGATAACCCTCACAAATAAACCATTGTGCCCCGGATAAGACACATGGCTATAAAGTTTATAATGTTTATTACATATCCGAAAACAAGAAAGACAATTACTTCTGAATAAAAGTAATTGGTACAAAGTCTTTTGTCGTCCAATTACTGGGTCCATCGTTGGTAGTATGGAAGATCCAGATATCCACGTCATAGCTACTGTCAGTATCTTCTCTAGCAGAGACAACATCAATAGCATTGATTCCCGAACCATGCTTGGGCATGGGTGCAGTTATGACATTGGGAGTTTTCGGAGCATCGAATTCAATCTCCTTTGCGTCGATCAGATCCTGCACCTTGTTCTTCAAAGCCCAGTAGTCATTCGTGTCATACCCCAGAGTCTCAGAGTGGTAGGCGCATCGAGCATTTGGATTACAGCGGGGAGAGGCGGTATTAGGGTTCTTCGGAGCTTCCTTCAGAGTTACCAGATTGGACTTCAATAATTGTGGCAAAACTTGAGACAAAGTCATGTTTATCCAGGTAAATTGTATTACAGACCTTTCTGCTTTTGGCTGATTGTTCCTTTGTTGAGTAGGTGCATGCTTAGATATCATAACAGCCCCTACCGTTGGACAATGTTTAGTTTTGTCCTGATTCTCTTGGCTGTACACAACACTAACCTCTTTCTTCCTAACAAATGGCTTCCTTACTACACTAGAGGATGCATCCTTTTGGATCTTACCACTCCTAATTCCAGCTTCCACCCTTTCTCCTGTCAAAATCAATTTGGTAAAGCCGGCTGAGGAGCTTCCAATCAGGTGATTAAAAAATGGACCAGACAGGGTACCCAGAAACATATCCACTAGCTCCCTACCAGACAGGGGAGGCTGGACTCTTCCTGCTAAGTCCCTCCACTTTTGAGCATAGTCCTTAAAGCCCTCGCTCGAACCCATAGACATACTTTGGAGTTGAGTACGGGTGGGAGTAAGGTCTACATTATACTGATACTGCTTGTAGAAAGAAGCAGACATGTCTTCCCAATTACAGATGTTGGCTCCTTCCAGCTGGTAGAACCATTCTAGTTGAGTTCCGAACAGACTATCTTGAAAGAAGTGGACCCATAAGTCCTTGTCAGTAGTGTGAGGCTGGATCTTCCTCACATAAGATTGGAGGTACATCTTGGGACATGAAACCCCATCATATTTGGCAAACACCGGCACCTTGAACTTTTGCAGGATGACAACCCCAGAAACCAAACTCAGTTCTTCAAAATCAAGATTTGGTACCTTCGTGACCTCCATTGCATTCAAACGATCTTCTAGCTGTTTGTATTTTTCATTAGCAAGAGGATACTGTTCCTCATCATAGTCAGATTCATCATCAGATTCTTTTAGACTGGAGTCTTCCTCTCTTGTTTCCTCCTCTTAATTGTTTCCTTCCTTTAATGAAGTTATCAGTTCAGAGGCTTGCTGCACTGGTCCTCTGATCCTTCTTCCCAAGTTTACCACACCAATTGGTTTCCTTGGCTTCTTCTTTTCTTTAACAAGCAGGGCTTTCAGTTCTTCTTGCCCCTTGGTTAAAGCCATGATCATCTGTTGAAACTGGGCATTCTGAGTCTGCAGATTCTTCACTGTTTGTTCTAGAGCCATTGCAAAATAAACAGCGGAGAAGATGAGAAACCTGCTATGAAACCTGTTTATGCAATGATATGTATGATATATGTATGCAATGTTTTCAAGGATCTCGCAGGGTAAGCAAGAGAATGTCAGAAGTTAAAATTTTCAGCTTTTATTGAAGAACTTCGTATCATTGAGTGTCCTTCTACGAGAGTCAAGCTCACCATATCAAGTGGGTCATAGCCCCTAACTCAAGTTGTTGAGTTTTGATCTTCTGAAGGAATTGGCTAGAGGAAAATAAATCCCCTTTGCCCCTTGCTAGACGTCAGATTTACCATAACCTGCATCACAAACCCTTGAGATCCTCGAAATGGTTAAGGAAATGTTGTGGCATGATGTTATGATATGTATGATTATGCTAAGAAATCACATATATAGCAACTAAATCACACAAAAGACCTTAAGTTTAAGGCTTGCATGGGTTTTAAGGTAGTACCCTCTTGAAGTTGGATTGGTTCAACCTGTCTTATAAATAGTAACCGGGTTCTAAGGGATCTTAATATCACTGATCTTTCCCACAAGCTTCGTTCGATACGCGATTGACTCGCAACCAAACAAAACTCAGGAGTCAAATCTCAAATAATGTAGCATTGAGTATCTATCGACTTTGGGAATACACCAAAGACGACCATCTCACTACGTACTAATGGCCAAGTTGTTCATTTAAAGGTTCTAAGGTCAGTTGGCGCTTTATTACACCATGCAGCGGCCCTGTATTCTCCTTGATTAACTCAAGGGCTACCGGTACCAACCAAAGTGTCGCATCAACATAGCTATCGCTTCAACCGTGTCGGTATACCCCACACAGTTTCCACGATCTATTGCTACTTACCTAACAGGTTTCCCCAGATCCGGGTGTAGGATCTATAGTAACCCAAACAATTCCTTAAAAGTAAAGCAAACAAACAAGCAAACAATTTAGAAATGATCTAGACCCTAATGTAAACCCCATTTTTATTACTCCCCAGCAGAGTCGCCAGTTATGTAATACGGTGGCAGAACCGACTGTTTATATACTGGTTTGCGTTTTTTGTTCGCAAATGTCGCGGTAAGCAAGAGTCGCCACCTACTTTTCTTTTATCCAACAAAGGAAAGGGCGAAAAGAACAGAAAAAGATCTTTTTCGAGATTTTCTGAGTAAGGGGGTAGATTATGAAAAGGGAAGGTATTAACACCCTTTCCATCCGTGGTTTTCCAATGGCTCTTAGGTACTTGCTCATTTTTTGAAAACTGTTTGTGTTTGTGTGTTTTGAAAGATTTTTGTTTGCTTTATGGTAACTCTTGTATCAGTCTTCAAAAGTGTGATAAAGCATTTTTGAAAATAGTATTTGAAAAGTGTGTAAGTGTGAAAATTTCAGGTTTGAGCAAGTACCTAACAGTTATCTACCTACTCGAAAAGGATGTTCTTTTCCTCTTTTCCTTTAGATAGTGCTATCCTACTATTAGTGTGTAGGTATCCCTATCGTCGGATGTTGAGGGACAATCGAAGGGAAGTTTTACAATCATGAAGGTAATTTGCGGAGACGCTTTAGCAATTTTGTTTTAGGGACTAGATCATTTACCGAAAGGCAACTGTAGGATCATCGAGGGACTATGATCTTTTTTATTTATGGGTCTTTACTAAAATGTTCCTGCCTCATGACTGTTTTATTTAAAGGCAACCAAAGTGAGAGACACCTTAGAGGTGCGCATGTGTAAAGTGTGTTTTTTAAGTTATATTATCTTTAGGTTAATGATCTAACGATTAATTGACTTTATCTTGTCATGCACGCCTAGTTACTAACAGTTAATATTTACAGAAATTTAAAGTGAGAAAATTTAAATCCTAGACTATTACAACGCTTTAGGACAATTACATAAAAAAGTGCAAGAAAATAAAATCAGAATTTTAAATCTAAACTATTACATCCCATAATTAGTTACATTATTTATATAAAACGCGAGAATAAAAATAACACGCGCAAAATAAATATTACGTCTAAAAATCCTAAGAAAATTCTAAGTAAACAAGAAAAATCTTTTTGGTTTTATTTTTATTTATTTCAATAAAAATAATTAAACTAAATCTAAATTTAATTTAAGAAAATAAATATTGAATGAAATTAATCTAATTCTAATATTTTTGCATTTTTTATTAAGAAAACATTTGAAACATAAATTAAATCCTAAATTCTAGTTCATTTTAAAATAAGAAAGTAGTTAAAATTTAATTAATTAATTAATTAAAGCAATTCATTATTTTAATTTTAAAAAAAGTCTAAGCCTAATTTTTTTGTGAGTTTTTTTATTTGCTTAATTAAGTAAAGAAGATAAAAGAAATTAAAACATTAAAAAAACTAGATGGGCCTAAGATAGTAAAAAAAAGTGGGGGTGTGGTTGTTGAATTCGCTGGCCCATGAAGGGAGAGGCCCAAATTTGCTTCTGGATCCAATGTGGATTGGTCTTGATGGCACATGGTGAGCCCGCAGATGGAGTGCGCTAGATCTTATCAGATGGACATCTGATGGCACATGTCTGATGGTGTATAATGCACATCTAGCTACGAGGAGCATCGGATCTGCATGAAACAAGTTAGAAAATATAAAAATGGAGCTTACTGAAGCATTTTGTGATGTTTCAGGACTTGGTAATGATTGCAAAAGCTCCAGGGAGTCTCCAGGAATGTATTTGGATCTTTTGTTTGGACTGAGAAAGGCTGGAACTTAAAATGCGAATTTTACAACTTTGATATTTTTTTGAAAAATTTGTAGAGCTTTTCCAGGCTGTATATCATGTGTCTTGAAGCTTTCTAATGTATCCTTTATATAGAGAGGAGGGAGGAGACAAGAGAACAAAGGTAATAACAACCATAAACACGTGTTTTTAAAGCCATGAATGATGTTTTGTAACTTTGGCCAAAAACAAGGAAACTTGTCATTTTTTGAATTTGAATGAATGTGGACACCCTTGCACGAAATTTTATGGGCCTAGGCTGTCCAAAACATCAACCCAAAGCTCAAAGCCCATTTCCAATTATTTTATACATTTTATTTTATATTTATTTGAAATAAATTAAAATAAATATGAATAAAATAGTTAGAAAATGCAAGGAATGGCAAGAATAATTTTAGAGGTCCTCTATAAACTTAAGAAAATGCTTGAAGTCCAATAAATTGAGCCCTTGCCTTAAAACTTCAAATTTGCTCAATGAATAATTCTTGAAAATTCCCAAATTTTCCCAACTTGGGAAAGCCATAACTTGCTCAATATTTATCTCATGATGATGATCTTTGACTTTTTTGAAATCCCAAGATGTCTAATTCAATCCATCTTTTGATCAATTTTACATTTGAAGATTTTATCTTGATGTAAAAGGTCTTGGAAAAAAGTGGCTTTTGTTGACTTTCTGAAAATGACTTGTAATATATGAGCTTGTATATTTCAAATGGTGCATTTCCTGAACTTTAGGGATGAAGAGAAGTTGTAGGGAATTGGATTCTCTTTAAAATGAGCTTTGGTTGGAAAATTTCTGATAAAGTATGAGAAAGTTATGCTTAGTCAAAGTTTGGTTGACTTTTCCTATAGAAACCCTAATTTAGCAATTTTGACTTTTGATGAATTAGGGGAATTTCTTTAGGAATCATGATAAAACCTTGATCAAATTATGGATATTAATTAAAAATTTTGAGGTTCACCAAAAACCTTGAAGTTTGACTGTATATAGGCCACAATTGACTTTTGACCTAGTATAGTTGATATTCAAGCACTTGAGTAATTGACTGAGCAAACTTTTTGTGCAAGGCATGAAACTTGGCATGGACAATCTTGAAGACTTATTAGGACTATGGAAAACATTTGAGACCTTGGATCTCAACCATCTTGATAAAAATTGGAACCCTAGTTGGGGGTTCGTTGCCCTAGGAGGAGAATTGTCTTGTAAGTTCTTGGTCAACCTTGAGCAATTGAGAACCTCTAGGAGTATGTCTTGTGTGAGAATGGGAGGGAAAGTTTTTGGGTACAACAAAGTCCATGATCAAAATTCAAAATAGTCAGAATATGTAAAAAAATGAAATAATAGTTAAAATAAAAGAAAAAGGTTTTTTAAATGATTTTAAAATGAAAATAAGAGGGAAAAATAGCAATTATATTCAAATTAATCAATAAAAATTAAGTGAGACTTTAGAAAAATCAGAAATGAACTCAAATATTTTTATAAAATTTTTGGTAATTTTTTAAAGTTAGAAAATATTTTTAAAACTAATTTAAATTGCTCAAATAAAGGAAAAAAGATCAAAAATAGTAAAAATTAAGATGAAATTTCACAAAAAATTCAAAGGGTCGGAAATAATGACAATGATTTTTATAAAAAAATTCAGAATTTAAAAATGTGAGAAAGTATTTTTAAAACAATTAAAATAAAGCAAACAAAGGAAAAATTATGAAAAATATCAAACATTAAAATAAAAATATGAAAAAATATTCACAAAGTCAAAAATGATTTAAGGTATTTTTGTATATATTTTTTTATAATTTTTGGATAAAAAAATGAAAGAGTTATGAATTTTTGAAATTAAAAAATAAATTTGTAAAATAAAACAAATCAGAAAAACCACGCGCGTTAGATCTTTTCTCACTAATACATGCTGGCACATCAATGGATTAGAGGTGAGGGAGCATCATGGATCCAAGGCTGAGCGCGCACATGAATCACAATAAAATCCAACCAATAGAATTAAAATAATTGGGCTGATGTCATTGGTTGAAGAACGACACGTAGGTCGTCTTCAACCTCCAGCCTCCTGCAAATAGGACAAATCTCAAGTGATTGAGTCTATAAATTTAGGTGCTCATAGTGGTACCAGTCGATGCGTCTCTTCAAGACGATTACAACCATATCCTCGCGCCAAATATATATAAAACACACCGTAGTCAATTTGGAAAAAACCAGGGATGTTTAAAAATGTCAAAATCGAAAATCAGAAGTATCAAATGTATTGTTTCTCCAAAATTGAGTTAATAGAAAGCATCAGTGAAAATCATAGACCATTCCAGTAATTTGAGTTAGAAAATTTGTTGCCTTAAACTATCTGAATGAAGTCAGATGAAGTTGCTCTGTAAATGGACTTGGCTAGCACTATTTCGAGCACCTCAAGGCTTGATTCTTCTTCTGTTAGCTTCAGGGAAGTTCAAGGATGAAGGATCTAGGAAGAAATTAAATTGAAAAATGGTAGAAATAAGAATTCAAAATCTAAGAAAAGGGTGTTATGGAGAGAGTTTGACAGAGTGATTTTGGCTCTTCAAGCTTGAGGAAATGAATGAGGGATGATCCTCTATTTATAGGGAAGGTAATGAAATGTTCAAGCGTGTGAAATGATGAAGTTTGGAGAGAACTCGTGTGAATCTGCATCATGGGAAAAGTGTGACTCATTTTTTATCAAAACTCATCTAATCCTTACGTTTTATGATGCTAAATGCTTTTAGAAAGTTGCTAAATACGATTAGAAGCAAAAACGTGTGGGAATTTTGTGATTAGAAGCCAAAACAAAGATTTTAAATTCTGACTTTTGTAGAAACTTCAGTTTCAAGTTACCAAATTCAAATTAATGGAATTCTCAACTCAAGGAGTCTTGAGACATGATTCTTGAAGCTTTAGAAAGATGAGGTTACAAGCTTTTCATTTTGCAAAGAATGGGATCAAATGGATGCTTGAGCTGAAATTTGTAATGAGTCAAAGTTGAGAAAAAGAGGTTGACTTTCTATACTTAGAAAATTTCTAAGTTTTTCTTCAAAAATGACTTGTAATCTCTTGCATCCAAACATGGCCTTCCACTTGAAATTTGCTCTTGATTAAAAAAGATGGCATAAAGTAGGCCTCTTGAATGGAATTTTGAGACTTGAACCATTCAAAATCTTAAAAAATTGAGGAAGTTATGACTTGTTGAAATTGGAAAAAATTCATAAAATGACCTATAATCGTTTGCATCCTTAGGGTATCTTCCATCCATTTTCACATTTTGAACTTAAAAGAAAGGTTGAAGTTCACATCTATAAGACCAATGTGGAAAAGGAATGGGATCAAGGTGATAAAAATTGACCAAGTTATGATCTTTTAAAATCACCTAATGGAATTTGAGGGTTCATCTGGAGGGCTTTTAATCTTCCTTCATCATTAAGTTTCTTCCACACAAAATTTCCTTGAAACTTTTTAAGTGATTTGTTAATAAAACTTTAAAGAGAAGCATGTTTTTGGCATCACTCAAAATTATAAAAATATGAGAAAGATATACCCCTTTGAAATTCAAAACCATAGCTCCTAGAGCAACAAAATGCTTTGCGAAGCCTTTGCAATTTTGATCAAATTTCTTGCATAAATACTTTTGTCATGTAAATAGAAGTTGTTAAGAATGATAAGGAGAAACCATAGAAACAAACACCACTTCTAAATCTTGAGAATTGAAGTAGACATTCACTTATGATCAATGGAAATAAAGACTTGTCCAACTATGTCAAACTTCTTTAATCAACCCTTGTACCTTTGAACTATTTTTAACAACCTGAGGCATGATGAATCATAATAGACTTTGTCATGATGTTATTTCAAAATATATTTAATAGTGAAGCTTGAACCTCAATGAAGATTTGTTGAAGAAGGCACAAAAATGAACTCATCAACCTATAGATCAACTTAATGGAATGTATTATGCTTTCACCTATAACATCATCAATTAGGGCAAACATTCCTTGTATCTGTTAGTTAAAATTTAATCACTACAAAACATAGATGATCAAAAAATACAAGTCAAGGTTCTTGGTGATTCCCCATGAACAAAACTTAAAGATAAGGAGAAGAGCCAAACCCTAGTGTGATCTTGTTGTGATTGAATTAATGTGATGTGATAGAGGGATCTTAGGGAAAAAATTGGGGTACAACACAAGTTGTCTCGTTTTATTTCCACATCATATTAATCAATGACACGACATAATATTTCAATTAGTAATATTTACTCATCATATTAATTTATGACATGACGCAAAATTACAATTAGTAATATTAATTATTACTTTTCTAGAAATTAAGAAATCAAAATATTTAAAAACTGAACTTTTGGATTGTGCTTAAGACCATTTTCTTTGAACAATAGTCCAATGCACAATATGACACTAACTTGTGCATGTTTTAACTATATAAGCACTCATTTGCTTTTAAGCTAAAGAATGTAGGAATTTATTGTATACCAATCACCACTCAATCACAACATCACAAGAACATGACCATCCGATATCACAAGGTGTTTCCCATGCAAAATCTTGATTTAGGTTATGATGGTGTTCATTCAAAGAGGAAAGGTGTCTCTCATGCATAAAATGGTGGAATAAATCTGATCCATTACATCTCAAAAGCGTAAAAATCTCTTATTCCATACGCTCAAATCCTCTAGAAGGCACACAATAAACATATACATCATTATCACTCCTCTTGCATCCCATTCTTACTTTCATATATTTTTCTTTTTCCGTGTGTGACATTACTCTTGTAAAATCATCATGAACCCTAGAAGGTCAAGTTTCACTGCATGTCTGTTATACCCCAATTTTTATGCCTAAGATCTCTCATTATCTCATATTATCAATACATCAAGATCACACATTAGGGATGGTTCTCCCTTTCTACTTCATCCTATCTTTAAGTTTGATATTGAGGGATCACCAAGCACCTTGAATTGTGTATCTTGAACATGGGTTCTTTTAACTAACATCAAGATATGTATATATGTTACTTTGAATGTTCACATTGTAGGTGATGACACAACTGCATCCATCTCACCATCTAACCTAGAGTTTTGAGGCATGGTCCTAAATCAAATGGTTCTTCAATGGATTGCAAGAGCTTAATCTTCAAGGCTATGTCTATGATATCAAAGTTTTTTTGTTCAAAGAGTTATCTCACCTTATTTAGGTCAAGTTTTCCTCAAAGTTGGTGGTGGTATTCATCTAGAAGATTCATAGATTCATGTGTTTATTTCCATGCCTTCTTCAACAGGTTTCATTGAGAATTAAGCTCCACCTTTGAGTGTTCTTCAAAAAAACATCATTTCAAGGTATGATGTGATCCATCATGCTCTATTTTACAACGCAAGTTCAAAAGATTCAAGGTTGGTTCAACAAGTTTGACCTAATTGGGAAAGTGCTTGATTCAGTGTTTACAAGTACATAACTCTCTCAATTTTCAATATTTTTAGTTGTTTCTAATTTCTATGAGTTATTATCATCATATACAATAACTTCTCTTCATATAACAAGATTCAATTGTGCAAGTAAAATCATCAAAAGTTGAAAGGGGTTCCAAGTTATTTTGACACTCTCTGAGCTATGGTTTGTTGACTTCCAAAGAACATATCTTGATCATTTGTTGATATTTTTAATTAATTCAAAAACCATGATTCTTTTTAAATGGTCATTAACAAGTTATATTCAAGGTTTTAAGGCTAATTTTGAATGAAATATTACTAATGGTTGAAGAAGATTACAAATCCTTTGAAAAGGTTATCAAATTCTCTTGTGTGACTTCAAAGGATCTTAACTTGGTAATTTTTTATCTCTTTGAGCTCATTATTTTTCTAAAATAATCTTTGAGATATCTACTACAACTTTGTTTCAAGGTGCTAGACTTGAAAATGCTTGGAAAGTTGTTAAAGAATTAAAAAGATTATAGGTCTTTTGTGAATTTCCCCAAATATGTTCACCATCTTCCAAAGACTATAATTATTTCATTTTTTATGATTTTTGAATGATATCAATTCCACAATTCAATTTAAAGGGTCTAGTTCAATTCATCTTCAAGGATCAAGATCAAAGTTTGAGAAGAAGGGCGTGTAACTTTGAAGAACATTATAGGTCATTTTGAGGTTACATAGAATTTTTCTATGTGTCAAATACCCGTATGTTTTTCCTGATTTCAAACTTGAATAACTTTTTGCTCAAGCATCAAAAGGCTACCTTTCTTGGCATATTGTGAAGTTTGTTATGAGATCTTTCCATTACAAAAATAATGAGATCATAAAGCATCAAACATTGTGTGCCCTATGCTCTTGAAGTTGCTTCCATGAAACTGAGTTTTTGCTTGAAGTCAGAATTTGATTTTCATAATGTAGCTTCTAATGATCAAATTATTGCGTGTTTTTAACTTAAACATCTTTAAACAAGTTGCAAAGCATGATTAGAGCATTGAAACACAACAATTAGCTGAGTTTTGAGCAAGTTCAAGTCACACTTTTCTTATTTTCGGGCTTCACTCAATTTCCCTTCAAACCTCACTATTTCTTCAAATTCCTTTCAACATTCATTTCCCTATATATAGAGGATCATTCCTCACTCTTTTCCTCAAGCTTGGATAGCCAAAAAAAGCTCTACCAAACTCTCTCTTTATAACTCACAGTTCTGAGTTTTTGATTTCTCATTTCCTTCACTTCCAACTCTTATTTCTTGATTGATTATTCATCCTTGAACTTCAATGAAGCTAACATAAAAAGAACCAAGCCTTGAAGTGCTCTAAATCGTGCTAGCCAAGTCAAGTTTCCGAGCAAAATTCTCAGACTTCGTTCAGGTATAATTCTTCACCATTTCACTTCAAATAAATTGCTAAGATGTAGTCTCTTCTTCTCCGAACTCATACTTCTTCTGGTTTCCATTTTCATGGCAAATTGATCATTTAATTTCGAAACTCGTTTCACTTTTTCTTCTGGTTTTTTCCAAATCTCGTGAGCTATGGTTAATATAAATTTTTCGCGAGGGTACCATTGGAATCGTCTTGATGAGACGAAGCGAATGGTATCGGTCTGAGCTTTCAATTTTACCGTTTGTGGAACCTACAACTCGCATGTGGTTGGAGATTTAAGATGGTGACATGCCATCTCTCAACCAAGGACATGATGCCACATTTTTTTTCTTCAAAATATGTTTTAAATAAATGATTCGGTGTGTTATTCCCTAATGACCATAACACATACAGGGCGTCAGATCCCTTGGATTTGATTACTAACGCATTTTGACAATGATCAGATGATCCACATTTTTTGGTTTATTGTTTTATTTTTATTTTTATTTTAATTGTTTTAAACTTTAAAAATTCATAAAAAAAAGCATTTCAACTTCTAAAATTGTGAGAAAATTATCAAAAATACTTTGATTTTTCTCTTTTTGATTTTTATTTTTTCACAATTTTATTTTGTGATTTGGTATTTTTTTAAATGATTTTTCACTTTATTTGATTTGTTTTACTTGTTTAAAAATAATTTTTGGTCGTTTTAAATTCTGAAAAATTATGGAAGGATCCAATGACCTCTTGACAAATATTAGTGACCTCATTTTATTTTTACTTTCAATTTTATTATTTTTCATAACTTTTGGCTCATTTTGCTTATTTCTTTATATTTTAAAAAATATTTTCTGACTTTAAAAAAATTCTAAATTTTTCGTCAATACTTGTTGACTCATGTTTGACCTCTGATATTTTTTTAGGATTTTTCTTTGGTGTTTTAATAGATGTTGTGTATTTTACCAATTATTTCGTTTTTATAAATCATTTAAATTTTGTTTTTATATTAAATATATTTTATTATTTTTTGATTGGTCCTGATTTGGAGACACTTGAGTGTTATTTTGGGACAGGTTCCTCAACCTCATTGGATCTTGGGTGTTGATAGGTTGAAAAACTAAATCCACTAAAATGGAGGAATGATGTTGGTGATATTTGAAACCCTAATTTCATCTGATACATTAGTTACACTATCATTCTCCCTGTTGTACCTCAAAATTTTCCCTCCCATTTTCCACTTAAGATACTATCCTAGGGTTTCTCAAACACTCAATTTGGCTCAAGATTTGATCAGACAGATTCTTTTTTAGGCATTGAGTCAGCAATTAGGGTTTGGTATTCCTCGAGCGAAATTGAGTTTCCGAAGTTTCAATTGGTCTTCTTGGTCCTTCATGTGTTCTCAAGGATGTTTGTGCCAAGTTTCAAGCCTCGCATCGTGAGTGTGCCCAGTCAATGGCTCGAATGACTAAAAATCAACTGTAAAAGTCGAAACTTTCAAGATCAAGTTTAGAAGATCATAACTTCTTTGATATTGAACATTTCTGAGTGATTCTTTGAGCATTTGTTTCCTTTTTACGTCCTCATTAACTCATCTTTACAAGTCAAGGGCCAATAATTTGCACAAGATCATCAAAAGTTTGGATACTTTAGAGGCCTCTTTGTGGACTTTGGCCTAATCTCAAGTAACTGTTACTAGACTTTCAAGGATCGCAACTCTTCCGAATTTCATCATATCAGGATGATTATTTTTGCAATATATTGCAAATGATGTCGTCTGTAAGATTGCTTCGAGGATCAATAGCCAAATGCGCTTAGAAGGCCATGAAATTCGTTGGAACATTTTGGACTTAGAATTGATTCTGTGTTGAGTTTGTTCTCCACTAAGTCAAGGGTAAAGGCAAGATGTTAAGTTTAAGGATTCATTAATTATATATTGCTTATAATACAAGTTGTTTGTGTTCGAAGCATTAGTAATTACTGAATTAAAATTGGATATAGATCAGGTTTCTTAAGTTTCTTGGATTGTTCATCAAGATTTGGTTCATGATAAAAAAAGGTTTATGTGTTTCTACTTGGACTGTATTTCAAGGGTTCAAAATCAAATATCCAAGTTCGTCAATTAATTTGCAATATCAATTCAAGAAGATTTATGAGTTTAGAATTTTGAGCAAAATACACCTTAATTTCTAGAGGATTATTCCAAGTTTCCAAGAATTCAAGACTTACAACAAATTCATCATTCATACATTTCATTCAAATGTTGTGTTCGGGTTACATTCTTGGACAATTTGCAAAAGGGCTTACAATGCAAAATACAAATTGAATCACAAGCTACATTTGTTGTTTACAAAGAAAGAAAGAAATGTATGTTTTTCAAATTTGCTTCATCTTCAAGAAACTCCTCATTGCTAGCCATGGTTTCTCTTCACCTTGCCTCGCTTGCCATTCAATTGCTCGTACATGTAACAAAAGAAAGAAAAATTAGCAAACAATCAGCATGTGAAAAATCCAAGCAAGAATGATTTGTTAAACAAGAAATTTCATCATTAGGATTCGCACTTTGGAATCAGAATTTTAAAAGGTTTTGTTTTCAATCATAAGATATCTCCTCCTACTTTTGCAAATCACAAGGAAAATGTGGTTTTTCTTGGTTCACAGAAGGAAAAAGAAGATGCTAAATATTTTTCAATACAGCAGCCCAAAGAAGGCCAAACAACATCGCAAAAACCAAATAGCAAGGTCAAACTGCAAACAATAGCAAACAAAAACAGCACATCAAGCCACAACAACAGCAAAACAGACTGCAATGCAGCATAACCAAAATAACTTAACAAAGCAATGCTGCCAAATAGCAGGCAGCAAACAGCAGCAAATGGACATCCTAAACAAAACAACAAGCAACATGCCAAATGGTCATAAACATCAAATGTAGCAATGCAAGCTATCAAAACCCTGTCATCATTTTCCAAAAAAGTGCAAATCCTTCATAAAATTATATGAAAAGAAAAATGGCTTTATATTTCATTGAAAGATAAAAGAGAAAAATATATCATCTGCACCAAACTGTCTAAACCAGTCCATAAAATAACAAAAAATAGCCCTGCTACAGCCTACATCAAAACCTGTCCAAAGCAGGCCAAAACTTGCACCATAATAGACATAACTTAACCTGTACTCTAAAGTCCAAGGTGAGCATACCACAATTGTTCAAAACCCTCAAATTTCCCCCCACTTTTCACCCTTATTTTCAATATAATAAACAGCCACTGTTTCCCTAAGGAAAAAAGGGCAAGACAATGTACAAACCAGGCCAGCATACCAAGAAACCAGAAAAACCAGCAATATACAAACCAGGCCAGCATACACAAGAAACCAAGAAACCAGAAAAACCAAAGACCTCCAACTTTTGTTCAACATAACACAAACAAATTACATTTGTTCTAAATAGAAGCATTATCATGAACCAAAAGAACAGAATCAAGAGCAACTATCTATCACCATAACCTGTATCACATCACATACAGACCGTACAAACTTTAACCCAACCTACATTTCCTCCAAGTTCCACACATAAAACACAACATAGAATCAAAAACAAAAAAAATGATAAACTAAACTCAACCTCTTCATTCACAAACCCATTCATACACATACTCTCTCTGTCTCACGAACAAACCCTAATTACCTCCACAAATCCAAAAGACGCACAAAAGTCATACACAATAAGAAGAAGAGACAAAAGCAAGAGATTCAGAACATACCTTAGGAGCTGAAAAGGAGGTAACTCATTGTTAATTTTGATTTAGTTTATTCTTACCTTCCCTTTACCGTTTCGAATCCCTTTTGTAATTGATGTATCAATTTGATTTGGGGCTTTAGGGTTTCTTTGGGGATGAGGGTAGCTAGAGATAAGAGAGATAATAGAGAGGGAGATTGACATGCTGTTAGAATAGAGGGATCGGTTGAGAGTTTGTTGAAGTATAGAGATGAACAGAGAGACGATATCGTCCCCCTTCTGTTTAGGGTTTCCCCTTTCCCAAATGAAACAACAACAACGTCCCTTCTGTTTAGGGTTTCAAACCCCTTCCACTTCTTTCTAGAACCGGGTTTGGGCCTGTTTTATTTTGGCCCAACCCATCTTTTTAATTTTACATTATATATTTGCGAAGTTAATTAATATAACGAATGAACATTTGTTGTGATGGTTAAGGCGTTAGTGTTTGGAGAGAAGGTCCCGGGTTCAGGACCCCTTGGGGACGTTTTTCCCATTTTTTCTCTGATTGTTTGTTTCATTTTATTTTATTTTTTATAAAAAAAACCCATGGGCTTAAGCCTCTAAAGCCCATGCTTCAAAAAAGACAGCATCACCCCATTTTCAATTTAACACCACCCCTCCATTTTGTTTTGTTTTAAATATTTAATTTGGTTTTACTTGATTCTACTAATTTAGTAACTAATGATATTTGTTAATTAATTTTCTTAATTAAGTTTAGTTATTAGTTCTAATTTAATTTTTTTTAAAACTTTGTAAATATTTTTACTAATTAATTTTTGTATTTAAGTCTTAATTTGTTTATTTAATTTCTTAATAACAAAAAACCCTAAAAGACAAAATACATGCATTTGATTTAATTTCTTTAGCTAATTAATAGAATAGATTTTTTCTATTTTTCTCTTCAAACTTTTCAAAAAAAAAGAATTTTATTTCTTTATCTTTATTTTGTTAATTAATTTTATTTCATAAACTTGTTGTAATTTCGATTAATTGCTCGATTAGATTTGGTTGTATTGTTTGCCTATTTGGACATTTAATTGCACTAATCCATCCCCATTTGTAAATTTGTACCCCCATTCCCGAAAGCTCTGTAATAGCGTAGAAATTTAATTTCCACAATTTACTATTTTCCTTATACTGTATAGTAATTAGGCATGTATGGCAAGACATAAAAACAACTACTAGATAACCCTAATCAAAAGCAAATTAACTTGAATCAAACACACTTTTTCATACACACACCTCTAGGGTAACCTCGCTTGTTGCCTCAGAAATACAGTCATGTCCCTCGAATATGGGACGCTTTAGCAAAGACCCTTCAATAAAAAAAAGATCATAGTCTCTCGATGTTTCCTTTGATAAAACGATCTAGTCCCTTATGAAAATTGCTAAAGCGTCTCACAAGTTACTTTCGATGACTGTACGATTGACCCGCGCCTGTCTCTTCACATCCAATGATGGGGCTTCTTACCAAATCAATGGTAAGATAACAACATCTAAAGGAGGTAGAAAAGCACATTTAAGACCTTTAGAGTAAATAGGTTGCTCTTAATTGCTCGCTTGCTCACGACAAAAACATTTTACACACCAAAAATTTCATTTTGAAACATTTTCAAAAGACAAAAGCTTTTTGTATACGTTCTTATAGAGACGAGAACTATTACAAAAACATATTTTTAAAAACACTTTCCAAAAACACACTACACGAACACTTTTTTGAACTATTTTCCAAACAAACACTTTGTACGCGTTCTTATAGAGATGAGAACCATTACAAAGACATTTTCAAAATACTTTCAAAGCCCACACCACAAGCACATTGTCAAACAAAAGCAAGTGATATAACAAGTAACTAAGAGCCCGTGGATAACTACAGATGAAAAGGGTGCTAACACCTTCCCTTTTCATAACCTACCCCCCGAACCCAAGAAATAATCTCGAAAGATCTTTCCTGTGCTTTTTTATCATTCCTTTTGGATAAAAGAAAAGTCGGTGGTGACTCTTGCTATCTGCACAATTGTGATCAAACGCAAAACAGCCCGAGTCAGTTTTCCCACCATATCACAAAACTGGCGTCTCTGCTAGGGACTTATAAAAAGTAGGGTTACCTTAGGGCTAGATCACCCTTACTTGCTTTCTTTGTTTGACTTGTATGCTTTACATTTTGGTTCTTTGTTTGAGCTTGAATCCTCTACCCAGATTTGGGATACCTTATAGGTAAGTAGAAATACATTGTGGAAACTATGTGGGGTATACCGACATGGTCTAAGCAATAGCTACGTTAGTGTGACATATTTGTGGGTACCAGTAGCCCTTGAGTAGTCAAGGAGAATACAGGGCCGCTGAGTGATGTCATGAAGTACTAACTGGCTTTTAGAACCTTTACTTGACAAACTTGGCCATTAGGACGTAGTGAGATGATCGGCTTTGGTGCAGTCTGAAGTTGGTAGATACTCGATACTACACTCATTGAGGTTTGGCTTTTTTGCATATTTCGGTCGCCATGAAAGAGGCTTGCGCTGAAATAATGCTCGAGAAGACAAATCAGTGATATTGAGATCCCTTATAACCCAGTTACTATTACTAGGATATGTTGAGCCAACTAAACTTCAAGAGGGTACTTACATATGAAAGCTCATGCAAGCCTAAACCTAAGAATTTGTTTGATTCAACTTGTGCATATGCTTGTACATAACATCATGACATCATACCATAGCATTTTAGACTAACCATTTCAAGGGTTTTGAGATTCATCTTTGTTCTATTTTGTAGGATATGACTCCAACTCGCAGGAACACAATCCAAGTCAACCTTGTACGAGTACCTTTTCAGCTCAAGGATTTAGCGTCAAGGGTCCCTGAGAATTCTCTGTTCACCAAAAGACATGGACGACTTCTCAACTTGGTTACCTCGAGCTTTGATGAAGACGTGATGAAAGTGCTTTTCCGGTTCTTTGACCCTGTTGTACCCTGAAAGTTTCCCTCTCATTTCTCAAAGATTCTCTCACAAGGTCTTCTATGACGTCAAGTTTGCAGTACTGATACATCAATTTAGGCTTGGAATTGGCATAAGGGCAAAATGGTCATTTGCACACTGAAAAGTCAAACTTTGACTTTTGATTAAAATTCAAGTTTCAAGAATCATATTTAATCAAGACATGTTGAAATATAAAGTTTTTTTCATCAAGAAATTCAAAAGTCAAAATTCTAAAATACCTAGAATTTTTCTAAGTGTTTAAGAAATATAACTAGCTCAGAACTTCTGATCAGATTATCACCATGATGCAAGATGATTCTGGAAGAATTCCTAACACAAGAGTTTTAGATCTCAATAAGACCTAAAATATTGCAGAACAGAACTTCTCCTAGAAATGCTGGAATTTCAAGTTATAAATGTTCAAAGGCGCGCCCATGAAACTGAAACACTCAGCAAATTCTGGACACTTTCAAGACAGATTTTGGTTAGAACTTTTGGGCCAGTTTTCGCAAACGTTCAGCCAGAGTTTGCAAAAGTAATTCAAAGAAATTCTACAAAGCGTGTTACAAACTTTCAGAAAAGTCTGAGAGCTCCTTCAGAACATGTTGGAGTGAAAAGATTAAAGGATCAGAAGTTGGATGTTCTGTTCTAAGTTGCGTTGATGCTGAACTTCTGGCTCAGATCTAAGCTATGATGCACAATCTCATAGTGCAGGATTTTTGGTTTGATAAATCTCATCATCATTTAATACTCACAACCACTTTTGATTTTTTATCCAAAGGATTTCCCCACGTGTGAGAAAGAAGTACCATTACTATCCTTGAAAAGCAAATTGTTGTACAAGTTTATGCTAGGCCCATGTTTTGATTTTGCCTCTGAGGGTACTTTTCCTTAATTCATGCTTACAAATCCAGTTTAGGCACGGCTAAAAACTGTTAACCTTACTTGTTTGAACTTGCTTCAAGAACAAGTCAACGCCTAGTGTATGATGGTTGTACTTTTGACTTCTCCAAGCTACTAAATCCTTTCCTATAAATTGAACTTCATTTGCAACTGTAAAGGGGGAGAGAATTTTAAAATTAGCCTTGAAACCTTGCTGAAATTTCAAAGATATGGAAACTGAAAGCATAAACATAAAAACCTGTTAAGCTTCAGTTTCGTGTCACGCCCAAACTATAATTTTCTTGCACATCTCTTGGCGAAATTAGAAACAATCCCAACTTCTGTTTACAAACTGCAATTCCATCTCCACCAACTTCCATTTCAAAAAGAAGAACTTCAATTCTTGGTTGTTCCAGAATTTTCCATCCATTCTTTAGCTCAAGTTAAAGATTGTTCCAGCCTTCTGAGCACGTGAGAAAGCTGACCAGAATATCACAGCAGTCAGAACCAGACTCCAGCTCATAGAGCATTTTCCTGTTGCAAGGTAAGCTTCTGTTGATTCTCATCATATTACTAATGCATTGTTATATTTGCATGTTCAAAATACAATGTAGACATCCTGATCCTATTGCTGTACATATTCTGAAGTTTCATGTATTTGTCTGCCTAAGTAGAGAGAACATCAATTCAGAACTTCTTAAGGAAACTAGGTTTAGCAGATACATGTTTGTTTCTGATTTACAGTTTTAACATTTTTTTATGTTTTTGAAACCATAATGAAACTTGCCAGAACTGTTATGTGTGCATTTTTGTTTTGTTGAGAAATGACTAAGCTGCAGATGCTCTGATAGGTGTAGAGAAAGAGATGAAGCTCATCATCAGAATTTAATTTATGTTATATGTTTATGCTTTTGTTTCTAATACCAGATGTACAGCCACCCCAGTGGAAGAAAACGTGCGCATAAGACATTAGTGCTAAGGGTCCTGGGTTCTAGCCCCAGAAGCATTTTTTTAGGTTTATTTAATGACATTATCACCCATTTATCTGTCAAAAAACATTCCTAAATCAGAACTTCTAAACAACCTTACCCAACAGCATTATCACCTCACTCTCTCAAATAGCCAAAACTTCTGACTTGTCAGCGATACATGAACTTCTAGGTTCCCAACTATACTACAGCTTTTGAACCCCCTCAACAATCCGAGCTGTTAGGTTTTCTTTTATTCCCAGCAACCTTAGAACTTGGTGTACCCAGGTGTGATACGGTGGGAGAACTGACTTGGGATTTTGCGTTTGTGTTCGCAAATGTTTCAGTTTAGCAAGAGTCGCCACCGACTTTTTATTTTATCCTAAGGAAAGGTCAAAAAGCACAGGAAAGACCTTTGAGATGTTTTCTTGGGTTCGAGGAGTATATTATAGAAATGGAAGGTATTAGCACCCTTTCTATCCATGGTTATCCATGGGCTCTTAGTTACTTGCTTAGATCACTTGCTTTGCTTTTCAATTGTTTGAAATGGTGCTCTTCAATTGTTTGAAATGGTGCTTTGTGTGTGGTTTTGAAAGATGTTTTGAAAAGAGGCCATCGTTGTGGCAACCTTTGTAATGATTCTTGTTTGAATGTATACAAAGGTGTTTTTGTATTTTGAAAAGTTTTCAATGTTTGAAAGTAGGGTTTTGAAATTTGTGTTGTGAAGTGTATTTTGAAGATAGCAAGGATGTTTTTGCAAGTTTTGATCAAGTAACTAAGAGTTGTCTACCCTATTTACTCAAAGATCTTTCTTATGTTTTTAACCCTTTTAACAGTGTTGTTTCACCATTATATTTGGTGAACAACCTTGTGTTAGAATGTTAACGGGTCATGCGCGGGTCATCGTATAGACCATGATAGCAATGGTGTCAAGTATTTTTGGCAATTTTCTTGAGGGACTTGATCATTTTGTTTAGGCAACTCAGATAGCGTCATCGAGGGACTATGATCTTTTGTTTTGTTTTTGTTTTGCCAAAGTACTTGACATGCATACCATGGCCCATTTTTGAAGGAAACAAGTGGATTGAAACCCTAGGGGTGCAAGTGTGCATTGTGTTTGTTTTTCATGCATTGTTATCTTGGATTAGGTCAAGCTATTTGTTGATTTTATTTTGCATACAAAACCCTAAGTCTAATCATGGCATAATTGAAAGCTTAAAGGTGCGAGAATTTAAATTCTACACTATTACAACATGATATAGGGAGGGGGTACAAATTTGAATTGGGGATTATTTTGCAAGAAATTAAATCCTAAATTATTACAACCAAATTGAATGTATAAGGCATAACAATTAAATGTACAATATTTAAATAAATACAATAAATAAATGTTAGATAAAATGTATTATGCGAAAAAAAGTTTTTATGTATGTAAAAAGTATTTTTTATGTGAAATGTAAATAAATAAATAAAAAGTCAATTTTAATTATTTTTGTTTTTTAGGGCAAAAACCCTAATTTCTTAAATAAATAGTATTATTTATTATTTACATACAATAATGTATTAATTTGTACAAAAATATAAGTATATTAAAAAAATTGTATTTTTAGTATAAAATATTAATAAAAATAAAAATGTATTACTTTTGTGTTTTTTGCCCTAATTATTTAATAAAATATGTATATATATATATACGTATTAAATATATTAAGTATATTAAGTGTATATAAAAATAAAATAAATTATTTACAAAATGTATATATTTCAAGAAAATATTTTCAAATATGTATAAAAATAATAAATAAAAATAAAAGTGTTTTTTACATTGTTTTTTTAAATTTAAACAAAACGAAGATAAACTATTTAATGTATTAATACTAGAAATAAATAAAATAAATACCAAATAAATACAAATATTTATGAAAATATTTTTTAAGTATTTTTTATATTAGAAAATAAAATATCAAAATCAGAAATGAAATAAAAATGCAAAAATGACAAATATACAAGAAATGGGCCAGGGGGGTGTAAAAAGAAAAGAGGGGGGTGCCAAAAGTAAGCCAGTACAGGCCCAGCCCAGAAACAACTTCATCTTCTTCCTCAGTTCAGAAACACACGCTTTCTGTGTATCAAATGGTATCTCCTGATTCTGTGCTTTTTTGACAAAACTCATAATATGAAACTTGTAGAGCATCAAACAACGAATCTAACCATATAAAAAACTTAAGCTAACTCTCAAAGACCAGAGAGAATTTCTCTGGCCCTAATTCTTAACCTAGTTTTTTCAGAAATTTCATGAACAAAATACTCCTAGCACGATTAATATAAATGAAAACTAAGCACATGTATGGTTTCAGGGCTATAAATACAACATCTTTCATTCACAAACCTAAGTCTAACTATTCCTAAATAGAGAGATAGAAGTTCATGAAATACCTGTTTCAGTTGACTTCGAGCTGGACAATGCAGCAACTTCCAAGGATGCTTGAGGTTCTTTTGAGCTTGCCTGAGGTCCACTGAAGCTTTCCCAATGCTTGGTTTGTTTTGAAGTAGCCTGAATCGTGCTACAGAACTCAACCTGCAAAGCTTTCAAACAAAAATGGCAATGTGTGTTAATGGTGTTACAGTTGGAAATGGAGGTCTGGAATAGTTTAGGTGAGTTGAAGGGAAGGTATTGGAACAAGTTTGAGGAAAAACACACGAGGGAAAGTGGAGATGGAGGTGGTTTTGCAGGGCTTGCCCTGTTTTGCAGAAAAATGGTGTTTTTATGTACAAGGAGGTTTGAGTGGTGAAGAGCTCGTGTTTATGACTCAAAGGGTTGTGTAAAATGTGTTTGCAATGTTTGTGTAAGCTGACTATGGCTGGTTTTTGAGTTGGGAAGATTTTAGACAAATTTCTTCTTTGTGAAGCAAGAGTGTGTAACTTGTCAATACATGCCTGTAATCCCTATCTTGTATGCTGCATCCTTTGCCCTTGATACTTGAAATTTGTGGATTTGATCTTGCCTCAGAGATATGGCCCCATGCCTCAAAGATCTTGGTTTGACAGAAAGTATAACTTTTCAAAAATGGCAATACACCTTTTTCCAAATAGGGATTAGTTTTGTGTGCAATGTCCAAATGGCCAAGATGATGCATTAGCTCCATGTATTTGAATTCAATTAAGGATTGTAAAATGGTTTAGAGGCCTGCCAACAAGTACAAAGCATGCTGGTTTGAAAATGAAACTTCTATGAACATGTATTGGCCATGGATCAAAGTGAGTTTTTGCCAACTTCAAGAATTCGATTCTCCCTAACCACAAAGGTGTTTGAGGAGTTCTTGGACAATTTGGAAAGCTTGCAACATTTAATATAATCCATCTTTGAAATGAAACTTGAAACTCCAAGTGGAACTATGTGAAAAATGGCCAAGAAGATGGGTCAAAATCCTGCCTAAACTAGGGCAAAATTTCTCTAAGTTAAAAGTTTTAGATACCCTTGTTCCAAAAATCATAACTTGAGATCCAAGATTCTTTTGAGAAAACTTTGTGAATCAAAGTTGTATAATTTGTGATGGAAAACAAATTTAATTTTGTAAGTTTTGTTTGAATCCATTTGCATCTTGGTGAAAAAATGGGACAAAGTTAGGAAAAAATAAGAAAATTTTATAACTTAGAAAATTTCTAAGTTATGAAAATTTTCCATTTTAAACCCTAATTTGCATTTTTGGGTTTCTTGATGAACAAGTTTCATAATTTGACATGTCTTGATGAAAAATGACCCTTGGCACTTGATTTTGACCAAAAAGTCAAAGTTTGACTTTTCAGTATACAGTTAAATTTTGATCAGTTGACTGAAAAATTCATTTGCCAATCCTATGCATTTGAGATATTTTGAATTTGTTGAATGGGTCAAGACAATGTAATTGAGTCCTTGAGTCCATGGTTGAGCTTGATTTGCCATTGGCTAGGTCAAACAGTCAAAAATTGCCTTTGTACAATCAAAACCCTTAAAATGACCATTTTGCCCTTTTGGTGATTTGATCAAATTTCTTGTGGAATTGTGATCTAAACTTGATCAAATGGTCCATATGAGTTAATAATGTTGATGTGGGTCAAATTTCATGAGGTTTGACTGTTAATTGGCCATAGTTGACTTTTTCCCCAATACAGTTGATTTCTAGGTCAATTGTCCAATTGACTGGGCAAAAATTTGAATCAAGGCTTGAAACTTGGTATGGACAAACTTGTGAGTCCAACATGAAGTATGAAAGTAACTTTGGGAATTGTGGGTCAAAACATCACTGTGCAAACTCAAACCCTAATTTAGGTCAACAGTGCAAGAAGGTGTCTTGAGCAGAGCAAACCCTAGCTTGATCTTGAATTCCAAGAGTCTTGTGATGAGAAATGTTGATGAAATGAGAGGGAAAATTTTGGGGTACGACAGTTTCCCCTGTTCAATCTTCTTGAACCTGAAGAGTTAGATTGGAAATTTTTCCTTTCGCGACTCGAAGGTAAAAGAGGATTGGACACTAGAGTGCCCGTAAATTTTCACTCGTCAAAACATAGATGCATGAATGGGCTTAAAGATGCCATTTGGAGATGGTAGAATCTTGCTGGAGATGGGCTTAAAGATGCCATCCAAGAATGTTTGTTGAATTGCAATGTGGTAGGTCAGAAGAATGAGCATTAAAATGGTATCCGTGTCTGGAATGCATTTGAGCTGTATCTGGAGACTGAGTCTGTATGAGCAAAATAATGGTGTCCGTGTCTGGAGCGTATCTGAGCTGTAACTGTATTTGAACTTTGAATGAATATCAGAATGGTTGCCGTGTCTGGAGTGTATCTGTATTGTATCTGAATTCTGAATGGGCGACAGAGAAACATCTGTGTATGGAGCATCTCTGTGCTGGGGATAAATTCCGAATGAGTGACAGAATGGCAACCGTGTCTGGAGCGTATCTGGACTGTATCTGAAGTTGATATCTGTATGAGTAGTAGAATGACTTCTGTGTCTGGAGTATATCTGAGACTGTAACTGGGATCTGAATAAGTGACAGAATGACTTCTGTGGCGACTGCACTGGGGAGGATCAAACTGCTGGTGTAAAGGTCAGAATGGCATCCGTGTTTGGAGCATATCTGAACTTGAAGTTGATTGTTGAATCTGAATGAGAGGTAGAATGGACGCCGTGTCTGGAGCATATCTAGTTTGTATCAGATTGATGAAGCCTGAATGAGTAGTAAAATGACCGCCGTGTATGGGGTATATTTGTACTGTATTTTGACTTGCAATTCTGAATGAGTAATAGAATGACCACCGTGTCTGGGGTGTATCCATACTGTATCTGAATAACTGTTAACAATAGCCTTTTAATCTTATCCTGAAAAGGGTAAAATGTTAGCTAAAACACAAAGTTATGTTGCATGATATGTATGATGCAATGAACTATATTTCATCAATATTTATGATATATGAATGTAATGGATGCGCATGTAAGCCGAGTAACTGTCTTGATGAGGAAAATAAATCCTTGATAACTGGAGATAATGAAATCTTTGATTGTTGTCGGGGAAAGTAAATCCTTGACCGATGTTGGGGATTCCAAAAATCTTTGATTATTGAAGATGAGAAATCCTTGCTGACTGCTTGGGGATTAAAGATCTCTGATTGTTTGAGAAGGAGAAATCCCTAGACCAATGCTGGAGATTGAAAATCCTCGGCGATTTGTGGGGATTAACAAGGCCTTTGATAACTTCTGCAGGGAATGAGAATCCTTCATGACTTTCCTGGGAAATAAGGAAAACTCTGAAAATCTCTATTGGGGAGTTAAGACCTAGAAGGCTTCTTCTTGGAGAAATGAGACTGAGAACCTTCGATCTTTTGGGAGATAACTCTGTGGGGAGAATATTCAGTATTCTGGCTCCGCTGGGGATAGGATTTTCAGGGTTTTCGGGCTCCACTGGGGATCTTGAGGCTTAACTCTGATGGGAATTTTGAAACTTAACTCAGCTGGGGAATCAAGTTTTAGAATGCACTGGCTCCACTGAGGATCTTGAAGCTTAACTCCGCTGGGGAAATATACTCCAAACTTTAGCTTTATTGAGGATCTGAATGATGTATCGTAGGGGATTTCTTCTGAAATGGAACAAAGATATCTTCCTACACCTTCAATCTATCAGTAATTATCCTTTTTCAATTTCGTTTTATTTGTAAGCAGTGATTATATTCAAATGCATATGCCTATTTAACAAAACATTGGACGTTTTCAAATAAAACATAAGTGTAAAAAGAAAAGAAAGGCAAGCAAATTTCTGCACTTTGAAGTATCTTTGTATTTAATTTTCGTGAGTATCTTTGTACAAAGGAGACAAACATCCTAGTAAGAGAATGTTGTCGTAAAAATTGAAAAATTTTATACAAAAGAAAGATGGCTATGTGTAACAATTCCATGGGATTCCCATTCTGCTATAGCCTTCACAACTCTGAATATATTGTCCATTCGCTGCTTCGTCCGCCGATGACTGGATTGATCAGAAGCTCGGAGCTTGTTGGTGAAGAAATTGTTCTTAAAGTGATCCGACGAGACATAGTCATACACTTTAATTCCCTAACTTTTGCCTAGACCTCCCTTTCGGGTTTTCGATCCACCGGGAAACCCTTTTTTGCCCAAGTCGCCCTTTCGGGTTTTCAACTTGCCGGGTGTACAGATTTTTTTTGTTTTATCCCTAATTTTTGCCTGAACCGCCCTTTCGGGTTTTCGATTCACCGAGATGCCCATTTTTGCCCAAGTCGCCCTTTCGGGTTTTCAACTTGCCGGGTCGTTTTATGCGTAGTATCTTTTGACTATGTCTGCATTCGCAGGGTGCGGAAAATCGTTTCCATCCATGGTGGTCAGAATCATTGCCCCACCAGAAAAGATGTTCTTGATCACAAACGGTCCTTCGTAGGTAGGAGTCCATTTGCCCCTGTGATCACTTTGTGGTAAGATGATCCGCTTCATTACAAGATCTTCGACTTGATATACTTGACGTCTGACTTTCTTGTTGAAAGCCTTGATCATGCGTTTTTGATACGTCTGACCATGATAAACAGCAGTAAGTCGCTTCTCGTCGATCAAATTAAGTTGATCTAACCGGGTCTGAATCCAATTGTCTTCACTCAAAACAGCGTCCTTCATAATCCTTAAGGAAGGAATCTGAACTTCCATAGGTAAAACAACTTCCATGCCATACACCAAAGAAAATGGGGTTGCCCTTGTTGAAGTATGTGTCGTGGTACGATATCCATGCAGAGCAAACGGTAACATCTTATGCCAGTCCTTGTAGGTGACTGTCATCTTTTAAATGATCTTCTTGATATTTTTGTTCGCGGCTTCAACAGCATCGTTCATCTTCGACCGATAGGGAGATGAATTGTGATGATAAATTTTGAATTGTTCGCATAGAGCGGTGATCATGGTGTTGTTCAAATTCGTATCGTTGTCCGTGATGATCCTGTTGGGGACGTCATACCGGCATATGAGGTTCTGCTTGATAAAGCGGGAAACCACATTCTTTGTAACTGAGGCATAGGAAGCTGCCTCGACCCACTTGGAAAAATAGTCAATAGCCACCAGGATGAAACAATGTCCATTGGATGCCGTAGGCTTGATCTCTCCAATCATGTCAATGCCCCACATTGCGAATGGCCAAGGAGCTGTCAGAACATTGAGAGGAACAGGAGGAATATGTACCTTGTCGGCGTAGACTTGGCATTTGTGGCAGGTGCGGGAATGTTGATGACAATCAGCTTCCATAGTAGACCAGTAGTAGCCTGCCCTTAGAATCTTCTTAACCATCGTATGTCCGCTCAAGTGGGTGCCAAATGTGCCACTATGTATTTCGGTCATGATCAACTCTGCTTCAACCTTATCCACACAACGAAGTAGAACACAACCATGGTTGTGCTTATAAAGGATGCCATTGCTTAGGAAGAACTTGGCAGCAAATCTCCTTAAGAACTTTTTGTCATTGACGGAAGCCCCTTCAGGGTATTCTCTAGTCTGGAGATACCTTTTGATTTCATGAAACCAGGGTTATTCCACTACTTCTTCGGTATTAATCTCATGACAATGCACAGGTTCGTCCATTCGCTCGATGGTAATTTGGGGAGCCTCGTTATCCCAGTTGAGTTTAAACATGGAAGACATTGTAGCCAGAGCATCTGCTAGCTGATTTTCTTCTCGCGGGAAGTGCTCGAAAGTAATCTGCTCGAAATGAGGCAATAATGTCAAGACGTGTTCTTTGTATGGGATAAGATTAGGATGCTTGGTGTCCCACTCTCCTTTGACTTAACTGATAACCAAAGCCGAGTCCCCAAATATGACCAAAGATTTGATTCCCAAGTCTATAGCAGCCTTGAGACCAAAGATGCAAGCTTCATATTCAGCCATGTTATTGGTACAGCTGAAGCAAAGTCGGGCAGTGAAGGGTGTATGGAAACCTTCTGGAGAAATGAGTACCGCACCGATACTGTTGCCAAGTGCATTTGAAGCACTATCAAAGTACAGGGTCTATCGGGATCCTTGTTCAGGTCCGTCATACGGTCTGTTACCTTCGATGTTGTCCAATGTCATGATGTCCTCATCAGGGAAGTCGAATCTCATAGATTGGTAATCTTCGACGGCTTGATGAGCTAGATGGTCAGCTAGTACACTCCCCTTTATAGCTTTTTGGGTAGTATACTGGATATCATACTCTGTCAGGATCATTTGCCATCTAGCGATTCTTCCAGATAAAGCAGGCTTCTCGAAGATATACTTCATCGGATCCATCTTGGAAATCAGCAAAGTGGTATGAGTCAACATATACTGCCTTAGCCGGCGAGCAGCCCATACCAAAGCGCAACAAGTTTTCTCGAGCAGTAAGTAGCGAGTCTCACAGTCGGTAAACTTTTTGCTAAGGTAATAAATGGCATGCTCTTTTCGACCAGACTCGTCATGTTGGCCCAACACACACCCCATTGAGTTATCCAATACAGTCAGATACATGATTAACAACCTTCCTTCGACGGGTGGCATCAAAATAGGAGGTTCTAGCAAATACTCCTTGATCTTATCAAAAGAAACTTGACAATCATTGTTCCATTCAACTACCTGATATTTCTTCAACAGTTTGAAAATTGGCTCACAGGTAGATGTCAGGTGAGAGATGAACCTCGCAATATAGTTCAAGCGTCCCAAGAATCCTCTAACCTCCTTTTTAGTGCGGGGGGAAGGCATTTCTTGTATATCCTTTACTTTAGCTGGATCAACCTTAATGCCTTTGTTGCTGACAATAAATCCCAAAAGTTTACCAGACCTAACCCCAAAAGTGCACTTGCTTGGGTTCAGTCTGAGCTTATACTCCTTCAACCTGGCAAACAGCTTTTGCAAATGACCAAGGTGTTCTTCTTCTGTCTGTGATCGAGCTATCATGTCGTCTACATAAACTTCGATCTCATGATGTATCATATCATGAAACAAAGCTACCATGGCGTGTTGATAGGTTGCCCTTGCATTCTTCAGTCAGAATGGCATCACTTTGTAGCAGAAGGTACCCCATTGCATGACAAAAGTAGTTTTCTCCATGTCCTCAGGGGCCATTTTGATCTGGTTGTATCCCGAGAATCCATCCATGAAGGAATACACCTTGTGCTGAGCTGTGTTGTCAACCAAGATGTCGATATGTGGCAGTGGAAAATCATCTTTAGGGCTAGCCCTGTTCAAATCCCGATAGTCCACGCACATTCTGACTTTGCCGTCCTTCTTAGGCACGGGCACAATGTTAGCAACCCATTATGGATAGGAAGTAACAGCCAGAAAGCCAGCATTGAATTGCTTCATTACCTTAGCTTTGATCTTCTCAGACATGTCAGGTCTCATCCGGCGGACCTTTTGCTTGATCGGTGGATAGTCTTCTCTTGTAGGGAGACGGTGAACCACGATATTTGTGTCTAACCCTGGCATGTCTTCACAAGACCAGGTGAAGATTTCAACATATTCGTTCAACAACTGCACTAAGCGCTCCTTGACACTTGGTTCCAGGTTGGCACCCACTTTTACCTCTTTCCTGTCTTCCTCTGTCCCCAAATTGATGGTTTCTAGCAACTCTTCATGAGGCAGAATGGCCCTCTCTTCTTGTTGTAGAAGTCTGGCTAATTCTCCCGGCACTTCACAGTCTTCGGCAACTTCGTACTCAGCATGATTGACCAAATACTCAGAGTTATCGAAGGATAAAACAGAATAGTCACCCATGGAATCCAGAGTGGATGGGTACCTTCATTTGTGAGTGTGGGTGTGTGTAAGGGATAACCATCCTTAAACAAACAAAAATGCAAAAGGAAAGAAAATGAACCCAGCAGTTTATAGATGAAAAACGTCCAATGATTCATTAAAACATGGCATATGATAATGAAGAAGATCAAACCCTTACAAATGGACCTACATGCCCCGGGCAAGGCATGAGGTGAAAATAGTGTGCGAATTGTTTTAGTTATTACAGACCATAAATGGGAAATTGTTCAAAGATAAAATTACTGGTTGATAAAGGTGATGGGAATAAAATCCTTTACTTCTCAGTTGCTTAAACCCCCTTCGACGGTCGGAAAGATCCAATCTTCAAAGTGGCTCTCTTCATCTTCATCTTCTACATCATTGATTCCATGGTGAGAGATCTTGACGGGTGGTCTTCCAACCTTGGAGCGACGCATAGCCTTTTGTCCTGCAACAGTGAACCCTAACCCAAACTTGTCCATCTTATGGGGAAAGTCAGGCAATTGTCCATATACTGTACTCTTCCCTTCTTTAACTACAACCTCTGCGTCCTTGAGAGATGCCATCCTAGATACATGCTTGGGAACGACAGGCACCTCAACCATTGTCTTCACAACTGCTACCTCAGGGGAAACTTCCTCAAAATGTTGGAAAGGCGTTTCGATGAACTCGCCATCCAACTCCACATAGCAGAAGGAATTGAGATGACTTATCATGTACTCTTCCTCGCCGTGCACTGCTATAATCTTACCCTTAACAGGATATTTCAGCATTTGGTGCAAAGAGGAGGTAACTGCCCCGGCATAATGGATCCACGGTCTCCCTAACAAACAAGAATATGACGGACGGATGTCAATCACATAAAAGGTGGAGTTGAAGACTTCTGTGCCTACTTTTATAGGAATGTCAACCCCTCCATGAACCATTCTTTTGGACCCATCAAAGGCCCTAACAACAATGTTACTAGGTTTAAGGGTCAATCCTTCGCAATCCAAACGGTCTAAAACTTTCTTCGGCAGCACATTCAAGGAAGAACCAGTATCAACTAAGACATGGGCGAGGGTGGTTCCCCTGCATTCAACTGAGACATGTAGCGCGTCGTTGTGTTTCCTTCCTTTGGGAGTCAAGTCAGCATCGGAAAAGCCAAGGCCATTATCAGCAGTAAGACTGGCCACACACTCCTGAAACTGGTCAGCCGAAGTCTCTTGGGGTACATGTGCCGCCTTCAAGAATTTGATCAAGGCCTTAACATGGGCCTCAGAGCAGAGTAGAAGAGCCAACATTGAAATTTTAGAAGGGGTCTGCCCTAGCTGTTCCACAACGTCGTAGTCACTTTTTCTGATTATTTTCAAGATTTCATCCATTTCTTTCTGAGTGGTTTCGGGGATAACCACAACATGAGCCTTCGTCCTGACAGGAACTTCTAGTATCCCCTTACCCTTATTGGTAATATCAGCAGATGGTCTTACTTCAGGAGTATCCAATTCTTCAATCATTGGGCCGTGCACAGATGGTCCAACAGGTACAGAAGCTTTCAAGGGTTCGAAAACTGCTCGAGGGGGAGCAATCTCTGGAGAAAAGATCTGGCCGCTGCGGGTTATCTTGCTTGTACCCGCAATGTTCCCTATATCAGGGTTTTCTTCTTCAGAATTCTCTTGGACTGCCTCAATTTGTTTGATACCATGGTAGAATATTTCTCCTCCATAGTTCCATGGTATCATTTTGCTGGATTGGTACGGGATAGGTCCTGGCATGGTGATCTTTAAAGGTACACATTTAGAGTTTGGTGTAATCCTGACAGGCCTTTTGCAAGCCTTGGGAGGATTGTCGGAAATGGTTATGATTGCAATATCGTTGGTTGAAGTAGAAAAAGTAGCAGGAGTAGTGAAGGTATCAACAGGGGTTTTATGGAAAAGTATCTCTTGGGTATCCATCAGGCATTGGACACCTGATTTCAACATTGGGCAGTCAGCTCGTATGTTCAAACAAAAATAACAGTCCTTCCCACAGCCTGGGAATATCCCGGCCCTCATCAACTTCTCTTTAATCACTAACAACAGAGTCAAAAGATTGGCAACATCAGTAACATGGAGGTCTTCTATAATGGCATGAACACTGTGACCGTGCTTGGGCATCGGAGCAGATATCACATTAGGCTTCTCAGGAGCATCAAATTCTACTTCTTTGGCATCAATCAGGTCCTGGATTTTGTTCTTAAGCGCCTAACAATTATTGGTATCGTGCCCAACACTGTCAGAATGGTAAGCACATTTGGCATTGGAGTGGTAGTATGGAGAGGAGGTGTTAGGGTTCTTTGGCGCTTCCTTCAAACTGGTAAGATTCAGCTTCAACAAATAGGGGAGTACCTGAGCTGGCGTCATGTTGATTCGGGTGAACTACCGTTGTGGCCTTTCTACTCGTTGTTGATTAGGTCTCGACTGATTACTGCGAGGTTGATCATTTGAAGAATTTTGAATCATCATAGCCCCTACAGTCGGCCGACGCTCGGTTCTTCCCTGACCCTTCTGAGAATACACAACAAATGCTTCCTTCTTAGCTGGGAAGGGTTTCTTAACAACTGTGGATGCGGAAGCATCCTTCTGAATCTTGCCACTTTTAATACCGGCCTCGACCCTTTCGCCAGTCAAAATTAGTTCAGTAAATCCCGCGGAAGAACTCCCGATTAGATGATTAAAGAAGGGGCCAGACAGGGTCCCCAGAAACATGTCAACTAACTCCCTATTTGACAACGGCGGCTGCACCCTTCCAGCCAGATCACGCCACTTATGGGCATACTCTTTAAACCCTTCATTGGAAGCCATTCCCATACTTTATAGCTGAGTACGAGTGGGCACCAAATCAGCATTGTATTGATATTGACGATAAAAAGCAGCTGCTAAATCTTCCCAATTGTGAACCTCTTATCTCTCGAGCTGATAGAACCAGTCCAACTGCGTGCCAGACAAACTGTCTTGAAAAAAATGTACCCAGAGGTCTTTATCAGATGAGTGGGGTTGGATCTTTCTGACATACGATCTCAAGTGCATCTTTGGACACGACAGACCATCATACTTGGAAAATGTTGGCACCTTGAACTTGGGAGGGATAACAATCCCATCTACCAGCCCTAGTTCTTCAAAATCCAAACCAGGGACCCTCTGTAACTCCATGGCTGCCAGTATATCTTCAAGATTCTTATATTTATCATCCGCTGGAGGATACTGTTGTTCGGAGTAGTCTTCGTCTTCTTCCTCTTCCTCCTCTTCAACCTCAGATTCAGAAGGTACAACAGCCCCTTTCCCTTTATCGGCCCCTTCGTCAGACGTTGAGGGGAACTCAAGAACCTTCCTAGCATTGCTCTCAAACCTTCTTCTAAAAGTGGCTACTCCAGGTCTCTTTTTCTTTTTCTCTTTATTCTTCTCCAACAGAACTTTGAGGTCCTCTTGACCCTTTGCCAAGGTCATGAGGAGTTGCTGGAATTGTGAAATTTGTGCCTGCAGATCCTTTACCGTCTGCTCCAAATCCATCTTGCTGAAATAAACAGCAGAAAGACAAGGAAACCTGGTGTAAAGACCTGTTTATGCATATGATGAATGGTATGTTATTCATGTAATGCATTCAAGGATTCAGAAATTCAAATTTGTTGCAAACAAAAAGAACACACGTCATATTAAGAAGAAATTGTTAGTACATAAGTGCCCCATGGGCAAAATATTACAAAATTCTTAATGTAAAAAGACATTGCGCATCCTCTTTAGTGCGATGTAAGTGTTGAGAGTTTCCTCCTCATGAAATCGGTGGGTAAGCTCCAAAACCTTCTTCTCACTGGCATAGAAGTTGGATTCAAAAGTATTTCGTTCTTCCTTGAGTTGGATCCAACTCTTTTGCATTTCTTCCCATGATGTTGGCATGTCAGGATGTAGGATGGTGTATGGAACCTCTCCTTCCATAACAGGCTCTTTGATCACGGGGAGAATGTGAGGGTATGGCATCATAAGATTCTGGGCGCGGGTTCGTACCCACTTGAGATAAGGCTCAAGGGGGATGGAATTCTTGTGCCCCAGTGTCTTACTATCCACTTTGTTGGGCATCCTCCAAGATCTAATGAACCTTTGTCGGAGTCCTTGCGCATCGTTGTCGAAGTCAAAAACTAGGTCAAGAATCATCATGTCATGGGGGCCATCCCTCCGAGCATATCCAAATTGTCTCAGAGCTAAACAAGGGTTGTAGGTAATGCCTCCCTTAATGCCAAGTAGTGGGACATCAGGGTATTCCCCACAACGATCAATGATGATGACATTTTCTCTGGACTGAGAACACCAATGTACATCAGAATGTGTGAGGGTCATCAACCGTTGTGACCACCTTAAACCCTGCTCATTCTTCAAAACTGATTGTGGAAGGTGAGAAATAAACCACCTTGCTAGGAGAGGAGTACAACACATGAGAACACCTCTTTTCCTGATTGTTCGTGTGTAAAATGAGTGTAGGATGTCCCCAAGTAATGTAGGTATAGGATTCCTGGAAATGAAAATCTTGACAGCATTCACATCTATAAGTTGGTCAGGGTTTGGGAACAAGACCACCCATAGATAAGAAGTGCCACAATCTCTTCAAAGGCTTGCAGATCAAGAGAATTCCAGCAGTCTTGTGCCTTCTCAAACAGAAACTTTGCCAAGAAACCCTTGACACCACTAATGGTTTCCCAATGCCCCTTGATGTTAGATGGCTGCAAGTGTAATGCTTGAGCAACATCTTCAGGCTTTGGTTCTTTTTCCGTACCGTTGTAGGGTAGTTGATGTAGAATAGGAATTCTCAGGAGTTGAGAAAATTCCTCCAAAGTAGGCACCAATTGGTATTCAGGGAATGTGAAACAGTGGTGTAGGGGGTCAAAGAACTGGAAGAGGACTTTCACCATGTCTTCTTCAATGTTGGTGTTTGTAGTTGTTTAGTTATTGGCTTACATTTTTGGTAAAACCCAAGTGTATGTGTGAATGTCATGACTGATGTCATAACATTCTAGTTTAGTTTGTACTGATTCATTAGGTACCTTTGCAGAAAAATATTGTCATTCAGGTACTGATGTTTATAAGTGTGTATCTGAGCATTTTGCAAAATGATCACATTTTCCTAAATCAGTAGACAGGTTTTTCAGATGTAATAACAGATGTTAAGACATCCTGTTCTGAACTAACAGGTTTGCAGTTTGGTTAATTCTGAGTTTTTTCAGGAAAATGACTCAGTCTTTCCAGAACAGAATCCTGCGTTTTCTTTGGGTTAACCTAGCTCAACCCTAACCTGGTTGATAAAGTCCTGTGACCTAGTCTTAAGGTCAAATGGAATTAACCCTAGCTTTTTGTGGAAACCCTAACTGAAGATGCAGCTGCTATATATTCAACAGGGCTGCTGTTTTGAAAGCAATCCCTTTTTGGTCAGAAGATCATTTGTAAACTGTATAGGTTTAATTATTGTACTTCAAGAAATTATCATTGTGATAAGTGACTTGGAATAGGTTTTTAATTGTAAGGGTTGTGTAGCACTCAAAGCTTTGAAGCAAGAGTGTTTGTATTGTTTCTTGACTAAAGCTGTGAAGCAGAGTCAAGTTAGGTGTGTGTATCACTCAAAGCTGTGAAGCAAGAGTGGTTGTGTTGCTTGATTAAAAAGCTGTGAAGCTTAATCAAGTGTATGTTTTTGAAGAGTGTCTTCATCAATTCATTAGTCACAAATTGTTTTATGTATCACTGCTGTGATTGAGGGGGAGTGAGTAGGAACTCAGGTTTAAGTTGTACTTAGATTGAAATTGCATTGGGTAGGTCTTAAGTGAAGGAGATAAACTGGTTGGTTTATTCCTGAATTAACATCTCTTATAGTGGATTTCCTCCCTGGCTTGGTAGCCCCCAGAGTAGGTGTTGTTGCACACTGAACTGGGTAAACAATTGACTGTGTTCTTTACTGTTTTTGTATTTACTGTCTTATAGAAAGTCAGATACGGTGTCATAACATTAAACGTGACATTGAGTATCTGCAGCCAGAATTTCAATTGGCATCAGAGCAGGCACCCTGCCTGTATTACTGGGTGAGATCTAGGGATATCACTTTCTGGCACTATGGACAAAGAAGGAGTTTTTGGAAATAGACCACCCATCCTGGATGGAACTAATTATGACTACTGGAAACCTCGTATGATTGCCTTCTTAAAATCTCTGGACAAAAAGGCTTGGAGAGCTACTGACAAAGGATGGATCCATCCCACCATAACTGAGAAAGATGGGACAATCAGTCTGAAGCCTGAGGAAGATTGGAGTAAAGAAGAAGATGAGTTAGCCCTGGGAAATTCCAAAGCTTTAAATTCCTTGTTCAATGGAATTGATAGAAACATTTTCAGACTAGTACATCAATATGAACTGGCCTAGGAAGTTTGGGACACTCTCAAAACTACTCATGAGGGCACTTCCAAAGTAAAAATGTCAAGGCTTCAGATGTTGACTACCAAGTTTGAGTATCTAAAAATGATGGAAGATGAAACCATTCATGAGTTTCACATGAACATCTTGGAGATTGCCAACACCTCAGGAGCACTGGGAGAAAAGATGTCAGAAGAAAAACTGGTGAGGAAGATTCTCAGATCCTTGCCTAAAAGATTTGCAATGAAGGTAACTGCCATAGAGGAAGCCCAAGACATCAGCAAGTTGAAAGTGGATGAACTTATTGGGTCTCTTCAGACTTTTGAGATGGGGATCACTGATAATGGTGACAAGAAGAACAAGAGCATAGCACTTGTGTCCAACACTGATGTTGAAGAAAATATTTCAGAAGTTATAGCCATGCTTGGAAGACAGTTCAACAAACTCATCAAAAGAATAGATCCAAAGTCAAGGTCTAATGTTGATAACATTCCCTCTGATATTGACAGTTCCAGCAGAAGACCAAGGTCAGAAGAGAAGGGAAATTAAGGCAGAGGAATTCAATGCCATGGTTGTGAAGGATATGGGCATATTCGAGCTGAATGTCCTACCTTTCTTAAGAAACAAAAGAAAGGAATGACTGTTACTTGGTCTGACTGTGATTCAGAAAGTAATTCTGAAGAATAATCTGCCAAACTAGTTACTGCTTTAACTGGTGTTTGTACCTCTGAAAGTGACATCAGTGATGAAGAGGTGACTTTTGAAGAACTGGCTGATACTTACAAGAAATTGTGTATCAGAAGTACTGAAGTCTGTGTGCAGAATGAGAAACAATCAAAACTCATCATAAAGCTGGAGGCTGAAAAAAGGGCAAACCTTGAAACTATAAGTCATCTAGAAGGAGAAGTTCAATTGCTGAACTCACAACTGAATCAAATGACCAAATCTGTCAAGATGCTGACAAATGGAACAGACAAATTGGAAGAGATCCTTCAGGTTGGACAAAATGTGGGAAATAAATCTGGACTAGGATTTATGGAAGCAAAGAAATCTGGTACTGATAAGCAAATGTCAAAACAGATGTCTCAACACAACTCTCAACATCAGGAACAGAGACATATGAAGAAAATGTACCAAAGATGGAGATGTCATCATTGTGGGAGATATGGCCACATAAAGCCCTCCTGCTTCAGATTGCATGGATACCCTAATCAGAACTCAGGTGTCAAACCTAAGTCTAAAAAGGTACCACATGCTCCTAAATGGAAGAAAAAGGCTACTGCCCTGATAGCCCACACTTCCCTGAGGGTCTCTGCAAAGGAAGACTGGTACTTTGACAGTGGATGTTCCAGACACATGACTGGAATCAAGAACCTCCTCAATAATGTTAAGCCTCACACCACCAGTTTTGTGACCTTTGGAGATGGTGCTAAAGGTGAAATCAAAGGAGTTGGTGATTTGGACTGCTCTGGAGTTCCAAGTCTGAATGAAGTATTGCTGGTAAAAGGGCTGACTGCTAATCTCATTAGTATCAGTCAATTGTGTGATCTAGGATTCAAGGTCAATTTCTCAAAATCTGAATGTCTTGTAATCAATGACAAACAAGAAATAGTAATGAAAGGAGTCAGATCTAAAGACAACTGTTACTTATGGGAGCCTGAGAACACTAATTTCTTATCTGTGTGTTCCATTGCAAAAGAAGAAAAAGAGGTGAAACTGTGGCACCAAAAACTTGGCCATCTTCATCTAAGAGGTATGAAGAGGATTATCTCCTTGGAGGCAGTCAAAGGGATTCCAAGACTGCAAATTGATGAAGAAAGAGTTTGTGGTGAATGTCAGGTTGGTAAGCAGACTAGGATGTCACATCCAAAGTCAAGACATCTGACCACCTCTAAGGTTCTAGAACTTCTTCATATGGATCTAATGGGACCAATGCAAGTAGAGAGTCTTGGTGGAAAAAGATATGCCTATGTGGTTGTGGATGATTTTTCCAGATTCACCTGGATTAATTTCATTAGGGAAAAATCTGATGTATTTGAAGTTTTTAAAGAATTGTGCAAAAGAATTCAAAGAGAAAAGGAAGGGTGTATTGTCAGAATCAGAAGTGATCATGGCAAGGAATTTGAAAACAGCAAGTTTGACGATTTCTGTTCTTCAGAAGGAATTAGTCATGAATTTTCTTCTCCTATAACACCTCAGCAAAATGGAGTTGTGGAAAGAAAAAACAGGACCATACAGGAATCTGCCAGAGCAATGTTACATGCCAAAAGACTTCCTATGTATTTTTGGGCTGAAGCTATGAATACAGCCTGCTATGTTCATAACATGGTCACCTTGAGAAAGGGAACCTCATCCACCATATATGAACTCTAGAAAGGAAGAAAACCAACTGTGAAGTACTTCCATGTGTTTGGCAGCAAATGCTATATTCTGGCTGATCGTGAACAAAGAAGAAAACTGGACCCTAAAAGTGATGAAGGCATATTTCTAGGATACTCCTCAAACAGCAGAGCTTATAGAGTATTCAATTCCAGAACCAAAGCCATGATGGAATCAATAAATGTTATAATTGATGATTATCATGAAGAAATAGATGTTCCTTGTTCTGTTGAGACATTCTTTGAGACTTCAACCCAACAGAATGATCTACCCAACTCCACCACAACAGAATCTGAATCAAAGGAAGCTAGCAAGATTCCTTCCATCAGAATTCAGAAGGATCATCCAAAAGAGCTCATCATAGGAGATCCCAACAGTGGAGTCATTACAAGATCTAGAGAAATCATCTCAAACTCTTGTTTTGTGTCCAAAATGGAACCAAGAAATGTCAAGGAAGCTTTAACTGATGAATACTGGATTGGTGCAATGCAAGATGAACTGAACCAATTCAAGCAACATGAAGTTTGGGAACTGGTTCCTAGACCTGAAGGAACTAACATCATTGGGACAAAATGGATTTTCAAGAACAAGTCAGATGCTGAAGGAGTTGTCACCAGAAATAAGGCAAGACTTGTTGCTCAAGGATACACCCAGGTTGAAGGGGTTGATTTCGATGAAACCTTTGCACCTGTAGCCAGGATGGAATCAATCAGACTCCTATTATCAATTGCTTGTCTTCTGAAGTTCAAGTTATTTCAGATGGATGTGAAAAGTGCCTTTCTAAATGGGTACTTAAATGAGGAAGCTTATGTGGAACAACCTAAAGGCTTTGTGGATCCAACCCACCCTGATCATGTCTACAAATTGAGAAAAGCTCTATATGGCCTGAAACAAGCTCCTAGAGCATGGTATGACAGGTTAACAAAGTTTCTCTCAGACAAAGGCTACAGAAAAGGAGGCTTGGACAAAACTCTCTTTGTCAAAACTGAAGGAGGGAAGTTGATGGTTGCCCAAATATATGTTGATGACATAGTGTTTGGAGGAATGTCAGAACATATGGTTAAACACTTTGCTGACCAGATGCAGGCTGAATTCGAAATGAGTCTCATGGGAGAACTAACTTATTTTCTTGGACTGCAAGTCTCACAGATGGAGGACTCAATCTTCTTATCTCAAAGCAAGTATGCTAAGAACATTGTAAAGAAGTTTGGTATGGAGAATGCAAGTCACAAAAGGACTCCTGCTCCTACTCATCTAAAGCTTTCCAAAGATTCAAGTGGGGTTAAGGTGGATCAAAGTCTGTACAGAAGCATGATAGGAAGCTTGTTGTACTTAACTGCCAGCAGACCTGATATTGCCTTTGCAGTTGGAGTTTGTGCAAGATACCAAGCTGATCCCAAAGTCAGTCATATCAATCAAGTGAAGAGAATTTTGAAGTATGTGAGTGGAACTTACAACTATGGGTTAATGTATTCTCATGGCTGTGAACCAGCTCTGACTGGCTACTGTGATGCTGATTGGGCTGGTAGTGCTGATGATAGAAAAAGCACCTCTGGAGGATGTTTCTTCTTGGGAAATAATCTGGTTTCCTGGTTCAGCAAGAAACAGAATTGTGTGTCTCTTTCTACTGCTGAAGCTGAATACATTGCAGCTGGTAGTAGCTGCTCTCAAATGATCTGGATGAAACAGATGCTTACTGAGTATAATGTCACACAAGATGTTATGACATTGTACTGTGACAATCTGAGTACAATCAACATTTCCAAGAATCCCATTCAGCATAGTAGGACCAAACATATTGACATACGACATCACTTTATCAGAGACCTTGTAGAAGAGAAGACAATCAAATTGGAACATGTTGCCACTGAGCTACAGCTGGCTGACATTTTTACCAAGGCTCTTGATGCAAATCAATTTGAAAACTTGAGGGGTAAGTTGGGTATTTGCCAACATGAGGAATTGTAGCAATTAATTTTGCTTAAAACAAGGATTAAAGGAGTTATGCTTGTTCTGATTGGGTTAAAATTATATTTTCCCATTTCCTTCAATTCTTTTAAGAAGTTGAATAGACACTCCTTTTCTTCCTTCCCCTCTCGTCTCCTCATCAAAACCCAGTCTCTCAATCAGAATTTTCTCTTCAGTTGCTGTTGGTCCTCTAAGACTGTCAAAATGTCTCAAACACCATCACCATCCAATACGACTATTTCAACCTCTTCCTCTGATCAAGATTCTAGGACAATCTCTTCTTGTCTGGACTCTGAAGTCCTGGAGATCTCTTCTCGTAGAAAAGTGGGAACTAACCCCACCAAGGTCAAAGAGTTGAGAACAAGACATGCAGGAAAGTCCCAAGCTTCTGCCTCTGGTAATCCATCTCATCCTTCTTCTTCAGTTCCCCCTGAAATTGCAAATAGGGAAGGGCCAGCCTATGTTAGTCAAGCAATAGCTAAAATTGTTTCAAGAATTCTGAACGAGAACCACTCAGTTCCTGGCATTTCTGTTCCTTTGAATCAAGAAAGTTCAAATGCTGAAACAAATCCAGATGTCTCTAAGGATGTTGAGACATCAGACAAAGAGAAGAATGCTGACATTGCTCACAAGAAAAGGAAGAAGCCCGAATCCTCTGAGTCTGATGACAGTGCTTGAAGGTTGGTTGTTGTTTGGTGGTGTTGCTGATTGGTGGTGGTGATACCTGGTGGAGTTTGGAAGTGTGTTCAGTTTTTTCTGCTGCTGCTCTTATTACCTTTTTCTGGATGACTGTATAATTTTTATGAACATGTTTCTTTGGCCCATTTGTGGCTAAAGAGGGGGAGAATATTTTGGTACTTACTTAATTAGAAATTCTATTTTTCTGCAGTCATTTCTTTCTGCTGCTATCTATCTCTGATTACTTAGGGTCTTTAGCCAAAAATCTGCCAAAGGGGGAGTTTGTAGTTGTTTAGTTATTGGCTTGCATTTTTGGTAAAACCCAAGTGTATGTGTGAATGTCATGACTGATGTCATAACATTCTAGTTTAGTTTGTACTGATTCATTAGGTACCTTTGCAGAAAAATATTGTCATTCAGGTACTGATGTTTATAAGTGTGTATCTGAGCATTTTACAAAATGATCACATTTTCCTAAATCAGTAGACAGGTTTTTCAGATGTCATAACAGATGTTAAGACATCCTGTTCTGAACTAACAAGTTTGCAGTTTGGTTAATTCTGAGTTTTTTCAGGAAAATGACTCAGTCTTTCCAGAACAGAATCCTGCGTTTTCTTTGGGTTAACCTAGCTCAACCCTAACCTGGTTGATAAAGTCCTGTGACCTAGTCTTAAGGTCAAATGGAATTAACCCTAGCTTTTTGTGGAAACCCTAACTGAAGATGCAACTGCTATATATTCAACAGGGCTGCTGTTTTGAAAGCAATCCCTTTTTGGTCAGAAGATCATTTGTAAACTGTATAGGTTTAATTATTGTACTTCAAGCAATTATCATTGTGATAAGTGACTTGGAATAGGTTTTTAATTGTAAGGGTTGTGTAGCACTCAAAGCTTTGAAGCAAGAGTGTTTGTATTGTTTCTTGACTAAAGCTGTGAAGCAGAGTCAAGTTAGGTGTGTGTATCACTCAAAGCTGTGAAGCAAGAGTGGTTGTGTTGCTTGATTAAAAAGCTATGAAGCTTAATCAAGTGTATGTTTTTGAAGAGTGTCTTCATCAATTCATTAGTCAAATTGTTTTATGTATCACTGCTGTGATTGAGGGGGAGTGAGTAGGAACTCAGGTTTAAGTTGTACTTAGATTGAAATTGCATTGGGTAGGTCTTAAGTGAAGGAGATAAACTGGTTGGTTTATTCCTGAATTAACATCTCTTATAGTGGATTTCCTCCCTGGCTTGGTAGCCCCCAGAGTAGGTGTTGTTGCACACTGAACTGGGTAAACAATTGACTGTGTTCTTTACTGTTTTTGTATTTACTGTCTTATAGAAAGTCAGATACGGTGTCATAACATTAAACGTGACATTGAGTATCTGCAGCCAGAATTTCAGTGTTGACCAAGTTGAGGAGTCTACCATGTATTTCACTGAAGAGAGAATTCTCTGGAATCCTAGAAGTAAGCTCCTTGAGTTGAGGAGGGATTCTCACAAGGTTGACTTGAATTGTTTTCCTGCGAAGGGATTCTATGACCTATAAAACAAGAACAAAGATGAAGATCCAAACCCTTGAAATGGTTAGTGGATGCATATGATGCTTTATGATTTTCATGATGTATGCACAAGCACATGTACAAGCAAGTCACACAAAACCCTAGTTACAAGCTTGCATGAGGTTTCATAGGTAAGTACCCTCTTGAGTTTAGTCGGCTCAAACTTGTCCTATAAATAGTAACCGGGTTCTAAGGCGCTCAATATCACTGGGTTGCTTTCTATGTTCATTGTTTTGGTTTAGCCACTTAACTAGCGACCAAAATATTCCAAGAAAACAACCATCAATGAGTGTAGTATCGAGTATCTACCAACTTCGTACTGCACCAAAGCCGGTCATCTCACTACCCCTAAAAAAGGCCAAGATGGTCAAGTAAGGTTCTAAGAGTTTATTAGTGGTTCATGACATCACTCAGCGGCCTCGTATTCTCTTTGATTGACTCAAAGGCTACCGGTACTCACAAATATGTCGCACTAATATAGCTATTGCTTCAACCGTGTCGGTATACCCCGCACAGTTTCCACAACGTATTGTTATTTACCTATGAATGTTTCCCAAATCCGGGTGGAGGATTTCAAGCCCAAACAAGAGAACCAAATGTAAAGCAATCAAAGCAATCAATATAATCATGCAAAGGGTGATCTAAGCCCTAAGGTTACTCCACTTTTAAAAATAATCCCCAGCAGAGTCGCCAATTCTGTGATACGGTGGGAGTACTGACTTGGGATTTTGCGTTTGTGTTCGCAAATGTTTCGGTTTAGCAAGAGTCACCACCGACTTTTTATTTTATCCTAAGGAAAGGTCAAAAAGCACAGGAAAGACCTTTGAGATGTTTTCTTGGGTTCGGGGAGTAGATTATAGAAAGGGAAGGTATTAGCACCCTTTTTATCCATGGTTATCCATGGGCTCTTAGTTACTTGCTTAGATCACTTGCTTTGCTTTTCAATTGTTTGAAATGGTGCTCTTCAATTGTTTGAAATGGTGCTTTGTGTGTGGTTTTGAAAGATGTTTTGAAAAGAGGCCATCGTTGTGGCAACCTTTGTAATGATTCTTGTTTGAATGTATACAAAGGTGTTTTTGTATTTTGAAAAGTTTTCAATGTTTGAAAGTAGGGTTTTGAAATTTGTGTTGTGAAGTGTATTTTGAAGATAGCAAGGATGTTTTTGCAAGTTTTGATCAAGTAACTAAGAGTTGTCTACCCTATTTACTCAAAGATCTTTCTTATGTTTTTAACCCTTTTAACAGTGTTGTTTCACCATTGTATTTGGTGAACAACCTTGTGTTAGAATGTTAACGGGACATGCACGGGTCATCGTATAGACCATGATAGCAATGGTGTCAAGTATTTTTGGCAATTTTCTTGAGGGACTTGATCATTTTGTTTAGGCAACTCAGATAGCGTCATCGAGGGACTATGATCTTTTGTTTTGTTTTTGTTTTGCCAAAGTACTTGACATGCATACCATGGCCCATTTTTGAAGGCAACAAGTGGATTGAAACCCTAGGGGTGCAAGTGTGCATTGTGTTTGTTTTTCATGCATTGTTATCTTGGATTAGGTCAAGCTATTTGTTGATTTTATTTTGCATACAAAACCCTAAGTTTAATCATGGCATAATTGAAAGCTTAAAGGTGCGAGAATTTAAATTCTACACTATTACAACATGATATAGGGAGGGGGGTACAAATTTGAATTGGGGATTATTTTGCAAGAAATTAAATCCTAAATTATTACAACCAAATTGAATGTATAAGGCATAACAATTAAATGTACAATATTTAAATAAATACAATAAATAAATGTTAGATAAAATGTATTATGCAAAAAAAAGTTTTTATGTATGTAAAAAGTATTTTTTATGTGAAATATAAATAAATAAATAAAAAGTCAATTTTAATTATTTTTGTTTTTTAGGCAAAAACCCTAATTTCTTAAATAAATAGTATTATTTATTATTTACATACAATAATGTATTAATTTGTACAAAAATATAAGTATATTGAAAAAATGGTATTTTTAGTATAAAATATTAATAAAAATAAAAATGTATTATTTTTGTGTTTTTTGTCCTAATTATTTAATAAAATATGTATATATATATGTATTAAATATATTAAGTATATTAAGTGTATATAAAAATAAAATAAATTATTTACAAAATGTATATATTTCAAGAAAATATTTTCAAATATGTATAAAAATAATAAATAAAAATAAAAGTGTTTTTTACATTGTTTTTTTAAATTTAAACAAAGTGAATATAAAATATTTAATGTATTAATACTAGAAATAAATAAAATAAATAAAATAAATACCAAATAAATACAAAATTTTATGAAAATATTTTTCTAAGTATTTTTTATATTAGAAAATAAAATATCAAAATCAGAAATGAAATAAAAATGAAAAAATGACAAATATACAATAAATGGGCCAGGGGGGTGTAAAAAGAAAAGAGGGAGGTGCCAAAAGTAAGCCTGTACAGGCCCAGCCCAGAAACAACTTCATCTTCTTCCTCAGTTCAGAAACACGCGCGTTCTGTGTATCAAATGCTATCTCCTGATTCTGTGCTTTTTTGACAAAACTCATAATATGAAACTTGTAGAGCATCAAACAACGAATCTAACCATATAAAAAACTTAAGCTAACTCTCAAAGACCAGAGAGAATTTCTCTGGCCCTAATTCTTAACCTAGTTTTTTCAGAAAGTTTATGAACAAAATACTCCTAGCACGATTAATATAAATGAAAATTAAGCACATGTATGGTTTCAGGGCTATGAATACAACATCTTTCATTCACAAACCTAAGTCTAACTATTCCTAAATAGAGAGATAGAAGTTCATGAAATACCTGTTTCAGTTGACTTCGAGCTGGACAATGCAGCAACTTCCAAGGATGCTTGAGGTTCTTTTGAGCTTGCCTGAGGTCCACTGAAGCTTTCCCAATGCTTGGTTTGTTTTGAAGTAGCCTGAATCGTGCTATAGAACTCAACCTGCAAAGCTTTCAAACAAAAATGGCAATGTGTGTTAATGGTGTTACAGTTGGCAAAGGAGGTCTGTAATAGTTTAGGTGAGTTGAAGGGAAGGTATTGGAACAAGTTTGAGGCAAAACACACGAGGGAAAGTGGAGATGGAGGTGGTTCTGCAGGGCTTGCCCTGTTTTGCAGAAAAATGGTGTTTTTGTGTACAAGGAGGTTTGAGTGGTGAAGAGCTCGTGTTTATGACTCAAAGGGTTGTGTAAAATGTGTTTGCAATGTTTGTGTAAGCTGACTATGGTTGGTTTTTGAGTTGGGAAGATTTTAGACAAATTTCTTCTTTGTGAAGCAAGAGTGTGTAACTTGTCAATACAGGCCTGTAATCCCTATCTTGTATGCTGCATCCTTTGCCCTTGATACTTGCAATTTGTGGATTTGATCTTGCCTCATAGATATGGCCCCATGCCTCAAATATCTTGGTTTGACATAAAGTATAACTTTTCAAAAATGGCAATATACCTTTTTCTAAATAGGGATTAGTTTTGTATGCAATGTCCAAATGGACAAGATGATGCATTAGCTCAGTGTATTTTCATTCAATTAAGGAGTGTAAAATGGTTTAGAGGCCTGCCAACAAGTACAAAGCATGCTGGTTTGAAAATGAAACTTGTATGAACATGTATTGGCCATGGATCAAAGTGAGTTTTTGCCAACTTCAAGAATTCGATTCTCCCTAACCACAAAGGTGTTTGAGGAGTTCTTGGACAATTTGGAAATCTTGCAACATGTACTATAATCCATCTTTGAAATGCAACTTGAAACTCCAAGTGGAACTATGTTAAAAATAGCCAAGAAGATGGGTCAAAATCCTGCCTAAACTAGGGCAAAATTTCTCTAAGTTAAAAGTTTTAGATACCCTTGTTCCAAAAATCATAACTTGAGATCCAAGCTTCTTTTGAGAAAACTTTGTGAATCAAAGTTGTATACTTTGTGATGGACTACAACTTTCATGTTGTAAGTTTTGTTTGAATCCATTTGCATCTTGGTGAAAAAATGGGACAAAGTTAGGAAAAAATAAGAAAATTTTATAACTTAGAAAATTTCTAAGTTATGAAAATTTTCCATTTTAAACCCTAATTTGCATTTTTGGGTTTCTTGATGAACAAGTTTCATAATTTGACATGTCTTGATGAAAAGTGGCCCTTGGCACTTGATTTTTACCAAAAAGTCAAAGTTTGACTTTTTAGTATACAGTTAAATTTTGATCAGTTGACTGAAAAATTCATCTGCCAATCCTATGCATTTGAGATCTTTTGAATTTGTTGAATGGGTCAAGACAATGACATTGAGTCCTTGAGTCCATGGCTGAGCTTGATTTGCCATTGGCTAGGTCAAACAGTCAAAAATTGCCTTTGTACAGTCAAAACCCTAAAAATGACCATTTTGCCCTTTTGGTGATCTGATCAAATTTCTTGTGTAATTTTGATCCAAACTTGATCAAATGGTCCATATGAGTTCATAATGTTGATGTGGGTCAAATTTCATGAGGTTTGACTGTTAATTAGCCACAGTTGAATTTTTCCCCAATACAGCTGATTTCTACGTCAACTGTCTAATTGACTGGGCAAAAATTTGAATCAAGGCTTGAAACTTGGTATGGACAACTTGTGAGTCCAAAATGAAGTATGAAAGTAACTTTGGGCATTGTGGGTCAAAACATCACTGTGCAAGCTCAAACCCTAATTTAGGTCAACAGTGCAAGGAGGTGTCTTGAGCAGAGCAAACCCTAGCTTGATCTTGAATTCCAAGAGTCTTGTGATGAGAAATGTTGATGAAATGAGAGGGAAAATTTTGGGGTACAACACCAGGCCCAAAACTTCTAACCTTCTACTTTCCTACTAACATTTTCTCTCTTGCAGCGTATCAGAGTAAGAACTTTCGTTCCTCCTCGTTCCAGCAATGTGCTGATTCTGACTCCATTTCCTTGTTTATCTTATTTTTTGCTTTTAATAACCAAAAACTCCAAAAATATTTCATATTCACATATTTTATTTCATTTAGAATAAAAAGGTCAAAATATTTTATTAAGTAAATTAATTTTTTTTAACAAAAAAACAAAACAAGTCCATTTCAATTTTTGTACAATATTCAATATGGTTGTAATAGATAATTAGGATTTTAATTTCTTGCAATCCCCATTTGTGAATTTGTAAGCCTCATCCCCTATTGATGTAATAGCTTAGTATTTTACTTTTTCGCATTTTTATTGCTTTCATATATTGATAGTAATTAGGTGTGTATGGCAAGATAAAACCAACCAATAGAAAACCATAATGCAAGACAAATAAAGCATGAAAAAAAACCCACTTGCACACCCTTGCACCTCTAGGGTTAACTCCACTTGTTGCCTTGATAAATAAATGATCATAATATGCATGTAAGACGTCTTAGCAAAAAAAAAACAAAATAGAATATCATAGTCCCCCGATGACGCTACGAAGGTTGCCTTATGAATGATCTTAGTCCCTTAAAGAAAATGCTAAGATATCTTACAACATTGTTATTCATGACTATACGATGGCCCTCTCCTGTTCCTTTTACATCCAAAGATAGGGTTACTTATCAAATTAATGGTAAGATAACAATGTCAAAGGAAAGAGGAAATAAACAAGAAAGACTTTTGAGTTGGTAGAATGTTCCTAGTTGCTTGCTCACTTTCAAACCAAAACATCCTTGCTATTTTCAAAACAAACATCAACACTTTTAAAACATCTTTCAAACTTGAAAATATTTTCAAAAGATCAACACTTTGTATACATTCTTACGAATGAGAATCATTACAAAGTTTGCCTAAACGATGGCTCCTTTTCAAAATACTTTCAAAAAACCACACAAAGCATATTTTCAAACAAAAGCAAGTGATCTAGCAAGTAATTAAGAGACCATGGAAAACCATGGATGAAAAGGGTGGTAATACCTTCCCTTTTCACAATCTACCCCCCGAACTCAAGAAATAATCTCAAAGGTATTTCCTGTGCTTTTTCACCTTTCCTTTTGGATAAAAGAAAAGTCGGTGGCGACACTTACTAAACCGCAACATTTACAATCAAACGCAAAACAACCAAGTTAGTTCAACCACCGTATCATAGACCCGTTGCACCATTGCTTTACCTTCCCCAATTACCAGCTTGTACCAACTATGGAAGAGTTCTCTCAGCTCTTGGGAACTCCTATCCTCGATCAACTACCTTTCAACAGTACCAAAAGAGACCCAAGCTCTGAAGAGGTTTCCCAAGCTTTGCACTTGCAACAATCCGATGTCACCGCTAATTGGGAAACAAGAAGTGGTGTCAAAGGCTTCTTAGCCAAGTTATTATTGGAAAAATCTCAATCCTGTTGGAACAACCTGGATTTTCAAGCTTTCAAAGAAATTTTGGCTCTTCTCATCTATGGGTTGGTACTATTTCAAAATCCTGACCAACTTATAGATGTGAATGCTGTCAAAATATTTTTATCTCACAATCCAGTGCCTACTTTATTGAGAGATATCTTGCATTTTCTCTACAGTCACACCATGAGGAAAAGAGGAACCCTCATGTGTTGTACTCCTATGTTGGCTAAATGGTATGTTTCGCATCTTCCCCGATCCGTTGTGAAGAATGAGCAAGATTTGAGGTGGTCCAACAGGCTGATGTCACTCAGGCATTCAGATATCTACTAGTGTTCTCGATCCTTGGAGGACATTACTATCATCGAACATTGTGGGGAATTCCATAATGTTCCTTTTCTTGGAATTATGGGAGGCATCACTTATGACCCTTGCTTAGCTCTACGACAGTTTGGGTACGCACGATGAGATGGTCCACATGACGTGCTCATCGAAGGTGTAGTGTTCGACTATGAAAGTGACAATCAAGATTGCCGCCAGAGGTTCATACGAGCCTGGAGGACGGTAAATAAGGTGGACAGTAGGATATTGGGGAACAATAATTCCATTCCCCTTGAGCCTTACCTTAGGTGGGTACGGGCTCGCGCTCAGAGTCTCGCAGTGCCTTACCCCTCCATTCTCCCAGTTATCATAGAACCTGTTGTAGAAGGAGATGCCCCATACACTATCCTTCATCCTAACATACCCACCTCTATTGAAGACATGCAAAGGGATTAGATACAGCTTAAGGAGGAGCGGGACACTTTCGAAGCCCAATTCTACGCCAGCAAGAAGAAAGTTCTGGAACTCACCAAGCAGCTTCATGAGGAGCAGAGTCTGAACGCCTACATCGCACCAAAGAGGATGCGTTCAACTTTTTTGTCTTAGAGTTTTGTATTTTATTTCTTTCATTGTATACCCAAAGAGGCATGATGTACTCAAACTTGGATTTATTAATATAACGTGTGTTTCCTTTTTTGTCTAAACAAATTTAAATCTCTAATTTCCTTGAAATCATTTGCATATGCATCTTCATTCATCATAACACAAATAGGTTTCTTACAACAGGTCTCCTTATCTTTCTACTGTTTATTTTAGTGAGATAGATATTGAATAAACATTAAAAGATCTCCAGGCGCAGAACGCCCAGTTTCAACAAATGTTCTTGACTCTGGAAAAAGGACAAGATGAGTTGAAAACCCTGTTGATCAAAGAAAAGAAGAAGAAAGCGAAGAAATCAACCAGTGTTTTGAAACTAGGAAGAAGGTTCAAAGGACCAGCTAGATGGACTCTAGACTTTGCAACATCATCGGGTGAAAGGGATAATCAAGAAGGGCAAAACAAGGAAGTGACTAACCCTCCAGAATCTGAAGAGGAAGAAGAGGCTGACTACTCTGAAGAGCAGTATCCTCCAGCTGACGACAAGTAGAAACAATTGGAAGATCGCCTCAATGCTATGGAGATCCAGAAGGTACCCGGGTTGGATTTTGAGGAGCTAGGACTTGTCTCAGGAGTTGTCATACCGCAAAAATTCAAGGTCCCCACTTTCGCTAAATATGGCGGTGTCTCTTGTCCAAAGCTGCATTTGAGATCATACGTCAGGAAAATTCAACCCCATACTGCGGATAGGAATCTATGGGTGGATTTCTTCCAAGAAAGCTTGTCAAGAACGCAGTTGGATTAGTTCTATCAGTTGGAAGGGACCAACATCCACAATTGGGAAGATTTGGCAGCCACTTTTTACAAGAAATACCAGTATAATGCTGACTTAGCTCCAACACGGACACAGTTGCAAGGCATGTCTATGAGTATAGGTGAAGGTTTCAAGACATATGCTCAAAAATGGCGGGATCTCGCGGGAAGGGTCCAACCCACTCTATCTGACAGAGAATTGGTGGATATGTTCTTAGGCACGCTATCTGATCCATTCTTCAAACACCTGATCGGAAGTTCCTCGGCTGGGTTTACTAAATTAATCATGACCGGTGAACGGGTAGAAGCATGTATAAAAAGTGGAAAAAATTGAAAGAGATGCATCCTCGAGCGTGATAAAGAAGCCCTTTACCGGAAAGAATGAGGTCAGTGTTGCATATGACCATAGGAATCAGGACAAAACTGAACGTCGTCCAGCGGTAGGGGCTGTCATAATCTCTAAGCCTGCACCTACTCAAGAAAGGAACAATTAGTCTAGAACGGAAAGGCCGGTAAGACAGTTTACCCAAATAAATATGACGATGTCTCAAGTCTTGCTGCATTTGTTGAAATCATATCTGGTGACCTTGCGGGAAGCTCTGAAGAATCCCAACACTGCCTCTCCCCGTTATAACCCAAATGCTCGTTGTACTTACCATTCAGAAAGTCCAGGTCATGATACAAACGACTGTTGGGCTTTAAAAAACAAGGTGCAAGACCTTCTCGAGGCAGAGGAAATTGAATTTGACGCTCATGAGATCCCAAATGTTATCACCGCTCCTATGCCCAAGCACGGTCGTGGTGTTAACACTATTGAAGATGATGTGTTTGTTGTTGTCGTTGATGAACTTGTTACTCCTCTCCTAACCATCAAAAGGAACCTGTTGAAGGCCGATTTATTTTCAGGCTGTGGCGAAGGCTGCCACCTCTGTTTATCCCTACCGACTGGTTGTCATTTATTGAAGGCAGGTGTCCAGCGCTTGATGGATGACAAAGATATTTTTTTTGAAAAGACTCTCGTTCCAACCATTACTTACAAGGATGTTTCAATAATAACCATTTCCGCCAATCCTCCCAGGGTCTCCACCAAAAGACCCGTTAGGATTACATCTGTTCCAAAGGTGACTCCATTGATAATTATTATGCCATGGCCAATCCCGTACTCCTCAGACAAAATTGTTCCCTGGAACTATGGGGGTGACGTCTACTACCACATCGTCAAGCAAGAATGGCTGGCTATTGAAGACCCGGTTTTTGAGAAGGTGACCCCGACATCGGCAACATTGTGGGAACCAACAAAATAACCAGAAGTGGAAGAGTGTTCTCCCCTGAGATTGCTCCTCCAAAAACTGTTATCGGTCCTGTGATCATTCTTGCTTTTGTTCCTGCTGATACTACTACTACAGTTCCTGTGGTTACCCCTGCTGACACCCCTTTCACCGAGTCGACCGAGACTCGGGGCAAAGGAATTTTGGTTGAACCTGTCCGGATAAAGGCGCAGTCAGCATCTATCCCAGAGGCTTCCAAGAAGGAGATGGAAGAAATTTTGAAAATTATAAAGAGAAGCGACTACAATGTAGTCGAACAACTAGGGAAGACCCCTTCAAAGATTTCTATGCTAGATTTATTGTTGTTCTCTGAAGCTCATGCGAAGGCCTTGGTGAAATTTCTTAAAACCGTCCATGTGCCACAGGAAACCTCTGCTGACCAATTTGAAGATTGTGTGGCCAGTTTGATAGCTGATAACAATTTGGGCTTTTCTGATGCTGATCTGACACCTAGAGGGAGGAAACACAATGAGGCGTTGCATGTCTCTGTCGAATGTAGGGGCACTACTTTGGCCCATGTCCTGGTAGATACTGGTTCATCATTGGATTCATGACGCCGGTGCTGTCACCTCTACATTACATCAGATGTTGAAGTACCCAATCAAGGGAAAAATCATCATTGTCCATGGAGAGGAGGAATATATGGTCAGTCACCTAAACTCTTTCAGATATGTGGAAATGGATGGTGAATTCATCGAAAATCCGTGTCAGCATTTCTAGGAAGTCCCATAAATAGTTGCGGTAACCAAGACTGTTTCCAAAGTTCCGAGGATTACCAGACCTCCGTTGAAGATGGCTTCTCTGAAAGATACCAAGGCATAAGTTGAAGAAGGTGGGTGTACTGTTAGAACAAAGTTTGAATCTACTACCCTAAGTTTAAGTTTTGATGATAACAAAATGAAAGGATATATTAATTATGTGAATCATTTAAGAACTATTTGCTACCTAAAATATTACGTTCTGTTTTGCAGAAACTCTGATAGGTATCAGCAAGAGCACACCTAATCAGCATCAGAATATTGGTTCTTAACATCAGCATCAGAAGATGCTATATCAGAATACCAGATTCAGAAGAATAATTCACGTGTATGCTGAAGCTTGATGAACAGAACTGCACTCAACACTCTGATAAAGACAACAACAGTTCATCAGCACTTAAGCAGAGTCAGAATGAAGCCAAGCCAGAACACGCTTTAAGTTGCAACGGTACTGTGCATTGAAAGCAAATTATTACCAACGGCATCATTCCAGACAAGATCTGCTCAATAAGGAAAGTTTGTTATTGGCATTGAATCAAGATTATTGCTCCAACGTTCAACAATCTCAGTGCTATATAAACAAGACAATGAAGATTGAATTGGATAATGCTCTACATCATATTACACGCCTAAAAGCTAATCATCATCTTTCTTCTTTCAGTTTGCTAAACGCTTCACAATTCCTCACTCAGTATTTTAGCAATCTAGTTTCATAAGCTTAAATTGTGTAACATCACAGTTGTGATACAGTTTTGTAGAAAACATTCACACACCTAGATTTATCTTCTTTGTAAGAAAGTGTTTCCTTGACAAACCGGATTGTGGTTTGCATCAAGAAGGCTTTAGCAGTTGTTAAAGCAGATTGTAATATTCAGTTGAATATAGTGGATTAAGACCTCGTTGGAGAGAGGCGAAATCACCTTGACGGGTGGACTGGAGTAGTTTGAGATCAAACGAACCAGGATAAAAATATCTTGTTCATTGCATTGATTTTCAGTTTTACAATTCAACCCCCCTTCTTGTGTTTTTCACTTCTTCAATTGGCATCAAAGCGCCTGGTTCTGAGCTAAAACACCTAACCGTGTCAGTACAAGATCCAGCGTCAGAAAAACACAATGGTAGGAAATTATTCTCACACCAGCAATGACAACCATGAGGACAGAGATAGATTCAGCGGGAAACCTCCAGTCTTTGATGGAGAAAACTTTGATTACTGGAAAGACAGAATTGAAAGCTTCTTTCTGGCACATGATGCTGATCTGTGGGATATGGTGACAGATGGATACACGCACCCTGTGAATGCAAGCGGTCAGAAGATTGATAGAAAAACAATGACTGACCAACAAAAGCGTGACTTCAAGAATCACCACAAGGCCAGAACCATCCTTCTCAGCGCCATCTCGTATGCTGAATATGAAAAGATCTCCAACAGAGACACAACAAAGAACATATTTGACTCACTTAGAATGACGCATGAGGGCAACGTTCAGGTCAAAGAAACTAAAGCTCTGGCGCTCATTCAGAAGTATGAGGCGTTCAAAATGGAAGAAAGTGAATCCATTGAAACAATGTTCTCAAGATTCCAGATTCTGGTAGCTGGTCTCAAGGTTCTGGACAAAGGTTACTCTACTGCTGATCACGTCAAGAAAATCATCAGAAGTTTATCCAAGCAGTGGAGGCCAATGGTTACAGCTCTGAAGCTAGCAAAAGATCTCAACAAAATTTCTCTGGAGGAACTTATCAGCTCCCTCAGAAGTCATGAGATAGAACTAGAAGCTGATGAACCCCAGAAGCAAGGTAAGCCTTTAGCATTAAAATCTAACAAAAAATCTGAGTCTTAAGTTTTGCAGGCATTTGAAGAAACATCTGATGGATCCTCATCAGAAGAAGACGAACTCTCCCTCCTCTCCAGAAGAGTGAATCAACTGTGGAAGCAGAGGCAAAGGAAGTTCAAGAATCCCAGAAGATCTGATCAGAACGAGTCTTCTTCCAGATACAGAAGGACAGATTCTTCCTCTGGATACAGAAGATCTGAAGGCTCCTCAGGTAGCATAAAGCCAAACACCAAGGACATCATCTGCTATGAGTGCAATGAGCAAGGACACTACAAGAGTGACTGCCCAAAGCTTCAGAGGGAAAAGCCCAAACAGAAGTTTGGAAGAGAAAAGAAGAAAAGTCTCATGGCTACATGGGATGACTCTGACTAGTCTGAAGCTGACTCAGAATCAGATGATGACAGAGCAAACATAGATCTCATGGCCAACATTTCAGAAGATAGTGAAGCTTCTGAATCAGACTCAGAATCAGATACTGAAGAGGTATTTCCTAACTTTGCTGTTAATTTTACCAAGGCTGAACTTGCTGAAAGCCTTAATGAAATCCTGGAAAGGTATCAGCAGATTAGAGTTAAATTCAGAGACCTGAAAAGGAATCTTGAATCTGACTCTAATAAGACTGAGAGTCTTAAATTGGAGAATTCTGAGCTGAGAATTAAAATTTCAAAATTAGAAAATACTTTACAAAACTCTCAGAAGGAACCAATTTCTGAAACTCTCAGCAACGCTGATGAGATCATCAAGGAGTATGATCACAGTTTCCAGAAGTTCCTTTCTAAAAGCATAGATAGAAGCAAAATGGCTTCAATGATCTATGGAGTTAGCAGAAACGGCAGGAAGGGAATAGGATACCAAGGTAAGGTTCCTACACCAAAGAATGTCATGGACTTAACCATTAAACACACTCCTCTGAATTCACATTTTGCGTATGGTCACACACATGATATTAAATACACTAGCAGTAAGTACTCTGTGAAACCAAAATTCAACCAGAGTTTTGGTAAATCTAACAAATCAGGACCCAAGAAAATCTGGGTACCTAAGGATAAAATAATACATGTTGCAGATATCTTTAGCAGCAAGTCAGAAACACCAGTCATGGTACCTGGACTCTGGCTGCTCGCGACACATGACGGGAAGAAGGCATATGTTCCAAAGCCTGGAACTTAAGCCTGGAGGCCACGTTGGCTTTGGAGGCAATCAGAGGGGAAAGATAATTGGCTCTGGAACTGTAGGTAATGGAAATCTTCCCTCTATTAATAATGTTCTTCTAGTAGATGGATTAATGCATAATCTGTTATCCATAAGTCAATTAAGTGATAACGGTTATGATATAATCTTTAATCAAAAATCATGTAAAGCTGTTAGTCAGAAAGATGGGACTATCCTGTTTAATGGAAAGAGGAAAAACAACATTTACAAAATCAAACTTTCTGAACTGAAAAGTCAGAATGTAAAGTGCCTTCTGTCTGTTAACAACGAGCAGTGGATCTGGCACAGAAGATTTGGGCATGTTAGTATGAGAAGAATATCTCAGATTAACAAACTCAATCTGGTCAGAGGACTTCCTAATTTGAAGTTCAATTCAGATGCTCTGTGTGAAGCATGTCAGAAAGGCAAGTTTGCAAAACCTTCTTTTAAATCTAAAAATGTTGTTTCTACCTCTAAGCCATTAGAACTTCTGCACATTGACTTATTTAGACCAGTTAAAACTGATTCAGTCAGTGGCAAGAAGTATGGGTTAGTAATCGTAGATGACTATAGCAGATGGACATGGGTAAAGTTCTTAAGACACAAGGACGAGTCACACTCTGTGTTTGTTACCTTCTGTAACCAAGTTCAGAATGAAAAGGATCTTAGAATAGTTAAAGTCAGAAGTGATCATGGTGGAGAATTTGAAAACAAAGATTTTGAGTCATTCTTTAATGACAGAGGCATTCTGCATGATTTCTCTTGTCCTAGAACTCCCCAACAAAATGGAGTTGTAGAACGAAAGAACAGAACATTGCAAGAAATGGCCAGAACCATGATCAATGAGACAAACGTTGCTAAGATCTTCTGGGCAGAGGCAATAAACACAGCGTGCTACATTCAGAATAGAATCTCAATAAGACCTATTTTGGAAAAGACTCCATATGAATTGTGGAAGAACAGAAAGCCCAACATTTCATATTTTCATCCATTTGGATGTACCTGCTTTATGTTAAATACAAAGAATTATTTGAACAAGTTTGACTCTAAAGCACAGAAGTGTATTATGTTAGGATACTCTGAACGCTCAAGAGGGTACAGAGTATACAATACAGAAACACAGATTGTGGAAGAATCAATCAGTGTTTGTTTTGATGATAAGCTTGACTCTGAAAAGTCAAAGCAGAATGAAGTTTTTGCAGGTATGGAAATTGAATTTACAGGTTCTGAAGACAAGTCATCAGAAGCTCTCAACACAGACACTCCTTCAACATCTGAAAGGAGCACTGCTAGCAATCCTACAACAACTGCTGATCAACCTCAGAAGAGATTACCCAGAAGCAGCTTGGATCACCCAGAAGAGACTATCTTAGGAAGAAAGGAAGATCCAATTAGAACAAGAGCAAGCTTCAGAAACTCTGAAGAAACCCTCATGGGACTTGTATCTCTGATTGAACCTTCTTCTATTGATGAAGCACTTCTGGATAATGACTGGATTCTGGCAATGCAAGAAGAGCTGAATCAATTCACCAGAAATGACATATGGGATCTTGTTCCCAGACCAAAAGGATTCAACGTCATTGGAACAAGATGGGTGTTCAGAAACAAGCTAAATGAACAAGGTGAAGTCATGAGAAACAAAGCACGACTGGTTGCACAAGGTTATAGTCAGCAAGAGGGGTTAGACTATACAGAAACCTTTGCTCCAGTCGCCAGGTTAGAATCTATCAGACTTTTAATTTCATTTGCTGTTAATAGAGGCATCACTCTGTATCAGATGGATGTCAAGAGTGCATTCTTAAATGGTTATATAGAAGAAGAGGTTTATATGCACCAACCCCCTGGGTTTGAAAATACAAAACATCCAGAACATGTTTTTAAACTAAAGAAGTCACTATATGGTCTGAAACAAGCTCCCAGAGCATGGTATGAAAGACTAAGTAACTTTCTGTTAGAAAATGAATTCACCAGAGGGAAGGTGGACACTACCTTATTCTGTAAATCAGTTAAGAATGACATCTTAGTCTGTCAAATTTATCTTGATGATATTATTTTTGGTTCTACTAATCCTTCTCTTGGAAGAAAATTTGCTAAGTGTATGCAGGCAGAATTTGAGATGAGCCTCATGGGGGAACTGAAATTCTTTCTAGGAATTCAGATCAATCAAACTCCAGAGGGAACTTACATTCATCAGAGCAAATACATCAGAGATCTTCTGAAGAAATTTGACCTCTCAGAATGTAAACCATCAAAGATTCCAATGCATCCCACGTGCATTCTGGAAAGAGAAGAGGTAAGAAAAAAGGTAGAACAAAAAGTCTACAGAGGTATGATTGGTTCTCTCCTTTATCTGACAGCTTCAAGACCTGATATATTATTCAGCGTATGTATTTGTGCTAGATTCCAATCAGATCCTAGAGAATCTCACTTAACAGCTGTTAAGCGAATTTTCAAGTATCTGAAAGGTACTACTAATCTGGGTTTGTTTTATAGAAAATCTAGTGATTACAGTTTAGTAGGCTACTGCGATGCTGACTTTGCTGGAGACAGAGTAGAGCATAAAAGTACTTCTGGAAGCTGCCAGTTTCTGGGAGAAAATCTGATCTCTTGGTCCAGCAAAAGGCAATCAACAATTGCATTATCAACAGCAGAAGTTGAGTACATAGCAGCAGCAGGATGTAGCACACAAATGCTCTGGATGAAAAGTCAGCTTGAAGACTTCCAGATTTTTGAGAGTAACATCCCTATACTCTGTGATAATACTTCTGCTATTTGCTTAAGTAAGAATCCCATTTTACATTCTAGAGCTAAGCATATAGAAATAAAACATCACTTCATTAGGGACTATATTCAGAAAGGAATTTTGAATTTAAAATTTATAGATACAGACCATCAATGGGCTGATATCTTCACTAAACCCCTTTCTGAAGATAGGTTCAATTTCTTTCTGAAACATCTCAGCATGAAAATCTGCCCAGAGTGAAAATGTTTTAATTCCATATATTTATCTTCAGAATGTATTTGTTTTACTGTGAACTTCTGATCAATCTCTTTTCAGAAAGATAGAACATGCAGATTGTATCAGATGCTAGTCTAAAGATCTGAGAGTCTAAGCTCAAGGATAGACGTGCTGATCACTAAATCAAACAAGTGTCATCCAATCATCAGCAAATCTCTGAAGCAGAACGTGTGCACGCTTCTGAGAAGGCAAAACGCTGATTGGGTGCATTGAGACGCATGTCTGGTAACCGTTTTAAGTATCTTTCTCAAATCCCCCAAAATCAGCAAGCATTAATTGAAAGTAATCATGTTTTTTAAAACGTAATCATGATTTTATTTCTCTTTCTTGAAAATGTTTACATCTGTTCCAAAGGTGACTCCATTGATAATTACTATGCCATGGCCAATCCCGTACTCCTCAGACAAAATTGTTCCCTGGAACTATGGGGGTGACGTCTACTACCACAGCGTCAAGCAAGAATGGCTGGCTATTGAAGACCCGGTTTTTGAGAAGGTGACCCCGACATCGGAAACATTGTGGGAACCAACAAAATAACCAGAAGTGGAAGAGTGTTCTCCCCTGAGATTGCTCCTCCGAAAACTGTTATCGGTCCTGTGATCATTCCTGCTTTTGTTCCTGCGGATACTACTACCACAGTTCCTGTGGTTACCCCTGCTGACACCCCTTTCACCGAGTCGACCGAGACTCGGGGCAAAGGAATTTTGGTTGAACCTGTCCGGATGAAGGCGTAGTCAGCATCTATCCCAGAGGCTTCCAAGAAGGAGATGGAAGAAATTTTGAAAATTATAAAGAGAAGCGACTACAATGTAGTCGAACAACTAGGGAAGACCCCTTCAAAGATTTCTATGCTAGATTTATTGTTGTTCTATGAAGCTCATGCGAAGGCCTTGGTGAAATTTCTTAAAACCGTCCATGTGCCACAGGAAACCTCTGCTGACCAATTTGAAGATTGTGTGGCCAGTTTGACAGCTGATAACAATTTGGGCTTTTCTGATGCTGATCTGACACCTAGAGGGAGGAAACACAATGAGGCGTTGCATGTCTCTGTCGAATGTAGGGGCACTACTTTGGCCCATGTCCTGGTAGATACTGGTTCATCATTGAATGTGCTGCCTAAAAAGGCCCTGGATAGACTAGATTGTGAAGGTTTGACCTTAAAACCCAGCAACATAGTGGTAAGGCCCTTCGACGGTTCGAAGAGAATGATGCACGGGGAGGTGGACATCCCCATTAAAGTTAGAACTCAGACCTTTGATTCAACTTTATATGTGATGGATATTCTCCCTTCCTATTCCTGTTTATTAGGCCGACCTTGGATTCATGACGTCGGTGCTGTCACCTCTACATTACATCAGATGTTGAAGTACCCAATCAAGGGAAAAATCATCATTGTCCATGGAGAGGAGGAATATATGGTCAGTCACCTAAACTCTTTCAGATATGTGGAAATGGATGGTGAATTCATCGAAAATCTTTGTCAGCATTTCTAGGAAGTCCCATAAATAGTTGCGGTAACCAAGACTGTTTCCAAAGTTCCGAGGATTACCAGACCTCCGTTGAAGATGGCTTCTCTGAAAGATACCAAGGCATAAGTCGAAGAAGGTGGGTGTACTGTTAGAACAAAGTTTGAATCTACTACCCTAAGTTTAAGTTTTGATGATAACAAAATGAAAGGATATATTAATTATGTGAATCATTTAAGAACTATTTGCTACCTAAAATATTACGTTCTGTTTTGCAGAAAATATGATAGGTATCAGCAAGAGCACACCTAATCAGCATCAGAATATTGGTTCTTAACATCAGCATCAGAAGATGCTATATCAGAATACCAGATTCAGAAGAATAATTCACGTGTATGCTGAAGCTTGATGAACAGAACTACGCTCAACACTCTAATAAAGACAACAACAGTTCATCAGCACTTAAGCAGAGTCAGAATGAAGCCAAGCCAGAATACGCTTTAAGTTGCAACGGTACTGTGCATTGAAAGCAAATTATTACCAACAGCATCATTCCAGACAAGATCTGTTCAATAAGGAAAGTTTGTTATTGGCATTGAATCAAGATTATTGCTCCAACGTTCAACAATCTCAGTGCTATATAAACAAGACAATGAAGATTGAATTGGCTAATGCTCTACATCATATTAGACGCCTAAAAGCTAATCATCATCTTTCTTCTTTCAGTTTGCTAAACGCTTCACAATTCCTCACTCAGTATTTTAGCAATCTAGTTTCATAAGCTTAAATTGTGTAACATCACAGTTGTGATACAGTTTTGTAGAAAACATTCACACACCTAGATTTATCTTCTTTGTAAGAAAGTGTTTCCTTGACAAACTGGATTGTGGTTTGCATCAAGAAGGCTTTAGAAGTTGTTAAAGCAGATTGTAATATTCAGTTGAATATAGTGGATTAAGACCTCGTTGGAGAGAGGCGAAATCACCTTGACGGGTGGACTGGAGTAGTTTGAGATCAAATGAACCAGGATAAAAATATCTTGTTCATTGCATTGATTTTCAATTTTACAATTCAACCCCCGTTCTTGTGTTTTTCACTTCTTCATGTACCATTTGGGGCCAACTCCCAGATATTCCCTACAAATTTGACAAATTTGGTTTGAGTTTTACTTCAAGAGCCCAAAAAGTTATTCGTCGTGCTCGTGCCGGGGAACCACCTTTGCAGATCAGCAACCACAGAGTCAACACAATGGAAAATAGTGATGACAATTGTGACCTGGAAGAATGGATTTTTCAAACTATCAGTAGAGGACTCAACAACTGGGAAGCCAAAGAATTTGTCCCTATTACTTTTATCCAACAATAATTGTCTTTAAATTTTTGTCTAACTTGTAATAATTAAACAATTTAGACTTTAAAACCTTGTGTCTTACCAGAGGCACAACGGTCCATTTCTGAGGGTTGTTACTTCATTTTCATATGTCATCAATGAATCATGGACGTTTTTGCATGCAAATTTTACGCTCTTTATTCTTCTTTTTTCTATGTTTTTATTTTTTTCAAAGATAGCTATGCTCTTACACACACTCACATATCAAAATGCATATCCACATCCACTCAGGACCCCATGGGTAATGATTCTGCTATGGCCTATTGTGACTTTGAAAATCCGATCTACCAAGACGAAGACGAAGGTGTGGAAGATTATGAGGTGCCAGGGGAACTAGCCAGGTTACTACAACAGGAGTAAAGGACCATACATCCCCATGAAGAACCGGTTGACACAGTTAACTTAGGTACTGAAGAGGTCAAGAAAGAAGTGAAGGTAGGTGCCAATCGGGAACCTAGTGTCAAGAAGAACTTAACTCAGTTACTACATGACTATGTTGAGGTCTTTTCCTGGTTATACGAAGACATGCCAGGACTTGACGCTGATATCGTGGTCCATCATCTACCGACAAAAGAAAACTGCCCTCCGGTAAAATAGAAAGTCTGTCGCATGCGGCCAGAAATGTCAGAGAAGATCAAGACTGAAGTCATGAAACAGTTCAACATCAGATTCTTAGTTGTCACCTCCTATCCACAATGGGTCACCAATGTTGTTCTAGTGCCTTAAAAGGACGGTAAAGTATGCATGTGTGTGGATTATAGAGATTTGAATAGGGCAAGCCCTAAGGATGATTTCCCGCTTCCCCATATCGATATTCTGGTTGACAATACCGCACATCATAAAGTATTCTCCTTCATGGATGGTTTCTCTGGGTATAATCAAATTAAAATGGCACCTGAGGACATGGAGAAAATAACCTTTGTCACACAGTGGGGCACGTTCTGTTACAAAGTTATGCCATTCGGGTTGAAAAACACTGGGGAAACTTATCAGCGCGCCATGATAGCTCTATTTCATGATATGATCCATCACGAGATAGAGGTCTATGTGGATGACATGATATCCAGATCTCAAACTGAAGAGGGACATCTTGACCATTTGCAGAAACTGTTTGAAAGGCTAAAGAAATACAAGCTAAGGTTGAACCCGAGTAAATGCACATTTGGAGTGAGGTCCGGTAAACTCCTAGGCTTCATCGTCAGCGGTAAAGGTATCAAAGTGGGCCCTGTAAAGGTAAAATCAATACAAGAAATGCCAGTTCCTTGCATCGAGAAGGAAGTCAGTATTCTTAGGACAGCTAAACTACATCGCTAGATTCATTTCTCACCTAACTGCTACTTGTGAACCAATCTTCGAATTACTGAAGAAAGATCAAGTGTTGGATTGGAACAACGACTGCCGGGCTGCCTTTGATAGGATCAAAGAGTACCTTCAAGAGCCTCCTATTTTGATGCCTCCAGTCGAGGGAAGACCTTTGATCATGTATCTAATTGTCTTGTAAAATTCAATGGGGTGTGTGATGGGGCAGCATGACGAGACTGGCTGAAAAGAGCATGCAATATACTACATGAGCAAAAATTTTACCGATTGTAAAACCAGATATTCACTGCTCGAGAAAACTTGATGCACTCTGGCATGGGCTGCTCGCCGGCTAAGACAGTATATGTTGACCCATACTACCTTGTTGATATCCAATATGGATCCAATTAAATACATATTCGAGATGCCCGCCCTCTTTGGAAGAATAGAAAGATGGAAGATGATCTTGACTGAACACGACATTCAATACACTACCCAAAAAGCAAGAAAGGGCAGTGTGCTAGCCGATCACCTTGCTCATCATGCTGTAGATGACTACCAGTCCATGAAATTCGAGTTCCCAGATGAATACATCATGTTGGTAAACAATTGTGAAGAACTCAGACCATATGACGGACCTGAACAAGGATCTCAATGGATCTTGGTTTTTGATGGAGCTTCTAACACACTCGGCAATGGCATATGTGTTATGATCATATCCCCTGAAGGATGTCATACTCACTTCACTGCAAGACTTTGTTTCCACTGTACCAATAATATGGCGGAATATGATGCGTGTATTATCGGTCTCAAAGCCGCCATAGATTTGGGAATCAAGTCCTTAAGGGTATTTGGAGATTCAGTCTTAGTCATCAGTCAGATCAAGGGAGAATGGGACACAAAGCACCCTAATCTCATCCCCTACAAAGAACATGTGTTGAAATTAATCCCACATTTTAAGGAAATTACCTTTGAGCATTTTCCACGAGAGAAAAATCAACTAGCGGACGCGCTAGCCACTAGTCATCCATGTTTAAAATCAAGTGGGATAACGAGGCTCCCTAGATCACCATTGAGCAGATGAATGAACCAGCTTACTGTCACGAGATCGATACTGAAGAAGTAGTGGACAAGCCTTGGTTCTATGAAGTTAGGAGGTATCTCGAGGCCCAAGAGTATCCGGACGTAGCTTCGGTCAATGATAATAAGTTCTTGAGAAGATTTTCTGCTAAATTCTTCCTCAGTAATGGAATCCTCTATAAACGCAACCACGAATCTACTTTGCTTCGTTGCGTAGACCAGAGTGAGGAAGAAAAGATAATGGCTGATTTACATGAAGGTGCCTTTGACACTCATTCTAGTGGACACACGATGGTTAAAAAGATCCTACGGGCAGGATACTACTGGTCCACCATGGAAGCGGATTGTTATCAACATTCACGAACTTGTCACAAGTGCTAGATCTATGCTGACAAAGTACACGTGCCTCCGGTTCCCCTAAACGTTCTCGTTCCAGCAATGTGCTGATTTTGACTCCATTTCCTTGTTTTTCTTATTTTTTGCTTTTAATAACCAAAAACTCCAAAAATATTTCATATTCACATATTTTATTTCATTTAGGACAAAAAGGTCAAAATATTTTCTTAAGTAAATTAATTTTTTTTAACAAAAAAACAAAATAAGTCCATTTCAATTTTTGTATAATATTCAATATGGTTGTAATATAAAATTTGGATTTTAATTTCTTGCAATCCCCATTTGTGAATTTGTAAGCCCCCTCCCCAATTGATGTAATAGCTTAGTATTTTACTTTTCCGCATTTTTATTGCTTTCATATATTGATAGTAATTAGGTGTGTATGGCAAGATAAAACCAACCAATAGAAAACCCTAATGCAAGACAAATCAAGCATGAAAAAAACACACTCGCACACCTTGCACCTCTAGGGTTAACTCCACTTGTTGCCTTGAGAAATAAATGGTCATAATACGCATGTAAGACGTCTTAGCAAAAACAAACAAAATATAAGATCATAGTCCCCCGATGACGCTACGAATGTTTCCTTACGAATGATCTTAGTCCCTTAAAGAAAATGCTAAGATATATTACAACATTTCTATTCATGACTATACGATGGCCCTCGCCCGTTCCTTTTACATCCAAAGATATGGTTACTTACCAAATCAATGGTAAGATAACAATGTCAAAGGAAAGAGGAAATAAACAAGAAAGACTTTTGAGTAGGTAGAATGTTCCTAGTTTCTTGCTCACTTTCAAACCAAAACATCCTTGCTATTTTCAAAACAAACACCAACACTTTCAAAACATCTTTCAAAATTGAAAACAGTTTCAAAAGATCAACACTTTGTATACATTCTTACGAACGAGAATCATTACAAAGTTTTCCTAAACGATGACGCCTTTTCAAAACACTTTCAAAAAACCACACAAAGCACATTTTCAAACAAAAGCAAGTGATCTAGCAAGTAACTAAGAGCCCATGGAAAACCATGGATGAAAAGGTTGCTAGTATCTTCTCTTTTCATAATCTACCCCCCGAACTCAAGAAATAATCTCAAAGGTATTTCCTGTGCTTTTTCACCTTTCCTTTTGGATAAAACAAAAGTCGGTGGCGAATCTTGCTAAACTGTAACATTTGCGATCAAACGCAAAACAACCAAGTTAGTTCTCCCACCATATCACAGAACTGGCGACTCTGCTGGGGAAGTTCTTAAAGTGGGGTTACCTTAGGGCTAAGATCACATTTACTTGCTTTCATTGTTTGACTTATATGCTTTACATTTTGGTTCTTTGTTTGGGTTTGAATCCTCTACCCAGATTTGGAATACCTTATAGGTAAGTAGCAATACGTTGTGGAAACTGTGCGGGGTATACCGACATGGTCTAAGCAATAGCTACGTTAGTGTGACATATTTGTGGGTGTCAGTATCCCTTGAGTAGTCAAGGAGAATACAGGGCCACTGAGTGATGTCATGAAGCACTAATGAACTTTTAGAACCTTTACTTGACCAACTTGGCCATTAGGACGTAGTGAGATGACCGGCTTTGGTGCAGTCCGAAGTTGGTAGATACTCAATGCTACACTCATTGAGGTTTGGTTTTTTGGGATATTTTGGTCGCCATTAAAGAGGCTTGCGCTGAAACAATGCCCAAGGAAACAAATTAATGATATTGAGCTCCTTAGAACCTGGTTACTATTACTAGGACAGGTTTGAGCCAACTAAACTTCAAGAGGGTACTTACCTATGAGACTCCATGCAAGCCTAAACCTAAGGACTTGTTTGTTTTGTTTGTATATATATACTTGTACATAAACATCATAAACATCATGACATCATACTCATACTCGCTAACCATTTCAAGGATATTTGGGATTTATCTTTATTCTGTTTTGTAGGACATGGATTATATTCGTAGGAAAACCATTCAAGTCAATCTCGTAAGGATCCATCCTCAACTCAAAGAGTTAGCATCAAGGGTTCCTGAGAATTCTCCATTTATCGAAAGACACGGTCGCCTCCTAAACTTGGTTACCTCCAACACTGATGAAGACATGATGAAGGTGCTCTTTTAGTTCTTTGATCCTCTACACCATTGCTTCACATTTCCCGATAATCAACTTGTGCCAACTTTGGAAGAATTTCCCAACTCTTGAGGATTCCCATTCTCAATCAACTACCCTTCAACGGTACGGAAAGAGATCCAAAACCAGAAGAGATTGTTCAAGCCCTACACTTACGACAACCTGATGTCATAACTAATTGGGAAACAAGGAGTGGTGTCAAAGGTTTCTTAGCCAAGTTCTTGTTTGAGAAAGCTCAAGATTGTTGGAACTCCTTGGACTTACAAGATTTTGAGGAAATTGTGGCCCTTCTCATCTATGGATGGTTTTGTTTCCAAATCCTGACCAACTCATAGATGTAAACGCCGTCAAAATCTTTGTCTCGTAACCCGGTGCCTACTTTGTTAGGAGACATCCTACATTATTTTTACTCTTGCACTATGAGGAAAAGAGGTATCCTCATATGTTGTACTCCTCTCTTGGCAAGATGGTTTATTTTGCATCTTCCCCAATCTGTGCTGAAGAATGAGCAAGGTTCAAGATGGTCCCATAGGTTGATGATGCTCAGACATTTAGATATTCATTGGTGTTCCCACTCTTTGGAGAATGTTATTATCGTCAATTGTTGTGGAGAATTCCCTAATGTCCCTTTTCTTGGAATTAGAGGAGGTATCACTTACAACCTCTGCTTAGCCCTACGATAGTTTGGTTACGCCCGGAGGGATGGTCCCCACGAGATGCTTATCCAAGGAGTGGTATTTGACTACGAGAATGACGATCAAGGTTACCGTCAGAGGTTTATCCGAGCCTGGAGGATGTTGAACAAGGTGGATAGCAAGACGTTAGGACACAAGAACTCCATTCCCCTCGAGCCTTACCTTAAATGGGTGCGATCTCGTGCTCATAAACTTGTGATGCCTTATCCCTCCATCTTACCAATCATCATGGAGCCTGTAGTCGAAGGAGATGTTCCCTACACCGTCCTCCATCCCGACAAGCCTACCTCTCTCGAAGACTTGAAAAAGGGTTGGATTCAGCTTAAGAAAGAACGAGATACTTTCGAAGCTCAATTCTATGCTAGTGAGAAGAGGGTCTTGGAGCTTACGAAGCACATACAAGAAGAGTAAAGTGTGAATGCTTATCTCGCGCCAAAGAGGATGCGTTCGGTCTTTTTATCTTAGAAAGTTATTTTGTAAGCCCAAGAGGCACGATGTAATCTTTCTTGTTTTGTTTAATAAAAATTTGCATTTGTTCATTCTTTTGTCTATACAAATTTAAATCTCATTAATCCTTGAAATCATTTGCATGTACATATTCCATGCATCATAACATGACAGGTTTTCACATAACAGGTTTCCTTATCTTTATGCTGTTTATTTCAGCAAGATGGATCTAGAGAAAACTGTGAAGGATCTCCAAGCCCAGAATTCTCAGTTTCAGGAGACTCTACTAGCCCTAGCCAAGGGGCGGCAAGATATGATGGCTTTGCTGGCCGTTAAGAAGAAGCCCAAGAAGAAAGCTCTACTCAACATGGGTAGAAGGTTCAAGGAGACAGTCCGTCAAATCCCAGTAGGAGGAGACTCGTCTGAAGAGGACAAGAACCAGATCGGTGAGGTCAAGAGTACTCATGAGAAGGTGCTAATGATCAAGAATCTGATGATGATTATTCCAACGAGCAGTATCCACCCGCTGATATTAAATACAAGTAGCTAGAAGACAGATTGAAAGCTGTTGAAATTAAAGTCGTCCCCGGTTTAGATTTTGATGAATTGGGTTTGATCTCTGGGTTAGTCATCCCCCAAAAATTCAAAATGCCAGTCTTTGAAAAGTACGATGGAGTTTCTTGTCCAAAACTCCATTTGAAATCTTATGTGCGCAAAATACAGCCGCACACCTCTGATAAGAAGCTCTGGGTTCACTTTTTCCAAGAAAGCTTAGCTCGAACGCAACTGGAATGGTTTTATTAGTTAGATGGTTTATCGTATCAATACTTGGGAGGATTTAGCTACTGCCTTCTACCATCAGTATCAGTACAACACCGACTTGGCGCCAACAAGGGTTCAGTTACAATATATGACCATGGGAAAGAATGAAGGATTTAAGGAATATGCGCAAAAATGGAGAGACCTCGCCAGTAGGGTTCAACCACCCTTGACTGATAGGGAGCACATCGACATGTTCATCAGCACTTTATCTGGTCCTTTCTTTAATTTGTTGGTTGGCTGCTCTTCTTATAGTTTCACCGAATTGATCTTAACCGGTGAAAGAGTTAAAAGTGGCATCAAAAGTGGGAAGATATTTGTGGCATCTACCTCCACTTCCAATCCTATCGAGAAACCTTTTACTGCAAAAAAAGAAGTCAATGTTGTGTACAGGGAAAGGGCCCGTATCAAGAAGAATGATCGTCCGTCTTTCAATGTTGTCTGAATCTCCAATCCAACTCATACTCCAAGACCATCTGCAAATCATCAATGTTTTGAAACTCCAAGAAGATAATTTACGAGGTTAGGCATGTAATTGTCTCAAGCCTTACAACATTTGCTCAAGGTTAATTTAGTAACATTGTGTAATCCTCCCGCCAACCCTGATACCTCGTCACCAAAGTATAATCTGAACGCTAAGTGTGCTTACCACTCCAGCAGCCCTGGGCACGAGACTGACCAGTGTTGGGCCTTGAAGAACAAAATCTAGGATTTAATTGACAACAAAACTATTTAGTTCGATCCTCCTCTAACTCCGAATGTAATCACCGCTCCAATTCCGAAGCATGACAAGAGTGTTAATGTCGTTGAAGATACAATTTTTGTTGCCTCTATTGAAGAATTGACTACTCCGCTGAATATAATCAAAAATATTTTTGTTGAAAGTCGGGATTTTACCTGGCTGTGTAAAGGACTGTGTATGCTGTACAAGACAACTCAATGGATGTGAAGGGCTGAAGAAAGGCATACAACGCCTGATGGATAGCCACGAAATTCTATTCGAGAATACCCCACTTACCAAGAGTTTGATTAACAAATGTGAAGACCTCTCCATTATTACCATCTCAAACAAACCTTTTAGGATCACCTCCAAAGTTCCTATTAGGATTTCAAACGAACCCACTGTTGCTCCCTTAATAATTACCAATCCCGGAGCAATTCCCTACTCTTCAAATAAAATGGTATCATGGAATTACGGTGCTAAGGTGTTCTATCATGGGATTAAACAAGATGCCTGGATCAAAGAAGGAAAAGACGACGATATTGGTAACATAGCTGGCTCAAGCAAAGTAACTAGAACTGGGAGAATATTTTCACCCAATATCTCACCACCAGTTGTTACAAGGATGCCCATCCACATTATTGCTGCCAAGCCAAATACTAATACAAGGGGGAAGGAAAAGGTTGTTGAGCCGGTTGTAACTGAAATACCCTCCAAGAATGTTGCTGATGGAGAACCCTCCGCTTGCGAGATGGACGAGATTTTGAAGATCATAAAAAGAAGCGACTTCAAGATTGTAGAACAGTTGGGGCAAACCCCTTCTAAGATTTAAATGTTATCATGGTTGCTTTGTTCTGATGCCCATGCTCGAACATTAATCAAGTTCCTAAAAAAGGCTCATGTCCCCCATGAGACAACAACGGACCAATTTGAGAATTGCGTGGCTAACCTGACAGTTGATAATGGCTTGGGATTTTCAGATGCTGACTTAACGCCTCTTGGGAAGAATCACAATAAAGCTTTACATGTTTCTGTCGAGTGCAAAGGGACTACTTTAGCACATGTGTTAGTCGACATTGGTTCTTCTCTGAATGTATTACCCAAGGGGGTGTTAGACCGTCTAGACTGTGAAGGTTTAGTCTTGAAGCCAAGCTATACCATTGTAAGGGAATTTGACAGATCAAAGAGGACTGTTCACAGGGAGGTAGATCTTCCAATCAAAGTGGGCTCCCAAATCTTCAACTCCACCTTCTATATTATGGATATTCGTCCTGCCTATTCTTGTTTGTTAGGTCTCCTGTGGATCCATAAAGCTGGGGCAGTAACCTCAACTCTCCATCAGAAACTCAAATATCCAGTCAATGGAAGAATAGTTACCGTCTGTGGAGAAGAAGAGTTTATGGTGAGCCACCTTAACTCTTTCAAATACGTAGAGATAGATGGATAATTCATTGAAACCCTGTGTCAAGCCTTTGAAGTCATGCCACCGATGATTGCTGCTACCATATGTTCTTCTGATGAGTCTAAAGCTGTTAAGGCCACGTCAAAGATGGTTTCAGTCAAGGATGCCTGCACGACAATTGAAGAAGGAAACTGTGATACTTGGGGGCAACTCCTCGATATCCCATTTAAAGCGGACAAGTTTTGTTTGGGCTTCACCGTCAAAGCTCAGAAGGAAGTGAGGCGTGCTCGTGTTGGAAAGCCACCTCTCCGCATTGGAAGCCATGAAGTCAACAACATGGGTGATTCTGATGAAGAAGTTGCATTTGAAGATTGGGTGTATCCAACTACAACGGAGCTGAAGAATTGGCATACAAAGGACTTTGTGCCCATCTCCTTCGTTGAGAAGTAATCTACTTGTTACTTGTGATACGATGGGAGAACTGACTTGGGTGTTTTGCATTTGATCCCAAATATTATGGTTAGCAAGAGTCACCATCGACTTTTCTTTTATCCAAAAGGAAAGGCGAAAAAGCACAGGAAAGACCTTTGAGATTATTTCTTGAGTTCGGGGGGTAGATTATGAAAAGGGAAGGTATTAGCACCCTTTCATCAATGGTTTTCCATGGGCTCTTAGTTACTTTCTAGATCACTTGATTTTGTTTGAAATTGTGCTTTGTGTGGTTTTTGAAAGTATTTTGAAAAGGCGCCATCGTTTAGGCAAACTTTGTAATAGTTCTCATTCGTAAGAACGTATACAAAGTGTTGAGCTTTTGAAAATGTTTCAAGTTTGGAAGATATTTTGAAAAGTGTAGGTGTTTGTTTTGAAAATAGCAAGGATGTTTGTTTGAAATTGAGCAAGTAACTAGGAACAATCTACCTACTCAAAAGTCTTTCATATTCATTTTCTTTTCCTTTACATTGTTATCTTACCATTGATTTGGTAAGTAACCCTATCTTTGGATGTAAACGGGACGGGTGTGGATCATTGTATAGCCATGACTAGCAATTTTGCAAGGTATCTTAGCATTATTTTTGAGGGACTAAGATCATTTTGAAAGGCAACTTAGATAGCGTCATCGAGGGACTATGATCTTGTTTTTGCTAAGATACCTCACATGAGTAATATGGCCATTTATAAGGCAACCAAGTGGGTTTTACCCTAGGGGTGCTTGTGTGCAAGTGTATTGATTTTCATGCATTGTTTATCTTGAATTAGGGTTTACTAATTGTTTATTTTATCTTGCCATACACACCTCTAATTACTAACATTTGTATTTGAAAGTGTTAAATTGCGTAAATGTAAAGTCCTACGCTATTACATCATTTAGGGGATGAGGGTAAAATTTACAAATGGGGATGAAGTAGGAACTTAAATATTGCAACCATATCTAATAACCATGAAGAAAATGTAAAAACAGTGTAAAAAGAAGGAAAAATTCATTTTGGACTTTTATGTGTCGACACAAGCTCATATGCATCGACACATAACTTTCCTTGCCCCTGTATTTCCAAATCAACTCAGTATGAGTCGATACATAATGGTATGTGCCGACTCATACACTACATGGGTCGACTCATACGTGATTTGTGTCGACTCATATATAGTTTTTCCTTCTGTTTTGGGCCTGTAAAGCAGTATGTATCGACTCATAAGGTTGTGTGTCGACTCATAGTGTCATTTTTTCTAATTCAACATTGTTTTGCTGCATGTAAAAGTTAGTTCTCAACACATGGTTAGTGAAAATGAAAAGCAAGCATATGGTTAGCTTCAAGACAATTATATCTACATTTTATCTTCACAAATGAACCATTAATGATGCTTGTATGAATAGTTCAAAGTCAAGAAAACATACCTTGAAACTGAAATTTGTGCTTTGAGTTTGAGCTGCTGTATGGGCTGTTGTTGAGATTGGGAAGTGATGATAGTGATGTTACAAAAGTTGTCTTTGTGTTTGAACAACTTCTATATGATGTATGTGGAGTGTTTGGATGGTTTGTTTGGAGAAAACTTGCAAGGTATGAGATTCAAAGATTTGGACTTTAAAGCTCAAAAATGGAGGTTTTGTGGGCAATTCTGGTTTTTGATAGCAAAAATGATTTTGAGTGTTAGTTTCCCCTTCTTTTTTTCTGACCTTTTCTCTTGCAATTGGAATCTCTATTTATAGAGAAGATTTGAGACTTCAAACAACTCAGGTTTTGAATCACATGTTATGGTTATCTTGTTTGTTTTTGAAGCAAGCATGAAGAACATGTTTCCAATGCTTGTACCAAGCTATCTAAAGTGGTTGATCACTTTAAACATGTGTTTTCTGACTTGTAGAAGTTGAGTGTGATTGTAACAACAACTTAGAGGCTCAAGAAATTGACTTTATGATTAAAGTGAACTTTGCAAGAATGGCAATGGTGCCTTTGTGCCAAAAATGGAAAGGTGCAATGGACAATACTTGAACCACTTGGATAATGGTTCAATAAATTGTGTAAACATATTATTATGGATAGATTTTAAAGTTAAGAGGCCTGCAAAGTGAAGATTATACAGCATGGCTAATATTTTTGTTCCTTATTCATCACAAATCTGCCTTGTAAATCAAGAATGAATGTCCAACTTCAGATCCTTGTATCTCCTAGCTCAAATATGATAAATTCATGCTCTTGGATGTTTTGGAAAGCTTGAAACACCCTCTATAACTTCCATGTTGGCCATTTTGACAAAATCATCTTGTAACAATGTGAAAAAATGCCAAGAAGTTGGGATAAAATCCTGACCAAAACTGCTGAAAATTTCTCTAAGTGTTTATTAAAAAATGCCATGACTTCATGAATTTATAACTCAAAATCCAAGCATTTCTAGAAAAAGCCCTGCCCTACAAAGTTTTAGATCTCATTGAGATCTACAACTTTCATGTTGGAAGTTTTCTTTGAATCATCTTACATCATGGTGAAAAGTTGGCATGAAGAAATGAAATTATCATGTATAAAAAACACTTAGAAAAATTTCTAAGTCTTGAAGAGTTTGAATTTTCACATTAACTTTTGACTTTCTTAATTTCTTGATGATCAAGTTTCATATTTTTAAATGTCTTGATGAATTTTGATCTTTGAGACTTAATGTAGACCAAAAATTCAAAGTTTGACTTTTGGTGCTACAGTTGACCTTTTCATCAATACAGTTGATTTTTGGTCTCTTGGTCAATTGACTGAGAAGACTTGGAACTTGACATGAGCATTCTAGAAGGTCCATAATGATCCAATAACGTCACTTGAAGTATTAGAAGTCCAATTTTCCTTATGTAAATTCATACCCTAATCTTGAGGTATCAATGTTGAGGAGATGGCTTAACCTAGTCAATACTGGTGCAAGCTTGAGCTTCCACAGATCTTTGTGATAAATGTCTTGAGAAATGAGAGGGAAAATTTTGGGGTATAACAGTTGCCCCTGTTCAATCTTCTTAAACCTGGAGAGTTAGATTAGCGAGTCTGTCATTCGTGACTTGAAGGTGGAAGATGATTGAACACTAGAGTGCCCAAAAATTTGCCCTCGATGATGTGGTGGTTGATTTTGTAGGGAATGGGCTTAAAAGATGCCATTTGGAGAAATGATGGATAGTTATTGGAGATGGGCTTATAGATGCCATCTGAAGGTGATTGTTGACGGAAATTAGACTAAGCCTAAACTTGACTTTAACTGGAAAAGAATCATAATAAATCTTGGAGCGATTTATCTGAACTAGAAGAAATGTCTACCAGAAAGAATCAGGATAAACCATTGAGAGATTTAAACTGAACCAATAGAGGTCTTGAATTTTCTTTAACTGGAAAGAATCAAAATAAATCTTGGAGTGACTTATCTGAACCAGAGAAACTGTTTACGGGAAAGAATCTGGATAAACCATTGTGAGATTTAAACTGAACCAGTAGAGGTCTTGAATTTTCTTTAACTGGAAATAATCAGAATAAATCTTGGAGCGACTTATCTGAACCAGAGAAAATTTTTATAGGAAAGAATCAGACTAAATCGTTGAGGGGTTTAAACTGAAATGACAGAGGTCTTGGATGAGTATCGGAATAATATTCAATAATGAATTGTGTCTGACTCGTATCTGAGAGATGTACTGAGTGAGCATCAGAATGACATCCATATCTGGGTCGTATCTGGAGTGTATTTGAAAGGTATATTGAATGAGTGATAGAATGACATTCGAATTTGGATCGTATCTGGACTGTATTTGAAGGAATCTGGAGTAAGTATCAGAATGTCATCCATATCTAGATTGCATATGAACTGTATCTGAAAGCTGAATTTGAATGAGTATCAGGATGGCATCTGTATCTGGAGCGTATCTGAACTGTATCTGAAAGCTGAGAATTTGAATGAGTATCAGGATGGCATCCGTATCTGGAGCGTATCTGAACTGTATCTGAAAGATGAATCTGAATGAGTATCAAGATGGAATCCATATTTGGAGTGTATATGAACTGTATCTATAAAAGACTTTGAATGAGTATTAGAATGGCGTCCGCGTTTGGAGCGTATCTGAACTGTATCTGAAAGTTGACTTTGAATGAGTATCAGAATAGCGTCCGTGTCTGAAGCGTATCTGAACTGTATCTGAATGTTGAATCTGAATGAGTATCAGAATGGCATCCGTGTCTGGAGTGTATCTGAACTGTATCTGAAAGTTGAATCTGAATGAGTATCCGAATGGCATCCGTGTCTGGAGCGTATCTGAACTGTATCTGAAAGTTGACTCTGAATGAGTATCAGAATGGCGTCTGTATCTGGAGCGTATCTAAACTGTATTTGAGAGTTGAATCTGAATGAGTATCAGAATGGCATCCGTGTCTGGAGCGTATCTGAATTGTATCTGAAAGTTGAATCTGAATGAGTATCAGAATGGCATCCGTGTTTGGAGCGTATCTGAACTGTATCTGAAAACTTTGAACATTGTTAAATGATAGATATGAATTAACCTTATCCTGAAAAGGGTAAAATGTTAGCTAATGTGCAGTGTCATGTTGTTTGAAATGCATGGTATAATGCATTTGTGTTATCAATGTTTATGATATATGGATGTAATGCATGCGTATATGAGCTAATCTGTTGCACTGTTTGTTGGATTTGGGGAAAATAAACCTCCGACCACTGCGGAGGATATGTAAGTCTTCATGTTGTGAAGTTGAAGTGTTGATGAATTTCCACTTAGAGAAATAAATTCTGTTGTAAGGGGAAATGCCGTGTACTGCTTGAAAAAATCCTGCTTGGGGAATCCGGAGAAATTTGGTGACTTCACTGGGGATTGACAACTGGAAGCTTTTGTTCCGCTGAGGATTTATCTGTATACTGCGGGGGTCTATGGAAATAGCTTTGATAGATTTCCCTATCTCTTAAAGCCATCAATGATTTCCTTTCTATTTTTTTTATTTGTAAACAGTAATTATGTTCAAATGCACATGTTCAACAATAAATCATTGGACGTTTTTGTAAACAAAACACAAGAGTAAAGAAAAACAGATAGTTTTTGCATTTTCAAAGGGATATCTTTGTATTGACTTTGAGTAAGCATTTTTGTACAATGATACAAACATTCTAGTAAGAGAATGCCATCGTAAAAAATGAAAATTTTGATACAAAGAAAAGATAGCTATGTGCAATAATCCCATGGGGTTCCCATTCTGCTATAGCCTTCGTATCTCTGAGCATCTTGTCTATTTGTTGCCTTGTCCGAAGTTGATTGAATTAATCAGAACCTATGAGTTTGAAGGTTGTCCGTAGGGTGATCCAACGGGACATAGTCATACACTTTAATTCCCTAACTTTTGCCTGGACTGCCCTTTCGGTATTTCAATCCACCGGGAAACCCTTTTTTGCCCAAGTCGCCCTTTCGGGTTTTCAAGTTGCCGGGTGTACAGATTTTTTTTTGTTTTATCCCTAATTTTTGCCCGAACCTTTTGGTTCGCCGGGATGCCCTTGTTTTGCCCAGGTGTGTCAACATAGCGGGTCTCTTATGCGTAGTATCTTTTGACTATGTCCGCGTTCGCAGGGTGTGGAAGATCGTTGCCATCCATGGTGGTTAGGATCATTTCCCCACCAGAGAATATGTTTTTGATTACAAATGGTCCTTCATAGGTAGAGGTCCATTTTCCCCTGGGATCACCTTGCGGCAGTATGATGCGCTTGATCACCAGATCCCCGACTTGGTAAGCTTGGCGTCTGACCTTCTTGTTGAAAGCCTTGATCATCCATTTTTGATACATTTGGCCATGGCAAACAGAAGTAAGCCTTTTCTCATCAATCAAGTTCAATTGATCAAGTCGAGTCTAGATCCAATCTTCTTCGTTCAACCCTGCATCCTTCATAATTCTTAGAGAGGGGATCTAGACCTCGATAGGCAAGACAACCTCCATGCCGTAAACACGAGAATAGGGTGTTGCCCCGGTTGATGTGCGAGCTGTGGTACGATACCCGTGGAGAGCAAATGGTAGCATTTCATGTCAGTCTTTGTATGTGACTGTCATTTTCTGTATGATCTTTTTAATGTTCTTATTTGCAGCTTCGACAACACCATTCATCTTTGGTCGGTAAGGGGAAGAATTATGATGTTGGACCTTGAATTGCTTGCACAAGGCGGTGATCATAGTGTTGTTGAGATTTGTACCATTGTCAGTGATGATCCTTTCTGGGATACCGTACCAGCAAATGAGATTTTGTTTGATGAAACAGGCAATAACATTCTTAGTAACGGAAGCAAAGGAAGCTGCCTCCACCCACTTTGTAAAATAATCAATGGCCACTAAGATGAAACGGTGTCCATTGAAGGCCGTCGGCTTGATTTCCCCAATCATATCTATTCCCCACATAGCAAAGGGCCAAAGAGCCGTCAAGACATTCAGAGGAACTGGAGGTACGTGCACCTTGTCAACATAGATCTGACACTTGTGGCAGGTTCGAGAATGTTGATAACAATCTGCTTCCATGGTAGACCAGTAATAGCCTGCCCGTAGGATTTTCTTTGCCATCGTATTCCCACTAAAATGGGTGCCAAAAGTTCCTTCATGCAATTCAGCCATGATCCTTTCAGCTTCAACCTTACCTACGCACCAAAGTAACACAAAGTCATGATTGCGTTTGTACTGAATGCCATTACTAAGGAAGAATTTAGAAGAAAATCTCCTTAAGAACTTTTTATCATTGATTGAAGCTCCTTCTGGATATTCTTGAGCCTCGAGATACTTCTTGACTTTGTGAAACCAAGTCTAGCCCACTACTTCTTCAGTATTAATCTCGTGATAGTGTGTTGGTTCCTCCATTCGCTCGATGGTGATCTGGGGAGCCTCGTTATCCCAATTAAGTTTAAACATATATGACATTGTGGCTAGAGCGTCTACTAGCTGATTTTCTTCTCGCGGGAAATGCTCGAAGGTAACCTTCTCAAAATGTAGTAGCAATGTCAAAACATGTTCTTTATAAGGGATAAGGTTAGGGTGTTTGTTGTCCCATTCCCCTTTGATCTGGATGATAACCAAAGTTGAATCTCCGAATACATCCAAGGATTTGATCCCCAAGTCTATGGCAGCTTTGAGACCAAAGATGCACGCTTCGTATTCCGCCATGTTATTTGTACAATTGAAGCAAAGTCTGGCAGTAAAGGGAGTATGATACCCTTCCAGAGATATGAGTACAACACTGATACCATTTCCAAGTGCGTTGGATGCCCCATCAAAGAACAGGGTCCATCGGGATTCTTGTTCAGGTTTGTCATATGGCCTGGATTCTTCACAATTGTTTACCGTCATGATGTATTCATCTGGAAATTAGAACTTCATGGATTGGTAGTCTTCTACATCTTGGTGAGCAAGGTGATCAGCTAATACACTGCCCTTTATTGCTTTCTGGGTAGTATATTGTATGTCATATTCTGTCAGGATCATCTTCCATCTAGCTATTCTCCCAGAGAGAGCAGGCTTCTCGGAGATGTATTTTATTGGATCCATTTTAGATATCAACAAGGTAGTATGGGTCAGCATATACTATCTTAGCTGGCGAGCAGCCCTTGCCAGAGTGCAGCAAGTTTTCTCGAGCAGTGAATATCTTGTTTCACAGTCGGTAAACTTTTTGCTCAGGTAATAAATAGCGTGCTCTTTTCGGCCACACTCGTCATGCTGCCCCAGCACACACCCCATATTGAATTTTCCAAAACAGTCAGATACATGATCAATGGTCTTCCCTCGACTGGTGGCATCAAAATAGGAGGTTCTAACAGGAACTCTTTGATCTTTTCGAAAACAGTTTGGCATTTGTCATTCCATTTGACTACTTGATCTTTCTTCAACAATTTGAAGATTGGTTCACAAGTAGCTGTCAGGTGAGAGATGAATCTGGAAATGTAGTTCAAACGCCTCAAGAATCATCTGACTTCCTTCTCAGTACGAGGAGCATGCATCTCTTGTATTTCTTTTACCTTGGCAGGATCTACTTCAATACCTTTGTTGCTGACGATAAAGCCTAGGAGTTTACCAGACCGTACCCCGAATGTGCATTTGTTTAGATTCAACCTCAGTTTATACTTCTTCAGTCTCTCAAACAGTTTTTGTAAGTGATCAAGGTGCTCTTCTTCTGTTTGAGATATAGCTATCATGGCGTCCACACATACCTCTATTTCGTGATGTATCATGTCGTGAAATAAAGCTACCATGGCACGTTGATAGGTTGCCCCAGCATTCTTCAGTCCGAACGGCATCACCTTATAGTAGAAAGTGCCCCACTACGTGACAAATGTTGTTTTCTCCATGTCCTCGGGAGCCATTTTGATTTGATTGTAGCCTGAGAAATGGTCCATGAAGGAAAACACTTTGTGTTGCTCCGTATTGTCAACTAGAATATCAATGTGGGGGAGTGGAAAATCATCCTTAGGGCTTGCCCTATTCAAATCTATGTAGTCCACACACATTCGTACTTTTCCGTCCTTTTTGGGCACGGAAACAACATTGGCAACCCATTGGGGATAAGAGGTGACATCCAAGAATCCAGCGTTGAATTGCTTCATGACTTCTGCTTTAATCTTTTCTGACATATCAGGCCTCTTGCAGCGAACCTTTTGCTTTACTGGCGGACAATCCTCTCTTGTAGGCAGATGATGTACCACAATATTTGCATCAAGTCCTGGCATGTCTTCATACGACCAGGAAAAGACTTCAACATAATCGTGTAACAATTGAATCAGACGCTCCTTGATACTGGGTTCCATATTGGCACCCACCTTGACCTCTTTTTTGTCTTCTTCAGTACCTAGGTTGATTGTATCCGCAGGTTTTTTGTAAGGCTGAATGGTTCTCTCTTCTTGTTGTAGTAGTCTGGCAAGTTCTCCTGGTACTTCACAATCTTCCTCACCTTTGTCTTCGGCTTGGTAGATTAGATTCTCAGAGTCACAAAAGGCCATAGCAGTATCGCTACCCATGGGATCCCGAATGGATGTATACCTGCATTGTGAGTGTGAGTGTGTGTAAGGGTATAGCTATCCTTGGAAGAAATAAAAATTAAAAAAATTAAAAACAATAAGCACAAAAGTTTGTATGCGAAAACGTCCATGATTCATTGATGTCATATGAAAATGAGATAATAACCCTTACAAATGGACCAATGTGCCTCGGGTAAGACACAAGGTTTTAAGAGTGCGAATTTTTTTAATATTATAGATCCAACAAAATGTAAAGACAAATTACTGTGGGATAAAAGTGATCGGGACAAAATCTATAGCCTCCCAGTTGCTGAGCCCTCCATTTAAAGTTGGGAATATCCAGTCCTCCAAGTTACAACTATCTTCATCGTCTTCTACAGCGTTGACCTCGCGGTTGTTGATCTTTAGGGGTGGTCCTCCGGCACGAGCGTGACATACAGCCTTCTGAGCACTTGAAGTGAAACCCAGGCCAAACTTGTCAGACTTATATGGGATATCTAGGAGTTGTCCCCAGATAGTGCACCCACCTTTTTCTACAACTGCTTTGGCATCCTTCAGAGATGACATATGGAGTGGAGGCTTTGTGATCTTGGGAACAACCTTGGTTACTGCCACATCTTGCGGGACCTCTTCAAAGTGTTGGAATGGAGTTTCAATAAATTCACCATCTAATTCCACACATCTGAAGGAATTGAGATGGCTGATCATATACTCTTCTTCTCCATGAATGGTGATAATCTTCCCTTGATTCAGATATTTCAGCATTTGGTGCAACGTAGAAGTAACAGCGCCAGCATTATGAATCCATGGTCGGCCTAGCAAGCAGGAATATGAGGGACGGATATCCATTACATAAAAAGTTGAATCAAAAGTTTGTGTTCCAACTTTTATGGGAATGTCTACCTCCCCATGTACCATCCTTTTCGAGCCGTCAAAAGCCCTTACTATTATGTTACTTGGCTTCAATGTCAAACCCTCACAGTCAAGCCTATCAAGAGCTTTTTTAGGCAATACGTTCAGAGATGAGCCATTGTCTACCAAAAAATGAGCCAAGGTTGTGCCCCTATATTCAACCGAGACATGGAATGCCTCATTATGCTTCCTTCCTCTTGGCGTTAAATCATCATCCGAAAAACCTAGACCATTATCTGCATTCAAGCTGGCTACGCAGTCTTGAAACTGATCGGCAAATGTCTCTTGGGGTACATGGGCAGTTTTTAGGAATTTTACCAAGGCTTTTGCATGCGCCTCGGAACATAGTAGTAATGCCAGCATGGAAATTTTAGAGGGAGTTTTCCCCAGTTGTTCAACTACATCGTAGTCGCTTCTTTTTATGATCTTCAGAATTTCCTCCATCTCTTTCCAGGAGGTCTCAGGGATAGCCAATGACTGACCTTCATCCGGACAGGCTCAATCAGAATACTTTTACCTCAAGTCTCGGTTAATTCGGTAGCAGGAGTTCCGGTAGGAATGATAACAGGGGTTGTAACAGCTTTGTCAGTTGGAGTATTGGTGGAGATGATTGTAGGACCGGGAATAACCTTCGGAGGGGTAACAACAACAGGAATGATTATGGGTCCAGAAACAGCCTTTGGGGGAGCAATTTCTGGAGAGAAGATCCTACCACTTCAGGTAATCTTACTAGTCCCTGCAATATTACTGACGTCAGAATCCATTTTCTCAAAACTTGAATCTTCGGCGGCTGGCCAGTCCTGCTTGATACCATGGTAGTAGACATCCCCTCCATAATTCCATGGTACGGTCTTGTCTGATGAATATGGGACTGGCCCAGGCATTGTAATTATTAAAGGAGTTGCTTTTGGAATTAATGTAATTCTAACGGGTCTTTTGGTGGAGACCTTGGAAGAATTGGCGGAAATGGTAATGATAGAAATATCTTCAAAAGGAACAGGTGGAACAGAAGTCTTCTCGAATAAAATTTCTTTGTTATCTATTAGGCACTGAACGCCTGCTTTCAACAAAGGACAGCTGGTTGGTGAGGACAAACAGAAATGGCAAACTTCATCACAGCCCGAGAACACACCGGCTTTCAACAATTTCACTTTAATAGTCAGAAATGGGGTCATAAGTTCATCAGCTGAAGTAACAAACATTTCTTCTTCAATGGCATTGGCATTATGGCCATGTTTGGGCATAGGGGCAGAAATGACATTTGGCTTTTCGGGTGCATCGAATTCAATCTCTTTTGCTTAAATGAGGTCTTGTATTTTGTTCTTTAGAACCCAATAGTTATTAGTGTCGTGGCCGGGACTTTCAAAGTGGTATGCATAACGGGCATTGGGATGATAGTGAGGAGATGTTGTGTTGGGGTTTTTCGGAGCTTCTTTAAAGGTCACCAAATTGGATCTTAGTAGATGCGGTAATACCTGAGATGAGGTCATATTAATTTTGGTGAATTGTCTGACTGGTCTTTCCATCTTTGGTTGGTTTTTTCTTTGCTGATCAGGCGCAGACTTAGGAATCATAACAGCCCCCACCATTGGTCGGTGTTCGGCCCTATCTTGATTTCTTTGAGGATAAACAGCAACCACTTCTTTCTTTCCGATAAATGGCTTCCTTACAACTACAGAAGAGGATGTATCTTTCTGAATCTTTCCACTCTTTATACCGGCTTCTACCCTTTCTCCGGTCAATATTAGTTCAGTAAAACCTGCAGATGAACTTCCGATTAAATGATTGAAAAAGGGACCAGACAAGGTGCCCAAGAACATGTCTACCAATTCTCTCTCAGATAGAGGGGGTTGAACTCTTCCATCCAAGTCTCTCCATTTTTGCGCATAGTCCTTGAAATCTTCATTGGAAACCATGGCCATACTTTGGAGTTGAGTACGGGTAGGCGCAAGATCAGCATTGTATTGATATTGTTTGTAGAAGGCTGCAGCAAGGTCTTCCCAGTTATGAACATTGGCTCTTTCTAACTGGTAAAACCAATCAAGTTGAGTTCCAAATAGGCTGTCTTGGAAGAAGTGTACCCATAAGTCTTTGTCAGCCGTATGGGGCTGGATTTTCCTTACATATGTCCGGAGATGCATTTTAGGGCATGAGACTCCGTCATACTTGGCGAACACAGGTGCTTTAAATTTCTGAGAAATGACAATCCCCGACACTAACCCCAATTCCTTAAAGTCCAAGCCAGACACTTTTTGGATTTCCATCGCACTTAAACGCTCTTCGAGATGTTTATACTTGTCATCAGCTAGAGGGTATTTTTCTTCAGAATAGTCTTCTTCTTCCTCTTCCTCTTCTGATTCTGACGGGACAACTATTTCCTTGCCTTTCCCATCTTGATTGTCTCTTTCACCGGATGTCGTTGCAAAGTTAAGGTCCTTCTTGTCTGCCCATGAAATCTTCTTCCCGTGTTTAGGACTCTGGTTACCTTCTTTGTTTTCTTTTTCTTCTCCTCAGCCAGCAAAGTCTTCAACTCTTCTTGTCCTTTGGCTAGGGTCAAGAGCAACTGTTGAAACTGTGTATTCTGAGCTTGGAGGTCCTCTGGTGTTTGCTCGAGATCCATCTTACTGAAATAAACAGTAGAGAGATGAGGAGACTTGTTGCAAAAGACCTGCTTATGTTATGATGAATGGTATATGCATATGTAATGATTTCAAGGATTTCAAAGATTCAAATTTATTTTAGACAAAAAGGAAACACACGTTATATTAATAAGTTAAAGATTGAGTACATCAATCCCTCTTGGGCTTATAAGGAAATACAAAGGATTTAATATAAAAAGGTAGTGCGCATCCTCTTTGGCACGATGTAGGCATTGAGAGTCTACTCCTCATGAAGTAGCCTAGTGATTTCCAAAACCTTTTTCTCGCTTGCGTAGAATTGGGCTTCGAAAGTATCTCTCTCTCCCTTGAGTTGTATCCAATATCTTTGTAGGTCTTCAAGAGAGGTGGGCATGTCAGGATGTAGGATAGTGTATGTAACATCTCCTTCCATGACAGGCTCAATGATTACTGAGAGAATGGAGGGGTAAGGAATCATAAGACTCTGAGCACGAGTTCGTACCCATTTGAGGTAAGGCTTAAGAGGGATGGAATTCTTGTGTCCCAGCGTCTTGCTATCCACCTTGTTTAACATCCTCCAAGCTCAGATAAATCTCTGGTGAAGACCTTGATCATCGTTGTCGTAGTCAAATACCAAACCTTGAATCAACATCTCGTGCAGGCCATCCCTTCGGGCATAACCAAACTGTCTTAAGGCTAAGCAGGGGTTGTAGGTGATACCTCCCCTAATGCCAAGTAAAGGGACATTAGGTAATTCCCCATGACGGTCGACAATGATAACATTCTCTTTGGATCGAGAACACCAATGAATGTCTGAATGTTTGAGCGTCATCAACCTTTGTGACCACCTTGAACCTTTCTCATTTTTTAATATAGATTGGGGAAGATGTGAAATAAACCATCTTACCAAGAGAGGAGTGCAACACATAAGGACACCTCTTTTCCTCATTGTGCGAGTGTGAAAAGATTGTAGGATATCTCCTAGCAATGTAGGCACCGGGTTACGGGATATAAAGATTTTGACGGTGTTGACATCTATGAGTTGGTCAAGATTTGGAAACAAAACCATCCCATAGATGAGGAGAGCCACAATTTCCTCAAAGGCTTGCAAGTCCAAGGAATTCCAACAATTTTGGGCTTTCTCAAATAGGAACTTTGCTAGGAAACCTTTGACACCACTCCTTGTTTCCCAATGAGTTGTGACATCAGATGAGTGCAAGTGTAGAGCTTGAGCAATCTCTTCTGGCTTTGGGTCTCTTTCTGTACCGCTGAAAGGTAGTTGATTGAGAATGGGAATCCTCAAGAGTTGGGAGAATTCTTCCAAAGTTGGCACAAGTTGATAGTCGGGAAATGTGAAGCAATGGTGTAAAGGATCAAAGAACTGAAAAAGCACCTTCATCATGTCTTCATATATGTTAGAGGTGACCAAGTTGAGTAGGCGACCATGTCTCTCGGTGAATGGAGAGTTTTCAGGAATCCTTGAAGCTAGCTCCTTGAGTTGTGGAGGGATCCTTACAAGATTGACTTGAATAGTTTTCCTGCGAAGTGAATCCATATCCTACAAAACAAGAACAAAGATGAATCCAAAAAATACTTGAAATGGTTAGTGGATGTATATGATGTTCATGATGTTCATGATGTTATGTACCAGTATGTATATAAAAACAAAACAAACAAATCCTTAGGTTTAGGCTCGCATGGAGTTTTATAGGTAAGTACCCTCTTGAAGTTTAGTTGGCTTAAACCTGTCCTAGTAATAGTAACTGGGTTCTAAGGAGCTCAATATCATTGGTTTGTTTCCTTGGTCATTGTTTCAGCACAAGCCTATTTAATGGCGACCAAAATATCCCAAGAAACCAAACCTCAATGAGTGTAGTATCGAGTATCTACCAACTTCGGACTGCACCAAAGTCGGTCATCTCACTACATCTTAAAGGCCAAGTTGGTCAAGTAAAGGTTCTAGAAGTTCATTAGTGATTCATGACATCACTCAGCGGCCCCGTATTCTCTTTGATTAACTCAAAGGCTACCAGTACCCACAAATATGCCGCACTAACGTAGCTATTGCTTAGACCATGTCGGTATACCCCGCACAGTTTCCACAACGTATTACTACTTACTTATAAGGTATCCCAAATCCGAGTAGAGGATTTAAACCCAAACAAAGAACCATAATGTAAAGCATATAAGTCAAACAAAGAAAGCAATTAAATGTGATCTAATCTTTAGGTAACCCCACTTTTAGAATAATCCCCGGCAGAGTAGCCAGTTCTGTGATATGGTGGGAGAACTGAATTGGGTGTTTTGCGTTTGATCGCAAATGTTATGGTTAGCAAGAGTCGCCACTGGCTTTTCTTTTATCCAGAAGGAAAGGAGAAAAAGCACAGGAAAGACCTTTGAGATTGTTTCTTGAGTTGGGGGGTAGATTATGAAAAGGGAAGGTATTAGCACCCTTTTCATCCATGGTTTTCCATGGGCTCTTAGTTACTTGCTAGATCGCTTGCTTTTGTTTGAAATTGTGCTTTGTGTGGTTTTTGAAAGTATTTTGAAAAGGCGCCATCGTTTAGGAAAACTTTGTAATAGTTCTCGTTCATAAGAACGTATACAAAGTTTTGAGATTTTAAAAATGTTTCAAGTTTGGAAGATGTTTTGAAAAGTGTAGGTGTTTGTTTTAAAATAGCAAGGATGTTTGTTTGAAATTGAGCAAGTAACTAGGAACAACCTACCTACTCAAAAGTATTTCATATTCATTTTATTTTCCTTTTGACATTGTTGTCTTACCATTGATTTGGTAAGTAACCCTATCATTGGATGTAAACGGGATGGGCGTGGGTCATCGTATAGCCATGATTAGCAATGTTGCAAGGTATCTTAGCATTCTTTTTGAGGGACTAAGATCATTTTGAAAGGCAACTTAGATAGCGTCATCGAGGGGCTATGATCTTGTATTTTTTCTTGTTTTTGCTAAGATACCTCACATGCGTAATATGGCCATTTATAAGGCAACCAAGTGGATTTTACCCTAGGGGTGCTTGTGTGCAAGTGTATTGATTTTCATGCATTGTTTATCTTGAATTAGGGTTTACTAATTGTTGATTTTATCTTGCCATACACACCTCTAATTACTAGCATTTGTATTTGAAAGCGTTAAATTGCGGAAATGTAAATTCCTACGCTATTACATCATTTAGGGGATGAGGGTACAATTTACAAATGGGGATGAAGTAGGAACTTAAATATTACAACCATATCGAATAACCATGAAGGAAACGTAAAAACAGTGTAAAAAGAAGGAAAAAATGCATTTTGGACTATTATGTGCCGACACAAGCTCATATGCATCGACGCATAACCTTCCTTGCCCCTGTATTGCCAAATCAACTCAGTATGAGTCGATACATAATGGTATGGGTCGACTCATACACTGCATGTGTTGACTCATACATGCTTTGTGTCTAATCATACATTGTTTTTCCTTCTGTTTTTGGCCTGTAAAGCAGTATGTATCGACTCATAAGGCTATGTGTCGACTCATAGTGTCATGTTTTCTACTTCAACATTGTTTTGTTGCATGTAAAAGTTAGTTCCCAACACATGGTTAGTGAAAATGAAAAGAAAGCATATGGTTAGCTTCAAGGCAATTATATCTATATTTTATCTTCATAAATGAACCATTAATGATGCTTGTATGAAGAGTTCAAAGTCAAGAAAACTTACCTTGAAACTGAAATTTGTGCTTTGAGTTTGAGTTGTTGTATGGGTTGTTGTTGAGCTTGGGAAGTGATGATAGTGATGTTACAGAAGTTGTCTTTGTGTTTGAACAACTTCTATATGATGTATGTGGAGTGTTTGGATGGTTTGTTTGCAGAAAACTTGCAAGGTATGAGATTCAAAGATTTGGACTTCAAAGCTTAAAAATGGAGGTTTTGTGGGCAATTCTGGTTTTTGGCAGCAAGAATGATTTTGAGTGTTAGTTTCCCCTTCTTTTTTCTGACCTTTTCTCTTGCAATTGTCCTCTCTATTTATAGCGAAGGTTTGAGACTTCAAACAACTAAGATTTTGAATCACATGTTATGGTTATCTTGCTTGTTTTTGAAGAAAGCATGGAGAACATGTTTCCAATGCTTATACCAAGATATCTAAAGTGGTTGATCACTTTAAACATGTTTTTTCTGACTTGTAGAAGTTTAGTGTGATTATAACAACAAGTTAGAGGCTCAAGAAATTGACTTTATGATTAAAGTGAACTTTGCAAGAATGGCAATGGTGCCTTTGTGCCAAAAATCGAAAGATGCAATGGACAATACTTGAACCACTTGGATAATGGTTCAATCAATTGTGTAAACATCTGATTATGGATAGATTTTCAAGTCAAGAGGCCTACAAAGTGAAGATTATGCAGCATGGCTAAGATTTTTGTTCCTTATTCATCACAAATCTGCCTTGTAAATCAAGAATGAATGTCCAACTTCAGATCCTTGTATCTCCTAGCTCAAATATGATAAATTAATGCTCTTGGATGTTTTGGAAAGATTGAAACACCCTCTATAACTTCCATGTTGGACATTTTGACAAAATCATATTGTAACTATGTGAAAAAATGCCAAGAAGTTGGGATAAAATCCTGACCAGAACTGCTGAAAATAACTCTAAGTGTTTATTAAAAAATGCCATGACTTCATGAATTTATAACTCAAAATCCAAGCATTTCTAGAAAAATCCCTGCCCTACAAAGTTTTAGATCTCATTGATATCTACAACTTTCATGTTGGAAGTTTTCCTTGAATCATCTTACATCATGGTGAAAAGTTGGCATGAAGAAATGAAATTATCATGTATAAAAAACACTTAGAAAAATTTCTAAGTCTTGAGTTTGAATTTTCATATTGACTTTTGACTTTCTTGATTTCTTGACGATCAAGTTTCATATTTTTGAATGTCTTGATGAATTTTGATCTTTGAGACTTAATGTTGACCAAAAAGTCAAAGTTTGACTTTTGTTGCTACAGTTGACCTTTTCATCAGTACACCTGATTCTTGGTCTCTTGGTCAATTGAATGAGAAGACTTGAAACTTGACATGAGCATTCTAGAAGGTCCATAATGATCCAAGAACGTAACTTGAATTATTAGAAGTCCAATTGTCCTTATGCAAATTCAACCCCTAATCTTGAGGTATCAGTGTTGAGGAGATGGCTTGACCTAGTCAATACTGGTGCAAGCTTTAGCTTTCGCAGATATTTGTAAGAAATGTCTTGAGAAATGAGAGGGAAAATTTTGGGGTACAACATTACTGCTTTTCTTTCAATTCAAGAACATGTTGTCTGTAATATTTTAACAATGACTTTTCAGCCATATGCCTGGCCCGGGTCACTTTGGTCAATTTGTCAAGGGTTTTATTTATGTTCATCTAATCATATGATCATTCAGTACATTAGACTCTTTTGCATTCAAATATTTGTGTTCATTGTCTTTCTTTTATTTCAAATACATTTTTCAAAAAAAATAGCCATGTATCTTACATGCACACACACACACACTTGCAGGTCCATATCCACTCTGGATCCTATTGCCAATGACTCTACTATTGCCGACTATGAATTTGAATATCCTATCAATCTAGTCGAAGACGAAGGCGAGAAAGATTGTGATATACTGGGAGAACTAGCCATACTTCTATTACAAGAGGAAAAAGCTATTCAACCGCACAAAGAGTCAGTTGAAGTCATCAACCTAGGTACTGAGTCAGATAAGAAGGAAATCATGATCGGTGCTAATTTGGAAAGGAGTGTCAAGAGAAGGTTGGTTCAGATGTTGCATGATTATGTGGAAGTATTTGCTTGGTCTTATGAAGATATGCCTGGGTTGGATACCGACATAGTAGTTCATCGTCTGCCGACAAAAGAAGACTCCCCACCCGTCAAACAAAAGGTTCATCGCATGAGGCCTGATATGTCTGAAAAGATCAAAGTTGAAGTGATGAAACAATTTGATGCAGGGTTCCTAGCTGTGACATCCTATCCTCAATGGGTTTCCAATGTGGTGCCAGTGCCAAAGAAAGATGAGAAAGTTTTCATGTGTGTAGACTATAGGGATCTAAATAGGGCGAGCCCCAAGGATGACCTCCCTCTACCATACGTTGACGTCTAACTTGATAATACTCCTCAGCATAAAGTCTTCTCTTTCATGGATGGGTTCTCAGGCTATAATCAAATAAGGATGGCTCCCGAAGACGTGGAGAAGACTACTTTCGTTACGCAATGGGGCACCTTCTGCTACAAGGTCATGCCGTTCAGATTAAAGAATGCAGGGGAAACATATCAAAGGGATATGGTAGCTTTATTCCATGACATGATTCATGATGAGATAGAGGTATATGTGGATGATATGATTTCCAGATCACAAACTGAAGAAGAACATCTCGATCACCTGTACAAACTATTCGAGAGGCTGAAAAAGTACAAGTTGAGGTTAAACCCTAATAAGTGCACATTTGGAGTACGATCTGGAAAACTTCTAGGTTTTGTTGTCAACAATAAAGGCCTTGAGGTTGATCCTGCTAAGGTAAAGGCCATCCAAGAAATGCCAGTCCCTCATTCTGAGAAAGAAGTCATAGGATTCTTGGGTTGTCTCAATTACATTTCCCGTTTCATATCTCACTTGACTGCTACTTGTGAGCCAATTTTCAAACTCTTGAAGAAAGATCAGGTAGTCAGATGGAATGATGAATGCCAAGCTGCATTTGACAAAATCAAAGAATATATACAAGACCCTATTATTCTCATGCCTCCAGTTGAAGGAAGGCCCCTGATCATGTACTTTACAGTATTAGAGAACTCTATGGGGTGTGTTTTGGGCCAACATGACGAGTCTGGCCGAAAAGAGCATGCTATTTATTACCTGAGCAAAAAGTTTACCGACTGTGAAACCAGATATTCACTGCTCGAGAAAACTTGCTGCGCTCTGGCATGGGCTGCTCACCGGCTAAGACAGTATATGTTGACTCATACCACTCTGTTCATTTCTAAAATGGACCCAATCAAGTACATTTTCGAGAAACCTGCCCTTTCCGGTCGGATAGCCAGATGGCAAATGATCTTGACTGAGTATGATATTCGATATACTATGAAAATGGCCATCAAAGGAAGCGTGCTAGCTGATCATTTGGCCCATCAAGCTGTGGATGATTATCAGTCAATAAACTTCGACTTCCCTGATGAGAACGTCATGCTGATAACCGACTGCGCAAAACTTGGACCATATGACGGACCTGAACAAGGATCCCGATAGACTATGGTCTTTGATGGGGCTTCCAACGCCTTAGGTAACGGAATTGGTGTTGTGATCATCTCTCCTGAAGGTTGCCACACTCCTTTCACTGCCAAACTATGCTTCGATTGCACGAATAATATGGCCGAGTACGAAGCGTGTATTTTGGGTCCGAAAGCTTCCATTAATTTGAGGATCAAACATTTGAATGTGTTTGGGGATTCCTCTCTAGTGATCATCCAAGTAAAAGGAGATTAAGACACTAAACACCCTAATCTTATCCCTTACAAGGAAATTGTGCTATCCCTGATTCCCTACTTCAAAGAAATCACTTTTGAGCACTTCCCTAGGGAAGAAAATCAGTTGGCTAACGCTTTGGCAACCATGTCTTCGATGTTCAAGGTCAGATGGGACAACGAAGCCCCTATGATTACAATTGAAAGATTCAACGAACCTTCACATTTTTGTGAGCTTAACACCGATGTGGAAAAGCCTTGGTACCATGAGGTGATGAGATACCTTGAAGCACAAGAGTATCCAGAGGGGGAATCTATCAATGACAGATAGTTCTTACGAAGATTTGCAGCCAAATTCTTCCTATGCAACGAAATATTGTACAAGTGCAACCATGATTCAACTCTACTCCGATGTGTGGACGAGAAAGAAGCAGAGGAAATCATGGAAGACATGCATAATGGTCTCTTCGGTACTCACTCGAGTGGACATACGATGGCTAAGAAAATCTTGAGAGCTGGCTATTATTGATCAACAATAGAGACTGATTGCCATCAACATTCAATAACTTGTCACAAATGCCAAATCTATGCTGACAAGATCCATGTTCCTCCTATCCCTCTGAATGTCATGACGGCTCCATGGACATTTGTAATGTGGGGAATTGATATGATTGGAGAAATCAAGCCAACTGATTCCAATGGACATCGCTTCATTTTGGTCGCTATTGATTATTTCACCAAGTGGGTCGAAGCCGCTTCTTTTTCCTCAGTCACAAAGAATGTGGTAGCCAGATTTATCAGACACAACCTCATCTTTCGTTATGATATCCCCGAAAGGATTATCACTGACAATGGGACTAACCTCAACAATGCTATAATTACTAAGCTTTGCATTCAGTTAAAGATCAAGCATCACAATTCTTCTCCATATAGAACGAAAATGAATGGTGCAGTCGAAGCGGCCAACAAAAATATCAAGAAGATTGTGCAGAAAATGGTGGTAAACTATAAGGATTGGCATGAGATGTTTCCATTTTCCCTACATGGCTACCGCACTTCAGCTAGAACATCAACTGGGGCAACTCCTTTTTCCTTAGTCTATGGCATGGAAGTTGTTCTGCCGGTGGAAGTTCATCTTCCCTCGCCGAGGATTATGAATGAGGCAGGCCTAGGCGAAGGCGAGTGGATTCAAACGATAATGGATCAGCTGAACTTGATCGACGAAAAATTATTAGCTGTTGTTTTCAATGGTCAGACGTACCAAAAATGGATGATCAAGGCTTTCAACAAAAAGATCAAGCCTCGAGTATATCAAGCTGGCGACTTGGTGATAAAACGCATCATTCTACCACAAGGCAACCCCAGAGGCAAATGGACTCCCACTTATGAAGGGCCATTTGTTGTCAAGAGAGTTTTCTCTGGCGGTGCCATGATGCTGACTACCATGGATGGTGAAGATTTCCCACATCCTATAAACGCGGACATAGTTAAAAAATACTACGCATAAGAGACCCGCTAGGTTGACACACCTAGGAAAAATAAGGGCATCCCAGCAAACCAAAAGGCTTGGGCAAAAATTAGGGATATATGCAAAAGATTGTACACCCGGCAAGTTGAAAACCCGAAAGGGCGACTTGGACAAAAAAGGGTATCCTGGTGGGCTGAAAACCCGAAAGGGCGGTCCAGGAAAAAAATTAAGGATTGAAAGAGTATGATTATGTCCCGTGGAATCACCACAGTCAATTTTATCACCAAGGTCCAAGTTCAAACAGTCCAAGATCAATCCAATCAACTTCTATCAATGGCAAGGGAAATTCGAAGACATTGGGGCAATAGTAGAGTTGGAAGGCAATGAGATCATTTCACATGGCTATTTGTTTTTGTTTTCAATTTTGTTTTCCTTCCGACGATTTCCTCTTACTAGGATCTTCGTCTCTCTGTACAAAAACGCCTATTCATAGGCAAAATATCAATACAAATATACTTTGAAGTGCAAAATTTATGTCTTTGTTTTGAATGCAAATTTGTCCAATGACTAAAATTGAATGAACATATGCATATGAACATAATTAAAACTGTTTGGCACATATGAACTAAGCAGTAACAGGCACCTCTTTAATGAATATGGAATACCCCCACAGAGTTATTTCATTAACTTCCTCCTTAACAAAGTTACTCATAGAGTCTCTTTGTATAGGATAAATCCCCAACCAGAGTCTCAATCTCTTGGCAGCTCTCTCTCCAGTTAAGTCGAATTTTACAAGTTGAAGCCTCGTGAATCTCTTCTTAAAAGAAACTCACCTCCTCAACAGGGTTTATTTCCCCAACATGTTTTATTTCCCTAACAACCATCGAGGGATCACAAAATTCCCCAACCGAGTACATCCTCCCCAATCGAGTCTGTATTCCCTCGGTATAGTTTATCTTCCCCAACAAATGACGAGATAGCATAAATCCCTAGCCGAGTTCAAATTTCCCCAACATAAAATAATCAAGACACCACAAAATTCCCCAGCTTAGCCTGTCTACCCCAGCTGAGTTTATCTTCTCCAGTTTGAGTTTTCCTTTCAGACTATTGCAAATCATAGGGCCATAACCCCTAATCCCCAGTAAAGCCGTCAGCAAAGCCTTTACTATTTCCAAAAAGATACTATGAAGCCTGGATCCGACCATATATTAGCACAATTTTCAAGTTATTACTGAAGCTTAGACCCGACCAGATAATAGTTTGACTTCTTCAATCGCCGAAGCCTTGGCCTGACCAGATAGAAGTCTAATTCCTATAAAATCATTAGCAAAAATCCTCTTCTCCAGTAGAGTTTCCCACTACCCCTAGTAAATTACTGAAGACTGGACCCGACCAGATAATAGTTTGAGCGTCTAAAGCCTGGACCCAACCAGATAGCAGTCGATCTCAATTTCAAGTTACTAAAAGACTGGACCCGACCAGATAATAGTTTGAGTGTCTGAAGCCTGGACCCGACCAGATAGAACTTGATCTCAATTTCAAGTTACTAAAAGCCTGGACCCGACCAGATAATAGTTTAACTCTTCAAATATAGAAGAACCTGGACTCAACCGGACCAAGGTTTAGCTTCTTCTCCCCAGTAGAGTTTGCCTATACCCCAACAAGTTACTGTGAAGCCTGGATCCGACCAGATAACAATTCCTTTCAGAAATTTGTTGTGAAACCTGGAATCTGATCAGATAACAACTAAATCCTCAAACAATTTATTTTGAAACCTGGACCCAACCAGACAACAATTGACCTCATCAATCTCAGAAATCTGTAAAGCCTGGACCCGACTAGATGACATTTTTTCAAATAGTTTATTGTGAAACCTGGAACCCGACCAGATAATAATTAACTATGATCCCCAGAGAGACACTATGAAGCCTGGACTCGACCAGATAACAATACAACTTTCCAAAAACCATGAAACCTGGACCCGACCAGATAGTAGTTACCACTTCAAGTTACTGCAAATCCTGTATCCTACCAGATAATAGTTAACTTCCGTATCTCCAACAAGTTGTTGTGAAGCCTGGATCCGACCAGATAACTATTCAATTTCAAGAGATTTTCTGCAAAGCCTGAAATCCGACCAGATAATAGTTAATTCGTCTCTTCCCCCAGTAAGTTGCCATGAAGCCTGAATCCAACCAGATAGCAGTTGATTACTTCATCCTCAACAAATTGTGAAGCCTGGATCCGACCAGATAACAGCTGACAATCAAGAGATATTCCCCAGCGAAAGCATTCTTTTAACAAAGTTTGAAGATATGCATCTTCTTCATCCTCAACGACAATCAGGGATTCAACTCCCAAAAATTTTCTCAACAGTAGTCAGGGATTTATTTTCCCGGACAAAAACATACATTTCACGTTCATACATCATAGCATGTACATACCATGTGCATTTAACATGATACCACATCTAGTGAACATCATGCAGGCATCTGCATTTTACTAACTCTTTTCTCACAGGTAAAGCATCAAGTTTTAGTAAATCAACAAGAGATTTGTGATGATACTTCTTCTAGTATTTATCAACATTCCTCCAAATGGAATCTATAATCCCATTCACAATTCATCTTTGAGTGCAAATTTCTGGTCACTCTAGTGTTCAATCATCTTTCACCTTCAAGTCACAAATGGCGGACTCGCCAATCTAACTCTTCAGGTTTAAGAAGATTGAACAGGGGCAGTTGTTGTACCCCAAAATTTTCCCTCTCATTTCTCAAGGATTCTCTCACAAGGTCTTCTAAGACGTCAAGTTTGCAGTACTGATACATTATTTTAGGCTTGGAATTGGCACAAGGGCAAAATTGTCATTTGCATACTGAAAAGTCAAACTTTGACTTTTGATCAAAAATCAAGTTTCAAGAATCATATTTAATCAATACATGTCGAAATATGAAGTTTTTTTCATCAAGAAATTCAAAAGTCAAAATTCTAAAATATCTAGAATTTTTCTAAGTGTTTAAGAAATATGACAAGCTCAGAACTTCTGATCAGATTATCACCATGATGCAGCTGATTCTGGAAGAATTCTTAACACAAGAGTTTTAAATCTCAATAAGACCTAAAATATTGCATAACAGAACTTCTCCTGGAAATGCTGGAATTTCAAGTTATAAATGTTCAGAGACGCGCCCATGAAACTGAAACACTCAGCAAAATCTGGACACTTTCAAGACAGATTTTGGTTAGAACTTCTGGGCCAGTTTTTGCAAATGTTCAGCCAGATTTTGCAAAAGTAATTCAAAGAAAGTCTACAAAGTGTGTTACAAACTTTTAGAAAAGTCTAAGAGCTCCTTCAGAACACGCTGGAGCGAAAAGATTAAAGGATCAGAAGTTGGATGTTTTGTTCTAAGTTGCGCTGATGCTGAACTTCTGGCTCAGATCTAAGCTATGATTCACAATCTCATGGCGCAAGATTTCTGGTTTGATAAATCTCATCATCATTTAATTCTCACAACCATTTTTGAGTTTTTATCCAAAGGATTTCCCCACGTGTGAGAAAGAAGTACCATTGATGTCCTTGAAAAGAAAACTGTTGTACAAGTTTATGCTGGGCCCATGCTTTGCTTTTGCCTCTGAGGGTACTTTTCCTTAATTCATGCTTACAAATCCAACTTAGGCACGACTAAAATCTATTAACCTTACTTGTTTGAACTTGCTTCAAGAACAATTCAGCGCCTAGTGTATGATGGTTGTACTTTTGACTTCTCCAGGCTACTAAATCCTTGCCTATAAATTGAACTTCATTTGCAACTGTAAAGGGGGAGAGAATTTTAAAATTAGCCTTGAAACCTTGCTGAAATTTCAAAGAAATAGAAACTGAAAGCATAAACACAAAAACCTTCTAAGCTTCAGTTTCTTTTCACGCCCAAACTCTAATTTTCTTGCACATCTCTTGGTCAAATTAGAAACAATCCCAGCTTCTGTTTACAGACTGCAATTCCATCTCCACCAACTTCTATTTCAAAAATCAAAACTTCGATTCTTGGTTATTCCGGAATTTTCTAGCCATTCTTTAGCTCAAGTTAAAGATTGTTCCAGCCTTCTGAGCATGTGGGAAAGCTGACCAGAATATCACAGCAGTCCGAACCAGACTCCAATTCATAGAGCATTTTCCAGTTGCAAGGTAAGGTTCTGCTGACTCTCATCATATTACTAATGTATTGTTAGATTTGCATGTTCAAAATATAATGTAGACATCCTGATCCTGTTGTTGTACATATTCTGAAGTTTCATGTATTTGTCTGCCTAAGTAGAGAAAACATCAGTTCAGAACTTCTTAAGGAAACTAGGTTTAACATATACATGTTTGTTTCTAATTTACAGTTTTGACATTTTTTATGTTTTTGAAACCATAAAGAAACTTGCCAGAACTGTTATGTGTGTATTTTTGTGTTATTGAGAAATGACTAAGCTGCAGATGCTCTAATAGGTGTAGAGAAAGAGATGAAGCTCATCATCAGAATTTACTTTATGTTATATGTTTATGCTTTTGTTTCTAATATCGGATGTACAACCACCCCAGTGGAAGAAAGCGTGCGCATAAGACATTAGTGCTAAGGGTCTTGGGTTCTAGCCCCAGAAGCATTTTTTTTAGGTTTATTTAATAACATTGTCACCCATTTATCTGTTGTTGTACCCCAAAATTTGACCTCCCATATTCTTCAAGGTTTGCCAAGATCAAGGTTCAAAACCTCCCAAGGGTTGCACAGTCCAATGGACTCCTAACAGTCAAAAATTAGGGTTTTGATTCTGACAAAGAAATTGAAGTTTCCAAGGGACCAATCAAGTCCCACATGCCTATAAACATTGTCAAGCATCCATATGTCAAGTCTCAAGACTCACAGCACAAAATTGCACAGTCAAAAACCCTAATTGCTCAACAGTCAACTGCAGGGGCAAAATGGTCATTTGACAGTCAAAAGTCAAAAAAATTTGTCAACATCTTATTTTGAAGCCACAAACATCATTTGATCAATTCTTGATCATGATTCTCAAGGCATGGCTCAAAAAGTCTCAAGATGCAAAAGTTTCTATTTTTGGACAGCTGAAAAAGTCAACTGCAAATTGACCAGGGCATAACTTCCACATGGTTTATCAGAAAAATTCCATCCAAAGCTCATTTTGAAGAGAATGACATTTCGTACAACTCATCTTCACACTTCAAATCCAAGAAATGCTCTCACAAAAAGTTATCAATCTCAACATTATAGGTCATTTTCAAAAGTCAACAAAAAGACACTTTAAGTCAAAGACCATAACTTAAGATTGGTAAATCAAAATGACATGGGACCAAAGACATTGGTTAGAGGACTTCAAGACCTTTCCAAAATGTCCAAGAACATGATCAAAGCGTCAAAATTGAGCAAGATATGCCTTGTGGAAGTTGGGAAATTTTTGGGAATTTTGAAAAGTCAACTTTACTTCAAATGCCTCAAAATTGCTAATGGGCCTCAATTTCTTCCAAGAATCATCACCCAAAGGCTATGCACGACCCATTGACATCCAAGGGAGTTATTTTCTCATTTTTGATTAATTATTTGAATTTTTATTATTATTAATTCACTTAATTAAAATTAATTATGAAAAAAATACTCAAATAAAGGTTTTGAATCTTTTGGTGCAGCATATTCACTCATCATGACCTAGATATTTCGTGTACCACATCAAGAGGCAAGATCTTCCAAAATAGGCAAGTTTCATGGCAAAAAAAAGATTGAAAAAGATCATGAAAATCAAATATTCAAAATCATTGAATGCAAGGCTTTGGGCTTGATCTTTCTGACCTAATTCCTTCCACATATATACACAAACATAACCCTAATGAAAAGAACAAGAAAGCTGCGCTCAGAACGAAGAAACAAAACTTGCATTTTTGACCAAAAGTTTGAAAACTGTTTTCATAGATACAAGGTGTTTCAAGGCCTAAAAAGAGTTCCAATACGTTGCTGGACTACCTAGGAAGCGTTTCCAATTGAAATCAAGGCTCCATACATCCAGAATTGGTAGAATGACATCGTCCTGTTCATGAACTTTTTCATATTCGTATTTGAATTTATACACGTTTTCCATGCATTTTAATGTTTGATTTATACTAACATGATCATTCTAAAGCTAATGGTACCGTTCAATTGAAGAATGGCTGCCTGTACAGAAATCCACCATGAAAGCGTTCTAGGGTTTCAGAAGTCTGAATTTGGGGCTTTCCTCATCTAGAAAAATTAGGCCACGAGACCTATACCACTGGATTCAGAACGTCCAAACGAATCAATTCCCCCATCGCGCCCTTTTTATATTTGCATATGACCTAATCGCTATTTTCAGGTTCTGCACTTAGTGGGGGTTTAAAACCCCCGCTATCTATTTGATAATTTCAGGCAAAACGAAGAAGCCATGAAGAAGACGCTGAGTTGTCTCAACCAGACTGGGCAATTCAAACATTCGCGCGTGTTTTTTTTGTGTTTACCAATAGCGCTTATTCTCTCTCATAATATTCACGTCCCACTATAATATCAGATAAACGCGTTGGTTGAGTTGGTCGTTGTGTTGGCATGCAGGTATTGGGACCTGGGTTCGATTCCCAGGTCCCCCCACTTATTCATATATTTTTTCTTAACGTGCTTCTGTGCAGCCTCCATTCCAAGGACCATCATGAAGCCTCACGCCAGTGCCTGCCACATGTCCCTGAAGGTCAATCCAATGGCCATCACAAGCAATCCACCATGTACCCTAGTCAAACGTCCCACACACGAGCGCCAGAAGGTCAAAAAGGGCCTGATTCTAGTGGGCCAAAATGCTTCCCAAACACCTCCAAAAGGGCCTGAATACCCCCCTTGTTTGTACTTCCTTTCTCTCATTTTTTTTCTCTTTTCATTTATTTTAGTTTTTTTTAATTATTTTCTTTTAATCCATAAAATTAATTCTCATAATACAAAAATACAAAAAAATTAGAAAAGTCAAAAATAAAATATGTTTATTTATTATTTGATGCATTAATATTTTGTAAATAAATTTTCAATAATCAATTAGTTTAAATTTAGGTTTAACTTTAATATTTTTTTCTTAAATAACTAAAATACATAAAAATTAGGTTTTTTAGCATTTTTATTCTTTTCTCATTAAATAAATTTTTCTTATTATTATTCTTAGTAATTATTAATTATTTTGTAAATACTCGTGTAACTAAATAATTAGTAAATTAGGTCAAAACTTAAATATTTTCTTTAACAATTAAAAATGATTTAGAATTAGGGTTTTATTTAATTTCTAATTTCAATTAATTTTCTTTTTTTCATAAATACCAAAAAAAATAAAAAATAACTTCTTTTCTTATTAAATAATTAATTTATTAATTTCATTTTATTTCTTTAAAGGGTCCAACGCCCTCGCACCTTCGATTATAATTCCTTTTCGCGCGTTCGCTTCTATTTTTCATTTTAAATATTAGGTAATTTCCCCAAAGCTTTGTAATAGTAATTAGGACATTTACTTTCCGCACTTTTATTCAAAAATCGGGTCTTTGTTAATTTGGCGATGTATAGACCCGCGCCTTGTAATAGCGTAGGACTTTTATTTTCCGCATTTTAATTTCCGCACCTTTAAGCTGTTAATCACATGAAAGAATGAATGGCCCAAATAATATCAAAGCGTAGCACACCCAATGCATGACAAGATAAAATATAACTGAAAATGACACACAATTCACACACCACTCCTAGGGTACGCCTCACTGTTGCCTTGCCTCTCGAAACGTGGTCGTCAAGTATAGGACGTCTTAGTGAGTCCTTATGTTCCATTGATCTAGTTGCCTCGGAATAGTTGCCTCGAAACGGTTGCCTCGAAATAAAAAGATCAATGGCATAAGGGTAGCTTCTAAGGTGTCTTACTGTTGCTCGGTGACCACACTGTCCCTGACAATCGAATTGACCCGAACACCTCCAACGGTGGTGCTACCTACCTCTCAATGGTGGGATGGCACTACCTTAAGGACATTTACACAGCAGAATTCCTTAGGGTAGGTAGATGACTCGTAGATACTTTCTCTAATTCAAAACAAATCAAAAACTTCTTTTCACACCGACACTTTTCAAAAAGCTTTCAAAACAACTTTTCAAACACTCTTGAGGACTGATACAAGAGTCGATCTGAAACTTTCAAAGAAACTTTTTCAAACCCACTCACTCTGAAAAGCAAACACTTTTGAAAATACAAATGAGCAAGTATCTAAGAGCCCATGGATAACCATGGATAGAAAGGGTGCTAACACCTTCCCTTTCTATAAATCTACCTCCCGAACCGAGAGCAATCTCATAAAGGAATTTTTCTGTGCTTTTGTCCTTTCCATGTTGGAGAAAATAAAAGACGGTGGCGACTCTTGCTTCCGCGACATTTCGCGAACCAGCGTTAAACAGTCAGTTCCAGATCCACCGATCACATCTGTCAAAAAACATTCCTAAATCAGAACTTCTAAAAAACCTTACCCAACAGCATTATCACCTCACTCTCTCAAATAGCCAGAACTTCTGACTTGTCAGCGATACATGAACTTCTAGGTTCCTAGCTACACTACAGCTTCTGAACCCCCTCAACAATCAGAGCTTTTAGGTTTTCTTTTATTCCCAGCAATCTCAAAACTTGGTGTACCCAGGCCCAGAACTTCTGACCTTCTGCTTGCCTACTAACATTTTCTCTCTTGCAGCGTATCAGAGTCAGAACTTCCATTCCTCCTCGTTCCAGCAATGTGCTGATTCTGACTCCATTTCCTTGTTTATCTTATTTTTTGCTTTGAATAACCAAAAACTCCAAAAATATTTCATATTCACATATTTAATTTCATTTAGAATAAAAAGGTCAAAATATTTTCTTAAGTAAATTAATTTTTTTTAACAAAAAAAACAAAACAAGTCCATTTCAATTTTTGTACAATATTCAATATGGTTGTAATAGATAATTAGGATTTTAATTTCTTGCAATCCCCATTTGTGAATTTGTAAGCCACATCCCCTATTGATGTAATAGCTTAGTATTTTACTTTTCCGCATTTTTATTACTTTCATATATTGATAGCAATTAGGTGTGTATGGAAAGATAAAACCAACCAATAGAAAACCCTAATGCAAGACAAATCAAGCATGAAAAAAAAACATTGGCACACCTTGCACCTCTAGGGTTAACTCCACTTGTTTCCTTGAGAAATAAATGGTCATGATACGCATGTAAGACGTCTTAGCAAAAACAAACAAAATATAATATCATAGTCCTCCGATGACGCTATGAATGTTGCCTTACGAATGATCTTAGTCCCTTAAAGAAAATGCTAAGATATCTTACAACATTTCTATTCATGACTATACGATGACCCTCTTCCGTCCCTTTTACATCTAAAGATAGGGTTACTTATCAAATCAATGGTAAGATAACAATGTCAAAGGAAAGAGGAAATAAACAAGAAAGACTTTTGAGTAGGTAAAATGTTCCTAGTTGCTTGCTCACTTTCAAACCAAAACATCCTTGCTATTTTCAAAATAAACACCAACACTTTCAAAACATCTTTTAAACTTGAAAACATTTTCAAAAGATCAACACTTTTTATACATTTTTACGAACGATAATCATTACAAAGTTTGCCTAAATGATGGCGCCTTTTCAAAACACTTTCAAAAAACCACACAAAGCACATTTTCAAACAAAAGCAAGTGATCTAGCAAGTAACTAAGAGCCCATGGAAAACCATGGATGAAAAGGGTGCTAATACCTTTCCCTTTTAATAATCTACCCCCCGAACTCAAGAAATAATCTCGAAGGTCTTTCCTGTGCTTCTTCACCTTTCCTTTTGGATAAATGAAAGTCGGTGGCGACTCTTGCTAAACCGCAACATTTGCGATCAAACGCAAAACAACCAACTTAGTTCTCCCACCGTATCACAGACCCATTGCACCATTGCTTTACCTTCCCCGATTACCAGCTTGTACCAACTATGGAAGAGTTCTATCAGCTCTTGGGAATTCCTATCCTCGATCAACTACCTTTCAACGGTACCGAAAGAGACCTAAGCCCTGAAGAGGTTGCTCGAGCTTTGCACTTGCAATAATCCGACGTCACGGCTAATTGGGAAACAAGAAGTGGTGTCAAAGGGTTCTTAGCCAAGTTCTTACTGGAAAAAGCTCAAGACTATTGGAACAACCTGTATTTACAAGCTTTCAAAGAAATTTTGGCTCTTCTCATCTATGGGTTGGTACTATTTCCAAATCCTGACCAACTTATAGATGTGAATGTTGTCAAAATCTTTTTATCTCACAATCCAGTGCCTACTTTGTTGGGAGATGTCTTACATTCTCTCCACACTCGCACCATGAGGAAAATAGGAACCCTCATGTGTTGTACTCCTATGTTTGCTAAATGGTATGTTTCACATCTTCCCCGATCCATTGTGAAGAATGAGCGAGGTTTGAGGTGGTCCAACAGACTGATGTCACTCAGGCATTCAGATATCTATTGGTGTTCTCGATCCTTGGAGGACATTACTATTATCGATTTTTATGGGGGATTCCATAATGTTCCTCTGCTTGGCATTATGGGAGGCATCACTTATAACCCTTTCTTAGCTCTGCGATAGTTTGGGTACGCACGAAGAGATGGTCCACATGACGCGCTCATCTAAGGTGTAGTGTTCGACTATGAAAGTGACAATCAAGACTGTCGTCGGAGGTTTATATGAGCCTGGAGGATGGTAAACAAGGTGGAGAGTAGGATATTGGGGCACACGAATTCCATTCCCCTTGAGCCTTAGCTTAGGTGGGTACGGGCTCGCACTCAGAGTCTCGCAGTGCCTTACCCCTCCATTCTCCCAGTTATCATAGAACCTGTTGTGGAAGGAGATGTCCCATACACTATCGTTCATCCTAACATGACCACCTCTCTCAAAGACTTGCAAAGGGATTGGATACAGCTTAAGGAGGAGCGAGACACTTTCGAAGCCCAATTCTACGCTAGCGAGAAGAAAGTTCTGGAACTCACCAAGCAGCTTCATGAGGAGTAGAGTCTGAACGCCTACATTGCACCGAAGAGGATGCGTTCAACTTTTTTGTCTTAGAGTTTTGTATTTTATTTCTTTCATTGTAAGCCCAAAGAGGCATGATTTACTCAAACTTGGATTTCTTAATATAACGTGTGTTTCCTTTTTTGTCTAAACAAATTTAAATCTCTAATTTCCTTGAAATCATTTGCATATGCATCTTCATTCATCATAACACAAATAGGTTTCTTACAACAGGTCTCCTTATCTTTCTACTGTTTATTTCAGTGAGATGGATATTGATTAAACATTAAAGGATCTCCAGGCGCAGAACGCCCAGTTTCAACAAATGTTCTTGACTCTGGCAAAAGGACAAGATGAGTTGAAAACCCTACTGATCAAAGAAAAGAAAAGAAGAAAGCGAAGAAATCAACCAGTGTTTTAAATCTGGGAAGAAGGTTCAAAGGACCATCCAGACAGACTCTAGACTTCGTAACATCATCGGGTGAAAGGGATAATCAAGAAGGGAAAAACAAGGAAGTGACTGACCCTCTAGAATCTGAAGAGGAGGAAGAGGCTGACTACTCTGAAGAGCAGTATCCTCCAGCTGACGAGAAGTACAAACAGGTTGAAGATCGCCTCAGTGCTATGGAGATTCAGAAGGTACCCGGGTTGGATTTTGAGGAGCTAGGACTTGTCTCAGGAGTTGTCATACCGCAGAAATTCAAGGTCCCCACTTTCTCTAAATATGACAGTGTCTCTTGTCCAAAGCTGCATTTGAGATCATACGTCAGGAAAATTCAACCCCATACTGCGGATAGGAATCTATGGGTGGATTTATTCCAAGAAAGCTTGTCAGGAACGTAGTTGGATTGGTTCTATCAGTTGGAAAGGACCAACATTCACAATTGGGAAGATTTGGCAGCCACTTTTTAAAAGCAATACCTGTATAATGCTGACTTAGCTCCAACACGGACACTTTTGCAAGGCATGTTTATGGGTATAGGTGAAGGTTTCAAGACATATGCTCAAAAATGGAGGGATCTCGCGGGAAGGGTCCAACCCCCTCTATCTGACAGAGAATTGGTGGATATGTTCTTAGGCACGCTATCTGTTCCATTCTTCAAACACCCGATTGAAAGCTACTCGGCTGGGTTTACCGAATTAATCATGACCGGTGAACAGGTAGAAGCAGGTATAAAAAGTGGAAAAATTCAAAGAAATGCATCCTCGAGCGCGATAAAGAAGCCCTTTACCGGAAAGAAGGAGGTCAGTGTTGCATATGACCATAGGAATCAGGACAGAACTGAACATCGTCCATCGGTAGGGGCTGTCATGATCTCTAAGCCTGCACCTACTCAAGAAAGGAACAATCAGTCTAGAACGGAAAGTCCGGTAAGACAGTTTACCCAGATAAATATGATGGTGTCTCAAGTCTTGATGCATTTGTTGAAATCATATCTGGTGACCTTGTGGGAAGCTCCGAAGAATCCCAACACTGCCTCTCCCCGTTATAACCCAGATGCTCGTTGTGCTTACCATTCAGAAAGTCCAGGTCATGATAAAAACGACTCTTGGGCTTTGAAAAACAAAGTGCAAGACCTTCTCGAGGCAGAGGAAATTGAATTTAACGCTCATGAGATCCCAAATGTTATCACTGCTCCTATGCCCAAGCACGGCCGTGGTGTTAACACTATTAAAGACGATGTGTTTGTTGCTGTCGTTGATGAACTTGTTACTCCGCTCCTAACCGTCAAAAGGAACCTGTTGAAGGTCGGTTTATTTTTGGGTTGTGGCGAAGGCTGCCACCTCTATTTATCCCTACCGACTAGTTGTCATTTATTGAAGGAAGGTGTCCAGCGCCTGATGGATGACAAAGAGATTTTGTTTGAAAAGACTCCCGTTCCAACCATTTCTTACAAGGATGTTTCAATAATAACCATTTCCGCCAATCCTCCCAGGGTCTCCACCAAAAGACCCGTTAGGATTACATCTGTTCCAAAGGTGACTCCATTGATAATTACTATTCCAGGGCTAACCCCGTACTCCTCAGACAAAACTGTTCCCTGGAACTATGGGGGTGACGTCTACTACCACGGCGTCAAGCAAGAATGGCTAGCTATTGAAGACCCAGTTTTTGAGAAGGCTGACCTCGACATCGGCAACATTGTGGGAACCATCAACATAACCAGAAGTGGAAGAGTATTCTCCCCTGAGATTGCTCCTCCGAAAACTGTTATCAGTCCTGTGATCATTCATGCTTTTGTTCCTGCTGATACTACTACTACAGTTCCTGTGGTTACCCCTGCTGACACCCCTTTCACCGAGTCGACCGAGACTCAGGGTAAAGGTATTTTGGTTGAACCTGTCTGGATGAAGGCGCAGTCAACATCTATCCCAGAGACTTCCAAGAAGGAGATGGGAGAAATTTTGAAAATTATAAAGAGAAGCAACGACAATGTAGTCGAACAGCTAGGGAAGACCCCTTCAAAGATTTCTATGCTAGCTTTATTGTTGTGCTCCGAAGCTTATGTGAAGGCCTTGGTGAAATTTCTTAAAACCATCCATATGCCACAGGAAACCTCTGCTAACCAATTCGAAGATTGTATGGCCAGTTTGACAGCTGATAACGGTTTGGTATTTTCTGATGCTGATCTGACACCTAGAGGGAGGAAACACAATGAGGCGTTGCATGTCTCTGTCGAGTGAAGAGGAACTACTTTGGCCCATGTCCTGGTAGATACTGGTTTATCACTGAATTTGCTGCCTAAAAAGGCTCTGGATAGACTAGACTGTGAAGGTTTAACCTTAAAACCCAGCAATATAGTGGTAAGGGCCTTCGACGGTTCGAAAAGAATGGTGCACGGGGAGGTGGATATCCCCATTTTTATTCAACTTTCTATGTGATGGATATTCGCCCTTCTTATTCCTGTTTATTAGGCCGATCTTGGATTCATGACGCTGGTGTCGTCACCTCTACATTACATCAGATGTTGAAGTACCCAATCAAGGGAAAAATCATCATTGTCCATGGAGAGGAGGAATATATGGTCAGTCACCTGAACTCATTTAGATATGTGGAAATGGATGGTGAATTCATTGAAACTCCGTGTCAGCATTTCGAGGAAGTCCCACAAACAGTTGCGATAACCAAGACTGTTTCCAAAGTTCGGAGGATTACCAGACCTCCGCTGAAGATGGCTTCTCTGAAAGATGCCAAGGCAGTAGTCGAAGAAGGTGGGTGTACCATTTGGGGCCATATCCCGGATATTTCCTACAAATCTGACAAATTTGGTTTGGGTTTTACTTCAGGAGCCCAGAAAGTTGTTCGTCGTGCTCATGTCGGTGAACCACCTTTGCAGATCAGCAACCATGGAGTCAACACAATGGAAAATAATGATGACAGTTGTGACCTGGAAGAATGGATTTTTCCAACTATCAGCGAAGGACTCAACAACTGGGAAGCCAAAGAATTTATCCCTATTACTTTTATCCAACAGTAATTGTCTTTAAATTTTTGTCTATCTTGTAATAATTAAACAATTTAGACTTTAAAACCTTGTGTCTTACCAGAGGCACAACGGTCCATTTGTGAGGGTTGTTACTTCATTTTCATATGTCATCAATGAGTCATGGACGTTTTTGCATGCAAATTTTACGCTCTTTGTTCTTCTTTTTTCTACATTTTTATTTTTTTCAAAGATAGCTATGCTCTTACATACACTTACATATCAAAATGCAGATCCACATCCACTCAGGATCCCATGGGTAACGATTCTGCTATGGCCTATTGTGACTTTGAAAATCTGATCTACCAAGCCGAAGACGAAGGTGAGGAAGATTGTGAGGTGCCAGGGGAACTAGCCAGGTTACTACAACAGGAAGAAAGGACCATACATCCCCATGAAGAACCGGTTGACACAGTTAACTTAGGTATCGAAGAGGACAAGAAATAAGTCAAGGTAGGTGCCAATCTGGAACCTAGTGTCAAGAAGCGCTTAACTTAGTTACTACATGACTATGTTGAGGTCTTTGCCTGGTCATACGAAGACATGCCAGGACTTGATGCTGGTATCGTGGTCCATCATCTACCGGCAAAAGAAGACTACCCTCCGGTAAAATAGAAAGTCCGCCGCATGCGGCCAGAAATGTCAGAGAAGATCAAGACTGAAGTCATGAAACAGTTCAACGCCGGATTCTTAGCCGTCACCTCCTATCCATAATGGGTCGCCAATGTTGTTCCAGTGCCTAAAAAGGACGGTAAAGTATGCATGTGTGTGGATTACAGAGATTTGAATAGGGAAAGCCCTAAGGATGATTTCCCGCTTCCCCATATCGATATTCTGGTTGACCATACCGTACAGCATAAAGTTATCTCCTTCATGGATGGTTTCTCCGGTTACAATTAAATTAAAATGGCACCTGAGGACATGGAGAAAACTACCTTCGTCACATAGTGGGGCACGTTCTGTTACAAAGTTATGTCATTCGGGTTGAAAAACGCTGGGGCAACTTATCAGCGCGCCATGGTAGCTTTGTTTCATGATATGATCCATCACGAGATAGAGGTCTATGTGGATGACATGATAGCCAGATCTCAAACTGAAGAGGGATATCTTGACCATTTGCAGAAACTGTTTGAAAGGCTAAAGAAATACAAGCTAAGGTTGAACCCGAGTAAATGCACATTTGGAGTGAGGTCCGGTAAACTCTTAGGCTTCATCGTCAGCGCTAAAGGTATTGAAGTGGACCCTGCAAAGGTAAAAGCAATACAAGAAATGCCTGCTCCTCGCATCGAGAAGGAAGTCAGGATTCTTAGGACGGCTAAACTACATCACTAGATTCATTTCTCACCTAACCGCTACTTGTGAACCAATCTTCGAATTACTGAAGAAAGATCAAGTGTTGGATTGGAACGACGACTGCCAGGCTTCCTTCGATAGGATCAAAGAGTACCTTCAAGAGCCTCCTGTTTTGATGCCGCCAGTCGAGGGAAGACCTTTGATCATGTATCTAATTGTCTTGGAAAATTCAATGGGGTGTGTGTTGGGGCATGATGACGAGTCTGGCTGAAAAGAGCATGCAATATACTACATGAGCAAAAAGTGTACCGACTGTGACACCAGATATTCACTGCTCGAGAAAACTTGATGTGCTATGGCATGGGCTGCTCGCCGGCTAAGACAGTATATGTTGACCCATACTACCTTGTTGATATCCAATATGGATCCAATTAAATACATATTCGAGAAGCCCGCCCTCTATGGAATAATAGCAAGAAGGCAGATGATCTTGACTGAATACAACATTCAATACACTACCCAAAAAGCAAGAAAGGGCAGTGTGCTAGCCGATCACCTTGCTCGTCAGGCTGTGGATGACTACCAGTCCATGAAATTCGAGTTCCCAGATGAATACATCATGTTGGTAAACAATTGTGAAGAACTCAGACCATATGACGGACCTGAACAAGGATCTCGATGGACCTTGGTTTTTGACGGAGCTTCTAACGCACTCGGAAATGACATAGGTATTGTGATCATATCCCCTGAAGGATGTCATACTCCCTTCACTACAAGACTTTATTTCCACTGTACCAATAATATGGTGGAATATGAAGCGTGTATTATGGGTCTCAAAGCCACCATAGATTTGGGAATCAAGTCCTTAAGGGTATTTAGAGATTCAGCCTTAGTCATCATTCAGATCAAGGGAGAATGGGACACGAAGTACCCTAATCTCATCCCCTACAAAGAACATGTGTTGACATTAATCCCACATTTTAAGGAAATTACCTTTGAGCATTTTCCACGAGAGGAAAATCAACTAGCGGACGCGCTAGCCACTATGTCATCCATGTTTAAAATCAAGTGGGATAACGAGGCTCCCCAGATCACCATTGAGCAGATGGATGAACAAGCTTACTGTCACGAGATCGATTCTGAAGAAGTAGTGGACAAGCCTTGGTTCCATGAAGTTAGGAGGTATCTCGAGGCCCAAGAGTATCCGGAGGGAGCTTCAGTCAATGATAATAAGTTCTTGAGAAGATTTTCTGCTAAATTCTTCCTCGACAATGGAATCCTCTATAAACGCAACCACGACTCTACTTTGCTTCGTTGCGTAGACCAGAGTGAGGCAGAAAAGATAATGGATGATTTACACGAAGGTGCCTTTGGCACTCATTCTTGTGGACACACGATGGCTAAAAAGATCCTACAGGCAGGATATTATTGGTCCACCATGGAAGAGGATTGTTATCAACATTCACGAACTTGTCACAAGTTCTAGATCTATGCTGACAAAGTAGATGTGCCTCCGGTTCCCCTAAACGTTCTGACTGCTCCTTGGACCTTCGCAATGTGGGGCATTGACATGATTGGAGAGATCAAACCCACAACTTCTAATGGACACCGCTTTATCTTGGTTGCCATTGATTACTTCACGAAGTGGGTCGAGGCAGATTCATTCACTTCTGTTACCAAGAACGTTGTGGCCCGATTCATCAAACAGAATCTCATATGTCAATACGGTATCCAGAGAGAATCATCATGGATAATGGTACCAATCTCAACAATACTATGATTACTGCACTATGCGTGCAATTCAAGATCCAACACCATAACTCCTCTCATTATCGGCTGAAGATGAATGGCGTTGTAGAAGCCGTAAATAAAAACATCAAGAAGATCATATAAAAAATGATGGTGACCTATAAGGACTGCATAAGATGTTACCATTTGCTCTACATGGTTACCGTACCACGACGCGCATGTCAACAGGGGAAACTCCTTTCTCTTTGGTATACGGTATGGAAGTCGTCCTACCAATTGAAGTCCAAATACCTTCTTTGAGAATCATAAAAGATGCAGGGATGAATTAAGATGAATGGATTCAAACTTGACTTGACCAGTTGAACTTGATTGATGAGAAGAGGCTTACGGTTGTCTATCATGGTCAGATGTACCAAAAAAGTATGATCAAAGCTTTTAACAAGAAGGCCAGGCGTCAGGTATATCGGGTTGGTGACTTGGTAATCAAGTGTATCATATCGCCACAAGGTGATCCCATGGGTAAATGGACTCCTACATACGAAGGACCATTTGTGATCAAAAGCATATTCTCTGGTGTAGCAATGATCTTAACCACTATGGATGGCGACGACCTTCTGCATCCTGTAAACATGGACATAGTCAAAAGATACTATGCATGAATAAAGACCCGCTAGGTCGACTGGCCTAGGCAAAAATTAGGGCATCCCGGCAAACCAAAAAGGTTCAGGAAAAAATTAGGGATAAAATACAAAAAAATCTGTACACCCGCAAGCTGAAAACCTGAAAGGGCGGCTTGGGAAAAAAGGGTATCCCGGTGGACAGAAAACCCGAAAGGGCGGTCCAGGAAAAAGTTATAGAATTAAAGCGTATGACTATGTCCTGTTGAATCACCTTGTAGACAACCTTCAGTATCGATTGACAAACTCAATTGGTTCTAATCAATCCAATCAGCTTTGGACAAAGCAGCAAGTGGATGAGACGTTCAGAGACATGAAGGCTATAGCAGAGTGGGAACCCCATGGGATTATTTCACATAGCTATCTTTTCTTTGTATCAGTTTTCATTTTCTACGACGGCATTATCTTACTAGGATGTTCGTCTCTTTGTACAAAAGTAATTATTCAAGTTAATACAAAGATATTCCTTTAAAAGTGCAAAACTATCTATTTTTTCTTTTACTTTCCTGTTTTGTTTGCAAAAACGTCCAATGATTATTTTTGAACATATGCATTTGAACGTTATTAATGTTTACAAATGAGTACAAGAAAGAGGGGAACAGAAAACAGAAATACAATCACCAATGGCTTTAAGAAATAGGATAATATCTACAAGCCATTCCATAAAATCCTCGTAGGTACTTTCTCCAACAAGAGCGGAAGCAAAGACATCCTACTACAAGATCACTAATGTATTTTCAGTATGAAGCCTAATGGTATCAAGTGCTCTCACATCCCCAACGGAGCAAAACTTCCAGTTATCACTCCAAAGATTCCCCAATGAAAGTTGCCCAACTTCTCAGGATTCCCCAGCAGGATTTCACGAAGTCCACAAGCAATGCATGGTGTTTCCATTCCACAACAGAGTTTATTTCTCTAATAAATGGAAACTCATCCATCAACACTTCAACTTCAAAATATGAAGACTTACGCTCCTCATTCCCAGCAGTACTCAGGGATTTATTTTCCCCAACTCCAGCAACATTGCGGCAGAATAATTAATATGTTCATACATTGCATTCATACGTTATAACATTGACAACACAAATGTATATAGCGCAATCTCATTTATTTTTTTAGAAACATCATTATACCATGCATTTCATACATCATGGCATCACATACAACTAGCGCTTCACCTTTTCAGGAAAGATCAATCAACAGAAAATCATCATCAACAAATTTCTGACAGGACAACTATTTATGGACAAATCAATTACAGATCAATTCCTGAGAAAGGACTGGTTGACCATCTACGTAACAGATACCTCCTTCAGACCTCTGCTGGTTCAGTTTAAATCTCAATGGTTTACTCTGATTATTTCCCTCAAAAATCTTCTCTGGCTCAGATAAACCGCTCCAAGATTTATTCTGATTCTTCTCCAGACCCCTGTTGGCTCAGTTTAAATCTCTCAACGGTTTATTCTGATTCTTTCTCGCGGACATCTTTTCTGGTTCAGATAAGTTGCTTTAAGATTTATTCTGATTCTTCTCCAGGCCCCTACTGGTTTAATTTAAATCTCTCAATGGTTATTCTGATTCTTTCCTGCAGACATGTTTTCTGGTTCAGATAAGTCTCTCTAAGATTTATTCTGATTCTTCTTCAGACCCTTGTTGGTTCAGTTTAAATCTCTCAACGATTTATCCTGATTCTTTTCCGCAGACATCTTCTCTGGTTCAGACATCTTTTCTGGTTCAGATAAGTCGCTCTAAGATTTATTCTGATTCTTCTCCAGACCCCTGTTATTTCAGTTTAAATCTCTCAAAGATTTATCCTGATTCTTTTTCATAGACATCTTCTCTGGTTCAGATAAGTCGCCTCAAGATTTATTCTGATTCTTCTCCAGACCCCTGCTGGTTCAGTTTAAACCTCTCAACGGTTTATCCTAATACTTTCCAAATAGACATTTCAGTCAAACAGCATTCAAGATTTCTGCTAGTTTCAGATAAATCGCTCCAAGGATTTACTCTGATTCTTTTCCAGTTGAAATCAAATTCAGACTTAGTCCAATTTCTGTCAACAATCACCTTTGGATGGCATCTATAAGCCCATCTCTGACGATTCTCAATCATTTCTAGATGGCATCTATAAGCCAATCTCCGACAACTATCCCTCGTTTCATCCAATGGCATCTTTAAGCCCATTCCCGATACAATAGATCCAAGGCATTACTTCGTGCACTAGCGAGTGCAAATTTTTGGGCACTCTAGTGTTCAACCATCTTCCACTTTCAAGCTACAAATAGAAAACATGCCAATCTCACTTTTCAAGTTTAAGAAGATTGAACAGGGGCAGTTATTGTACCCCCAAAATTTGCCCCCCCATTTTCTACTCAAGATACTATCCTAGGGTTTCTCAAACACTCAATTTGGCTCAAGATTTGATCAGACAGATTCTTTTTTAGGCATTGAGTCAGCAATTAGGGTTTGGTATTCCTCGAGTGAAATTGAGTTTCCGAAGTTTCAATTGGTCTTCTTGGTCCTTCATGTGTTCTCAAGGATGTTTGTGCCAAGTTCCAAGCCTCGCATCGCGAGTGTGCCCAGTCAATGGCTCGAATGACTAAAAACCAACTGTAAAAGTCGACACTTTCAAGATCAAGTTCAGAAGATCATAACTTCTTTGATATTCAACATTTCTGAGTAATTCTTTGAGCATTTGTTTCCTTTTTACATCCTTATTAACTCATCTTTACAAGTCAAGGGCCAATAATTTGCACAAGATCATCAAAAGTTTGGATACTTTAGAGGTCGCTTTGTGGACTTTGGCCTAATCTCAAGTAACTGTTACTAGACTTTCAAGTATCGTAACTCTTCTGGTTTTCATCATATCGGGATGGTTCTTTTTGCAACATATCGCAAATGATGCCGTCTGTAAGATTGCTTCAAGGATCAATAGCCAAATGCGCTTAGAAGGCCATGAAATTCGTTGGAACATTTTGGACTTAGAATTGATTTTGTGTTGAGTTTGTTCTCCACTAAGTCAAGGGTAAAGGCAAGATGTTGAGTTTGAGGATTCATTGATTATATATTTCTTATAATACAAGTTGCTTGTGTTCGAAGCATTAGTAATTACTGAATTAAAATTGGATATATATCAGGTTTCTTAAGTTTCTTGGATTGTTCATCAAGATTTGGTTCATGATAAAAAAGGTTTATGTGTTTCTACTTGGAGTGCATTTCAAGGGTTTAAAATCAAATATCCAAGTTCGTCAATTAAGTTGCAATATCAATTCAAGAATATTTATGAGTTTAGAATTTTGAGCAAAATACACCCTAATTTCTAGAGGATTATTCCAAGTTTCCAAGAATTCAAGACTTACAACAAATTCATCATTCATACATTTCATTCAAATGTTGTGTTCGGGTTACTGTGATACAGTGGCAGAACCGACTGTTTAATAATGGTTTGCATTTTGCATTTTATATTCGCAAAATTTCGCGGTAAGCAAGAGTCGCCACCGACTTTTATTTCATCGAATCGGAAAGGAAAAAAGTACAGAAAAAATCCTTTTTCGAGATATTCTGAGTACGGGGGGTAGATTATAGAAAGGGAAGGTGTTAGCACCATTTCTATCCATGGTTTTCCATGGGATCTTAGGTACTTGCTCATTTTTAAATTGCTTGTGTGTGTGCTTTATTTTGAAAGGTTTAACTTCGTGATAACCCTTGTATCAGTCCTCAAGAGTGTGACGAAGTTGTTTTTGAAAATTGTTTGAAAAGTGTAAGTGTGAAAAAATTTTATATGAGCAAGTACCCAATAGGATCTACCTACTCGAAAAAAGATTGTTTCTATTCTTGTTTCCTTTAGACAGCACTATGCTACTATTGAGAAATAGGTACCACCGTCGTTGGAGTTGTAAGGGTCAATTCGAAAGGGACGTACGATCACTAAAGCAATATTAGGACACCTTAGTAGTAACCCTAGAGTCTTAAGATCCTTCGAGGCAACATTTCCGAGGCAACATTCGAACGGGGAAATTTGATCTTTTTAGACTGGAGGGCAACCACTAAGACACCTATGCTTAATGATCGTTTTACCGAAGGCAACCAAAGTGAGAATATACCCTAAGAGTGATATGTGCTAGTGATTAGTTTCAGTTATTTATCTTTTCACATTAGGGTGTTCTAACCGTTTTAATTTGTCACACATTCTTGTCATACAATCCTATTAGCATACATCTAGACAGTTAAATATTTGCAGGCATTAAAAAATGCGAGAAACTAAATCTACGCTATTACAAGGCTTCGGGGAGGGGGATTAATTACATAGCCAAAAAACCAGGGATTTAGACAGTAAATAAAACCCTAAATTAAACTATTACAAACCGTGAACAGTTACAAAAATATTGTCAAAATAAATATCAAGCCCGCGGCAAATTAAACGCGAGACGATTAGAGTTTTGACCCTTTGACTAATCTTACTTGCGATTGGTTAAAAGAATGTTTTTGTCACATTTTTGTTATTTGAGAAAATAGCGAATAATTGAATTAAAAAGAAAATCCTAAGTTCTAATTAATTTTAAATTAAGACAAATTAATTAATTCATTCTAAAAACCTATTTTTGTGTTTTGGTTTATTTGAAAAAAATAAAAGAATTAAATCAAGAACTTAACCTAATTTCTATTTGATTTTATTTGTGAAAATAAATTAAAATTTCCCTAAGTTAAACTAAATTAAATTAATTTTGATAATAAAAAAACCTAATTCTAATTTTTATGAGTTCTTGATTTTATGATTTTATAAAAAAATGATTTATTTGTTAATTAGAATGATTAAAAGAAATATTAAAAGAATTAAAAATAAGAAGAAAAAAAAGAAGTGGGCCTGATTGTTAGCAATTATGGAGGGTGCAGATCTGATTTTTGTGGCCAAAGTAACACCATCCTGTTTGACCATGCTTGGTTTGGTGAGGTGTTGACTTGAGTTCATATCATGGTCCTTCAATGCTGGCACGTTAGATCTAGCTTGCTGATGAATCTGATGGTTGAATTTGATGGCATATGATGGGCGCTTGAGATTGTAGTGTACCTGATCACATGAAGCAAAATAATACAAATAAAGGTTGGGACCTGGGGATCGAACCCAGGTCCTCACACTCAACACCCACACGCCCTACCATCTGTGCCACCTGCTTCATTTGTTAATATAATAATAATGTATAATATATAAAACACGGTGGTTAACTGGAAAAAACACGCGGAATTCAAAACAGCCAGTGGTGTTCAGACACGTTGTCTTCTTCTTCCTTGTATGTCGTATTAGATTGAATACTTTTACCTACGGACATGACTCCATAGCTAAAACCCTGCAAGCTTCAAAAATCAAGAAAACGCCCGATAATTTTAAGGTGAGCACATGGATCGATTCACCTTGACCCTATAAACACCATAGTACCCCTTTTCTGGCCTAATTTTACTTGTACAGAGAAGCCCTAAAACGGCTCCTCAAACCCTAGTAATGGCAATCCTGGCTATAGGCATCAAAACGCAAAATCAAATAAACAAAAACCTTCCAAATGACAATATAAACACAATGCAATGTTTAGGAATGATTAATTGTGTGTAAATTAAGAAATCAAATTCAAGCTTGGAGGTGCAAACCGTGGGTCTATAGCTTACGATTCCGCACGTGAAAATGCTTGCAATTGATTGAGATTGCTTCTGGAGATGTCCAGGAGTCTATTGGTAGCCTTAGAATGGCTTAAATCACTCTCTAAGTCCAAGAACGATCACCCACTTTCTTGCAAATTTTTGAGTTTTCTATTGGTGTTTTCACGACTGCCAACCTCTCTTTTTTGCTTTGTTCTTGTTCATTATATATCCCTCAATGAATTAGGGTTGCAAAACAGATTGAATCTTTGAGCTTTGATGATATTTGATTTGATTCTTTAGCCATATGATATCTTTCTATTTTCATGCCAATCATGCTATTTTTGTACCAATTGCCATTGATTCGAATTGATCTTGCAAGCTCAACATATCTTGGTTGCTAACCTATCAAAAAGACAAATCAAATCATATCTTTGATAATTTTCATCATTTATTTGATTTAATTCATTTTTTAATTAATGAAAAATAAAAATAAATTGAAAAATGAACCAAATAAATTATGGATAAGTATTTGAGTCGTGGACCACATTATGATTGAAGTGCAAGCATAAAAAGTTGGGCTCATTTAGCAAAAAATGCAATTTTGAGCACATTTGACTTTTGGCAATTTTGCAAAAATGGTCAACTTGGCCAATGCATAACTCTCTCAATTTTAACCCTAGAGAGATGTTCTTCGACTTTTTAGAAATCTTAGGATGTCCTCTAAGCAACCCTTTTGGTATCATCTCAATTGAGTCTTCCATGTTCATGTATGAAGCTTTGACCCAAAAGGTGTTTTTGTTGACTTTCCAAAAGGACCTATAATGTCAAAATTCATATCTTTTTCTGAGTGCATATTCTGAACTTTGGAGATGAAGATTAATTGTAGGGAATTGCATCCTATTCAAAATGAGCATTGGATGGGTCATTTTGGATAACGTATGAGAAGGTTATGCTTCGTCAAAGTTGAGTTGACTTTTCCTACAAAACCCTAATTTAGCAACTTTTGGGTTTTGATGAATTGTGAGTAATCCTTGAGGAATCATGATCAACCCTTGATCAATTGATGAATAATACTTCAAAATGAGGATGTTTACCAAAAATCTTGAAGTTTGACTATGTGTGGGACAGAGTTAACTTTTGACCTAGTACAGTTGATTTTCAGGCATTTGAGTAATTGACTGAGCAAACTTCTTCTGCAAGGCTTGAAACTTGTCATGGGTGATCTTTAGAATATATTAGGAAAATGGTGAGCATTTGAGTCTTTTGTGGTTCACCCATATTGATGAAAATAGAAACCCTAATTTGAGGTATACTGATTTGGGGGAGAGTTTGTTTGGTCAACTCTTGAACTTCCCTGGGCAAATTTGGGACCTCACTTGCCATGTGTTGAGAAATATGGGAGGCAAAATTTTGGGGTACAACAGCTGCCCCTGTTCAATCTTCTTAAATCTGAAGATGTAGATTGGCTCGTCTGCCTTTCGTGATGTGAAGGTGGAAGATGATTGAACACTAGAGTTCCCAGAAATTTGTAATATCAGGAATGGGCTTACAGATGCCATTCGGGGGGTCGATGATGGAAGATTGTTGGAGATGGGCTTAAAGATGCCATCCGAAGAGGTGTCGATTGCATAAGAGATTCCTTTGCGAGAACCCGTGTACCTGTTGTCGAGGAGGACTTCACTGGGGAATATTGGTCTCTTGGGAGAAATAGAGTTTTAGGAGTTTCAGTTGTCCGTTACTCTACTGGGGAATAGCTCGGGTTTGGGAAGAGGAAGTGAACTTTGTGTTTGGTCGGGGCATATGTTGCACCGCGACTTTCTGGGGAAATGTGAAATCAATTGTGTTTGATCGGATCCCGGTATTACAGTGTTGTGGACTGTTTTCTGGGGATAAAAGAGGAAGAACCCAGATAGTAAGGTTATGAGAAGGAACCTGGATAGTAGGGTTGTCATGATATGAAAGCCTGGATAGTAGGGCTGCAAGAAGGAACCTGGATAGTAGGGTTACTTCGATATGAATGCCTGGATAGTAGGGTTGTGAGAAGGAACCTGGATAATAGGGTTACTTCGATATGAACGCCTGGATAGTAGGGCTATGAGAAGGAACCTGGATAGTAGGGTTACTTCGATATGAAAGCCTGGATAGTAGGGCTGCAAGAAGGAACTTGGATGGTAGGGTTACTTCGATATGACAACCTGGATAGTAGGGTTGCAATAAGAAACCTGGATAGTAGGGTTACTTCGATATGAACGCCTGGATAGTAGGGCTGCAATAAGGAACCTGGATAGTAGGGTTACTTCGAAATGAAAGCTTGGATAGTAGGGATTCAAGAAGGAACCTGGATGGTAGGGTTACTTTGATATGACAACCTGGATAGTAGGGCTGCAAGAAGGAACTTGGATAGTAGGGTTACTTCGATATGAAAGCCTGGATAGTAGGGCTGCAAGAAGGAACTTGGATGGTAGGGTTACTTCAATATGACAACCTGGATAGTAGGGCTGCAAGAAGGAACCTGGATGGTAGGGTTACTTCGATATGAATTTGGGTAAAACTGAAGAGGGAACCTGGGTAAGGTTGCTTTTGTCGCACCGATGATTACTCTATTTAGCTTCGAGTGTTGACCATGGGCTTGCTGGAAATTATTGATAATAATTGTCTTTCCTGAAAGAAATACAGGGTTAGTTATGTGCGATGCATGAGATTCATTGTATGATGACGTTCTCAAAATAAATGAGACCGTGCTATATGTAATGCATGCACATGTCATGATGTATGAACATGAAATGTTGACGTAATAATCTGAGTCCGGGAAAATAAATCCCTGATTGTTGTTTGGAGAGTATGAGAAATGGTATTCTTGACTGTTGTAAAAAACCATAGTTTCTCTACCTCTATTGGGGATGGTAAACAAAGATGATTAGCTGGGGATCCACATCCATTTAGCTGGTGAATATTCTGCCGGAAGAGACCCTGTTTGAGGATAACTCTACGGGGAATGACTCTGTGGGGAAAAGAGATACTTTGTTGATAGATCTGCTGATTTGAAGAAATAAACTCAGTGGGGGATGAATTTCCATTGTTGGTGATAATGAATTCTGTTGGAGATTGAATTTCTTCTTCTGAGAGAAATAAACTCTGCTTGGGGAAAAATATACTGACTCACTCGCGATTGTGAACCTCAGCTGGGGAGAGTTATGTCCTATTCGGGAAAGCTAACATTACTGTGTTTGGATACTTTTTACTCAGTGGGGAGTGTATGTACCACTACTCATGTCCTCAAGTTGGCTCTATCCCGGTACCTGATGGACAGAGTAACTGTAAGGTTTGGGCACTTCTTGTTTTCCCTGTTCCTAGAATTATGAGTAATCTTCTTTGTTTCTTGTGTAAATATTTATGAGCAGCAATTATTTTCAAATGTATATATAAAAAATGCATCATTGGACGTTCTTGCAAAACAAAACGGAAAAAGAAAAACAAATTGAAATTTCTTATGAAAATGAATTGTATTGATTTTTGAAGTTGGCATGTAATAGGCATTTTTGTACAAAGAGGCTGACGTCCTAGTAAGAGAACGCCACCGAAAGTCTGAAATTATACAATTTGTGTAAAAGAAAGAAAAAACAGCTATGTGAAACGACCCCATTGGGTTCCAACTCTGCTATTGCCTTTATATCCCCAAGCGTCTCATCACTTTGCTACTTGGTCGAAGGTGGATCAGATTGATTAGCACCGTCAGAGCTTGATAGTCAATACCAAAGTCTGGTCGCAAGATGATCCGATGAGACATAGTGTTACGCTTTGATCCCTAATTTTTTCCTGGACCGCCCTTTCGGGTTTTCAGTCCACCGGGATACCCTTTTTTTCCCAAGTCGCCTTTTTCAGGTTTTCGACTTGTCGGGTGTACAGTTTTTTTCATTTTCATCCCTTACTTTTGCCCGAACCCTTTTGGTTTTCCAGGAAGCCCTTATTTTTTCCTAGGCCAGTCAACCTAGTGGATCTTTGATTATGCGTAGTATCTTCTCACTATGTCTGCATTGACAGGGTGAGGAAGGTCGTCACCATCCATGGTGGTTAGAATCATAGCTCCTCCCGAGGAAATGTTCTTGACCACAAATGGCCCTTCGTATGTGGGGGTCCATTTTCCCCTGGGATCACCTTGCGGTAGTATGATGCGTTTGATCATTAGATCCACGACTTGATATTCTTGGCATTTGACTTTCTTGTTAAAAGTCTTGATCATTCGCTTTTGATACGTCTGACCATGACAGATAGCAGTAAGTCTCTTTTCATCGATTAGATTCAGCTGATCAAGTCGGGTTTGGATCCAGTCGTCTTTGTTCAAACCTGCATCCTTCATAATCCTGAGAGAGGGTATCTGGACTTCGATGGGTAGGACTGCCTCCATGCCATATACTAAAGAGTAAGGTGTTGCCCCTGTCGACGTCTGTACTGAGGTACGGTACCCATGAAGAGTGAATGGTAACATCTCGTGCCAGTCCTTGTATGTCACTGTCATCTTCTGCACAATCTTCTTGATGTTCTTGTTAGCTGCTTCAACATTGCCATTCATCTCCGGCCGGTAGGGAGAAGAGTTATGATGATGTATCTTGAACTGTTTATAGAGCTCGGTGATCATTGTGTTGTTGAGATTTGTACCATTGTCAGTAATAATCCTCTCTGGTACACCATATCGACAGATCAGATTGTGTTTGATAAACCGCGCTACGACATTCTTGGTTACTGTAGCAAAGGAAGCTGCCTCAACCCACTTCGTCAAATAATCAATAGCCACCAGAATGAAACGATGCCCTTTAGACGATGTAGGTATGATCTCGCCAATCATGTCAATGCCCCACATCGCAAAGGGCCAGGGAGCCGTCAAAACATTCAGAGGGACCGAAGGTACATGCACCTTATCAGCATAGACTTGACACTTATGACAGGTTCGAGAGTGCTGATAACAATCGGCTTCCATAGTGGACCAGTAGTATCCTACCCGTAGGATTTTCTTTGCCATGGTATATCCGCTGGAGTGAGTTCTGAAGGTACCTTCATGTAACTCTGCCATGATCCTTTCTGCTTCGCTCTTGTCTACACACCGCAGTAAGGTTGAATCATGGTTACGCTTATAGAGGATTCCATTACTGATGAAGAACTTCGTAGAGAACCTTCTCAGAAACTTCTTATCATTAACAGATGCCCCATCGGGGTATTCTTGAGCCTCAAGATACCTCTTTACCTCGTAAAACCAGGGTTTATCTGACACTTCTTTGGTGTCAATCTCACAGCAATGTGCGGGTTCATCCAACCTCTCAATGGTAATTTGGGGAGCTTCATTGTCCCACCTGACTTTGAACATAGAAGGCATGGTAGCTAGCGTGTCCGCCAACTGGTTCTCTTCTCGTGGGAAATGTTCAAAGGTTATCTCCTTAAAGTGTGGGAGCAACGTCAGTACATACTCTTTGTAGGGAATGAGATTCAGGTGCTTCTTATCCCGCTCGCCTTTGATCTGACTTATCACCAGAGCGGAATCTCCGAATACACTCAAGAAATTAATCCTCAGGTCAATAGCAGCTCGAAGACCCATGATACACGCTTTATACTCCACCATATTGTTGGTGTAGTTAAAACATAATCGAGCGGTGAATGGAGTATGACACCCCTCAGGAGATATAATTATAGCGCCAATTCCATTACCCAATGCGTTTGAGGCTCCATCAAAATACATAGACCATCGGGATCCCTCCTCGGGTCCTTCATCAAGTCCAGGTTCTTCGTAGTCGGTTACCAACATGATATTCTCATCCGGGAACTCTAAATTCATGGACTGGTAGTCATCCACGGCCTGATGCGCCAAATGATCCGCCAATACACTCGGTTAAGATCATCTTCCATCTTGCTATCCTTCCGGAGAGAGCGGGCTTCTCAAAAATATACTTGATCGGATCCATCTTTGATATCAACAAGGTAGTGTAAGTCAGCATATATTGTCTCAATCGGCGAGCAGCCCATGCCAAAGCGCAGGAAGTTTTCTCGAGCAATGAGTATCAGGTCTCACAGTCGGTAAACTTTTTACTAAGGTAATAAATGGCGTGCTCTTTTCGACCGGACTCGTCATGCTGCCCCAACACACACCCCATTGAACTGTCTAGCACTGTCAGGTATAATATCAAAGGTCTTCCTTCAACTAGAAGCATCAGAATTGGTGGTTTTTGAAGGTATTCCTTGATTCTTTCAAAAGCAGTCTAGCATTCATCATTCCACTTTACTACTTGATCTTTCTTCAGCAACTTGAAGATTGGCTCACAAGTAGCAGTCAGATGTGAAATGAACCTGGCAATGTAATTTAGATGTCCCAAGAAACCTCTAACTTCCTTCTCTGTGCGGGGAGCCGGTATCTCTTGTATGGCCTTTACCTTTGCAGGGTCTACCTGAATACCCTTATCACTGACGACAAAACCCAGAAGCTTGCCAGACCTTACCCCGAAGGTACACTTGTTCGGATTCAACCTCAGCTTGTACGTCTTCAACCTGTCAAACAGTTTCTGGAGATGATCAAGGTTCTCTTCCTAAGTCTGGGACCTAGTTATCATGTCATCAACATGAACCTCGATCTCGTGGTGAATCATATTGTGGAACAAAGCGACCATGGTGCGCTGATAGGTTGCCCCAGCATTCTTCAACCCAAAAGGCATTACCTTATAACAGAAGGTGCCCCATTGTGTAACGAAGGTTGTCTTCTCCATGTCCTCAGGAGCCATCTTGATCTAGTTGTAGCCAGAAAAACCATCCATGAAGGAGAAGATCTTGTGTTGCACGGTGTTGTCGACTAGAACGTCAATGTGAGGAAGTGGGAAGTCGTCCTTGGGGCTTGCCCTGTTCAGATCTCTATAGTCCACACACATCCGTACCTTACCATCCTTCTTAGGTACTGGAACGACGTTAGAAACCCACTGTGGATAAGAAGTGACAGCTAAGAATCCTGCGTCGAACTGTTTCATGACCTCCGCCTTGATTTTCTCTGACATCTCAGGGCGCATACGGAGGATATTCTGCTTTACCGGAGGGTAGTCTTCTTTAGTCGGCAAGCGATGTACCACAATATCAGTGTCTAAACTAGGCATGTCTTCATAGGACCAGGCGAAGATCCCAACATAGTCGTGTAGCATCTGTATTAACTGTTGTTTGACACTAGGCTCCAGATTCACACCTATCTTAACCTCTTTCTTGTCTTCCTATGTACCCAAATTCACTGATTCAACTGGCTCTTCATGAGGCTGTATAGCCCTTTCTTCCTGCTGTAATAGTCTAGCAAGTTCTCCAGGCACCTCACAATCATCCTCACCTTCGTCCTCGGCTTGGTTGATCGGATTTTTGAAGTCATAACTGGCAGTAGCAGAGCTGTTATCAATGGGATCCAGAGTGGATATGAATCTGCAGTATGATACGTGAGTGTGTGTAAGAGAATAGTTATTTTGATAAAGTGAGAGACAAAAAAGAAAAACAAGGAGCGCAAAATTTGTATGAAAGAAACGTCCAATGCTTTATTAATGATATATGAAATGACAAGCAATAGCCCTCACAAGCAAAGCCAAGGTGCCTCGGGCAAGGCACCGGGCCGTAAAGTTTCAAACTGTTTATTACAAATCTTAAAACAAATGAGTCAATTACTGTGAAATAAAAGAAACATGTATGAAGTCCTTCTCCGTCTAGTTATTTGGTCCACCATTAATTGCAGGATAGATCTAGTTGTCGATGTCTGAATCCTCTTCATTGTCTTCAATTGCATTAATTCCCCGATTGTTGATGTGTAGTGGAGGTCTTCCAGCCCGAGCGCGCCTAACAGCCCTTTGATCCCCTGTAGTAAAGCCCAAACCAAATTTGTCAGTTTTGTGAGTGAAATCAGGGAGCTGACCCCAATTGGTACACCCACCTTCTTCGACCACAACCCTGGCGTCCTTAAGAGAAGCCATCTTCAACGGAGGTTTGTTGGTAGCAACTTTAGTTGATGCCAATATCTGAGGGACTTCTTCGGAATTCTAACAAGGAGTTTCTATGAATTACTCGTTCATCTCTACATAGCGGAAGGAATTGAGGTGACTCACCATATATTCTTCTTCACCTTGCACTGTGACAATATTTCCCTTCACCGGATACTTTAGCATTTGATGGAGTGTGGAAGTAACTGCCTCAGCCTCATGGATCCAAGGACGACCCAGCAAGCAAGAATACAAAGGCCTGATATCCATTACGTAGAAGGTGGACCCAAAAGTCTGAGAACCCACTTTGACAGGGATTTCCACCTCCCCGTGCACCATTCTCTTCGAACCGTCAAAAGCCCTTACCACAATGTTACTAGGCTTTAGAGTCAAACCCTCACAATCCAAACGGTCCAATGCTTTCTTCGGCAGAACATTCAGTGAAGACCCGATATCTACTAGCACATGAGCCATAGTGGTGCCCCTGCACTCAATCGAGACATGCAGAGCATCATTATGATTCCTTCCTTTCGGTGTCAGATCCGCATCTGAAAAACCCAGCCCATTGTCAGCAATCAGGCTGGCCACACAATCTTTGAACTGATCTGCGGAAGTTTCCTGCGGCACATGCGCAGTCTTGAGAAATGCAATCAAAGCCTTCGCATGGGCTTCAAAATACAACATCAGAGACAACATGTATATCTTTGATGGGGTCTTCCCCAGCTTCTCGACCACATTGTAGTTGCTCTTCTTAATCATTTTCAATATCTCCTCTATTTCTTGTTTAGAGGCTTCCACAACGATTTTCTTAGGTCCCTCCGTCCGGGCAGGCTCACCTATAATTTCTTTGCCCCGAGTCCCATATATCTCAGCGGCAGGGGTGATAACTGGAGTAAGCACAGGAACATCAGTTGATGTACTAGCAGGAACAGTAGATGGAATAACAATAGGCTTCTTGACAGTCTCAGGGGAAATATCGGGAGAGAAGACCCTTCCACTTCGGGTAACCTTACTAGCCACGAAAATATTACTGACATCAGTATCGGCTTCTTCATTCTTCAGATCTTGCTTAATGCCATGATAATACACATCAGCACCATAATTCTATGGGACAGCCTTGTCTGAGGTGTATAGGATGGGACCAGGAACGATGATTATCAGCGGAGCAATTCTTTGAACAGGTGTAATTCTAACAGGTCTTCTCGAGGAAACCTTGGAAGGATTGGCGGAAATGGTTATAATAGCGACGTCTTCAATGGGAACAACAGGAATCATAGTCTTCTTAAACAAAATTTCTTTATTATCCATCAGGCGCTGGACATCTGACTTCAATAAACGGCAACCAGAAGGTAATATTGAACACATGCGAAAACCTTCACCACAACCCGGAAGTAAATCGGCCAACAGCAAATTTTTCTTAACAGTCATAAGAGGAGTAGAAATTTCTTCAACAGAGGTCACAAATAAATCAGTGTCAACAACATTAACTCCACGACCATGTTTGGGCATGGGAGCAGTTATAACATTCGGCTTTTCTGGAGCATTGAACTCTATCTCCTTGGCTTCAAGCAAGTCTTGTACTTTGTTTCTCAGAGCCCAGCAATCATTTGTATCATGGCCATGACTCTCAGAATGGTAGGCGCACCGCGCGTTGGGATTGTATCTGGGAGAGGTAGTGTTTGGATTCTTGGGAGCCTCTCTCAAGGTCGCCAAGTTGGATCTCAGCAGGTGAGGTAGCACTTCAGCCAATGTCATGCTAATGCGGGTAAACTGTCGTTGTGGTCTTTACACCCTTTGTTGATTGTTGCATTGAGGAGCAATTGCGGGTCTTGGTATCACTACAGCATTTACCATTTGACGGTGTTCAGATCTTCTTTGGCCCCTCGGGCTATATACTGCACTGGCTTCCTTCTTACCAGTGAAAGGCTTCTTTGATGAACTCGACGAGGCATCCTTCTGTATTTTACCACTCTGAATTCCAGCTTCTACTCTTTCTCCAGTTAAAATCATCTCGGTGAAACCATATGACGAGCTGTCGATCAAGTGATTGAAAAACGGACCAGACAACATACCAAGGAACATATCCACCAACTTCCTATCAGACAAAGGGGGTTGAACTCTTCCAGCCAAGTCTCTCCATTTCTGAGCATAATATTTAAAACCTTCTCTTGATCCCATGGACATACTGTGAAGTTGAGTACGAGTGGGAGCAAGGTCGGCATTATACTGATACTGCTTATAGAAAGCAGCAGCAAGATCTTCCCAGTTTTGGACACTGGCTCCCTCCAACTGGTAGAACCATTCAAGTTGAGTCCCTGACAGACTATCTTGAAAGAAATGCACCCACAAATTTCTATCAGCGGTGTGGGGTTAGATTTTTCTGACATACGAGCAGAGATAGAGTTTTGGGCAGGACACCCCATCATACTTGACAAAAACCGGAGCTTTGAACTTCTGAGGGATAACCACTCCCGATACCAATCCCAATTCTCCAAAATCCAACCCAGGTATCTTTTGAACTTCCATAGCACTCAGACGGTCCTCTAGCTGCTTGTACCTATCCTCAGCAGGAGGATATTGCTCATCGTTATAATCAGTATCATTGTCAGAAACAGCAGAACTAAGGTCCTTTTGCCCTTCTTGGTTCTCCCCTTCCTTGGATGAAGAGGTCAGATCAGTTTGATGCTTCAACCTTTCTCCAAATCTTCTACCCATATTCAGAATACCAGTCTTCTTCTTCTTTTTCTTCTCTTTCAGAATGAGGGCTTTCAGATCCTCTTGCCCCTTAGCCAGACTGATGAATATCTGTTGGAACTGGGCGTTCTGTGGCTGAAGATCTTTGATGACTTGATCGGAAGACATTTCTGCTGAAATAAACAGCGAAGAAGATGAGAAACCTATAGCGGTACCTATAATGTTGTGTATGATAAAGGGATGTGCATGTAATGATTTCAAAGACTTTGGGAGATTTAAATTTGCAAACAAAAATTAAAAAAAAACTTTATTAGCTTAAATTTGAAAGGTTCAACATGCCTTTAAGGCTTTACAAAATAGGTAAATAAAACAAATCTTAAAACTAGAAATAGAACATCAAAAGTCCCATGGACGCTTCCTCTTTGTGCTGACATAATCATTGATCACTCTTTCTTCCTCGAGCTGCCTGGTGAGCTTTAAAACCTTCCTCTCTTGCTCATGGAACTACTCCCTGTAAGTATCCCTCTCATTCTTCAGCTGAATCCAAGACCTTTGTAGCTCCCCAAGATCAGTGGGCATGTAAGGATAGAGAACCGTGTAAGGAATGTCGTCTTCAGTAGTGGGCTCCATAATCACTGGTAATATGGCCGCATAAGGCATCATAAGCTTCTGGGAACGAGCTCGTACCCATTAGAGGTAAGGCTGCATAAGATCTTTGGGGTCAGATCTGTTTACCATGCCCCAAGCTCGTATGAACCTCCTGCGATGCTCCTTAACATCATCCTTATAGTCGAATACAATGTGCTCGAGAAGTAGTTCATGGGGACCATCCCTTCGAGCACGACCAAATTGTCGCAAATCTATACAAGGACTGTAAGTTATACCCCCTCTGATACCAAGTAATGGGACATTAGGGTACACCCCCCCCCCCCTCACAGCGGTCAATAACAGCAGTGTCTTCCATAGCTCGGGGACACCAAAGAATATATGTATGAGCGAGTGACATTATTTTGTGCGACCAACCCAAACCTTCTTCATTTTTCAGTACAGACTTAGGGAGGTGAGAAATAAACCACCTCGATAGCAACATCATGCAGCACATAAGAGTCCCTCTTTTTCTCGTGGTACGAGTATGGAGAGCGTGCAAAATATCTCCAAGCAAGGTAGGCCCAGGGTTTTGAGAAAGGAAAATCTTGACAGCATTCACATCTATGAAGGAGTCTGAATTAGGGAAGAGAAATAAACCATAGATAAGAAGAGCTAAGACATCCTCAAAAGCCTGAAAATCCAAATCATCCCAAAATTGTTGAGCCTGGTCTATCAGAAATTTGGCTAGAAAACCCTCGACTCCGCTTCGAGTTTCCCAATTGGATACCACATCGGCCTGTTTCAAATGCAAAGCTGAGGCGATGACTTCTGGCTTAGGAACTTCTTCCATACCTGTGAAGGGTACCTGTTCAAGAATGGATATGCCCAATAGGTGAGAGAATTCTTCCAAGGTGGGTACCAGCTGGTAATCTGGAAAGGTGAAGCAGTGATGCTCGGGATCGAAGAACTGAAAAAGTACGCTCATGATCTATTCATCCAAATTTTAAGTAACCAGGCTGAGAAGTTAACCGTGCCTCTTAATGAAAGTAGAAGTTTCAGAAACTCTTGATGCTAGCTCTTTAAGTTGGGCAGGTATCTGCACAAAGCTGATTCGGATGGTATTTCTACGCACAGAAGCCATGATCTGCAAAACAAAACAAAGATAAATCCCCTTGGTCTTTGAAATGGTTAGTGTAATGAAGCAAGAATTCCATGTTATGATGCACGATGTCATGATAAACCACAGGTATAACGAACACAAGTATTGCAAACACAGTCAAATCACACAAAGCCCTTAGGTTTAAGGCTTGCATGAGGTCAAAGGTAATACCCTCTTGAAGTTAAGTTGATTCAACCTGTCCTAGAAAAAAGTAATCGGGTTCTAGAGGATCTCAATATCACTGACCATCCTCCATCGGTCATGGTTTCAGCTCACGCAATCTTTTCTTGTGGCCGAAATTATTCCGAGAGTATGATCTCAATGAGTGTAGCATCGAGTATCAACCAGTTCTCAGCTCTACACCGAGGCCGGCTATCTCACTACTTTCTAATGGCCAAGTTGGGCAATTAAGGGTTCTAAGGTCAGTTGATGCTTAACGATACCATGCAGCGGCCCCGTATTCTCCTCGTTTCTCCACAAGGGATATAGGTACCAACCAAAGTGCCACACCAACATAGCTATTGCTTCAACCGTATCGGTCTATGTCGTACAGTTCCCTCACAGTCTATTGCTACTTACCTAAAAGGTGTTCCCCAGATCCGAGTGTAGGATCTATAGTAACCCCAAACAAAAACCCTTAAAAATAAAGCAAACAAAGCAATCAAGAGAAGCAATTATGATGACCTAAATCCTAAGGTATACCCCACTTATTAAGTCCCCATCAGAGTCGCCAGTTCTGTGATACGGTGGCAGAACTGACTGTTTAATACTGGTTTGCGTTTTGTGTTTTTTATTCGCAAAATATCGCAGTAAGCAAGAGTCGCCACCGACTTTTATTTCATCCAATCAAAAAGGAAAAAAGTACATAAAAAATCCTTTTTCGAGATATTTTAAGTACGGGGGGTAGATTATAGAAAGGGAAGGTGTTAGCACCCTTTCTATCCATGGTTTTCCATGGGCTCTTAGGTACTTGCTCATTTTTAAATTGCTTGTATGTGTGCTTTATTTTGAAAGGTTTGACTTCGTGATAACCTTTGTATCAGTCCTCAAGAGTGTGACGAAGTTGTTTTTGAAAATTGTTTGAAAAGTGTAAGTGTGAAAAGTTTTGATATGAGCAAGTACCCACTAGCATCTACCTACTCGAAAAAAGATCGTTTATATTCTTGTTTCCTTTAGACAGCGCTATCCTACTATTAAGAAATAGGTAGCACCGTTGTTGGAGTTGTAAGGGTCAATTCGAAAGGGACGTACGATCACTAAAGCAATATTATGACACCTTAGTAGTAACCCTAGAGTCTTAAGATCCTTTGAGGCAACATTTATGAGGCAACATTTCTGAGGCAACGTTTCCGAGGCAATATTTGAACGGGGCAATTTGATCTTTTTAGACTGGAGGACAACCACTAAGACACCTATGCTTAATGATCGTTTTATCGAAGGCAATCGAAGTGAGAGTATACCCTAAGAGTGATATGTGCGAGTGATTAGTTTCAGTTATTTATCTTTTCATATTAGGGTTTTCTAACCGTTTTAATTTGTCACGCATTCTTGTCATACAATCCTATTAGCATACATCTAGACAGTTAAATATTTGCAGGAATAAAAAAATGCGAGAAACTAAATCTACGCTATTACAAGGCTTCGGGGAGGGGATTAATTACATAGCCAAAAAATGGGGATTTAGACAGTAAATAAAACCTTAAATTAAACTATTACAAACCATGAACAGTTACAAAAATATTGTCAAAATAAATATCAAGCGCGCGGCAAATTAAACGCGAGACGATTAGGGTTTTGACCGTTTGACTAATCCTACTTGCGATTGGTTAAAAGAATGTTTTTGTCATGTTTTTGTTATTTGAGAAAATAGCGAATAATTGAATTAAAAAGAAAATCCTAAGTTCTAATTAATTTTAAATTAAGACAAATAAATTAATTCATTCTAAAAACCTATTTTTGTGTTTTGGTTTATTTGAAAAAAAATAAAAGAATTAAATCAAGAACTTAACCTAATTTCTATTTGATTTTATTTGTGAAAATAAATTAAAATTTCCCCAAGTTAAACTAAATTAAATTAATTTTGATAAAAAAAAACTAACTCTTATTTTTATGAATTCTTGATTTTATGATTTTATAAAAAAAATTATTAATTTGTTAATTAGAATGATTAAAAGAAATATTAAAAGAATTAAAAATAAGAAAGAAAAAAAAAGAAGTGGGCCTGATTGTTAGCAATTATGGAGGGTGCAGATCTGATTTTTGTGGTCCAAATAACACAATCCTGTTTGACCATGCTTGGTTTGGTGAGGTGTTGACTTGAGTGAATATCATGGTCCTTCAATGTTGGCAAGTTAGATCTAGCTTGCTGATGAATCTGATGGTTGAATTTGATGGCATATGATGGGCGCTTGAGATTGTAGTGTACCTGATCACATGAAGAAAAATAATACAAACAAAGGTTGGGACCTGGGGATCGAACCTAGGTCCTCACACTCAACACTCCCACGCCCTACCATTTGTGCCACCTGCTTCATTTGTTAATATAACAATAATAATGTATAATATATAAAACACGGTGGTTAACTGGAAAAAACACACGGAATTCAAAACAGCCAGTGGTGTTCGGACACGTTGTCTTCTTCTTCCTTGTCCGTCGTATTAGATTGAAGACTTTTACCTACAGACATGACTCCATAGCTAAAACCCTGCAAGCTTCAAAAATCAAGAAAATGCCTGATAAATTTAAGGTGAGCACATCGATCGATTCTCCTTGATCCCATGAACACCTTAGTACCCCTTTTCTGGCCTAATTTTACTTGTACAAAGAAGCCCTAAAACGGCTCCTCAAACCCTAGTAATGGAAATCCGGGCTATAGGCATCAAAATGCAAAATCGAATAAACAAAAATCTTCCAAATGACAATATAAACATAATGCAATGTTTAGAAATGATTAATCGTGTGTAAATTAAGAAATCAAATTCAAGCTTGGAGGTAAAAATCGTGGGTCTGTAGCTTATGATTCCGGACGTGAAAATGCTTGCAATTGATTGAGATCCCTTCTGGAGATGTCCAGGAGTCTATTGATAGCCTTAGAATGGCTTGAATCACTCTCTAAGTCCAAGAACGATCACCCACTTTCTTGCAAAAAATTTAGTTTTCTTTTGGTGTTTTCACGACTGCCAACCTCTCTTTTTTGCTTTGTTCTTGTTCATTATATATCCCTCAATGAATTAGGGTTGCAAAACAGATTGAATCTTTGAGCTTTGATGATATTTGATTTGATTCTTTAGCCATATGATATCTTTCTATTTTCATGACAATCATGCTCTTTTTGTACCAATTTCCATTGATTCGAATTGATCATGCAAGCTCAGCATATCTTGGTTGCTAACCTGTCAAAAAGACAAATCAAATCATATCTTTGATAATTTTCATCATTTATTTGATTTAATTCATTTTTTAATTAATGAAAAATCAAAATAAATTGAAAAATGAAGCAAATAAATTGTGGATAAGTATTTGAGTCGTGGACCACATTATGATTGAATTACAAGCATAAAAAGTTGGGCCCATTTAGCAAAAAATGCAATTTTGAGCACATTTGACTTTTGGCAATTTTGCAAAAATGGTCAACTTGGCCAATGCACATTAGGGTTTTCTAACCGTTTTAATTTGTCACGCATTATTGTCATACAATCCTATTAGCATACATTTGGACAGTTAAATATTTGCAGCAATTAAAAAAAGAGAGAAACTAAATCTACGCTATTACAAGGCTTCGGTGAGGGGGATTAATTACATAGCCAAAAAAATGGGGATTTAGACAGTAAATAAAACCCTAAATTAAACTATTACAAACCATGAATAGTTACAAAAATATTGTCAAAATAAATATCAAGCGTGCAACAAATTAAACGCGAGACGATTAGGGTTTTGACCCTTTGACTAATCCTACTTGCGATTGGTTAAAAGAATGTTTTTGTCATGTTTTTGTTATTTGAGAAAATAGCGAATAATTATATTAAAAAGAAAATCCTAAGTTCTAATTAATTTTAAATTAAGACAAATAAATTAATTCATTCTAAAAACTATTTTTGTGTTTTGGTTTATTTGGAAAAAAAATAAAAGAATTAAATCAAGAACTTAACCTAATTTCTATTTGATTTTATTTGTGAAAATAAATTAAAATTTCCCTAAGTTAAACTAAATTAAATTAATTTTGATAATAAAAATAAACTAATTCTTATTTTTATGAATTCTTGATTTTATGATTTTATAAAAAAAATGATTAATTTGTTAATTAGAATGATTAAAAGAAATATTAAAAGAATTAAAAATAAGAAAGAAAAAAAAGAAGTGGGCCTGATTGTTAGCAATTATAGAGGGTGCATATCTGATTTTTGTGGCCCAAATAACACCAGCATGTTTGACACGCTTGGTTTGGTGAGGTGTTGACTTGAGTGAATATCATGGTCCTTCAATGCTGGCACGTTAGATCTAGCTTGCTGATGAATCTGATGGTTGAATTTGATGGCATATGATGGGCGCTTGAGATTGTAGTGTACCTGATCACATGAAGCAAAATAATACAAACAAAGGTTGGGACCTGGGGATTGAACCTAGGTCCTCACACTCAACACCCACACGCCCAACCATCTGTGCATCCTACTTCATTTGTTAATATAATAATAATAATGTATAATATATAAAAGACGGTGGTTAACTGGAAAAAACGCACGGAATTCAAAACAGCCAGTGGTGTTCGGACACGTTGTCTTCTTCTTCCTTGTCCGTCGTATTAGATTGAAGACTTTTACCTACGGACATGACTCCATAGCTAAAACCCTGCAAGCTTCAAAAATCAAGAAAATGCCTGATAAATTTAAGGTGAGCACATGGATCGATTCTCCTTGATCCCATGAACACCATAGTACCCCTTTTCTGGCCTAATTTTACTTGTACAGAGAAGCCCTAAAACGGCTCCTCAAACCCTAGTAATGGCAATCCTGGCTATAAGCATCAAAACACAAAATCAAATAAACAAAAACCTTCCAAATGACAATATAAACATAATGCAATGTTTAGAAATGATTAATCGTGTGTAAATTAAGAAATCAAATTCAAGCTTGGAGGTGCAAACCGTGGGTCTGTAGCTTATGATTCTGGACGTGAAAATGCTTGCAATTGATTGAGATCCCTTCTGGAGATGTCCAGGAGTCTATTGATAGCCTTATAATGGCTTGAATCACTCTCTAAGTCCAAGAACGATCACCCACTTTCTTGCAAAAAATTTAGTTTTCTTTTGGTGTTTTCACGATGGTCAACCTCTCTTTTTTGCTTTGCTTTTGTTCATTATATATCCCTCAATGAATTAGGGTTGCAAAACAGATTGTATCTTTGAGCTTTGATGATATTTGATTTGATTCTTTAGCCATATGATATCTTTCAATTTTCATGACAATCATGCTCTTTTTGTACCAATTGCCATTGATTCGAATTGATCTTGCAAGCTCAGCATATCTTGGTTGCTAACCTGTCAAAAAGACAAATCAAATCATATCTTTGATAATTTTCATCATTTATTTGATTTGATTCATTTTTTAATTAATGAAAAATCAAAATAAATTGAAAAATGAAGCAAATAAATTGTGGATAAGTATTTGAGTCGTGGACCACATTATGATTGAATTACAAGCATAAAAAGTTGGGCCCATTTAGCAAAAAATGCAATTTTGAGCATATTTGACTTTTGGCAATTTTGCAAAAATGGTCAACTTGGCCAATGCACATTAGGGTTTTCTAACCGTTTTAATTTGTCACGCATTCTTGTCATACAATCCTATTAGCATACATCTAGACAGTTAAATATTTGCAGGAATTAAAAAATGTGAGAAACTAAATCTACGCTATTACAAGGCTTCGGGGAGGGGGATTAATTACATAGCCAAAAAAACGGGGATTTAGGCAGTAAATAAAACCCTAAATTAAACTATTACAAACCATGAACAATTACAAAAATATTGTCAAAATAAATATCAAGTGCGCGGCAAATTAAACGCGAGACGATTAGGGTTTTGACCCTTTGACTAATCCTACTTGCGATTGGTTAAAAGAATGTTTTTGTCATGTTTTTGTTATTTGAGAAAATAGCGAATAATTGAATTAAAAAGAAAATCCTAAGTTCTAATTAATTTTAAATTAATACAAATAAATTAATTCATTCTAAAAACCTATTTTGTGTTTTGGTTTATTTGAAAAAAATAAAAGAATTAAATCAAGAACTTAACCTAATTTCTATTTGATTTTATTTGTGAAAATAAATTAAAATTTCCCTAAGTTAAACTAAATTAAATTAATTTTGATAATAAAAAAACTAATTCTTATTTTTATGAATTCTTGATTTTATGATTTTATAAAAAAATGATTAATTTGTTAATTAGAATGATTAAAAGAAATATTAAAAGAATTAAAAATAAGAAAGAAAAAAAAAAGAAGTGGGCCTGATTGTTAGCAATTATGGAGGGTGCATATCTGATTTTTGTGGCCCAAATAACACCAGCCTGTTTGACGACACTTGGTTTGGTGAGGTGTTGACTTGAGTGAATATCATGGTCCTTCAATGCTGGCACGTTAGATCTAGCTTGCTGATGAATCTGATGGTTGAATTTGATGGCATATGATGGGCGCTTGAGATTGTAGTGTACCTGATCACATGAAGCAAAATAATACAAACAAAGATTGGGACCTGGGGGTCGAACCTAGGTCCTCACATTCAACACCCACACGCCCTACCATCTGTGCCACCTGCTTCATTTGTTAGTATAACAATAATAATGTATAATATATAAAACACGGCGGTTAACTGGAAAAAACGCGCGGAATTCAAAACAGCCAGTGGTGTTCGGACATGTTGTCTTCTTCTTCCTTGTCTGTCGTATTAGATTGAAGACTTTTACCTACGGACATGACTCCATAGCTAAAACCCTGCAAGCTTTAAAAATCAAGAAAACGCCTGATAAATTTAAGGTGAGCACATGGATCGATTCTCCTTGATCCCATGAACACCATAGTACCCCTTTTCTGGCCTAATTTTACTTGTACAGAGAAGCCCTAAAACGGCTCCTCAAACCCTAGTAATGGAAATCCTAGCTATAAGCATCAAAACGCAAAATCAAATAAACAAAAACCTTCTAAATGACAATATTAACACAATGCAATGTTTAGAAATGATTAATCGTGTGTAATTTAAGAAATCAAATTCAAGCTTGGAGGTGCAAACCGTGGGTCTGTAGCTTCTGATTCCGGACGTGAAAATGCTTGCAATTGATTGAGATCCCTTCTGGAGATGTCCAGGAGTCTATTGATAGCCTTAGAATGGCTTGAATCACTCTCTAAGTCCAAGAACGATCACCCACTTTCTTGCAAAAAATTTAGTTTTCTTTTGGTGTTTTCACGACTGCCAACCTCTCTTTTTTGCTTTGCTCTTGTTCATTATATATCCCTCAATGAATTAGGGTTGAAAAATAGATTGTATCTTTGAGCTTTGATAAAATTTGATTTGATTCTTTAGCCATATGATATCTTTCTATTTTCATGAAAATCATGCTCTTTTTGTACCAATTGCCATTGATTCGAATTAATCTTGCAAGCTCAGCATATCTTGGTTGCTAACCTGTCAAAAAGACAAATCAAATCATATCTTTAATAATTTTCATCATTTATTTGATTTAATTCATTTTTGAATTAATGAAAAATCAAAATAAATTGAAAAATGAAGCAAATAAATTGTGGATAAGTATTTGAGTCGTGGACCACATTATGATTGAATTAAAAGCATAAAAAGTTGGGCCCATTTAGCAAAAATGCAATTTTGAGCACATTTGACTTTTGGAAATTTTGCAAAAATGGTCAACTTGGCCAATGCACATTAGGGTTTTCTAACCGTCTTAATTTGTCACGCATTCTTGTCATACAATCCTATTAGCATATGTTATACGTTGGGAGAACTGACTTGAGGTTTTGCGTTTGTGTTCGCAAATGTTCGGTTGAGCAAGAGTCGCCACCGACTTTTTATTTTATCCTAAAGAAAAGGTTAAAAAGCACAGGAAAAACCTTTGAGATGTTTTCGTGGGTTCGGGGAGTAGATTATAGAAAGGGAAGGTATTAGCACCCTTTCTATCCATGGTTATCCATGGGCTCTTAGATACTTGCTTAGATCACTTGCCTTTGCTTTTCAATTGTTTGAAATGGTGCTTTGTGTGTGTGGTTTTGAAAATGTTTTGAAAAAGACGCCTTGTCTAGGCAACCGTTGTAACAATTCTTTACTCGAATGTTTTACAAAGGTGTTTGTCTTTTTGAAAAGATGTTTCAATGTTTTTGAAAGTTGTTTTTGAAAGTTGTGTTGTGGAGTGTGTTTTGAAAGTAGGCAAGTGTGTTTTGCAAGTTTTTAATCAAGTAACTAAGAATTGGTCTACCCTATTTTTACTCAAAGGTTTTTCTCATGTTTTAACCCTTTTAACAGTGTTGTTTCACCATTGTATTTGGTGAACAACCTTGTATTAGGATGTTAACGGGACGGGCGCGGGTCATCGTATAGACCATGAAAGCAATAGTGTCAAGTGTTTTGGCAATTTTTCTTGAGGGACTATGATCATTTTAGGCAACTTCGAAAGCGTCATCGAGGGACTATGATCATTTGATTTGTTTTTGTTTTGCCAAAGACACTCAACATGCAACATGGCCCATTTTTTGAAGGCAACAAGTGGAGTAACCCTAAGGGTGCAAGTGTGCATGGTGTTGTCCATTTTCATGCTTGTTTATCTTTGAATTAGGTCAAGCTATTTGTTGATTATATTTGCATACATACCCTAGGTCTATCATGGCATAATTTAAAAGCTTTTAAATGCGGAAAATTAAATGCTAAACTATTACAACAATGATTATGGGGATGGGGGTACAAATTTGAATTTGGGGATATTTGACAAGAAATTAAATTCTAAGCTATTACATCCATATCGAATATACAAATATTAAATTGTACAATATAAGGTAAACACAATAAATATGCAAAATGTATTATGCACAAAATGATTTTTTATGTATGTGAAAGTATTTTTCAATGTAAAATATAAACAAAAATAAAAAGGTCAAATTTTGAGTATTTTTTGTATTTAGGGCAAAACCCTAGTTTTTGAATAAATAGTATTTATTTATTAATTATATACAATATTTGTTAATTATATACAAAAAATAAGAAGTATATTGTAAAAAAGTATTTTTGATGTCAAATATTAAATAAAAATAAAAATGTATTATTTCTATATTTTTATCCTAGATATTCTAATAAATATAATAAGTATTTATATATTATATATTAAATATACTAAATATATACAAGAATAAAATATTAATTATTTACAAAAAAAAATGTATATTTTAGAAAATGTTTTCAAAATGTGAACAAAAAATAATAACTGAAAAAATAGATATTTTTGTATTATTTTTTAGGGTTTTAGTAAAAAGTATATATATATTTATTTACATACATATGTTAAATAAAACAAATAAATGCCAAATAAATGCAAAAAAAGGTGGAAAAATATTTTTTATGTTTTTTATGTTTAAACAAAAAATAATAAGTCAGAATCAAAAAGAAAAAAATGCAAAATGATAAGTATTTCACACAATGGGCCAGGAGGGTGCAAATGGAAAAAAAGGTGTGCAAAGAGAAAAACAGACTCAGGCCCAGCCCAAGCCAACCTTATTCAACCTCCAGCCTTGTTTCAAACAGAAAACGCGCGCCTCACCATGTTCAACACAAACTCCTGATTCTTTGACTTTTAGCAAAAACTCAAAACACAAACATTATAGAGCATCAAGAGACGAATTCAGACATATAAAACACTTGACCTAACTCTAAGAAATGAGGGAGAATTTCTTCATCCCCAATTTCTGACCTAATTTTTCTTCAATGTTCATGGCCAAAATTCTCACAGCATACTCAATATAAATGAAAAGTAATCATATGTATGGTTTCATGGCTATGAGTAGAGCATGTCTCATTCACAAACCTAAGCCTAACTCTTTCTAGATTGAGAGATAGAAGTTCATGGTTTTACCTGTTTCAGCTTGACTTGAACAGAGCAATGTAGGTATCTTCAATGGAGTTTGAGCTTTGGTACAGCTTGCCTGAAGTCCAAGGATGCTTCTCCAACACTTAGCTTGCTTTGAATCACTCTGAATCGTGCTATGGAAGTCCACCTGTAAAACTGAAAACTGAAAATGGCAAGTAATGTTAGGGATGTTACAGCTTGGGTTTAAGGCTTGGGATAGTTCCAATGGATGATATGGAATGTATTTGAACTGGTTTTAGTCAAAGTGCACGAGTGGAATGGATTGTGGAAGTCAAACTGCAACAGATGCCCTGTTTTGCAGAAAAATTGTGATTTTCTGTATGAGGGGGGATGAGGGGTGGTTTAGTCGTGCTTTAGGATTGCTTGGATGTATGAAAGATGTTTGCAAAGTTTGTGTTTGGCTGTGTTTGCAGGAAGTGAGTGTTCTAGTTGTTTTGCAATCTTGCTTGTTTTTGAAGTAAGAAAGCTCAAGTCCTTATGCAGGCCTGTGTACCCTCTCTATCTGTGCTGCACACTTTGCTCTTGATCAGTGGGATTTGCTTACAAACTCTTGCCTCAAAGATCTGGCTTGTACTTCTTGGATTTGGTATTTGACATAAAGCACTACTTTTCAAAAATGGCAAGTTTGCTTTTTCTACTTAAGGGATAATTCTTTGTGTAATGACTAAATGCACATAACAATGCTTGAACACAATGGTTAGGCATTTAATTATGGAGTGCAAACTTGGTTTAGAGGCCTGCAAGCAAGTACCAAGCATGCTGATTTGAAAATGGAACTTGTATGAACATGCATTTGGTTATGAACAAAAGTGAATTTTGCCCAACTTTGTAAATTCGATTCTCCCTAACCACAAGGGTGTTTAAGAAGTTCTTGGATAATTTGGAAATCTTGGAATGTGTACTACAATCCATATTTGTAATGAAAATTGAAACTCCAAGTGGAAGCATGTGAAAAATGGCCAAGAAGTTGGACAAAAATCCTGCCTAGAATAAGTCAAAATTTTTCTAAGTTAAAAATGTTTTGCACCCTTGTTCCAAAAATCATAACTTGAGATGCAAGCTTCCTTTGAGAAAACTTTGTGAATAAAAGTTGTAGATTTTGCAATGGACTACAACTTTCATGTTTCAAGTTTTGTTTGAATCCATTTGCATCTTGATGAAAAAATGGGACAAAGTTAGGAAAAAATAAGGAAATTTCATAACTTAGAAAATTTCTAAGTTATGAAATTTCTTCATTTTAAACCCTAATTTGCAAATTTGGGTTTCTTGATGAACAAGTTTCATAATTTGACATGTCTTGATGAAAATTTAATCTTGGCACTTGATTTTGACCAAAAAGTCAAAGTTTGACTTTTCAGTATACAGTCAAATTTTGATCAGTTGACTGGAAAATTCATCTGTCAATCCTGTGCTTTTGAGATCTTTTGAATTTGTTGAATGGGTAAAGACAATTCCATTGAGTCCTTGAGTCCATATGTGAGCTTGGTTTGCCATTGGTTAGGTCAAACAGTCAAAAATTGCCTTTGTGCAGTCAAAACCCTAAAAATGACCATTTTGCCCTTTTGGTGATCTGATCAAATTTCTTGTGGAATTGTGATCCAAACTTGACAAAATGATTCATATGAGTTCATAATGTTGATGTGGGTCAAAAAATCATGAGGTTTGACTGTCAATTGGCCACAATTGACTTTTTCCCCAATACAGCTGATTTCTAGGTCAACTGTCCAATTGACTGGGCAAAGATTGGAATCAAGGCTTGAAACTTGGTATGGATAAACTTGTAAGTCCATCATGAAGCATGAAAGTCATTTTGGGCATTCTAGGTCAAAACATCCCTGTGCAAACTCAAACCCTAATTTGGGTCAACAGTGCAGGGAGAGGCCTTGAGGAGAGCAAACCCTAACTTGATCTTGAGTTCCAAGAGTCTTGTGGTGAGAAAATGTTGATGAAATGAGAGGGCAAATTTTGGGGTACAACAATTGCCCCTGTTCAATCTTCTTGAACCTGAAGAGTTAGATTGGCAAGTTTTCCTTTCGCGTCTCGAAGGTAAAAGGAGATTGGACACTAGAGTGCCCTTAAATTTGCACTCGTCAAAGCATGGATGCGAGAATGGGCTTAAAGATGCCATTTGGAGATGGGCTTAAAGATGCCATCTGGAAAGTGACAGAATCTTGTCGCGGGATGGGCTTAGAGATGCCATCTGGACATTGTTGGTAGGAGGATGGGCTTATAGATGCCATCTGAAGGTGATTGTATCTTGTTGGAGATGGGCTTGTAGATGCCATCCCAGAATGTTTGTTGTAGGTGAAAGAAATGAGTATCAGAAAGGTGTCCCTATTTTGAAACATCTCTGAACTGGGGGTCTGAATAAGCAATGAATTGACATCCATGTTTGGAATCATCCGTAAACTGTTTTCAGTAGTTGAATCTGAACAAGCGATAGATTAACATCCATGTTTGGAGAATCCGTAAACTGTTTTCAGAAGTCTTGGAGTTGAATAAGTAATAGATCAGCATCCATGTTGGGGAAGCGTTTGTAAACTGTTTTCAAAAGTTGAGAATCTGAACAAGCAATAGATCAGCATCCATGCTGGGAAGCATCCATAAACTGTTTTCAGAAGTCTTGAAGTTGAATAAGCAATAGATCAGCATCCATGTTGGGAAGCGTCTGTAAACTGTTTTCAAAAGTTGAGAATCTGAACAAGTGATAGATCAGCCTCCATGATGGGAATCGTCCGTAAACTGTTTTCAGAAGTCTGTGTCTGAACAAGCGATAGATCATCCTCCATGCTGGGAAGCGTCCATAAACTGTTTTCAGAAGTTGAGAATCTGAACAAGCCATAGATCAACCTCCATGCTGGGAAGCGTCCGTAAATTGTTTTCAGAAGTCTGGGTCTGAACAAGCGATAGATCAGCCTCCATGCTGGGAAGCGTCCGTAAACTGTTTTCAGAAGTCTGGGTCTGAACAAGCGATAGATCAGCCTCCATGCTGGGAAGCGTCCGTAAACTGTTTTCAGAAGTCTGGGTCTGAACAAGCGATAGATCAGCCTCCATGCTGGGAAACGTCCGTAAACTGTTTTCAGAAGTTGAGAATCTGAACAAGCGATAGATCAGCCTCCATGCTGGGAAGCGTCCGTAAATTGTTTTCAGAAGTCTAGGTCTGAACAAGCGATAGATCAGCCTCCATGCTGGGAAGCGTCCGTAAACTGTTTTCAGAAGTCTGGGTCTGAACAAGCAATAGATCAGCCTCCATGCTGGGAAGCGTCCGTAAACTGTTTTCAGAAGTCTGGGTCTGAACAAGCGATAGATCAGCCTCCATGCTGGGAAGCGTCCGTAAACTGTTTTCAGAAGTTGAGAATCTGAACAAGCGATAGATCAGCCTCCATGCTGGGAAGCGTCCGTAAACTGTTTTCAGAAGTTGAGAATCTGAACAAGCGATAGATCAGCCTCCATGCTGGGAAGCGTCCGTAAACTGTTTTCAGAAGTCTGGGTCTGAACAAGCGATAGATCAGCCTCTATGCTGGGAAGCGTTCGTAAACTGTTTTCAGAAGTTTGAAATTGAAGCTTATTAATCTTATCCCGAAAAGGGTAAAATACTAGCTGAAACACAAAGTTATGTTGCATGAAATGTATGATGCAGTATATGTTATATCAGTGTTTATGATATGAATGTAATGAATGCGCATGTAAGCCGATGAGCTGTCTTGCTGAGGATATATGAATCCTGGATAGCCGGAGATAATAGAATCTTGACTGCTGCCGGGGAAAGTAAATCCTTGACTGCTGCAGGGGATTGCAAGAATCTTTGATTGCTGAAGCTGAGACATCCTTGTTGACTGCTGATTTCTTGGGGGAACAAGATCTTCAATTGTTGAGGGATCTTAGGATCACTGTTGGGGTTTGAAAAATCCTTGGTGACTCATGGGGAATGAGAATCCTGATGATCTCTACTGGGGAGTCCAGAGCCTGGTAGACTTATGCTGGAGAAGTAAGACTGAGAATCTTCAATCTGATGGGAAGTATATCTGTGGGGAGAATGTTCACTAGTTTGGTTTCGCTGGGGATTGATAGTTGGAAGTTTTAGCTCCGCTGGGGATTAACAGCTTTGACTTTGTTGGGGATAGGATTTTCAGATTTTTGGGCTCCACTGGGGATACTGAAACTTGGCTCTGAGGGGAAATAAGCTCTGGAAGGCTCTCTTAGCTGGGGAAGTCAGTTTTGAGAAAGCTTTTGCTCTGCTGAGGATCCTGAAGCTTAACTCTGTTTGGGGAATTTGGAGTTTAATTCCGCCAGGGATTTCTTCTGAAAGGGCATCAAGATATCTATCCGTACCTTCAACCTACCAGCAATCATCTTTCTTGGTTTGTAAGAGAATGATTATGTTCAAATGCATATGCCTATTTAACAAAACATTGGACGTTTCTCAAATAAAACATAAGTGTGAAAAAGAAACAGAAGACAAGGCAAATTTCTGTATTTGGAAAGGTATTTGTATTAACTTTTTATGAGTATCTTTGTACAAAGGAGACAGGCATCCTAGTAAGAGGATGTTGTCGTAAAAAATTGAAAATTTTATACAAAAGAAAGATGGCTATGTGTAACAATTCCATGGGATTCCATTCTGTTATAGCCTTCACAACTCTGAATATCTTGTCCATTCAATGCTTCGTCCGCCGATGATTGGATTGATCAGAAGCTCGGAGCTTGTTGATAAAGAGATTGTTCTTTAAAGTGATCCGACGAGACACAGTTATACGCTTTAATTCCCTAACTTTTGCCTGGATCGCCCTTTCGGGTTTTCAATCCACCGGGAAACCCTTTTTTACCCAAGTCTCCCTTTCGGGTTTTCAACTTGCCGGGTGTACAAATTTTTTTTGTTCTATCCCTAATTTTTGCCTGAACCGCCCTTTCGGGTTTTCGGTTCACCGGGATGCCCATTTTTGCCCAAGTCGCCCTTTCGGGTTTTCGACTTGTCGGGTTGTTTTATGCGTAGTATCTTTTGACTATGTCTGCGTTCGCAGGGTGTGGCAAATCGTCGCCGTCCATGGTGGTCAGAATCATTGCACCACCAGAAAATATGCTCTTGATCACAAATGGTCCTTCGTAAGTAGGAGTCCATTTGCCCCTGGGATCAATTTGCGGCAAGATAATCCGCTTGATTACAAGATCTCCGACTTGATATACTTGACGTCTGACTTTCTTGTTGAAAGCCTTGATCATCCGCTTTTGGTACGTCTGACCATGGCAAACAGCAGTGAGTCGCTTCTCGTCGATCAAATTGAGTTGATCAAGTCGGGTCTGAATCCAATCGTCTTTATTCAAACCAGCGTCCTTCATGATCCTTAAAGAAGGAATCTGAACTTCCATGGGTAGGACGGCTTCCATGCCATATACTAAAGAAAATGGGGTTGCCCCTGTTGAAGTACGTGCCATGGTACGGTATCCATGCAGAGCAAACGGTAACATCTCATGCCAGTCCTTGTAGGTGACTGTCATTTTCTGAATGATCTTCTTGATGTTTTTGTTCGCAGCTTCAACAGCACCGTTCATCTTCGGCCGATAGGGAGATGAATTGTGATGACAAATCTTGAACTGTTCGCATAGAGCGGTGATCATAGTATTGTTCAGATTTGTACTGTTGTCTGTGATGATCCTGTCGAGGACACCATACCGGCATATGAGGTTCTGCTTGATGAAGCGGGCAACCACATTCTTGGTAACGGAGGCAAAGGAAGCTGCTTCGACCCACTTGGTGAAATAGTCAATAGCAACCAGGATGAAGCGATGTCCATTAGATGTCGTGGGCTTGATCTCTCCAATCATGTCAATGCCCCACATTGCGAATGGCCAAGGAGCTGTCAGAACATTGAGAGGAACAGGAGTAATATGAATCCGGTCAGCGTAGACTTGACATTTGTGGCAAGTACGGGAATGTTGATGGCAATCAGCTTCCATGGTAGACCAGTAATAGCCTGCCCTTAGAATCTTCTTAGTCATCGTATGCCCGCTCAAGTGGGTGCCAAATGTGCCGCTGTGTATCTCAGTCATGATCAACTCTGCTTCAGCTTTGTCTACACATCGGAGTAAAACACAATCATGGCTGCGCTTATAAAGGATGCCATTGCTCAGGAAGAACTTGGAAGCAAATCTCCTTAAGAACTTCTTGTCATTGACGGAAGCTCCTTCGGGATATTCTCTAGTCTGGAGATACCTTTTGATTTCATGGAACCAGGGTTGCTCCACTACTTCTTAGGTATTAATCTCATGACAATGCGCAGGTTCATCCATTCTCTTAATGGTGATTTGGGGAGCCTCGTTATCCCAGTTGAGTTTAAACATGGAAGACATTGTAGCCAGAGCATCTGCTAGCTGATTTTCTTCTCGCGGGAAATGCTCGAAGGCGATCTGCTCGAAATGAGGCAGCAATGTTAGGACATGTTCCTTGTATGGGATAAGATTAGGATGTTTGGTATCCCACTCTCCTTTGATTTGACTGATAACCAAAGCCGAGTCCCCAAATACGATCAAAGATTTGATCCCCAAGTCTATAGTAGCCTTGAGACCAAAGATGCAAGCTTCATATTCGGCCATGTTGTTGGTACAACTGAAACAAAGTCGGGCCGTGAAAGGTGTGTGGAAACCTTCCGGGGAAATGAGTATCGCACCGATACCGTTTCCAAGTGCATTTGAAGCACCATCAAAGTACAGGGTCCATCGGGATCCATTTTCAGGTTCGTCATACGGTATGTTACCTTCAATGTTGTCCAATGTCATGATGTCCTCGTCTGGGAAGTCGAATCTCATGGGTTAATAATCTTCGATAGCTTGATGAGCTAGATGGTCAGCTAGTACACTCCCTTTTATAGCTTTTTGGGTAGTATACTGGATGTCATACTCAGTCAGGATCATTTGCCATCTAGCGATTCTTCCAGACAAAGCAGGCTTCTAGAAGATATACTTGATAGGATCCATTTTGGAAATCAACAAAGTGGTATGAGTCAACATATACTGCCTTAGTCGGCGAGCAGCCCATACCAAAGCGCAGCAAGTTTTCTCGAGTAGTGAGTAGCGAGTCTCACAGTCGGTAAACTTTTTGCTAAGGTAATATATGGCATGCTCTTTTTGACCAGACTCGTCATGCTGGCCCAGTACGCACCCCATTGAGTTATCCAAGACGGTCAGATACATGATCAATGGTCTTCCTTCGATGGGTGGCATCAGAATAGGAGGCTCTAGCAAATACTCCTTGATTTAATCAAAAGCAGTTTGACAATCATCGTTCCACTCGACTACCTGATCTTTCTTTAATAGTTTGAAAATTGGCTCACAGGTAGACGTCAGATGAGAGATGAATCTGGCAATATAGTTCAAGCGTCCCAAGAACCCTCTAACCTCCTTTTCAGTACGGGGGGCCGGCATTTCTTGTATTGCTTTCACTTTCGCTGGATCGACCTCAATGCCCTTGTTGTTGACAATAAACCCCAGAAGTTTACCAGACCTAACTCCAAAAGTGCACTTACTTGGATTCAGCCTGAGTTTGTACTCCTTCAACCTGGCAAACAGCTTTTGCAGATGTTCAAGGTGTTCCTCCTCTGTTTATGATCGAGCTATCATGTCGTCTACGTAGACTTCGATCTCATGATGTATCATATCATGAAACAAAGCTACCATGGCGCGTTGATAAGTTGCCCCTGCGTTCTTCAGTCCGAACGGCATCACCTTGTAGCAGAAGGTACCCCATTGTGTAACAAAGGTTGTTTTCTCCATGTCCTCGGGGTCCATTTTAATCTGGTTGTAGCCCGAGAATCCGTCCATGAAGGAAAACACTTTGTGCTGAGCTGTGTTGTCAATCAAAATGTCGATATGCGGTAGCGGAAAATCATCTTTAGGGCTAGCCCTGTTCAAATCCCGGTAGTCCACACACATTCTGACCTTACCATCTTTTTTAGGTACTGGCACGATGTTAGCAACCCATTGCGGATAGGATGTAACATCCAGAAAGCCAGCGTTGAATTGCTTCATTACTTCAGCTTTGATCTTCTCAGACATGTCGGGCCTTATTCGGCGGACTTTTTGCTTGATCGGGGGACAGTCCTCTCTTGTAGTGAGACGGTGAACCACGATGTCTGTGTCTAACCCTGGCATGTCTTCATAAGACCAGGCGAAGATTTCAACGTATTCATTTAACAGCTGTATTAAGCGCTCCTTGACACTTGGTTCCAGATTGGCACCCACTTGTACTTCTTTCCTGTCTTCCTCTGTTCCTAAGTTGACCGTTTCCAACAACTCTTCATGAGGCAAGATGGCCCTCTCTTCTTGTTGTAGAAGTCTGGCTAGCTCTCCTGGTACTTCACAATCTTCGTCATCTTCGTATTCAGCCTGATTGACCAAATCTTCAGAGTTATTGAAGGATACAACAGAATAGTCACCCATGGAATCCGGAGTGGATGGGTACCTGCATTTGTGAGTGTGGGTGTGTGTAAGGGATAGCCATCCTTAAACAAACAAAAATGCAAAAGGAAAGAAAATGAACACAGCAGTTTATAAATGAAAAACGTCCAATGATTCATTAAACATGGCATATGATTATGAAGGAAAATCAAGCCCTTACAAATGCACCTACATGCCCCGGGCAAGGCATGAGGTGAAAAAGTAGTGTGCAAATTGTTTTAGTAATTATTACAGACCAACAGGAAATGTTAGAAAGATAAATTACTGATTGATGAAAGTAATGGGAACGAAGTCTTTCGCCTCCCAGTTGTGCAGTCCCCCTTCAATGGTTAGGAAGATCCAATCTTCAACGTTACCCTCTTCGTCTTCGTCTTCCAAAGCATTGATTCCATGAGGAGAAATCTTGATGGGTGTCCTTTCAATTTTTGAGCGACGCATAGCTTTTTGCCCCGCAGCGGTAAATCCCAACCCAAACTTGTCTGTCTTGTGGGGAAAGTCAGGGAACTGACCCCATGTTGAGCTCTTCCCCTTCTTCATTGCAGCCTTTGCGTCTTTCAGAGATGCCATCCTGGCCACCTGCTCGGGTACCTCGGCTACTGCCTTTGCTACCTCCACCTCGGGAGAGACTTCCTCAAAGTGTTGAAAGGGTGTTTCAATGAATTCGCCATCCACTTCCACATACCGAAAGGAGTTCAGATGATTGATCATATACTCCTCCTCACCGTGCACAGTTATGATTTTTCCCTTAACAGGGTATTTCAGCATCTGGTGTAGAGAAGAAGTGACTGCCCCAGCATTATGTATCCACGGTCTTCCTAGCAAGAAAGGGTAAGATGGGTGGATGTCCATCACGTAGAAGGTTGAGTGGAACACTTCAGTGCCTACCTTGATGGGAATGTCGACCTCCCCATGCACCATTCTTTTAGACCCGTCAAAGGCCCTGACAATGATATTACTTGGTTTCAGCTCCAAGCCTTCACAATCCAATCGGTCGAGAGCTGTCTTAGGCAGCACGTTTAGAGAAGAACCAGTATCGACCAAGACATGGGCGAGAGTGGTTCCTCGGCATTCAACTGACACATGCAATGCGTCATTGTGCTTTCTTCCCTTCGGATTCAGGTCAGCATCAGAGAAACCCAGGCCGTTGTCGGCGGTAAGGCTGGCTACACAATCCTGGAATTGATCGGCTGAGGTTTCCTGGGGCACATGGGCTGTCTTCAAAAACCTTATCAAAGCTTTAGCATGAGCCTCCGAGCAAAGCAGCAAAGCTAACATGGAGATCTTCGAGGGGGTTTGTCCCAGTTGATCCACCATATCATAATCACTCTTCTTTATTATTTTCAGAATCTCCTCCATTTCTTTCTTAGAGGTTTCGGGGATGATCAACGGCTGAGCCCTCGTCCTGACGAGCTCTTCTTGGATCCCTTTCCCCTTATCAGCAGCAGCAGGAGGGATAACCTCGGGAGTAACAGTTTCTTCAATCATTGGAGTTCTTGCAGATAGTTTTACCGGTGCAAGAGTAACCTTAGGAACAGCTGAGGGTCCAAAGATTGCCTTTGGAGGGGCAATCTCTGGAGAGAAAATTCTTCCACTTCGGGTAATTTTGCTCGTACCGGCAATGTTTCCAATGTCGGCAGTTTCTTCGTCAGAGCTCTCTTCAGTTATCTCGATTTGTTTAACACCATGGTAGTAGATTTCTCCACCATAATTCCACGATATTGATTTGTCAGATTTGTAGGGGACAGGCCCAGGCATGGTTATCTTCAAGGGAACAATCTTCGTAGCGGATGTAATCTTAACAGGCCTTTTGGGGACCTTGGAAAGATTGGCGGAAATGGTTATTATTGAAACTTCATTGATAGGAGTTGGAGTAACAGGAGTCTTTACGAAAAGAATTTGTTGGTTGTCTGTTAGGCGTTGGATGCCTATCTTCAGCAATGGACAGTCGATTGGTAGGGAGTGACAAAGGTAGCAATCTTCTTTACAACCTGGGAAAATCCCAGCCTTCAACAGATTCAACTTGATTGTCAGTAGTGGCGTCATCAGATCATCAACAACAGAAACAAACAGATCTTCTTCAACAGCATGGACATTGCGACCATGCTTTGGCATTGGAGCGGAGATTACATTCGGTTTCTCAGGGGCGTCGAACTCAACCTCTTTTGCATCTATCAAATCTTGGATTTTATTCTTAAGCGCTCAGAAATCATTGGTGTCATGCCCGGCGCTGTCAGAATGATAGGCACATTTAGCATTGGGATGATAATGTGGGGAAGTGGTGTTCACATTCTTTGGCGCTTCCTTGATATTGGTGAGATTCAGCTTCAACAAATGGGGAAGAACTTGTGCGGGCGTCATGTTGATGCAGGTGAACTACCGTTGTGGTCGTTCTCCCCATTGTTGTTTAGGTCTGGACTGATTGTTACGAGGCTGATCATTTGATGAATTTTGAATCATCACGGCCCCTACAGTCGGCCGGCACTCAGTTCTTCCCGATCCTTTCTGAGAGTAGATAACAGCTGCTTCCTTCTTGGCTGGGAATGATTTCTTAACAGTTGTGGATGCAGAGGCATCCTTTTGAATTTTTCCGCTCTTAATACCAGCTTCCACCCGTTCGCCAGTCAGAATCAATTCAGTAAACCCTGCGGAAGAGCTCCCGATCAAATGGTTGAAGAAAGGGCCAGATAGGGTCCCCAAGAACATATCAACTAGTTCTCTATCTGAAAGAGGTGGCTGCACTCTTCCGGCCAAGTCGCGCCATTTCTGGGCGTATTCTTTGAATCCCTCATTTGAGGCCATCCCCATACCTTGCAGCTGAGTACGGGTTGGCGCCAAGTCAGCGTTGTATTGATACTGGCGATAAAAGGCAGCTGCCAAATCCTCCCAACTATGTACTTCTGACCTCTCAAGCTGGTAAAACCAATCTAGCTATGTACCAGACAAGCTATCTTGGAAGAAGTGTACCCAAAGATTTCTATCGGATGAATGAGGTTGAATTCTTCTGACATATGACCTCAGGTGCATCTTCGGGCAAGACAGACCATCATATTTTGCGAAAGTTGGTACCTTAAATTTTGGAGGGATCACAATCCCAGCAATCAATCCCAATTCTTCAAAATCTAACCCGGGAACCCTTTGCAGCTCCATAGGTGCCAGTCTATCCTCCAGGTTTTTGTATTTGTCGTTCGCTGGCGGGTATTGCTTCTTTGAATAGTCTTCATCTTCCTCAACCTCTTCCTCTTCAGCCTCGGACTCAGAAGGTAATGCAGCTCCTTTTCCCTTACCGGTCCCCTCATCAGATGTGGAGGGGAATTCAAGAACCCTTCTAGCTTCATTCTCAAATCTTCTTCCCAGTGTAGCTACCCCAACTCTTTTCTTCTTCTTTTTTTCCTTTTTCTTGCTCTTTATTCCCTAACAGTGCTTTAAGATCCTCCTGGCCCTTTGCCAAGGTCATAAGGAGCTGTTGAAACTGCGAGTTTTGTCCCTGCAGGTCTTTGACCGTCTGCTCAATATCCATCTTACTGAAATAAACAGCAGAAAGATAAGGAACCCTGGTGTGAAGACCTGTTTATGCATATGATGAATGGTATGTTTATTCATGCAATGCATTCAAGGATTTAGAAATTCAAAATTGTTGCAAACAAAAAGAACACACGTCATATTAATAAGAAGAAATTTTGTCAGTACATAAATGCCCCATGGGCCAAATATTACAAAAAACTTCTTAAGGTAAAAAGACGTCGCGCATCCTCTTTGGTGCGATGTAAGTGTTTAGGGTCTCCTCCTCATGAAGTCGGCGGGTAAGCTCCAAAACCTTCTTCTCACTGGCGTAGAAGCTGGCTTCAAAAGTATTTTGTTCCTCCTTGAGTTGGATCCAACTCTTCTGCATTTCCTCCCATGATGTTGGCATGTCAGGATGTAGGATGGTGTATGAAACCTCTCCTTCCTTAACAGGATCTTTGATCAAAGGGAGAATGTGAGGGTAAGGCATCATAAGACTCTGGGCGCGGGTTCGCACCCACTTGAGGTAAGGCTCAAGGGGGATGGATTTTTTGTGCCCCAGTGTCTTGCTATCTACCTTGTTAGGCATCCTCCAAGCTCTGATGAATCTTTGGCGAAGTCCTTGCGCATCATTGTCGAAGTCAAAAACTAGGTCAAGAATCAGCATGTCATGAGGGCCATCCCTCCATGCATATCCAAATTGTCTCAAAGCTAGACAGGGGTTGTAGGTAATGCCTCCCCTAATGCCAAGTAATGGAACATTAGAGAACTCACCACAATGATCGACGATGATGACATTTTCTCTGGACCGAGAACACCAATGTACATCAGAATGTGTGAGGGTCATCAATCGTTGTGACCACCTTAAGCCTTGTTCATTCTTTAACAATGATTGTGGAAGGTGAGAAATAAACCACCTTGCAAGGAGAGGAGTACAACACATGAGAACACCTCTCTTCCTCATTGTTCGTGTGTAAAATGAGTGGAGGATGTCCCCAAGCAATGTAGGTATGGGATTCCTGGATAGGAAAATCTTGACAGCATTGACATCTATAAGTTGGTCAGGATTTGGGAACAAGACCAACCCATAAATAAGGAGTGCCACAATCTCTTCAAAGGCTTGCAGATCCAGGGAATTCCAACACTCTTGTGCCTTCTCAAACAAGAATTTTGCCAAGAAGCCCTTGACACCACTTCTAGTCTCCCAATGCCCCTTGATGTCAGATGGTTGCAAGTGTAGTGCTTGAGCAACATCTTCAGGCTTTGGTTCTTTTTCCGTACCGTTGTAGGGTAGTTGATTAAGAATAGGAATTCTTAGGAGTTGAGAGAATTCCTCCAAAGTAGGCACCAATTGGTAGTCGGGGAATGTGAAACAGTGGTGAAGGGGGTTAAAGAACTGGAACAACACTTTCACCATGTCTTCTTCAATACTGGTGTTGACTAGGTTGAGCAGCCTACCATGTCTTTCACTGAAGAGAGAGCTTTCTGGAATTCTGGATGTAAGCTCCTTGAGTTGAGGAGGGATTCTCACAAGGTTGACTTGGATGGTTTTCCTGCGAAGAATTTCCATGACCTACAATACAAAAACAAAGATGAAGATCCAAACCCTTGAAATGGTTAGTGGATGCATATGATGCTTTATGATGTTCATGATGTATGCACAAACATATGTACAAGCAAGTCACACAAAACCCTAGTTTTAGGCTTGCATGGGGTTTCATAGGTAAGTACCCTCTTGGGTGAAGTTGGCTTAAAAACCTGTCCTATAAATAGTAATCGGGTTCTAAGGAGCTCAATATCATTGTATTGTTTTCTATGTTCATTGTTTTGGTTTAGCCACTTAACTAGCGACCAAAATATTCCAAGAAAATAACCCTCAATGAGTGTAGTATCGAGTATCTACCAACTTCGGACTGCACCAAAGCCGGTCATCTCACTACCCCTAATGAAAGGCCAAGATGGTCAAGTAAAGTTCTAGGTCATTAGTGCTTAGTGACATCACTCAGCGGCCCCGTACTCTCCTTGATTGAACTCAAGGGTTACCGGTACTCACAAATATGTCGCACTAATATAGCTATTGCTTCAACCGTGTCGGTATACCCCACACAGTTTCCACAACGTATTGCTATCTATGAATGTTTCCCAAATCCGGGTGTAGGATTTCAATCCCAAACAAGAGAACCAAAATGTAAAGCAATCAAAGCAAACAATTAGTCATGCAAAAGGGTGATCTAGGCCCTAAGGTTACTCCACTTTTAAATCTATCCCCAGCAGAGTCTCCAGTTCTGTGATACGGTGGGAGAACTGACTTGAGGTTTTGCGTTTGTGTTCGCAAATGTTAGGTTGAGCAAGAGTCGCCACCGACTTTTTATTTTATCCTAAAGGAAAGGTTAAAAAGCACAGGAAAAACCTTTGAGATGTTTTCGTGGGTTCGGGGAGTAGATTATAGAAAGGGAAGGTATTAGCACCCTTTCTATCCATGGTTATCCATGGGCTCTTAGTTACTTGCTTAGATCACTTGCCTTTGCTTTTAAATTGTTTGAAATGGTGCTTTGTGTGTGTGGTTTTGAAAATGTTTTGAAAAAGATGCCTTGTCTAGGCAACTGTTGTAACAATTCTTTACTCGAATGTTTTACAAAGGTGTTTGTCTTTTTGAAAAGATGTTTCAATGTTTTTGAAAGTTATGTTGTGGAGTGTGTTTTGAAAGTAGGCAAGTGTGTTTTGCAAGTTTTTGATCAAGTAACTAAGAATTGGTCTACCCTATTTTTACTCAAAGGTTTTTCTCATGTTTTAACCCTTTTAACAGTGTTGTTTCACCATTGTATTTGGTGAACAACCTTGTATTAGGATGTTAGCGGGACGGGCGCAGGTCATCGTATAGACCATGAAAGCAATAGTGTCAAGTGTTTTGGCAATTTTTCTTGAGGGATTATGATCATTTTAGGCAACTTCGAAAGCGTCATCGAGGGACTATGATCATTTGATTTGTTTTTGTTTTGCCAAAGACACCCAACATGCAACATGGCCCATTTTTTGAAGGCAACAAGTGGAGTAACCCTAAGGGTGCAAGTGTGCATGGTGTTGTCCATTTTCATGCTTGTTTATCTTTGAATTAGGTCAAGCTATTTGTTGATTTTATTTGCATACATACCCTAGGTCTATCATGGCATAATTTGAAAGCTTTTAAGTGCGGAAAATTAAATGCTAAACTATTACAACAATGATTATGGGGATGGGGGTACAAATTTGAATTTGGGGATATTTGACAAGAAATTAAATTCTAAGCTATTACATCCATATCGAATATACAAATATTAAATTGTACAATATAAAGTAAACACAATAAATATGCAAAATGTATTATGCACAAAATGATTTTTTATGTATGTGAAAGTATTTTTCAATGTAAAATATAAACAAAAATAAAAAGGTCAAATTTTGAGTATTTTTTGTATTTAGGGAAAAACCCTAGTTTTTGAATAAATAGTATTTATTTATTAATTATATACAATATTTGTTAATTATATACAAAAAATAAGAAGTATATTGTAAAAAAGTATTTTTGATGTCAAATATTAAATAAAAATAAAAATGTATTATTTCTATATTTTTATCCTAGATATTCTAATAAATATAATAAGTATTTATATATTATATATTAAATATACTAAATATATACAAGAATAAAATATTAATTATTTACAAAAAAAATGTATATTTTAGAAAATGTTTTCAAAATGTGAACAAAAAATAATAACTGAAAAAATAGATATTTTTGTATTATTTTTTAGGGTTTTAGTAAAAAGTATATATATTTATTTACATACATATGTTAAATAAAACAAATAAATGCCAAATAAATGCAAAAAAAGGTGGAAAAATATTTTTGATGTTTTTTATGTTTGAACAAAAAATAATAAGTCAGAATCAAAAAGAAAAAATGCAAAATGATAAGTATTTCACACAATGGGCCAGGGGGGTGCAAATGGAAAAAAAGGTGTGCAAAGAGCAAAACAGACTCAGGCCCAACCCAAGCCAACCTTCTTCAACCTCCAGCCTTGTTTCAAACAGAAAACACGCGCCTCACCATGTTCAACATAAACTCCTGATTCTTTGACTTTCAGCAAAAACTCAAAACACAAACATTATAGAGCATCAAGAGACAAATTCAGACATATAAAATACTTGACCTAACTCTAAGAAATGAGGGAGAATTTCTTCATCCCCAATTTCTGACCTAATTTTTCTTCAATGTTCATGGCCAAAATTCTCACAGCATACTCAATATAAATGAAAAGTAATCATATGTATGGTTTCAGGGCTATGAGTAGAGCATGTCTCATTCACAAACCTAAGCCTAACTCTTACTAGATTGAGAGATAGAAGTTCATGGTTTTACTTGTTTCAGCTTGACTTGAACAGAGCAATGTAGGTATCTTCAATGGAGTTTGAGCTTTGGTACAGCTTGCCTAAAGTCCAAGGATGCTTCTCCAACACTTAGCTTGCTTTGAATCACTTTGAATCGTGTTATGGAAGTCCACCTGCAAAACTGAAAACTAAAAATGGCAAGTAATGTTAGGGATGTTACAGCTTGGGTTTAATGCTTGAGATAGTTCCAATGGATGATATGGAATGTATTTGAACTGGTTTTAGTCAAAGTGCACGAGTGGAATGGATTGTGGAAGTCAAACTGCAACAGATGCCCTGTTTTGCAGAAAAACTGTGATTTTCTGTATGAGGAGGGATGAGGGGTGGTTTAGTAGTGCTTTAGGCTTGCTTGGATGTATGAAAGATGTTTGCAAAGTTTGTGTTTGGCTGTGTTTGCAGGAAGTGAGTGTTCTAGTTGTTTTGCAATCTTGCTTGTTTTTGAAGTAAGAAAGCTCAAGTCCTTATGCAGGCCTGTGTACCCTCTCTATCTATGCTGCAAACTTTGCTCTAGATAAGTGGGATTTGCTTACAAACTCTTGCCTCAAAGATCTGGCTTGTACTTCTTGGATTTGGTATTTGACATAAAGCACTACTTTTCAAAAATGGCAAGTTTGCTTTTTCTACTTAAGGGATAATTCTTTGTGTAATGACTAAATGCATAAAACAATGCTTGAACACAATGGTTAGGCATTTAATTATGGAGTGCAAACTTGGTTTAGAGGCCTGCAAGCAAGTACCAAGCATGCTAATTTGAAAATGGAACTTGTATGAACATGCATTTGGTTATGAACAAAAGTGAATTTTGCCCAACTTTGCAAATTCGATTCTCCCTAACCACAAGGGTGTTTGAGAAGTTATTGGTCAATTTGGAAATCTTGGAATGTGTACTATAATCCATCTTTGTAATGCAAATTGAAACTCCAAGTGGAAGCATGTGAAAAATGGCCAAGAAGTTGGACAAAAATCCTGCCTAGAATAGGTCAAAAATTTTCTAAGTTAAAAATGTTTTGCACCCTTGTTACAAAAATCATAACTTGAGATGCAAGCTTCCTTTGAGAAAACTTTGTGAATCAAAGGCTTAGATTTTGCAATGGACTACAACTTTCATGTTTCAAGTTTTGTTTGAATCCATTTGCATCTTGATGAAAAAATGGGACAAAGTTAGGAAAAAATAAGGAAATTTCATAACTTAGAAATTTTCTAAGTTATGAAATTTCTTCATTTTAAACCCTAATTTGCAAATTTGGGTTTCTTGATGAACAAGTTTCATAATTTGACATGTCTTGATGAAAAATGAATCTTGGCACTTGATTTTGACCAAAAAGTCAAAGTTTGACTTTTCAGTATACAGTCAAATTTTGATCAGTTGACTGGAAAATTCATCTGTCAATCCTGTGCATTTGAGATCTTTTGAATTTGTTGAATGGGTCAAGACAATGCCATTGAGTCCTTGAGTCCATATGTGAGCTTGGTTTGCCATTGGTTAGGTCAAACAGTCAAAAATTGCCTTTGTGCAGTCAAAACCCTAAAAATGACCATTTTGCCCTTTTGGTGATCTGATCAAATTTCTTGTGGAATTGTGATCCAAACTTGACCAAATGATTCATATGAGTTCATAATGTTGATGTGGGTAAAAAAATCATGAGGTTTGACTGTCAATTGGCCACAGTTGACTTTTTCCCCAATACAGCTGATTTCTAGGTCAACTGTCCAATTGACTGGGCAAAGATTGGAATCAAGGCTTGAAACTTGGTATGGATAAACTTGTAAGTCCATCATGAAGCATGAAAGTCATTTTGGGCATTCTAGGTCAAAACATCCATGTGCAAACTCAAACCCTAATTTGGGTCAATAGTGCAGGGAGAGGCCTTAAGCAGAGCAAACCCTAACTTGATCTTGAGTTCCAAGAGTCTTGTGGTGAGAAAATGTTGATGAAATGAGAGGGAAAATTTTGGGGTACAACAGTTGCCCCTGTTCAATCTTCTTGAACCTGAAGAGTTAGATTGGCAAGTTTGCCTTTTGCGTCTCGAAGGTAAAAGGAGATTGGACACTAGAGTGCCCTTAAATTTGCACTCGTCAAAGCATGGATGCAGGAATGGGATTAAAGATGCCATTTGGAGATGGGCTTAAAGATGCCATCTGGAAAGTGACAGAATCTTGTCGGGGGATGGGCTTAGAAATGCCATCTGGACATTGTTGGTAGGAGGATGGGCTTATAGATGCCATCTGAAGGTGATTGTATCTTGTTGGAGATGGGCTTGTAGATGCCATCCCAGAATGTTTGTTGTAGGTGAAAGAAATGAGTATCAGAAAGGTGTCCCTGTTTTGGAACATCTCTGAACTGGGGATCTGAATAAGCAATAAATTGACATCCATGTTTGGAATCATCCGTAAACTATTTTCAGTAGTTGAATCTGAACAAGCGATAGATTAACATCTGTGTTTGGAGAATCCGTAAACTGTTTTCAGAAGTCTTGGAGTTGAATAAGTAATAGATTAGCATCCATGTTGGGGAAGCGTCTGTAAACTGTTTTCAAAAGTTGAGAATCTGAACAAGCAATAGATCAGTATCCATGATGGGAAGCGTCCGTAAACTGTTTTCAGAAGTCTTGAAGTTGAATAAGCAATAGATCAGCATCCATGTTGGGAAGCGTCCGTGAACTGTTTTCAAATTTTGAGAATCTGAACAAGCGATAGATCAGCCTCCATGCTGGGAAGCGTCCGTAAACTGTTTTCAGAAGTCTGGGTCTGAACAAGCGATAGATCAGCCTCTATGCTGGGAAGCGTCCGTAAACTATTTTCAGAAGTTGAGAATCTGAACAAGCGATAGATCAGCCTCCATGCTGGGAAGCGTCTGTAAACTGTTTTCAGAAGTCTGGGTCTGAACAAGCGATAGATCAGCCTCCATGCTGGGAAGCGTCCGTAAACTGTTTTCAGAAGTCTGGGTCTGAACAAGCGATAGATCAGCCTCCATGCTGGGAAGCGTCCGTAAATTGTTTTCAGAAGTCTGGGTCTGAACAAGTGATAGATCAACCTCCATGCTGGGAAGCGTCCGTAAACTGTTTTCAGAAGTTGAGAATCTGAACAAGCGATAGATCAGCCTCCATGCTGGGAAGCGTCCGTAAACTGTTTTCAGAAGTTGAGAATCTGAACAAGCGATAGATCAGCCTCCATGCTGGGAAGCATCCGTAAACTGTTTTCAGAAGTCTGGGTCTGAACAAGCGATAGATCAGCCTCCATGCTGGGAAGCGTCCATAAACTGTTTTCAGAAGTTTGAAATTGAAGCTTATTAATCTTATCCTGAAAAGGGTAAAATATTAGCTGAAACACAAAGTTATGTTGCATGAAATGTATGATGCAGTATATGTTATATCAGTAATTATGATATGAATGTAATGAATGCGCATGTAAGCCGATGAGCTCTCTTGCTGAGGATATATGAATCCTGGATATCCGGAGATAATAGAATCTTGACTGCTGCCGGGGAAAGTAAATCCTTGACTGCTGCAGGGGATTGCAAGAATCTTTGATTGCTGAAGCTGAGACATCCTTGTTGACTGCTGACTGCTTGGGGGAACAAGATCTTCAATTGTTGAGGGATCTTAGGATCACTGTTGGGGTTTGAAAAATCCTTGGTGACTCGTGGGGAATGAGAATCCTGATGATCTCTACTGGGGAGTCCAGAGCCTGGTAGACTTATGCTGGAGAAGTAAGACTGAGAATCTTCAATCTGATGGGAAGTATATATGTGGGGAGAATGTTCACTAGTTTAGTTTCACTGGGGATTGATAGTTGGAAGTTTTAGCTCCGCTGGGGATTAACAGCTTTGACTTAGCTGGGGATAGGATTTTCAGATTTTCGGGCTCCACTGGGGATACTGAAACTTGGCTCTGAGGGGAAATAAGCTCTGGAAGGCTCTCTTAGCTGGGGAAGTCAGTTTTGAGAAAGCTTTTTCTCTGCTGAGGATCCTGAAGCTTAACTCTGTTTGGGGAATTTGGAGTTTAATTCCGCCAGGGATTTCTTCTGAAAGGGCATCAAGATATCTATCCGTACCTTCAACCTACCAGCAATCATCTTTCTTGGTTTGTAAGATAATGATTATGTTCAAATGCATATGCCTATTTAACAAAACATTGGACGTTTCTCAAATAAAACATAAGTGTGAAAAAGAAACAGAAGACAAGGCAAATTTCTGTATTTGGAAAGGTATTTGTATTAACTTTTTATGAGTATCTTTGTACAAAGGAGACAGGCATCCTAGTAAGAGGATGTTGTCGTAAAAAATTGAAAATTTTATACAAAAGAAAGATGGCTATGTGTAACAATTCCATGGGATTCCATTCTGTTATAGCCTTCACAACTCTGAATATCTTGTCCATTCAATGCTTCGTCCGCCGATGATTGGATTGATCAGAAGCTTGGAGCTTGTTGATGAAGAGATTGTTCTTTAAAGTGATCCGACGAGACACAGTCATACGCTTTAATTACCTAACTTTTGCCTGGATCGCCCTTTCGGGTTTTCAATCGATCGGGAAACCCTTTTTTGCCCAAGTCGCCCTTTTGGGTTTTCAACTTGCCGGGTGTACAGATTTTTTTTGTTCTATCCATAATTTTTGCCTGAACCGCCCTTTCGGGTTTTCGGTTCAACGGGATACCCATTTTTGCCCAAGTCACCCTTTCGGGTTTTCGACTTGTCGGGTTGTTTTATGCGTAGTATCTTTTGACTATGTCTGCATTCGCAGGGTGTGGCAAATCGTCGCCATCCATGGTGGTCAGAATCATTGCACCACCAGAAAATATGCTCTTGATCACAAATGGTCCTTCGTAAGTAGGAGTCCATTTGCCCCTGGGATCACTTTGCGGCAAGATAATCCGCTTGATTACAAGATCTCTGACTTGATATACTTGACGTCTGACTTTCTTGTTGAAAGCCTTGATCATCCGCTTTTGGTACGTCTGACCATGGCAAACAACAGTGAGTCGCTTCTCGTTGATCAAATTGAGTTGATCAAGTCGGGTCTGAATCCAATCGTCTTCATTCAAACCAGCGTCCTTCATGATCCTTAAAGAAGGAATCTGAACTTCCATGGGTAGGACGACTTCCATGCCATATACTAAAGAAAATGGGGTTGCCCCTGTTAAAGTACGTGTCGTGGTATGGTATCCATGCAAAGCAAACAGGAACATCTCATGCCAGTCCTTGTAGGTGACTGTCATTTTCTGAATGATCTTCTTGATGTTTTTGTTCGCAGCTGCAACAACACCGTTCATCTTCGGCCGATAGGGAGATGAATTGTGATGATAAATCTTGAACTGTTAGCATAGAGCGATGATCATAGTATTGTTCAGATTTGTACCGTTGTCTATGATGATCCTGTCGGGGACACCATACCGGCATATGAGGTTCTGCTTGATGAATTGGGCAACCACATTCTTGGTAACAGAGGCAAAGGAAGCTGCTTCGACCCACTTGGTGAAATAGTCAATAGCAACCAGGATGAAGCGATGTTTATTGGATGCCATGGGCTTTATCTCTCCAATCATGTCAATGCCCCACATTGCGAATGGCCAAGGAGCTGTCAGAACATTGAGAGGAACAGGAGGAATATGAATCTTGTCAGCGTAGACTTGACATTTGTGGCAAGTACGGGAATGTTGATGGCAATCAGCTTCCATGGTAGACCAATAATAGCCTGCCCTTAGAATCTTCTTAGCCATCGTATGTCCGCTCAAGTGGGTGCCAAATGTGTCGTTGTGTATCTCAGTCATGATCAACTCTGCTTCAGCTTTGTCTACACATCGGAGTAAAACACAATCATGGTTGCGCTTATAAAGGATGCCATTGCTCAGGAAGAACTTGGCAGCAAATCGCCTTAATTACTTCTTGTCATTGACGGAAGCTCCTTTGGGATATTCTCTAGTCTGGAGATACCTTTTGATTTCATGGAACCAGGGTTGTTCCACTACTCCTCCGGTATTAATCTCATGACAATGCGCAGGTTCATCCATTCGCTCGATGGTGATTTGGGGAGCCTCGTTATCCCAGTTGAGTTTAAACATGGAAGACATTGTAGCCAGAGCATCTGCTAGCTGATTTTCTTCTCGCGGGAAATGCTCGAAGGCGATCTGCTCGAAATGAGGCAGCAATGTCAGGACATGTTCCTTGTATGGGATAAGATTAGGATGTTTGGTATCCCACTCTCCTTTGATTTGACTGATAACCAAAGTCGAGTCCCAAAATACGATCAAAGATTTGATCCCCAAGTCTATAGCAGCCTTGAGACCAAAGATACAAGCTTCATATTCGGCCATGTTGTTCGTACAGCTGAAACAAAGTCGGGCCGTGAAAGGTGTGTGGAAACCTTCCTGGGAAATGAGTACCGCACCGATACCGTTTCCAAGTGCATTTGAAGCACCATCAAAGTACAGGGTCCATCGGGATCCATTTTCAGGTCCGTCATACGGTCGGTTACCTTCAATGTTGTCCAATGTCATGATGTCCTCGTCTGGGAAGTCGAATCTCATGGGTTGATAATCTTCGATAGCTTGATGAGCTAGATGGTCAGCTAGTACACTCCCTTTTATAGCTTTTTGGGTAGTATACTGGATGTCATACTCAGTCAGGATCATTTGCCATCTAGCAATTCTTCCAGACAAAGCAGGCTTCTCGAAGATATACTTGATAGGATCCATTTTGGAAATCAACAAAGTGGTATGAGTCAACATATACTGCCTTAGTCGGCGAGCAGCCCATACCAAAGCGCAGCAAGTTTTCTCGAGCAGTGAGTAGCGAGTCTCACAGTCAGTAAACTTTTTGCTAAGGTAATAAATGGCATGCTCTTTTCGACCAGACTCGTCATGCTGGCCCAGTATGCACCCCATTGAGTTATCCAAGACAGTCAGATACATGATCAACGGTCTTCCTTCGACGGGTGGCATCAGAATAGGAGGCTCTAGCAAATACTCCTTGATTTTATCAAAAGCAGTTTGACAATCATCGTTCCACTCGACTACCTGATATTTCTTTAATAGTTTGAAAATTGGCTCACAGGTAGACGTCAGATGAAAGATAAATCTGGCAATATAGTTCAAGCGTCCCAAGAACCCTCTAACCTCCTTTTCAGTACGGGGGGTCGACATTTCTTGTATTGCTTTCACTTTCTCTGGATCGACCTCAATGCCCTTGTTGCTGACAATAAACCACAGAAGTTTACCAGACCTAACTCCAAAAGTGCACTTACTTGGATTCAGCCTGAGTTTGTACTCCTTCAACCTGGCAAACAGCTTTTGCAGATGTTCAAGGTGTTCCTCCTCTGTTTGTGATCGAGCTATCATGTCGTCTACGTAGACTTTGATCTCATGATGTATCATATCATGAAACAAAGCTACCATGGCGTGTTGATAAGTTGCCCCTGCGTTCTTCAGTCTGAACGGCATCACCTTGTAGCAGAAGGTACCCCATTGTGTAACAAAGGTTGTTTTCTCCATGTCCTCGGGGTCCATTTTAATCTGGTTGTAGCCCGAGAATCCGTCCATGAAGGAAAACACTTTGTGCTGAGCTGTGTTGTCAATCAAAATGTCGATATGCGGTAGCGAAAAATCATCTTTAGGGCTAGCCCTGTTCAAATCTCGGTAGTCCACACACATTCTGAACTTGCCATCTTTTTTAGGTACTGGCACGATGTTAGCAACCCATTGCGGATAGGATGTAACAGCCAGAAAGCCAGTGTTGAATTGCTTCATTACTTCAGCTTTGATCTTCTCAGACATGTCGGGCCTCATTCGGCGAACTTTTTGCTTGATCGGGGGACAGTCCTCTCTTGTAGGGAGACGGTGAACCACGATGTCTGTGTCTAACCCTGGCATGTCTTCATAAGACCAGGCGAATATTTTAACGTATTCATTTAACAGCTGTATTAAGCACTCCTTGACACTTGGTTCCAGATTGGCACCCACTTGTACTTCTTTCCTGTCTTCCTTTGTTCCTAAGTTGACCGTTTCCAACAACTCTTCTTGAGGCAAGATGGCCCTCTCTTCTTGTTGTAGAAGTCTGGCTAGCTCTCCTGGTACTTCACAATCTTCGTCATCTTCGTATTCAGCCTGATTGACCAAATTTTCAGAGTTATTGAAGGATACAACAGAATAGTCACCCATGGAATCTGGAGTGGATGGGTACCTGCATTTGTGAGTGTGGGTGTGTGTAAGGGATAGCCATCCTTAAACAAACAAAAATGCAAAAGGAAAGAAAATGAACACAGCAGTTTATAAATGAAAAACGTCCAATGATTCATTAAACATGGCATATGATTATGAAGGAAAATTAAGCCCTTACAAATGGACCTACATGCCCCGGGCAAGGCATGAGGTGAAAAAGTAGTGTGCAGATTGTTTTAGTAATTATTACAGACCAACAGGAAATGTTCAAAAGATAAATTATTGATTAATGAAAGTAATGGGAACAAAGTCTTTCGCCTCCCAGTTGCGCAGTCCCCCTTCAATGGTTGGGAAGATCCAATCTTCAACATTACCCTCTTCGTCTTCGTCTTCCAAAGCATTGATTCCATGAGGAGAAATCTTGATGGGTGTCCTTTCAATTTTTGAGCGACGCATAGCTTTTTGCCCCGCAGTGGTAAATCCCAACCCAAACTTGTCTGTCTTATGGGGAAAGTCAGGAAACTGACCCCATGTTGAGCTCTTCCCCTCCTTCATTGCAGCCTTTGCGTCTTTCAGAGATGCCATCCTGGCCACCTGCTCGGGTACCTCGGCTACTGCCTTCGCTACCGCCACCTCGGGAGAGACTTCCTCAATATGTTGAAAGGGTGTTTCAATGAATTCGCCATCCACTTCCACATACCGAAAGGAGTTCAGATGACTGATCATATACTCCTCCTCACCGTTCACAGTTATGATTTTTCCCTTAACAGGGTATTTCAGCATCTGGTGTAGAGAAGAAGTGACTACCCCAGCATTATGTATCCACGGTCTTCCTAGCAAGCAAGAGTAAGATGGGCGGATGTCCATCACGTAGAAGGTTGAGTGGAACACTTCAGTGCCTACCTTGATGGGAATGTCGACCTCCCCATGCACCATTCTTTTAGACCCGTCAAAGGCCTTGACAATGATATTACTTGGTTTCAGCTCCAAGCCTTCACAATCCAATCGGTCGAGAGCTTTCTTAGGCAGCACGTTTAGAGAAGAACCAGTATCGACCAAGACATGGGAGAGAGTGGTTCCTTGGCATTCAACTGACACATGCAATGCGTCATTATGCTTTCTTCCCTTCGGAGTCAGGTCAGTATCAAAGAAACCCAGGCTGTTGTCGGCGGTAAGGCTGGCTACACAATCCTGGAATTGATCGGCTGAGGTTTCCTAGGGCACATGGGCTGTCTTCAAAAACCTTAGCAAAGATTTAGCATGAGCCTCCGAGCAAAGCAGCAAAGCTAACATGGAGATCTTCGAGGGGGTTTGTCCCAGTTGATCCACCACATCATAATCACTCTTCTTTATTATTTTCAGAATCTCCTCCATTTCTTTCTTAGAGGTTTCGGGGATGATCAACGGCTGAGCCCTCGTCCTGACGAGCTTTTCTTGGATCCCTTTCCCCTTATCAGCAGCAGCAGGAGGGACAACCTCAGGAGTAACATCTTCTTCAATCATTGGAGTTCTTGCAGATAGTTTTACCGGTGCAGGAGTAACCTTGGGAACAGCTGCGGGTCCAAAGATTGCCTTTGGAGGGGCAATCTCTGGAGAGAAAATTCTTCCACTTCGGGTAATTTTGCTCATACCGGCAATGTTTCCAATGTCGGCAGTTTCTTCGTCAGAGCTCTCTTCAGTTATCTCGATTTGTTTAACACCATGGTAGTAGATTTCTCCACCATAATTCCACGGTATTGATTTGTCAGATTTGTAGGGGACAGGCCCAGGAATGGTTATCTTCAAGGGAACAATCTTCGTAGCGGATGTAATCTTAACAGGCCTTTTGGGGACCTTGGAAAGATTGGCGGAAATGGTTATTATTGAAACTTCATTGATAGGAGTTGGAGTAACAGGAGTCTTTTCGAAAAGAATTTGTTGGTTGTCCATTAGGCGTTGGATGCATATCTTCAGCAATGGACAGTCGATTGGTAGGGAGTGACAAAGGTAGCAATCTTCTTTACAACCTAGGAAAATACCAGCCTTCAACAGATTCAACTTGATTGTCAGTAGTGGGGTCATCAGATCATCAACAGCAGAAACAAACAGATCTTCTTCAACAGCATGGACATTGCGACCATGCTTTGGCATTGGAGCGGAGATTACATTCGGTTTCTCAGGGGCGTCGAACTCAACCTCTTTTGCATCTATCAAATCTTGGATTTTATTCTTAAGCGCTCAGAAATCATTGGTGTCATGCCCGGCGCTGTCAGAATGATAGGCACATTTAGCATTGGGATGATAATGTGGGGAAGTGGTGTTCACATTCTTTGGCGCTTCCTTGATATTGGTGAGATTCAGCTTCAACAAATGGGGAAGAACTTGTGCGGGCGTCATGTTGATGCAGGTGAACTACCGTTGTGGTTGTTCTCCCCATTGTTGTTTAGGTCTGGACTGATTGTTACGAGGCTGATCATTTGATGAATTTTGAATCATCACGGCCCCTACAGTCGGCCGGCACTCAGTTCTTCCCGATCCTTTCTGAGAGTAGATAACAGATGCTTCCTTCTTGGCCGGGAATGATTTCTTAACAGTTGTGGATGCAGAGGCATCCTTTTGAATTTTTCCGCTCTTAATACCAACTTCCACCCGTTCGCCAGTCAGAATCAATTCAGTAAACCCTGCGGAAGAGCTCCCGATCAAATGGTTGAAGAAAGGGCCAGATAGGGTCCCCAAGAACATATCAACTAGTTCTCTATCTGAAAGAGGTGGCTGCACTCTTCCGGCCAAGTCGCGCCATTTCTGGGCGTATTCTTTGAATCCCTCATTTGAGGCCATCCCCATACCTTGCAGCTGAGTACGGGTTGGCGCGAAGTCAGCGTTGTATTGATACTGGCGATAAAAGGCAGCTGCCAAATCCTCCCAACTATGTACTTCTGACCTCTCAAGCTGGTAAAACCAATCTAGCTATGTACCAGACAAGCTATCTTGGAAGAAGTGTACCCAAAGATTTCTATCGGATGAATGAGGTTGAATTCTTCTGACATATGACCTCAGGTGCATCTTCGGGCAAGACAGACCATCATATTTTGCGAAAGTTGGTACCTTAAATTTTGGAGGGATCACTATCCCAGCAATCAATCCCAATTCTTCAAAATCTAACCCGAGAACCCTTTGCAGCTCCATAGCTGCCAGTCTATCCTCCAGGTTTTTGTATTTGTCGTCCGCTGGCGGGTATTGCTGCTCTGAATAGTCTTAATCTTCCTCAACCTCTTCCTCTTCAGCCTCGGACTCAGAAGGTAATGCAACTCCTTTTCCCTTACCGGTCCCCTCATCAGATGTGGAGGGGAATTCAAGAACCCTTCTAGCTTTATTCTCAAATCTTCTTCCCAGTGTAGCTACCCCAACTCTTTTCTTCTTCTTTTTTCCTTTTTCTTGCTCTTTATTCCCTAACAGTGCTTTAAGATCCTCCTGACCCTTTTCCAAGGTCATAAGGAGCTGTTGAAACTGCGAGTTTTGTCCCTGCAGATCTTTGACCGTCTGCTCAATATCCATCTTACTGAAATAAACAGCAGAAAGATAAGGAACCCTGGTGTGAAGACTTGTTTATGCATATGATGAATGGTATGTTTATTCATGCAATGCATTCAAGGATTTAGAAATTCAAAATTGTTGCAAACAAAAAGAACACACGTCATATTAATAAGAAGAAATTTTGTCAGTACATAAATGCCCCATGGGCCAAATATTACAAAAAACTTCTTAAGGTAAAAAGACGTTGCGCATCCTCTTTGGTGCGATGTAAGTGTTGAGGGTCTCCTCCTCATGAAGTCGGTGGGTAAGCTCCAAAACCTTCTTCTCACTGGCGTAGAAGCTGGCTTCAAAAGTATTTCGTTCCTCCTTGAGTTGGATCCAACTCTTCTGCATTTCCTCCCATGATGTTGGCATGTCAGGATGTAGGATGGTGTATGAAACCTCTCCTTCCTTAACAGGATCTTTGATCAAAGGGAGAATGTGAGGGTAAGGCATCATAAGACTCTGGGCGCGGGTTCGCACCCACTTGAGGTAAGGCTCAAGGGGGATGGATTTTTTGTGCCCCAGTGTCTTGCTATCTACCTTGTTAGGCATTCTCCAAGCTCTGATGAATCTTTGGCGAAGTCCTTGCGCATCATTGTCGAAGTCAAAAACTAGGTCAAGAATCAGCATGTCATGAGGGCCATCCCTCCGTGCATATCCAAATTGTCTCAAAGCTAGACAAGGGTTGTAGGTAATGCCTCCCCTAATGCCAAGTAATGGAACATTAGAGAACTCACCACAATGATCGACGATGATGACATTTTCTCTGGACCGAGAACACCAATGTACATCAGAATGTGTGAGGGTCATCAATCGTTGTGACCACCTTAAGCCTTGTTCATTCTTTAACAATGATTGTGGAAGGTGAGAAATAAACCACCTTGCAAGGAGAGGAGTACAACACATGAGAACACCTCTCTTCCTCATTGTTCGTGTGTAAAATGAGTGGAGGATGTCCCCAAGCAATGTAGGTATGGGATTCCTGGATAGGAAAATCTTGACAGCATTGACATCTATAAGTTGGTCAGGATTTGGGAACAAGACCAACCCATAAATAAGGAGTGCCACAATCTCTTCAAAGGCTTGCAGATCCAGGGAATTCCAACACTCTTGTGCCTTCTCAAATAAGAATTTTTCCAAGAAGCCCTTGACACCACTTCTAGTCTCCCAATGCCCCTTGATGTCAGATGGTTGCAAGTGTAGTGCTTTAGCAACATCTTCAGGCTTTGGTTCTTTTTCCGTACCGTTGTAGGGTAGTTGATTAAGAATAGTGTGATACGGTGGGAGAACTGACTATGGTTTTGCATTTGTTTTCGCAAATATTTCGGTTGAGCAAGAGTCGCCACCGACTTTTTATTTTATCCTAAGGAAAGGTTTAAAAAGCACAGCAAAAACCTTTTGAGATGTTTTCTTGGGTTCGGGGAGTAGATTATAGAAAGGGAAGGTATTAGCACCCTTTCTATCCATGGTTATCCATGGGCTCTTAGTTACTTGCTTAGATCAACTTGCCTTAATTTTCAATTGTTTGAAATGGTGCTTTGTGTGTGTGGGTTTGAAAATGTTTTGAAAAGAAGCCAATGTGGTGGCAACCTTTGTAATGATCCATGTTGGGATGTATACAAAGATGTATGTCTTTTGAAAAGGTTTTCATTTGTTTTTGAAAGTTTGTTTTGAAAGTGTTGTGAGATGTGGTTTTAGAAAATAGGCAAGTGTTTTGTTTTTGCAAGTTTGATTCAAGTAACTAAGAGGTTATCTACTCCTAAATTTCTCAAAGTTTATTGCTATGTTTTAACCCTTTTAACAAGTTTGTTCCACCATTGTATTTGGTGGACAATCTCATGTTAGGATGTGAAAGGGACGGGCGCGGGTCATCGTTTAGACCATAATTGCAATGGTGTCAAGTATCTTTGGGCAATTTTCTTTAAGGGACTTGATCATTTGTTTAGGCAACTTTTTGAAAGCGTCATCGAGGGACTATGATCATTTGATTTGTGTTTGTTTTGCCCAAAGAGACCTAACATGCAATATGGCCCATTTATTGAAGGCAACGAGTGGAATACCCTAGGGGGTGCAAGTGTGATTTGTGTGTCCATTTTCATGCTTGTTTATTAGGTCAAACTATTTTCGTTGTTTTTTCGCATACAAACCCTAATTCTAACATGGTATAATTAGAAAGCAATAAAGTGCGAAAAATAAATTTACTAAGCTATTACAACACCATATATGGGAAGGGGGGTACAAATGTTCAAATGGGGATTTTGACAAGGAATTTAAACCTAAACTATTACATCAATATTGAATTATTTACAAGATAATTTAATTGCACAAATTAAATAAAATAAGAATAAATATGCAAGATGCAAAAATGGTTTTTGTATATATGAAAAAAAGTATTTTTATATGTCAAAATAAACAAAAATAAAAGTATTATTTTTTTGGAGTTTTTTCATGTTTAGGGCAAAACCCTAATTTTATTAAATAAAATGTATTATTCATTTATTATGCATAATATTTATTTATTACAAAAAATAAAAAAATGAAGTATATTTGTGAAAAGGGTATTTTTATATTAAATATTTAACAAGAAAATAAAAGTGTGTATATTTTGTAATTTTAACCTAAATATATTAATATCTATATAAATATTTGTATTATTTACTAAATATATATTATATATACATAATAATAATATTTAATATTTAAAAAAAAGTATTTTTTTATATAAAATATTTTCAGAAGATAAAACAAAATAAAAATGTGTTTGTATATTTTTAGCATTCTTTAATAAAAATGTTTATATATTTATTTCTATACAAAAACTAATCTAAACAAATAAATACCTAATAAATAGGCAAATGGTGAGAAAAATATTTTTCATTTTTTTAATATCATAAGAAAAAATAAATAAGTCAAACCAAAAAAGAAAAAGTCAAAAAGTCATAAAAATTAGGAAAATGGGCTCAGGGGGTGTAAAAGTAATAAAAGGGTGCAAAAAGAAATGTCAAACAGGCCCAGCCCAGAAGGCTGTCATCTTCAACCTCAGAACACTTTTGTTCAAGCAAACACGCGTTTTCTATCTCCCAATTCCTGGACTTTCAAGCAAAACTTTCAACATGAAAAATGTAGAGCATGAGAAGACGAATCCAGGGATATAAAGAACTTGACTTAACTCTCTAAGATGAGGGAGAATTTCTTCTCCCCCAATTCCTGACCTAGTTTTTCATCAATGTTCAGACTCAAAATTCTCTAAGCATACATAATATAAATGAAATCTAATCATATGGGCATGTTCAGGGCTATGATTGTGGCATGTTTCCTTCACAAACCTAAAGCTAACAATGCCTATGTAGAGAGATTCGTGATCATGAACTTACCTGTTCAGTTGAAGTTGTATCTGGTGATTGAGGTGTCTTCAATGCAATGTGATGATTGGTATAGCTTCCTTGATGTTCAGGGATGCTATTCCAAGCTTTACTTTGTCTTGAAACCTTTTGAATCGTGCTAGAGAACTTCAGCTGCAAAACAAGAAAATGAAAATGGTGATCTTGCTTGGGAGTGTTACAGGTCGTGTCTTAGGTTTTGGTTAGCTTCAAGGGATGTTAGGGAAGGTGTTTGACAAGTTTTTAGCCAGAAAGCATGGAAGGTTTGAGCTATGGAACTCAAACTGCAGGGATGCCCTGTTTTGAGCAGTTTGAAGGTGATTCTGGGAATGGGGAGGTATTGAGGATCTTAGGGTCGTGCTTTAGCTTAGGATGAATGTTTGGAATGTGTTTGATAAGTTTCTCTAAGCCTTGGTTAACTGATATGAGAGTTGGTATGTCATATGCAATGTTTCTTACACTTTAAGCTAGCAATGGTCAAGTTGTGTTTCTAGCCTGTACAGGCCCCCATACTATGCTGCTAAACTTCCCTTTGATCAGAGTGATTAACCCATAAACTTGTGCCAATTAGATTTCCTTTGTACCTTCTTGATTTACCAATTGACATAAAGTGTAACTTTTGCAAAAATGGATATAATGCTTTTTCCAATTTGGGATTAAACCTTTAGGCAATGCTTGAACACATAGAACATGGTCTTGGCACAAAGTATTGGCATTAAATTTATGAGTGTAATTGAGATAAAAGACCTGTAATCAAGTTGTGCAAGCTGAGATTGAAATGCATAGTGTTATGAACATGTAACTTGGCCAATTCAAAAGTGAGTTTTTCCCATATTGCAAAATTCGATTCTCTCTAACCATGAGGTTGTTTGATGAGTTCTTGGACATTTTGGAAAGCTTGGAATGTGTACTACAATCCATCTTTGAAGTGCAAATTGAAATTCCAAGTGGAAGTGTATGGAAAATGGTCTTGAAGTTAGGTAAAAAACTTGCCTAAAATAGGTCAAATTTTCACTAAGTTAAGAATGGTTTGGTACCCTTGTTCCAAAAATTGTAACTTGAGATACAAGCTTCTTTTGGGAAAACTTTGTGAATCAAAGGTGTAGATTATGCAATAGGCTACAACTTTCATGTTTTGACTTTTGCTTGAATCCAAATGAATCTTGGTGAGAAAGTGGGGCAAAGTTAGGAAAAAATTAGGGTTTTTCATAACTTAGAAAAATTCTAAGTTATGAAAAATCTTCATTTCAAACCCTAATTTGCATTTCTTGATTTATTGATGGACAAGTTTCATGATTTGGCATGCTTTGATGAAAAATGAATCTTGACCCTTGATTTTGACCAAAAAGTCAAAGTTTGACTTTTCAGTATACAGTCAAAATTGATCAATTGACTGAGAAATTCAACTGTCAATCTTGTGTATTTGGGATCTTTTGAACTTGTTGAGCATGTCAAGATAATTCCATGGGGTCCTTGAGTCCATATGTGAGCTTGGTTTGCCATTGGCTAAGTCAAACAGTCAAAAATTGCCTTTGTGCAGTCAAAACCCTAAAAATGACCATTTTGCCCTTTTGGTGATCTGATCAAATTTCTTGTGGAATTGTGATCCAAACTTGATCAAATGGTCCATATGAGTTCATAATGTTGATGTGGGTCAATTTTCATGAGGTTTGACTGTCAATTGGCCACAGTTGACTTTTTTCCCAATATAGTTGATTTCTAGGTCAACTGTCCAATTGACTGGGCAAAATTTGGAATCAAGACTTGAAACTTGGTATAGATAAACTTGGGAGTCCAACATGAAGCATGAAAGTCATCCTAGGCATTTTAGGTCAAAATATCTTTGTGCAATCACAAACCCTAATTTGGGTCAACAATGCAAGGAGAAGTCTTGAGCAGAGGAAACCCTAACTGGATCTTGATCTTCAAGGGTCTTGTGATGAGAAAATATTGAGGAAATGGGAGGGCAAATTTTGGGGTACAACAGTTGCCCCTGTTAACTTGGGAGTCCAACATGAAGCATGAAAGTCATCCTAGGCATTTTAGGTCAAAATATCTTTGTGCAATCACAAACCCTAATTTGGGTCAACAGTGCAAGGAGAAGTCTTGAGCAGAGGAAACCCTAACTGGATCTTGATCTTCAAGGGTCTTGTGATGAGAAAATGTTGAGGAAATGGGAGGGCAAATTTTGGGGTACAACAAATAGGAATTCTCAAGAGTTGAGAGAATTCCTCCAAAGTAGGCACCAATTGGTAGTCGGGGAATGTGAAACAGTGGTGAAGGGGGTCAAAGAACTGGAACAGCACTTTCACCATGTCTTCTTCAATACTGGTGTTGACTAGGTTGAGCAGCCTACCATGTCTTTCACTGAAGAGAGAGCTTTCTGGAATTCTGGATGTAAGCTCCTTGAGTTGAGGAGGGATTCTCACAAGGTTGACTTGGATGGTTTTCCTACGAAGAATTTCCATGACCTACAAAACAAAAACAAAGATGAAGATCCAAACCCTTGAAATGGTTAGTGGATGCATATGATGCTTTATGATGTTCATGATGTATGCACAAACATATGCACAAGCAAGTCACACAAAACCCTAGTTTTAGGCTTGCATGGGGTTTCATAGGTAAGTACCCTCTTGGGTGAAGTTGGCTTAAAAACCTGTCCTATAAATAGTAACCGGGTTCTAAGGAGCTCAATATCATTGGATTGTTTTCTATGTTCATTGTTTTGGTTTAGCCACTTAACTAGCGACCAAAATATTCCAAGAAAACAACCCTCAATGAGTGTAGTATCGAGTATCTACCAACTTCGGACTGCACCAAAGCCGGTCATCTCACTACCCCTAATGAAAGGCCAAGTTGGTCAAGTAAGGTTCTAGGTCATTAGTGCTTAGTGACATCACTCAGCGGCCCCGTACTCTCCTTGATTGAACTCAAGGATTACCGGTACTCACAAATATGTCGCACTAATATAGCTATTGCTTCAACCGTGTCGGTATACCCCGCACAGTTTCCACAATGTATTGCTATCTATGAATGTTTCCAAAATCCGGGTGTAGGATTTCAAGCCCAAACAAGAGAACCAAAATATAAAGCAATCAAAGCAAATAATTAGTCATGCAAATAGGTGATCAAGGCCCTAAGGTTACTCCACTTTTAAATCTATCCCCAGCAGAGTCGCCAGTTTTGTGATACGGTGGGAGAACTGACTTGAGGTTTTGTGTTTGTGTTCGCAAATGTTCGGTTGAGCAAGAGTCGCCACCGACTTTTTATTTTATCCTAAAGGAAAGGTTAAAAAGCACAGGAAAAACCTTTGAGATGTTTTCGTGTGTTCGGGGAGTAGATTATAGAAAGGGAAGGTATTAGCACCCTTTCTATCCATGGTTATCCATGGGCTCTTAGTTACTTGCTTAGATCACTTGCCTTTGCTTTTCAATTGTTTGAAATGGTGCTTTATGTGTGTGGTTTTGAAAATGTTTTGAAAAAGATGCCTTGTCTAGGCAACCGTTGTAACAATTCTTTACTCGAATGTTTTACAAAGGTGTTTGTCTTTTTGAAAAGATGTTTCAATGTTTTTGAAAGTTGTTTTTGAAAGTTGTGTTGTGGAGTGTGTTTTGAAAGTAGGCAAGTGTGTTTTGCAAGTTTTTAATCAAGTAACTAAGAATTGGTCTACCCTATTTTTACTCAAAGGTTTTTCTCATGTTTTAACCCTTTTATAAGTTTTGTTTCACCATTGTATTTGGTGAACAACCTTGTATTAGGATGTTAACGGGACGGGCGCGGGTCATCGTATAGACCATGAAAGCAATAGTGTCAAGTGTTTTGGCAATTTTTCTTGAGGGACTATGATCATTTTAGGCAACTTCGAAAGCGTCATCGAGGGACTATGATCATTTGATTTGTTTTTGTTTTGCCAAAGACACTCAACATGCAACATGGCCCATTTTTTGAAGGCAACAAGTGGAGTAACCCTAAGGGTGCAAGTGTGCATGGTGTTGTCCATTTTCATGCTTGTTTATCTTTGAATTAGGTCAAGCTATTTGTTGATTTTATTTGCATACATACCCTAGGTCTATCATGGCATAATTTGAAAGCTTTTAAATGCGGAAAATTAAATGCTAAACTATTACAACAATGATTATGGGGACGGGGGTACAAATTTGAATTTGGGGATATTTGACAAGAAATTAAATTCTAAGTTATTACATCCATATCGAATATACAAATATTAAATTGTACAATATAAAGTAAACACAATAAATATGCAAAATGTATTATGCACAAAATGATTTTTTATGTATGTGAAAGTATTTTTTCAATGTAAAATATAAACAAAAATAAAAAGGTCAAATTTTTAGTATTTTTTGTATTTAGGGCAAAACCCTAGTTTTTGAATAAATAGTATTTATTTATTAATTATATACAATATTTGTTAATTATATACAAAAAATAAGAAGTATATTGTAAAAAAGTATTTTTGATGTCAAATATTAAATAAAAATAAAAATGTATTATTTCTATATTTTTATCCTAGATATTCTAATAAATATAATAAGCATTTATATATTATATATTAAATATACTAAATATATACAAGAATAAAATATTAATTATTTACAAAAAAAATGTATATTTTAGAAAATGTTTTCAAAATGTGAACAAAAAATAATAACTGAAAAAATAGATATTTTTGTATTATTTTTTAGGGTTTTAGTAAAAAGTATATATATTTATTTACATACATATGTTAAATAAAACAAATAAATGCCAAATAAATGCAAAAAAAGGTGGAAAAATATTTTTGATGTTTTTTATGTTTGAACAAAAAATAATAAGTCAGAATCAAAAAGAAAAAATGCAAAATGATAAGTATTTCACACAATGGGCCAGGGGGGTGCAAATGGAAAAAAAGGTGTGCAAAGAGCAAAACAGACTCAGGCCCAGCCCAAGCCAACTTTCTTCAACCTCCAGCCTTGTCTCAAAACACAAATATTATAGAGCATCAAGAGACGAATTCAGACATATAAAACACTTGACCTAACTCTAAGAAATGAGGGAGAATTTCTTCATCCCCAATTTCTGACCTAATTTTTCTTCACTGTTCATGGCCAAAATTCTCACAGCATACTCAATATAAATGGAAAGTAATCATATGTATGGTTTCAGGGCTATGAGTAGAGCATGTCTCATTCACAAACCTAAGCCTAACTCTTCCTAGATTGAGAGATAGAAGTTCATGGTTTTACCTGTTTCAGCTTGACTTGAACAGAGCAATGTAGGTATCTTCAATGGAGTTTGAGCTTTGGTACAGCTTGCCTGAAGTCCAAGGATGCTTCTCCAACACTTAGCTTGCTTTGAATCACTCTGAATCGTGCTATGGAAGTCCACCTGCAAAACTGAAAACTGAAAATGGCAAGTAATGTTAGGGATGTTCCAGCTTGGGTTTAAGGCTTGGGATAGTTCCAATGGATGATATGGAATGTATTTGAACTGGTTTTAGTCAAAGTGCACGAGTGGAATGGATTGTGGAAGTCAAACTGCAACAGATGCCCTGTTTTGCAGAAAAAATGTGATTTTCAGTGGGATTTGCTTACAAACTCTTGCCTCAAAGATCTGGCTTGTACTTCTTGGATTTGGTATTTGACATAAAGCACTACTTTTCAAAAATGGCAAGTTTGCTTTTTCTACTTAAGGGATAATTCTTTGTGTAATGACTAAATGCACAAAACAATGCTTGAACACAATGGTTAGGCATTTAATTATGGAGTGCAAACTTGGTTTAGAGGCCTGCAAGCAAGTACCAAGCATGCTGATTTGAAAATGGAACTTGTATGAACATGCATTTGGTTATGAACAAAAGTGAATTTTGCCCAACTTTGCAAATTCGATTCTCCCTAACCACAAGGGTGTTTGAGAAGTTCTTGGATAATTTGGAAATCTTGGAATCTGTACTACAATCCATATTTGTAATGAAAATTGAAACTCCAAGTGGAAGCATGTGAAAAATGGCCAAGAAGTTGGACAAAAATCCTGCCTAGAATAGGTCAAAAAATTTCTAAGTTAAAAATGTTTTGCACCCTTGTTCCAAAAATCATAACTTGAGATGCAAGCTTACTTTGAGAAAACTTTGTGAATAAAAGTTGTAGATTTTGCAATGTACTACAACTTTCATGTTTCAAGTTTTGTTTGAATCCATTTGCATCTTGATGTAAAAATGGGACAAAGTTAGGAAAAAATAAGGAAATTTCATAACTTAGAAAATTTCTAAGTTATGAAATTTCTTCATTTTAAACCCTAATTTGCAAATTTGGGTTTCTTGATGAACAAGTTTCATAATTTGACATGTCTTGATGAAAAATGAATCTTGGCACTTGATTTTGACCAAAAAGTCAAAGTTTGACTTTTCAGTATACAGTCAAATTTTGATCAGTTGACTGGAAAATTCATCTGTCAATCCTGTGCATTTGAGATCTTTTGAATTTGTTGAATGGGTCAAGACAATGCCATTGAGTCCTTGAGTCCATATGTGAGCTTGGTTTGCCATTGGTTAGGTCAAACAGTCAAAAATTGCCTTTGTGCAGTCAAAACCCTAAAAATGACCATTTTGCCCTTTTGGTGATCTGATCAAATTTCTTGTGGAATTGTGATCCAAACTTGACCAAATGATTCATATGAGTTCATAATGTTGATGTGGGTAAAAAAATCATGAGGTTTGACTGTCAATTGGCCACAGTTGACTTTTTCCCCAATACAGCTGATTTCTAGGTCAACTGTCCAATTGACTGGCCAAAGATTGGAATCAAGGCTTGAAACTTGGTATGGATAAACTTGTAAGTCCATCATGAAGCATGAAAGTCATTTTTGGCATTCTAGGTCAAAACATCTCTGTGCAAACTCAAACCCTAATTTGGGTCAACAGTGTAGGGAGAGGCCTTGAGCAGAGCAAACCCTAACTTGATCTTGAGTTCCAAGAGTCTTGTGGTGAGAAAATGTTGATGAAATGAGAGGGCAAATTTTTGGGTACAACAGCATACATCTAGACAGTTAAATATATGCAGGAATTAAAAAATGCGAGAAACTAAATCTACGCTATTACAAGGCTTCGGGGAGGGGGATTAATTACATAGCCAAAAAAATGGGGATTTAGACAGTAAATAAAACCCTAAATTAAACTATTACAAACCATGAACAGTTACAAAAATATTGTCAAAATAAATATCAAGCGCGCGGAAAATTAAACGCGAGACGATTAGGGTTTTGACCCTTTGACTAATCCTACTTGCGATTGGTTAAATGAATGTTTTTGTCATGTTTTTGTTATTTGAGAAAATAGCGAATAATTGAATTAAAAAGAAAATCCTAAGTTCTAATTAATTTTAAATTAAGACAAATAAATTAATTCATTCTAAAAACCTATTTTTGTGTTTTGGTTTATTTGAAAAAAAATAAAAGAATTAAATCAAGAACTTAACTTAATTTCTATTTGATTTTATTTGTGAAAATAAATTAAAATTTCCATAAGTTAAACTAAATTAAATTAATTTTGATAATAAAAAAAACTAATTCTTATTTTTATGAATTCTTGATTTTATGATTTTATAAAAAAAAATGATTAATTTGTTAATTAGAATGATTAAAGGAAATATGAAAAGAATTAAAAATAAGAAAGAAAAAAAAAGAAGTGGGCCTGATTGTTAGCAATTATGGAGGGTGCATATCTGATTTTTGTGGCCCAAATAACACCAGCCTGTTTGACCATGCTTGGTTTGGTGAGGTGTTGACTTGAGTGAATATCATGGTCCTTCAATGCTGGCACGTTAGATCTAGCTTGTTGATGAATCTGATGGTTGAATTTGATGGCATATGATGGGCGCTTGAGATTGTAGTGTACCTGATCACATGATGCAAAATAATACAAACAAAGGTTGGGACCTGGGGATCGAACCTAGGTCCTCACACTCAACACCCACACGCCCTACCATCTGTGCCAACTACTTCAATTGTTAATATAACAATAATAATGTATAATATATAAAACACGATGGTTAATTAGAAAAAACGCGCGGAATTCAAAACAGCCAGTGGTGTTCGGACACGTTGTCTTCTTCTTCCTTGTCTGTCGTATTAGATTGAAGACTTTTACCTACGGACATGACTCCATAGCTAAAACCCTGCAAGCTTCAAAAATCAAGAAAACGCCTGATAAATTTAAGGTGAGCACATGGATCGATTCTCCTTGATCCCATGAACACCATAGTACCCCTTTTCTGGCCTAATTTTACTTGTACAGAGAAGCCCTAAAACGGCTCCTCAAACCCTAGTAGTGGCAATCCTGGCTATAGGCATCAAAACGCAAAATCAAATAAACAAAAACCTTCCAAATGACAATATAAACACAATGCAATGTTTAGAAATGATTAATCGTGTGTAATTTAAGAAATCAAATTCAAGCTTGGAGGTGCAAACCGTGGGTCTGTAGCTTCTGATTCCGGACGTGAAAATGCTTGCAATTGATTGAGATCCCTTCTAGAGATGTCCAGGAGTCTATTGATAGCCTTAGAATGGCTTTAATCACTCTCTATGTCCAAGAACGATCACCCACTTTCTTGCAAAAAATTTAGTTTTCTTTTGGTGTTTTCACGACTGCCAACCTCTCTTTTTTGCTTTGTTCTTGTTCATTATATATCCCTCAATGAATTAGGGTTGCAAAACAGATTGAATCTTTGAGCTTTGATGATATTTTATTTGATTCTTTAGCCATATGATATCTTTCTATTTTCATGCCTATCATGCTCTTTTTGTACCAATTGCCATTGATTCGAATTGATCTTGCAAGCTCAACATATCTTGGTTGCTAACCTGTCAAAAAGACAAATCAAATCATATCTTTGATAATTTTCATCATTTGTTTGATTTAATTCATTTTTTAATTAATGAAAAATCAAAATAAATATAAAAATGAAGAAAATAAATTGTGGATAAGTATTTGAGTCGTGGACCACATTATGATTGAATTACAAGCATAAAAAGTTGGGCCCATTTAGCAAAAAATGAAATTTTGAGCACATTTGACTTTTGGCAATTTTGCAAAAATGATCAACTTGGCCAATGCATAACTCTCTCAATTTTTACCCTAGAGAGGTGTTCTGGAACTTTTTAGAAATCTTAGGATGTCCTCTAAGCAACCCTTTTGGTCTCATCTCAATTGAGTCTTCCATGTTGATGTATGAAGCTTTGACCCAAAAGGTGTTTTTGTTGACTTTCTAAAAGGACCTATAATGTCAAAATTCATATCTTTTTGTGAGTGATTATTCTGAACTTGGGAGATGATGATGAATTTTAGGGAATTTCATCCTCTTCAAAATGAGCTTTGGATGGGTCATTTTTGATAAAGTATGAGAAAGTTATGCTTGGTCAAAGTTGAGTTGACTTTTCCTGCAAAACCCTAATTTAGCAACTTTTGGGTTTTGATGAATTGTGAGCAATCCTTGAGGAATCATGATCAACCCTTGATCAAACGATGAATAATACTTCAAAATTAGGATGTTGACAAAAAATCTTGAAGTTTTACTATGTGTGGGCCACAGTTGACTTTTGACCTAGTACAGTTGATTTTCAGGCAAATGAGCAATTAACTGAGCAAACTTCTTCTGCAAGGCTTGAAACTTGACATGGGTGATCTTGATAATATATTAGGACAATGGTGAGCATTTGAGTACTTTGTGGTTCACCCATCTTTATGAAAATAGAAACCCTAATTTGAGGTATACTGCTTTAGGGGAGAGTTTCTCTGGTCAACTCTTGAACTTCCCTAGGCAATTTTGGGACCTCACTTGCCATGTGTTGATAAATATGGGAGGAAAAATTTTGGGTTACAACAGTTACATTCTTGGACAATTTGCAAAAGGTTTTACCATGCAAAATATAAATTGAATCACAAGCTACATTTGTTGTTTACAAAGAAAGAAAGAAATGTTTGTTTTTCAAATTTGCTTCATCTTCAAGAAACTCCTCATTGCTGGCCATGGTTTTCTATTCACCTTGCCTCACTTGCCATTCAATTGCTCGTACATGTAACAAAAGAAATAAAAATTAGCAAACAATTAGCATGTGAAAAATCCAAGCAAGAATGATTTGTTAAACAAGAAATTTCATCATTAGGATTCACACTTTGGAATCAGAATTTTAAAAGGTTTTGTTTTCAATCATAAAATATCTCTTCCTACTTTTGCAAATCACAAAGAAAATGTGGTTTTTATTGGTTCACATAAGGGAAAAGAAGATGCTAAATATTTTTCAATACATCATCCCAAAGAAGGCCAAACAGCAGTGTAAAAACCAAATAGCAAGGTCAAACTGCAAACAATATCAAACAAAAACAGAATAGCAAGCTGCAGCAATAGCAAAATAGGTTGTAATGCAGCAGAACCAAAACAACATAACAAAGCAACGCTGCCAAATAGCAGGCAGCAAACAGCAACAAATGGGCAGCCTAAACAAAACAACACGCAACAGGCCAAATGGTCAAAAATGTCAAATGTAGCAATGCAAGCTATCAAAACCCTGTCATCTTTTTCCAAAAAAAGTGCAAATTCTTCAGAAAATTATATGAAAAGCAAAATGGCTTTTTTATTTCATTGAAAGATAAAAGAAGAAAAGATACCACATGCACCAAATTGTCTAAACCAGCCCATAAAATAACAAAAAATAGCCCTGCTACAGCCTACATCAAAACCTGTCCAAAGCAGGCCAAAACTTTCACCAAAATAGACATAACTTAACCTGTACTCTAAAGCCCAAGGTCAGCATACCACAATTGTTCAAAATCCTCAAATTTTCCCCCCACTTTTCACCCTGATTTCCAATATAATAAACAGCCACCGTTTCACTAATGGAAAAAGGGAAAGACATTATACAAACCATGCCAGCATACCAAGAAACCAGAAAAACCAGCAATATACAAACCAGGCCAGCATACACAAGAAACCAAGAAACCAGAAAAACCAAAGACCTCAAACTCCTGTTCAACATAACACAAACAAATTACATTTGTTCTAAATAGAAGCATTAGCATGAACAAAAGAACAGAATCAAGAGCAACTATCCATCACCATAACCTGTATCACATCACACACAGATCGTACAAACTTCAACCCGGCCAACATTTCCTCCAAGTTCCACACATAAAACACAGCATAGAATCAAAAACAGAAAAATGATAAACTAAACTCAACCTCTTCATTCACAAACCCATTCACACACATACTCCCTCTGTCTCACGAACAAACCCTAATCACCTCCACAAATCCAAAAGACGCATAAAAGTCATACACAATCAAAAGAAGGGACAAAAGCAAGAGATTCGAAACATACCTTAGGAGTTGAAAAGGAGGTAACTCATTGTTAATTTTGATTCAGTTTATTCTTACCTTCCCTTTACCATTTTGAATCCCTTTTGCAATTGTTGTATCAATTCGATTTGGGGCTTTAGGGTTTCTCTGGGGATGAGGGTAGCTAGAGATAAGAGAGATAATAGAGAGGGAGATTGACATGTTGTTAGAACAGTGGGATCGGTTTAGAGTTTGTTGAAGCAGAGAGATGAACAGAGAGACAATAGCGTCCCCCTTCTGTTTAGCGTTTCCCCTTTCCCAAATGAAACAACAACAACGTCCCTTCTGTTTAGGGTTTCAAACCCCTTCCACTTCTTTCCAGAACCAGGTTTGGGCCTGGTTTATTTTGTCCCAACCCATCTTATTAATTTTACATTATATATTTTCGAAGTTAATTAGTATAACGAATGAACATTTGGTGTCATGGTTAAGGCGTTAGTGTTTGGAGAGGAGGTCCCGGGTTCAAGACCCCTTGGGGACGTTTTTCCAATTTTTTTCTCTGATTGTTTGTTTCATTTTATTTTTTTAACAAAAACCCCATGGTCTTAATCCTCTAAAGCCCATGCTTCAAAAAAATACAACATCACCCCATTTTCAATTTAACACCACCCCTCCATTTTGTTTTGTTTTAAATATTTAATTTGGTTTTACTTGATTCTACTAATTTAGTAACTCATGATATTTGTTAATTAATTTTCTTAATTAAGTTTTGTCATTAGTTCTAATTTAATTTTTTTAAAAACTTTGTAAATATTTTTACTAATTAATTTTTGTATTTAAGTCTTAATTTGTTTATTTAATTTCTTAATAACAAAAAACCCTAAAAGACAAAATACATGCATTTGATTTAATTTATTTAGCTAATTAATATAATAGATTTTTTCTATTTTTCTTTTCAAACTTTTCACAAAAAAAAATATTTCTTTATCTTTATTTTGTTAATTAATTTTACTTCATAAACTTATTATAATTTCGATTAATTGCTCGATTTGATTTGGTTGCATTGTTTGCCTATTTGGACATTTAATTACATTAATCCATCCCCATTTGTAAATTTGTACCCCCATTCCCGATAGCTCTGTAATAGCGTAGAAATTTACTTTTCGCAATTTATTGTTTTCCTTATACTGTATAGTAATTAGGCATGTATGGCAAGACATAAAAACAACCGCTAGACAACCCTAATCAAAAACATATTAACTTGAATCAAACACACTTTTTCACACACGCACCTCTAGGGTAACCTCGCTTGTTGCCTCGGAAATACAGTCATGTCCCTCGAATATGGGACGCTTTAGCAAAGATCCTTCAATAAAAAAAAGATTGTAGTCCCTCGATGTCCCTCGATGTTGCCTTCGATAAAACGATCTAGTCCCTTACGAAAATTGCTAAAACATTTTACAAGTTGATTTCGATGACTGTACGATTGACCCGCACCTGTCTCTTCACATCCAACGATGGGGCTTCTTACCAAATCAATTGTAAGATAGCAACATCTAAAGGAGGAAGAAAAGCACATTTAAGACCTTTCGAGTAAATAGGTTGCTCTTAGTTGCTCGCTTGCTCACGACAAAAACATTTTACACACCAAAACTTTCATTTTGAAACATTTTCAAAATACAAAAGCTTTTTGTATACGTTCTTATAGAGACGAGAACCATTACAAAAACATATTTTCTAAAACACTTTCAAAAAACACACTACACGAACACTTCTTTGAACTATCTTCCAAACAAACACTTTGTACGCGTTCTTATAGAGACGAGAACCATTACAAAGACATTTTCAAAATACTTTTAAAGCCCACACCACAAGCACATTGTCAAACAAAAGCAAGTGATCTAGCAAGTAACTAAGAGCCTGTAGATAACTACAGATGAAAAGGGTGCAAACACCTTCCCTTTTCATAACCTACCTTCCGAACCCAAGAAATAATCTCGAAATATCTTTCCTGTGTTTTTTTACCTTTCCTTTTGGATAAAAGAAAAGTCGATGGCGACTCTTGCTATCCGCACAATTGCGATCAAACGCAAAACATCCCGAGTCAGTTCTCCCACTGTATCACACTCCCCCATCTTCATCTTATCCCTTTCTTGTTTTTACTTGTGCTACATGTTTTTGTAGAATGATCTACATATCAATTCTCTAACATGTTTGGTACATAGATTGGTATTGACCGGCCTTAAAATAGGCGTGACTTCTATATAAGTCCGCTTACGATTGCTTAACATAGCGTTCAATTTGTACTGATTCCAAAAATGATCATTCATGACCCAAACATATGTTTGCAAGCCCAAGTATATTCAATTTGAAACCTTGGATTCAATAACTTTGAAGTTCATTGTTAGGAGGCTTTGATTCTATCAATCCTCTAATGAACTTCATGAATTTTGGTCTAAGTGAATCATTTGAACGTCGTTGATCATATGTGGTTGCCTTGAGTACTTGAAATGAATGATATACTTGAAAAAAAGAAAATGAAACTTGTTGTTGAGAGGCTTTGAATTTATCAATCTTTTAATGAGTTTTCAAAAGCAAGCTTCAAGATGGTCATTCAACTAACCTTTTGTTATATTTGACCTCTAAATTGTAATTCACTAACAATTAACTTTACTTTATGCCTTTATTTTGTGCCTTTACTTTTATGTACCATTTATTTTTTAGATGTTATATTTCATGCCATTTTTTCTTTTGCTCACCTGAGCATTTATTTTTTATGTCATTTTTTCTTTGCTCACTTGAGCTTTATTTTCTTTTAAAGACACTTAATAATCAACTTGAACCTTAAAAGACTTATTTCTTTATGGACTACTTGGTTACTATCCTTGGAATTGTAGAGTTATGGATCTCTCGAACTTAGGATTAGAAGCCTTGATACTTGGGAACCTTGTTGCTCTGTTGTTATTCTGTCTGAAATCCTTGGGGTTTACTTCAAGGCATTGGTTTGAATTTTTTCTATGTGCAGGTTTTTTTATTTTCATGCTTTGTCTGTGATTGAGAATTCCTCTGTATACAGTTGTTACTCTGGTCAGTTTTTGTCAATGAAGACTTGCTTGGTTCTTAATTCATCTGAAGCTTGGTATTCCTTAGAGGTTTAGTATCTTTGCTTGCTTGATTTGAATCCAAAGGATGGTAATTCTACATTGACTTCTTATGTCAAGTGTTGGCTTCTTGTTGGTTAGATCGTTCTTTTCCTTAGCTTTTACCTTATGCTTTAGGATAGTCCCTTCATCTCCTCCTATCTTCTTTAATTTCAAAAATCGTCTCCCTCATTTTCAAAATTCTTCTTGTTTTCTAACTTGAACCGCTTTCATAACAAACTTAGACTTAGGTTCATGAATTTTTAAAAATATTTTCTTAATCAAACTTTAATCAATTTAATCGTACTTTGACATCTCTCTCAAGACTAAAAGTCATTAAACTCATTCAAACCATTTTGCCACTTTGGCTTTTTACTTTAAAACTTTTCTCAAAAGATTAGACTCTTGTTACTTCTTATAGTGACCCAAGCTACTATACTTCTACGATATGTAGTGAAGAGAGCTATTTTCCACTTTGGTGTTAAGTGATGGATTTTAAATCCAAGTTATATCCTCCCTTTTGAGATGATGCAAATGCTCCTTTCTCATAATTATAGGTAGTAAGTATATTTTCCACTCGAATATGACGATGACGTCTCTTCTCTTAAAATTAACACACACACATGTGTTTTAAAATTATTAAGGTGAACTACGAGTACCCTGGTCCCCTATTGCACGGAAGATGGTACATAGGCACTAAAGGTTTGCAACCATGGAGGATGAAAAATTGTATAAAAAAATACTTCTTTTCTCATCTCCACCATCTTATTTTGTATACACCTTTTATAGCCAAAATACACAGATTTTTAAAGAGGTTCCTACAGAGTACCGTTGATGTTTAGGGTGCTAATACCCTCTGCATAATCAACCCTCGTACCTAGATTATCTCCCTCTTTTTTTGGGTTTATTCGCTCTTTTCCCATTTCCTTTGGAAACAATCAAGGGCGATGGCGATTTTTATTTGATATGTACGAGTTAAGTCAATCCAATAGCTTAGTCTTAACATTTCTACCGCTACAGAAAATTGGTGACTTTGTTAGGGAGACATCTCTAAGTGGGTTGAGCCTATCTTTGTTTATTTGTGTATGTGCTATTAGTTTTTGTATATCATTTGTTATATATATGCCTGTTTGTCCGGATTTTTCTGGTTTTCAGGGTGCTTGGTGATCTCTTATAAGTCATATACCCAGACTTGGGAAAACTTAAGATAGGATGGGCGGTATAGTCACGTTAACTTTGAGGGAGTAATTCTAAAAAAGGAGACATGAGATCCTCCACTCAGTGGAGGCCCCTTTGGCTATATTATTTGTTTACGGGCAATCGAGAAGACGTGCTGCTTTCGACCTGGGAGCCTGAGAAGTCGTAGAACCCTTAACCCATCTTGGCCTTTTAGGTGTAGTGCGAAGACTATGACGGAGCCATTCGGAAGTAGTTGTCGCGCGATGATGCACTCAGATGACTTTTTCCTGAGAATATAGTTAATTACCGAGCTAATCGGGACATTTGTTGATAACACATAAATGTATTTCATATTTAGCTTGATTTACTTAAATTATTTTCCATTTTTATCTAAATTAAATTGCTTTGTAGTTGGTATTATGTTGGTATTTGACTATTTTTCAGGTATTAAATTAACTAAAGATTTTGTGAGAAGAAGAAGAAGAAAAGGGGTACAAAAAGAAGAGCCAAAGAATAAAAGAAACTAGGCATCAGCCCAAGCCCAACAAGGAATGAAGCGCGTGGCCCACTTGAAAGCAGCTTGTGACGAACGTCACACGTCCATGACGATCGGCAGGGTGCTTGACTAGGTGACGAACGTTACTTGGGCCTTGACGAACGGCAGCCCATGTTCTCCTATTATTTTGCCCACGTACTTCAAGCTTGCAACGAAAATATCTCACTTTCTATATTCACGTTCCACTAAGTCAGCTATGTAGAGATCCAACAGTCATGCACCTCCTACAATCTCTTACATGCAGTTATTCAAGACCACTATAAATAGAAGGCTTCACACACTGAGCAGGGGCTCGGCGTTTTTGGATTTTCTTATTTGTGCATTATTTTCCAGAATCATTATTTTCCAGAATTATTATTTTCCTTAGTTTTAAGAAGTATTATTTTCCCAACCGATTTAAGCAATAGATTTATACACCGGAAATCTATTGCCCCATAGTTTGTTTCAAGACCTGCAGAATTCTCGTTTATGTTTCTAATCTTATTTCTTTGTAATTGTTTTTGTTCCGGATCAAAGCAAAACCTACCAACATGTGGAGGAGTGCTTCTCATTAGAGTCGGAGGAATCGTTACCAGTTTCCAGTCATATTAATTTTCAGGTTTTTATTTTAATAAATTATTATTTGCCTTTAATTCAATAATCATGTTTACTTTGTTGTCTGGCTTGTATTATTCTGTGATTGAGTTTTATAACATGTTAGGCTAGATTTCTATACCGGTATGTAAGGTCATATAATTGAGGGAATTTGGTAATACTATTGGTTATTTATTTGTTAAAATATTTTCTGGTCTAAATTACTATTTTTAAATGATAAATCATTTTTTTATGAGAGTAAAAGACGAAGAGAAGTTAGGTTCAATAAAGCGAGAGTTTGAGGATCTTTAACTGGACAGTAGTAATTAGGCATTGGCTTTAAAACCAGCGAGAGCGCTTTAAGGGTAATTAGATTTTATTTGTTTTCAAAAAAATGCTTTTAACTCCGGCGGGATAGCGAGAACATACGTTAGGACTTAACTGCATAGCCTGAATCAATAACCATGACAGTGTGAGACGAGGGTTTTTAAACTGATAAATTTCTACTGAGAATTATTTGAAACTGCGAATTACCGAATAGGTTACTAATTTTCAAAGTCCGATCATTACATACTGGTTATTTCCCCCCTCTGATTATCTAATTAGATTTAAACTTACTTTTAGTTCCCCTAATCTAAACCAAATATTTTTAGCCTTAGATTTACACTGTAACATTAGATAACAATATGTTTGACTTTTGGTCCTTTGGGTTTGATAATCTTTAAAACTACGTGATAAGACTGTGCACTTGCAGTCCAGATTATTTAGACTATTAAATTACGCGACCAAGTTTTTGGCGCCGTTGTCAGGGACCAATTTAGTCAATATCGCAATTCCGCTGTTGCACCGTATAGACTAAGGCAACATATTTTTTTCCTTTCTTTGAATGATTATATGCCAAATACTCATTTACAAGGAGGGGAATTAATACACTGAATCAACGAAATCAAACATTTTGTTAACATAAGACGTCGAATCCTCGATCTTCCCGAAGTAGCTCCAATTCCAGTTCCCATTCCTGAAGAACCAACTCCGAAACTAGAAATGGTTGAACTAGTTAATCGTCCTCTTAAGGAGTACGCTACTCCTTCTCGAGCTAAACCCCACTCGAGTATTGCTCCTCCTGCCATCGAGGCAAAAAACTTCGAGCTTAAACCTTTGTTGTTGTAAGCCGTGCAACAAAATCAATTCTTTAGAGGCCCTATGGATGATCCAAATCTCCATTTATTCATGTTCGTGCAATATGCTGATACAATGAAAGCTAATGGTGTTAATCCTGAAGCAATTCGATTACGTATTTTCCCTTTTTCTTTAAGAGATAGAGCCAGAGCGTGGCTCCAATCCTTACCTTCAAACTCCATAACTATATGGGACGAATTGAAGAAAGTATTCTTAGCAAGATATTTTCCACCTAGTAAAACTGCAATGCTGAGAGGCCAAATCAACAGATTTACTCAAAAAGACAACGAATCACTTTTCGAAGCTTGGGAGAGATACAAGGACATGTTGAGAATTTTCCCACATCATGGACTTGAACCATGGATAATCATCCACACCTTCTATGGTGGTCTCCTATATAACACCAAATTATCTCTAGACGCTGCCGCTGGTGGTGCACTAATGGACAAACCCTATAATGAAGCTTATCAACTCATTGAAAACATGGCGCAAAACCATTATTAATGGGGAGGAGAATGAGATAAGGGAGGAATGCACGAAGTCATTGGCATAAACCACGTCAATGTTAAAGTAGACACCCTGGCTCAAAAGGTTGAGAGTTTAACAATAACCCCAGCAGCCACTGTGGTTGCCATAGCTCCAAACTACGAATTATATGGAGTACCTGGACATGTTATTTCCGAATTCCAATTGCTATCTAGAATACCTCTTGACCAGATGAACTACGCTCAAGGAAACTCGTATTCTAACACTTATAACCCAGGTTGGAAGAATTATCCAAATTATTCCTATAAGAATAACAATGCGTTATATGCTCCTCAAGCACCTCCTGGTTTCCAAAAGCCAAACCAAGCTGCACCTCAAGCTGCACCTCAAGCACCCCGTAAGTCGAACCTTGAGATAATGATGGAAAACTTTGTTTCCGCTCAAACACAACAAAATAAGGAATTTATGAACCAAAACGTACACACCTCTGAACTAGTAAAACAATTAGCAACCAAAGTAGATGCCTTGGCTACACATAAAAAAAGGCTAGAAACCCATATTTCTCAAGTAGCCCAACAACGAGCAACAACGGTCGCTCCAGCTAGAGTGTGTCCTGGTCAACCATAATCTAACCCGAAAGGTCATGCTAATGCCATTACATTAAGAAGTGGGACTGAATTAGACGGACCAGTAGATCCGAGAATCTTAAATAAACTGATGTCTCAACAAAATGAAAATGAAACCGAAAAGGCAAAAAGAAATGACGAACTGAATAAATCTTCTGAGCCAGAAACCATAGCTAGAGATGAAGCTGAAAAAGCAAAACCATACTGTGATACGGTGGGAGAACTGACTTGAGGTTTTTGCATTTTGTATTCACAAATATTGCGGTTTAGCAAGAGTCGCCGCCGACTTTTCTTTTATCCAATAAGGAAAGGTAAAAAAGCACAGGAAATACCTTTAGAGATGTTTTCTTGAGTTCGGGGGGTAGATTATGAAAAGGGAAGGTATTAGCACCCTTTCCATCCATGGTTTTCCATGGGCTCTTAGTTACTTGCTAGATCACTTGCTTTTGCTTGAAAATGTGCTTTGTATGGTTTTTTGAAAGTATTTTGAAAAGATGTCATCGTTTAGGAAAACTTTGTAATAGTTCTTATTCGTAAGAATGTATACAAAGTGTTGAGCTTTTGAAAATATTTCAATGTTTGGAAAGTGTTTTGAAGCTGTTTTGAAAGTGTATGTGATTGTTTTGGAAATAGCAAGGATGTTTGTTTCGAAATTGAGCAAGTAACTAAAATTAATCTACCTACTCAAAAGGTTTTTAGATGTGCTTTTCCTCCTTCCTTTAGATGTTGCTATCTTACCATTGTTTTGGTAATAAGCCCCATAGTTGGATGTGAAGGGACGGGCGTTGGGTCATCGTATGACCAAGATAGCAATGTTGTGAGATGACTTAGCACTTTTCTTTTAGGGACTAAGATCATTTTGAAAGGTAACTTTGATAGTGTCATCGAGGGACTATGATCTTGTATTTGATTTTTGTTTGTGCTAAGACATCCCACATGCATAACATGGCCATTTTCGTAAGGCAACAAGTGGAATCACCCTAGGGGTCCATGTGTAAATAGTGTGATTGATTTGCATGCATTTAATCTTTAATTAAGGTTATCTACTTGTTTATCTCTTGCCATACACACCTAATTACTATACAGTATAAGAAAAACAGTAAATTGCGAAAAATGAAATTCTATGCAATTACAACATTTAGGGGATGGGGGTACATATGTACGAATGGGGATTGCAAGTAAAAATAAGTCTTAAGTTACTATTACAACCATATTGAAACGTACAATATAAGAAAGAAATAGACTTGTTTAGAAAATGGTTTTTTAGTCTTAAGTTAATTAAATAATAAAAGAAAATATTTTTATATCTTTTTATGTTAATAAAAAAAACGAGTTAATATTAAAAATGATGAAAAAACTAAATGAAGGATAGAAACAGTGCTGCTGCAAGCGAAAATAACAAGGATCAGAAGTTCTGAAGTCAGCAGCGTGGTTAATCAGAAGGAAGCGTCAGAATCAAAAGTTTTGGATTGGTACACTCTGAGATCCTGCAAGAAATGTTAGAGGACAGACACAGAAGTTCTGGATTGCATTCAGACAGTGGGCCACAAGTCAGAAGTTCTGTATTACACTAAAAAAGTGAGCAAACGGCAGCAGTTCAGTACATTGTCAGCATGTGAAAGTCATAAACTCTGAGTATTTGAAAACAGCTGATGGAAACATCAAAAGTTCAGTGTATTTGACATGTAAGGAGAACTCAGAAGTTCTGTGTTATGTTAGAATAGTGAGTGAAAAACAGAAGTTATATGTTACGTTCCAACTCTTAATCAGCACATCAGTAATTTATTCAATTCAGCAAATCAGAATGATCACAACACAATAAATCATAGAAGTTCCAATCCTAAGTCTGAGCCTAGCATTATTCTAACAGTTCTGATCCATAGTTTTTCTATTCATACAATGATATGTACAACATTGATACTATGATATTTACATGTTAATGATGTTCAGAATGAAAAGCAAGTAAAGTCAGAAAGACTTACCTGGAGCGTGCTTGGTGCTTTGAGTGGCTGCCTTTGGATGTTCTGAGTTAGTGAGAGAGATGGAAGAGTGGTCGTGTTCTTTGGTTCAAAGGGAAGAACAAAGGTTTGTTTTTTGTGTATGAGAAATCTGGATTTTTTTATGGAGGTATCACAGCTTTCTTTTCTCTCTTTTGGCCAATCCCTCTCTTCAAAAGCCAGCCCCTTGAACATGTGATGGAGCCAAGTATTTATAGATGATTTTGTTGTGATTTTGGAGGGGGGGAACAAATGGGATTTGAACCTGTTTTGGCATCCTGTTCCTTTGCTTTTACATCACAGTTTTTGTATGCTAGTTTGGTGTAATCATGGGATGCAGGCGTAGGCTGAACCAGCTGTTAGTCATAGGTCTGCAACAAGTTGTATAAACAAGGTTTTTTGATCTGGTCATGTTCTGACCCAAGCATTGATATATAGCCTTCATGTGCTGAAGCGCTGCCTTGTTTTTTAAGCAAGCATGGTGGTTGTCAGTAGGAATTAAGGAAAAGCAAAAAAGCAAAGCATAGGCTTGGTAGCAAAGTTGTTATCCCAAGACAGTAGAGGTACACGTGGTGAAAATCCTTTGGATAAAGACCTAGAAGGTGGTTGTGAGTATTAAATGAGCATTAAATGATGATGAGACTTATCACAACCAGAAATCATGCAACGTGAAACTCTACACCAAGGCTTAGTTCTGGATCAGAAGTTCTGCTTCAGCGTAGCATCCAATCTTCTGATCCTCTTATCTTATGGCTCCAGCATATTCTGAAGGAGCTTTCAGACTTTCTAGAAAGCTTGCAACACGCTCTTTAACCTTCTTTGAATTACCCTGGCAAACTCTGACTGAGCTTTTGTGAAAACTTGCCCAGAAGTTCTGACCAAACTCTGTCTTGAGAGTATCCAGAATTTGCTGAGCATTATGGTGATAACCTGGTCAGAAGTTCTGAGTTTGTCATATTTTCTTAAACACTTAGAAAAATTCTAAGTATTTAGAATTTTGACCTCTTGGATTTTGATGAAACAAAACTTCATATTTCAACGTGTCTTGATGAAATATGATTCTTGAAGCTTGATTTTGATCCAAAAGTCAAAGTTTGACTTTTCAGTGTGCAAATGACCATTTTGCCCTTATGAGTGAATTTCTTGGAAAATTTGTAGTTCAAGGCTTGGAAACTTGATAGAAGAAAACCTGGGATCCAGGGTGATCCCTTATGAAATGAGAGGGAAAATTTTGGGGTGCAACACATACGTACCCCCACCACCATATAAGCCACCTATCCCATTTACTCAAAGATTAGCTAAATCTAAAACCGAAGGACAATTCAAGAAATTTGTAGAACTTTTAAAACAATTAAACATAACAATACCGTTTAGAGAAGCCATAACACAAATGCCATCATATGAAAAATTTCTTAAAGAGATATTGTCTAATAAAAAGAGACTCGAGGATAATGAGACAGTGATGCTTACCGCAGAACGTAGTGTTATTATCTAGAACAATATGTCGCCTAAGCTGAAAGGCCCTGGTAGTTTCTCCACACCCTGTGAGATAGGGAATTTCGTAATAAATAAAGCACTCTGCGATTTAGGAGCTAGTGTAAGCTAGATGCCCCTTTAAATCTGTGAAAAGATGCAACTATGAGAACTAAGACCAACTAGGATGTCCCTACAATTAGTTGATCGCCCTGTGAAATACCCGGTGGGTATGCTATAAAAAATTCCCGTTAGAATAGGTCAATTCAATATACCCACAAATTTCATTATAATGGACATTCAAGAAGACTCAAACATTCCCATCATACTAGGAAGACCTTTCTTAGCCACTACTGGCGCTATCATTGATGTGAAACGAGGGAAATTGACTTTTGAAGTCGGAGAAGAGAAAATTGAATTCATTCTTTCTCAATTCCTTAAAGCCCCTGCAATAAGTGACACATGTTGTTTTATTGACATCATCGATGAATGTGTGAAGGAAATAAAGTCAGAACCACCAAAGGATACTGAAATCCTAAGGATCCCAATACTGCTTATTTTTGAAGACGACAACTGGCGTGGGGAATTCCAAGACAACCACCTAAGTGAATGCCTAGTGTTGACTCCCGATCCTATACCTGGCCCTAAGAAACCTGCTGTGGAACTTAAAACATTACCAAATGATTTAAGGTACGAATTCCTAGACAAAGAATTTAAATGACCCGTCATAGTTAACACTAACTTAGGAAGAAACGAAACCGAAAAGTTACTTAATGTCCTGAGAAAATATCCAACCTCTCTAGGCTATAACATATCAGATCTGAAAGGAATAAGTCCCTCAATCTGTATGCATCACATTATGCTCGAGGAAGATATCAAAACCTCTAGAGAGCATCAAAGACGAATCAATCCCATTCTAAGCGATTTAGTTAAGAAGCAAAATTCAAAAGTTGTTGGAAGCCGAAATCATATATCCTATATCTGACAATAAATGGGTTAGTCTTGTACATGTCGTACCTAAGAAAGAAGGAGTCACCGTAGTCACCAACAAAAAAGGAGAATCTGTAGCCCAACGCACTTAAACTGGATGGAGAATGTGCATCGACTATAGGAAGTTAAACAAGGCCGCTAACAAGGATCATTTTACTCTACCTTTCATAGATCAAATGCTCGAGCGTTTGGCCAGACATTCCCATTTCTGTTACTTAGATGGTTATTCAGGATTTTTCCAAATTCCTATCCACCCCGATGACCAAGAAAAGACCACATTTACATGTCCTTATGGTACATTTGCTTATAGATGAATTCCTTTTGGACTTTGCAATGCATCTGCAACCTTCCAGAGATGCATGATGGCGATCTTTGTTGATTTCCTGGATGGAATAATGGAAGTCTTTATAGATGATTTCTTTTTCTGTGGAGAAAGTTTTGAAGGATGCTTAGCGAACCTTGAAATGGTACTCAAATGATGCGTGAGCGTCAATCTAGTACTCAACTGGGAAAAATTCCATTTCATGGTCCGACAAGGGATTGTACTTGGACACTTTATGTTCGATATAGGAATCGAGGTGGATAAAGCAAAAAATAGAAGTGATAGAAAACCTTCAACCTCCTAAAACTGTTATAGAAATAAGAAGTTTTCTAGGACACGCCAGTTTTTACCGACGTTTCATCAAAGATTTCTCTAAAATAACCAAGCCATTAACTGAGTTGCTGATGAAAGACACTGAATTCATCTTTGATAACAAATGTTCTGAAGCATTTCAAACACTTAAACAAGCACTAATCTCTACGCAAATCATGCAGTCTCCAGATTGGAGCGAACCGTTCAAGATAATGTACGATGCAAATGATTATGCTGTAGGTGTCATTCTAGGATAACGAAAAGATAAAAAAACTCCATGTTATATACTATGCGAGTAAAACCCTGGATGAATTCGAAATGAATTATGTCACAACAGAAAAGGAACTTTTAGCAGTTGTGTTTGCGTTAGACAAATTTCGTTCCTACTTGGTGGGAGCTAAAATTATCATCTACACTGATCATGCCGCTATTAGATACCTTCTAACTAAGAAAGATGCCAAACCTAGACTATTGAGATGGATCCTGTTGCACCCCAAAATTTACCCTCTCATTTCTCAAAGAATCACCCTGGATCCTCAAGTTTGCTTCTATCCAATTCCAAGCCTTGAACTACAAATTTTCCAAGAAAATCACTCACAATGGCAAAATGGTCATTTGCACACTGAAAAGTCAAACTTTGACTTTTGGATCAAAATCAAGCTTCAAGAATCATATTTCATCAAGACACGTTGAAATATGAAGTTTGTTTCATCAAGGAATCCAAAAAGCTAAATTTCTAAATACTTAGAATTTTTTCTAAGTGTTTAAGCTCAGAACTTCTGGCCAGATTTTCACCATGATGCAAGCTGATTCTGGAAGAACTTATGATCCAATAGTTATAGATTTCAATGAGATCTAAAACATTATAGAATAGAACTTCTCCTAGAAATGCTGGGATTTCAAGTTATAACTTCTCAAAGACACGTCCTTGAAACTAAAACACTCAGCAGATTCTAGACACTTTCAAGACAGAGTTTGATCAGAACTTCTGGGCAAGTTTTCATAAAGGTTCAGTCAGAATTTGCCAGGGTAATGCAAAGAAGTTTACAAAGCGTGCTGCAGGCTTCCTGGAAAGTCTGAGAGCTCCTTCAGAACATGCTGGAGCCAAAAGATACAAAGATCAGAGGTTGGATGCTACGCTAAAGCAGAACTTCTAATCCAAAACTAAGCCATGGTATAGAATCTCACGTTGCAGGATTTCTGGTTGTGATAAGTCTCATCATCATTTAATGCTCACAACCACTTTTGAGTCTTTATCCAAGGGATTTCCCCCACGTGTACCCCTACTGGCTTGGGAAAACAAACTTTTGTGCAAAAGTATACTAGGCCCATGCGCTGCTCTTACTTTTCCTTAATTCATGCTGAAAAATCCAGCTTAGGCGCTACTAAACCTGCTAGCCATCCTGCTTTATGCATTGAGCCATGCTTGTTTGAGCTGACTTCAAGAGTAAGTCAGCATCTAGCATAGGATGTTGATGCAACTTGACCTCTCCAAACTACAAATCCTTTGCCTATAAATTGAACTCCATTGGCCATGGAAAACGGTCAGAAATTTGAGAAAGAAAAGCCCTGAACCCTTGCTAAAATTCTATAAGTCCAAAAGAGAGAAGAGGAAACAGGGACAACCTTCGCAAATCCAAAACAAAACCTTTTGTTCCTCCCCTTTGAATGAAAGAACACAACCACTCTTCCATCACTCTCGCTGACACCAGAACATCAGAAGGAAGCAGCTCATATCTCCAAGCCCACACTCCAGATTCAAGGTAATTCTTTCTGACTTTGCATTTTTGTTTCATTCAGAACATCATTAATATGTAAATATCACAGTATTGATGTTTTCCATATCATTGCATAAGTAGAAAAACTGTGGATCAGAATTTCTTGATTAAGGCTAGACTCGGATTTAGGATTAGAACTTATATAAACTGTTGTGTTGTTATCCTTCTGATTTGCTGTTTAATAAGAACTGAATATGGCATGGAACTTCTGATGTTCACTCACAGCTTTAGCACAACACAAAATTCCTGATTTTCATACACTGATAACACGTTGAACTGTTGATTGTTCACTCACTGTGTTAACACTTAGAACTTCTAATTTTCATACACTGATAACGCGTTGAACTGCTGATGATTCGCTCACTGTTAACACACACTGAACATCTGATGTTTCCATTCGTTGTTTTCAAACACTCAGAGTTTCTGATTTTCACATGCTGACAATACACTGAATTTCTGAAGTTTACTCATTGTTTTAGTGTAATACAGAACTTGTGACTTGTGGCCCACTGTCTGAGTACCACCCATAATTTTTGTGTTATCCCTCTAACGTGTTTTACAGGACCTCAGAGTTTACCAACTCGGGACTTCTGATACCCACTGACGTTTCCTGCTGAGTCATAGCGCTCCTGACTCCAGAACTTCTGATCCCGTTTGTTTTGCTTGTAGCAGCACGCTGAGTCTACGTCTCATTTATTTTCCTTTTCATCATTTTTAACATAAAAGACATAAAAATATTTTCTTTCTTTTATTAATTTATTTCTTTTTTAAGACAAAAACCATTTTCTAAGCAAGTTCATTTCACATTTTCTTGTACATTCTTATTCATTCAATATGGTTGTAATAGTAACTTAGGATTTAATTTTATTTACAATCCCCATTTGTAAATATATACCCCATCCCTAAGATATTGTAATAGCGTAGGACTTTACGTTTCTGCAATTTATCGCTTTCGAATGTGAAATGCTAGTAATTAGGGTGTGTATGGCAAGACATGAAATTGACAAATAGATCACCCTAATCAAGACTAAACGCATGTAATCAAACACACTTTGCACACATGCACCCTTAGGGTAATCTCACTTGTTGCCTATCGGAAAAATAGTCATGTCCCTCGAACCTGGGCGTTTTAGCAAAGACCCTCGATAAAAAATTGTATTCCCTCGATGACCCACGATGTTGCCTTCGGTAAATGATCTAGTCCCTAAAATGACATTTGCTAAAACGTTCCATAAGGTTTCCTTCTATGACTATACAAACGTCCCAACATCCATCCCTTTACATCCAACGATGGGGCTTCTTACCAAAACAATGGTAAGATAGCAACATCTAAAGGAGGAGGAAAAGAAAACCTAAGACCTTTTGAGTAGGTAGGTTCTCTCCTAGTAGCTCGCTTGATCACAACAAAAACATTTTTTATACACCTACACTTTCACTTTGAAACATTTCTCGAAAGACAACACTTCGTACGCGTTCTTATAGAGACGAGAGCCATTACAAAGGAAACCCTTTTCAAAATCACTTTCAAAGACACATTCCACAAACACCTCTTTGAACTATTTTCAAAACAACACTTTGTACGCATTCTTATAGAGACGAGAATCATTACAAAGTCACATTTTTAAAATACTTTCAAAACCCACAACACAAAGCATATTTTCAAACAAAGCAAGTGACCTAGCAAGAAACTAAGAGCCCATGGAAAACCATGGATGAAAAGGGTGCTAATCCCTTCCCTTTTCATAATCTACCCGCCGAACTCAAGAAAACATCTCTAAAGGTCTTTCCTGTGCTTTTTCACCTTTCCTTATTGGATAAAAGAAAAGTAGGTGGCGACTCTTGCTAACCGCAACATTTGCGAATACAAACGCAAAAACCCTCAAGTCAGTTCTCCCACCGCGTCACAGAACTGGCGACTCTGCTGGGAAAATATTTTTAAAGTAGGGTTACCTTAGGGTTAGATCACATTTACTTGCTTACATTTGTTTGATTTGTTTGCTTTACATTTTGGTTCCTTGTTTGGGTTTGTTTTAAATCCTACACCCGGATTTGGGGACACCTTTTAGGTAAGTAGCAATAGACTGTGAGGGAACTGTGCGGGGTATACCGACACGGTTGAAGCAGTAGCTACGTTGATATGGCACTTTGGTTGGTATCGGTAACCCTTGAATCGAATCAAGGAGAGTACAGGGCCGTCGCATGGTGTCGTGAAGCATCAACTGACTTTAGAACCTTTACTTGACCAACATGGCCTTTAGGACGTAGTGAGATAACCGGTTTCGGTGTAGAGCTGAAAATTGGTTGATACTCGATACTATACTCATTGAGGCTGAACTTTTGGGATATCTCGTCCGCAAGAAAAGATTGATTGTGCTGAGACAATGCCTAAGAGAAAGGTCAGTGATATTGAGATCCTTTAGAACCCGATCACTATTACTAGGACAGGTTGAGCCAACTAAACTTCAAGAGGGTACTTACTTATAAAACCCCATGCAAGCCTAAACCTAAGGACTTGTCTTCTTTGTGTGAATATGATTTATTTGTATATAAACTTGCTTACCTCGCATATTTTTACATAACATCATAACATCATACCATAACATTTTCAATAACTTTGAACCATAGCATTTCAAGGATCCCAAGAATCTTTAATGCAGGGTCATGTTGAACCAGACGTCTATCAAGTGACAAGAGGATTCATTTCCCTCTAACCAAACACCGTCAAAGATCAAGTACAACAATTTGAGTCAAGGGCTACAACCCATTTGGCATTATGAACTAAATTCTCGTGGAAGGATATCAATCGATACAAAGTTCTCCAATCAAAGTTATTGATCAAAGTTCAACTTCTAACTTTTTCTTGTGTTTACCCCGCGAGATCCTTGAAAACATGCATCCACATATCATACATCATATCATGACAGGTTTCTCCCATACAGGTCTCTTTATCTTCTTACTATTTATTTCAGTAAGATGGATATGGAACAAATGGTGAAAGGCATCCAGGCTCAAAACGCTCAACTTAAAGAGATGTTCTTGAACCTATCCAAGGGACAAGAATTGGTGAAATCTCTCCTCACAAAGGGCATGGTCATGGGGAATCCAGAGGGCACCAAGGATGATCAGTTAGAAAGGCTACAAATTGAAATGGCAACAATGAAAGTCCAGATGATGGGACAACTGGTGGTCCAGATGGCTCTTATTCAAAACCTGGCTCAAGGACAGGAGGAGCTGAAAGCCCTTGTCAACAGGCTTCATCAAGACAGATACAACCAAATGGGGCAAACGTCTAGGATTGGGGATCAAGTCATCATTCAGCCTCCCATGAGACAAGAAGTCAGTTTAAGAGGGAGAATACCTCCCCAATTTGCTTCCACGTCACAAACCCAGCAACCACCTCATCAACAAGGACAGGGTAACCGAAGTAAACAGATCCTAGCTGTTAGGAAGTTTACCAAACTCGACATGCCTATATCGCAGGTCTTACAGCACCTACTGAACTTGAATTTGGTCACATTAAGGGATCCTCCTCGGAATCCCAATACCTATGCTCCTAACTATCATCCCAATGCATTATGTGCATACCACTCCAATAATCCTGGGCATGATACGAATGACTGTTAGGCTTTGAAAAATAAGATCCAAGACTTGATTGACAGAGGAATGTTGGAGTTCACACAAGATGGCCAGACTGAGTTCTTCTTCCGTCCCTCAAAGGCTCGCCCGCTGAAGTGAAAAATTCAAACAAAGAGGCTTTTGTTTCATTTGAATTTTCAAGTTGTAATTCCTTTTGTTATTCAAACAATTATCTATTAATGTCAAACTTTGTTTCATTAATGCATTACATATGTTTGTCTTGATCCACTCATTTTCATTACATTTAAACTATGCTTTTTACTCACTCTATGACATTCAACTCTTGCTAAAAGTTACAAGCCTTTAGAGGGAGGATGACGAAAACAATGCCATAATCTCATACAGTATGCTTTTGAACAAACCTTGCTGACGATGTACAGGCATTCCTTCAAATCCTAAACACTGGAGTTATAAGGAAGATAATCCCTAGTCAACCCCTTTGAGCCAAAGAAGCAGAAGTTTTCTTTCTTACACAAATTGAAACTTTAATCAAAACCTGGGGCAGGGTAGTCTCTCAGTTGATTCAAACGCGCGTTTAGTCGTAAACTCTCATCTCGTAATACAACGAATGACATCAAAACATTTCTCTAGAATCAAAAGACGATGATGGTTCCCTACCAAATAGGCAGTCATTATCTCTCAAAAAGAAAAACCCACTAAGTCAAAACCTACAAAGGAGACTTAAGAAAAACTGGGGCATCCCGCTGACCGTAATCTCAAAACAGGAACAGTCAGGCAAAATTAGGGATAACGAATCAAAAGAAGGAGGTCACTACAAATCCTCAACAACACGAAAAATGTTGCAAAAAATGACTGCCTTCCGACAAACTTAACTTGTCTGAGCCATCACCAACGTCATTCCAGACTCAATTGGAGTTCAAACGCACAATTAACTGAGCTTAGGATTGAAGAACATCACGAAGAACGGGTGGGTACAAATACACTTTGAGCCTTTATCCTTTGTTTCTTAAACCGTGAACCAAGCCACGTTACAACCCTTCAAAAGTCCTAATAGAAGCATGGGTTAGTTCGAAAGCATACTGTTACAAAAGGTATCCTGACTCCTGTAAGGCTTTACTCAAAATCTTGAGTTGAATTTTTCTTACAAAATTTCTTTACTCGCTAAAACGCATTTTCAAAAACTTCAAGACAAACATAAACTTTGCATTACTTGAATATCATTGTTTGCATATGGTTATTTGTTTGACAGTGGAGAAATTCACACAACGAATATCCGATGAACGAAGTCTCTCTCAGTGAACAAAATCACTTCAAGTAGGATGACACTCCCATTGACAAATCTCCTATCAACAAGGGGACATGACATGTCACTATCCAGCACACCTGGGAAAGTCCAGTCAAGATTCCAAGAAATCTCTCAAGAATTGCAGAGTAACCAGGGGCAAGTCTCTATATCCGTCACTTGGGGCATTGAACATCAATCTCGGCAAAGGGTTACGTACAATCAAACATTTTTCTGGCAGTGCCACAAACACTTGCTACCCGGGGCATTGAGAAATCTCCCCAAAATCCTTCTCATAGGATGATTCCCCAGCAAGAGTTTAATCTCTGAAAACCTTTCCCCAACTGAGACAACCTCAAGAGTCCTCGAGGACTTTCCCCAACGAAGTCGTCACCTCTCTAACAGACCGGCAACAAGGTCTATTTCCCCAACAAACTATAGATTCCCCAGTTTGAAGTGGCCTCTCCAACTACTACAAATCAAAGGAACACAACTCCCTTTCCCCTGTAGACTACTCTACAATCCCCAGCAAGTTACTGTGAAACCTGGACCCGACCAGATATCAGTTCAACTTCAACCCCAGTAGAGAAACGGACAACCGAGACTCCAGAACTCTTTTCCTAAGCCGGAATCAACACCCTCCAACAGAGTTTTCAATATTCCCCAATAGATTTCTCCTCAAACAAAAAAACAGGAATCCCCGGTGGAAATATTCTAAGCAAAGTTTGAAGACACACCAACTCTTCAATAACAGTCTAGGATTTAACGACTCCCCGACTTTTGTCAAGGATTTATTTTCCCAGACAAAAATACATTCATTAACATTTCACATTTCATACATCCTATTTACATGATAAGTGCATATGACACAATCTAATTTATTTTTGAGAACATCATGACACCATGCATTTCACACACCATGACATTACATACAGCTAACATTTTACCTTTTCAGGAAAAGGTCAATCAATAGATGGCTACCATAAATCTTTTCAAGTTCATGATTAATACCTGTAACAAGCCAGGAAAACTATATATGGATGACTGATTGTAGATTAATACCTGTAACAAGCCAGGAAAACTATCTACATGAAGAGATTGAAGATTAACACCTATAACAAGCCAGGAAAACTATCTTTCTTTCTCAGGTCAAAGATTAATACCTGAAACTAGACATGACAACTATCTACTCGACCAGCTAAAGCAACCCTACACCGGTTCCTTCTCTTTCCAAGATGAAGTTTTACACGGACTCATCATGAAGCAACCCTACACTGGTTCCTTCTCTTTCTAAAATGAAGTTTTACACTGACTCATCATGAAGCAACCCTACACCGGTTCCTTCTCTTTCCAAGATGAATTTGTACACTGACTCATCATGAAGCAACCTACACAGGTTCCTTCTCTTTCTAAGATGCAATTTCACACGAACTCATCATCAGGCAACCCTACACAGATTCCTCCTACTTCCAAGATGCAGTTTTACACTGACTCATCATGAAGCAACCCTACACAGGTCTCTTCTCTTTCTAAGATGAAGTTTTACACTGACTCATCATGAAGAAACCCTACACAGGTTCCTTCTCTTTCTAAGATGCAGTTTTACACGGAATCATCATCAGGCAACCCTACACAGGTTCCTCATTCCCAGATGCAGTTTCACACGGACTCATCATCATACAATCCTACACAGGTTCCTCCTTCCCATAAGCAGTTTCACACTGACTCATCATCAGGCAACCCTACATGGGTTCCTCCTTCCCAAATGCAGTTTTACACGGACCCATCATCAGGCAACCCTACACAGGTTCCTCCTACTTCCAAGATGCAGTTTCACACGGACTCATCATGAAGCAACCCTACACTGGTTCCTTCTCTTTCCAAGATAAAGTTTTACACATGCTCATCATGAAGCAACCCTATACAGGTTCTTTCTCTTTCCAAGATTCAGTTTTACACGTACTCATCATGAAGTAATCCAACCTAGGTTCCTTCTCAAGAAATTCCAGATGAAGTTTTACACTGACTCATCATGAAGCAACCCTACACAGGAAATTCCAGATAAAGTTTTACACTGACTCATCATCAGGCAACCCTACACAGGTTCCTCCTACTTCCAAGATGCAGTTTCACACGGACTCATCATGAAGCAACCCTACATAGGTTCCTTCTCTTTCCAAGATGCAGTTTTACACGGACTCATCATGAAGTAATCCAACCCAGGTTCCTTCTCAGGAAATTCCAGATGAAGTTTTACACGGACTCATCATGAAGCAACCCTACATAGGAAATTCCAGATGAAGTTTTACACTGACTCATCATCAGGCAACCCTACACAGGTTCCTCCTACTTCCAAGATGCAGTTTCACACTGACTCATCATGAAGCAACTCTACACCGGTTCCTTCTCTTTCCAAGATGAATATTTACATAGACTCATCATGAAGCAACCCTACACAGGTTCCTTCTCTTTCCAAGATGCAATTTTACACTGACTCATCTTGAAGTAATCCAACCCAGGTTCCTTGTCAGGAAATTCCAGATGAAGTTTTACACTGACTCATCATGAAGCAACCCTACACAGGAAATTCCAGATGAAGTTTTACACTGACTCATCATCAAGCAACCTTATACAGTTCAGATACGCGCCAGACACGGATGCCATTTTGATACTCATTCAGATTCCCTCTCAATTATAGTTCAACAATCACCTCTGGATGGCATCTACAAGCCCATCTCCAGTAACTATCCATCATCTCTCCAAATGGGATCTTTAAGCCCATTCCCTACATAATCAACTAACACATCTTCAAGTGTAAATTTCTGGGCACTCCAGTGTTCAATCATCTTCCACCTTCAAGTCACGAATGGCAGATTTACCAATCTAACTCTCCAGGTGTAAGAAGATTGAACAGGAGCAGCTGTTGCACCCTAAAATTTTCCCTCTCATTTCTCAAAGAATCACGCTGGATCCTCAACTTTGCTTCCATCCAATTCCAAGCCTTGAACTACAAATTTTCCAAGAAAATCACTCACAAGAGCAAAATGGTCATTTGCACACTGAAAAGTCAAACTTTGACTTTTGGATCAAAATCAAGCTTCAAGAATCATATTTCATCAAGACACGTTGAAATATGAAGTTTGTTTCATCAAGGAATCCAAAAAGCCAAATTTCTAAATACTTAGAATTTTTTCTAAGTGTTTAAGCTCAGAACTTCTGGCCAGATTTTCACCATGATGCAAGCTGATTCTGGAAGAACTTCTAATCCATTAGTTATAGATTTCAACGAGATCTAAAACATTGCAGAACAGAACTTCTCCTAGAAATGCTGGGATTTCAAGTTGTAACTTCTCAAAGACATGTCCTTGATATTGAAACACTCAGCAGATTCTGGACACTTTCAAGACAGAGTTTGATCAGAACTTCTGGGCAAGTTTTTACAAAGGTTCAGTCATAATTTGCTAGGGTAATGCAAAGAAGTTTACAAAGCATGTTACAAGCTTCCTGGAAAGTCTGAAAGCTCCTTCAGAACATGTTGGAGCCAGAAGATACAAAGATCAGAGGTTGGATGCTACGCTGAAGCAGAACTTCTGATCCAGAACTAAGCCATGGTATAGAATCTCACGTTGCAGGATTTCTGGTTGTGATAAGTCTCATCATCATTTAATGCTCACAACCACTTTTGAGTCTTTATCCAAGGGATTTCCCCCACGTGTACCCCTACTGGCTTGGGAAAACAAACTTTTGCACTAAAGTATGCTAGGCCCATGAGCTGCTCTTACTTTTCCTTAATTCATGTTGGCAAATCCAGCTTAGACGCTGCTAAACTTGCTAGCCATCCTGCTTTATGCATTGAACCATGCTTGTTTGAGCTGACTTCAAGAGTAAGTCAGCATCTAGCGTAGGATGTTGATGCAACTTGACCTCTCCAAACTACAAATCCTTTGCCTATAAATTGAACTCCATTGGAAATGGAAAACGGTCGGAAATTTGAGAAAGAAAAACCCTAAACCCCTGCTAAAATAACAAGAGTCCAAAAGAGAGAAGAGGAAACAGGGACAACCTTCGCAAATCCAAAACAAAATATTTTGTTCCTCCCCTTTGAATCAAAGAACACAACCACTCTTCTGTCACTCTCGCTCACACCAGAACATCAGAAGGCAGCAGCTCAAAGCTCCAAGCCCACACTCCAGATTCAAGGTAAGTATTTCTGATTTTGCATTTTTTTTCATTCAGAACATGATTAATATGTAAATATCACAGTATTGATGTTGTCCATATCATTGCATAAGTAGAAAAATTGTGGATCAGAATTTCTTGATTAAGGCTAGACTCAGATTTAGGATTAGAACTTCTATAAACTGTTGTGTTGTTATCCTTCTAATTTGCTGTTTAATAAGAACTGAATATGGCATGGAACTTCTAATGTTCACTCACAGCTTTAGCACAACACAAAATTTCTGATTTTCATACACTGATAACACGCTGAACTGCTGATTGTTCACCCATTGTGTTAACACTTAGAACTTCTGATTTTCATACACTGATAACGCGTTGAACTGCTGATGATTCGCTCACTGTTAACACACACTGAACTTCTGATGTTTCCATTCGCTGTTTTCAAACACTCAGAGTTTTTGATTTTCACATGCTGACAATACACTGAATTTCTGAAGTTTACTCACTGTTTTAGTGTAATACAGAACTTGTGACTTGTGGCCCACTGTCTGAGTACCACCCAAAATTTTTGTGTTATCCCTCTAACGTGTTTTACAGGACCTCAGAGTTTACCAACTCAGGACTTCTGATACCCACTGACGTTTCCTGCTGAGTCATAGCGCTCCTGACTCCAGAACTTCTGATCCCGTTTGTTTTGCTTGTAGCAGCACGCTGAGTCTACGTCTCATTTATTTTCCTTTTCATCATTTTTAACATAAAAGACATAAAAATATTTTCTTTCTTTTATTAATTTATTTCTTTTTTAAGACAAAAACCATTTTCTAAGCAAGTTCATTTCACATTTTCTTGTACATTCTTATTCATTCAATATGGTTGTAATAGTAACTTAGGATTTAATTTTATTTACAATCCCCATTTGTAAATATATACCCCATCCCTAAGATATTGTAATAGCGTAGGACTTTACGTTTCTGCAATTTATCGCTTTCGAATGTGAAATGCTAGTAATTAGGGTGTGTATGGCAAGACATAAAATTGACAAATAGATCACCCTAATCAAGACTAAACGCATGTAATCAAACACACTTTGCACACATGCACCCTTAGGGTAATCTCACTTGTTGCCTATCGGAAAAATAGTCATGTCCCTCGAACATGGGTGTTTTATCAAAGACCCTCAATAAAAAATCGTAGTACCTCGATGACCCGCGATGTTGCCTTCGGTAAATGATCTAGTCCCTAAAACGACATTTGCTAAAACGTTCCATAAGGTTTCCTTCTATGACTATACAAACGTCCCAACGTCCGTCCCTTCACATCCAACGATGGGGCTTCTTACCAAAACAATGGTAAGATAGCAACATCTAAAGGAGGAGGAAAAGAACACATAAGACCTTTTGAGTAGGTAGATTCACTCCTAGTTGCTCGCTTGCTCACAACAAAAACATTTTTTATACACCTACACTTTCACTTTGAAACATTTTTCGAAAGACAACACTTTGTACGCGTTCTTATAGAGACGAGAGCCATTACAAAGGAAACCCTTTTCAAAATCACGTTCAAAGACACATTCCACAAACACCTCTTTGAACTATTTTCAAAACAACACTTTGTACGCATTCTTATAGAGACGAGAATCATTACAAAGTCACATTTTCAAAATACTTTCAAAACCCACAACACAAAGCATATTTTCAAACAAAGCAAGTGATCTAGCAAGCAACTAAGAGCCCATAGAAAACCATGGATGAAAAGGGTGCTAATACCTTCCCTTTTTATAATCTACCCCCCGAACTCAAGAAAACATCTCTAAAGGTCTTTCCTGTGCTTTTTCACCTTTCCTTATTGGATAAAAGAAAAGTCGATGGTGACTCTTGCTAACCGCAACATTTGCGAATACAAACGCAAAAACCCTCAAGTCAGTTCTCCCACCGTATCACAGGTCCTATTACTACAAGAGTTTGATTTGGAAATCAAAGACAAAAAGGGAACCGAAAACGTCGTAGCAGATCATCTTTCTAGACTTGAAAATCTGAAGGCCGAACAAGTACCAATTAATGACGATTTCCCATATGAGAAACTTATAGCTCAGTTGGAAACCAATGAGATTGAACATTATCAAGCCGACTATCCTTTAGAAATAGAGGCCTCAAGTCTTGAAACTAACAATTTGGTAAAAGCAGCATTAGCTCACTCTGTTGCACCATGGTATGCCGATTTTGTAAATTACCTAGTCGTCGGTGTCCTTCCACCTGAGTTAACATACCAACAAAAGAAGAAGTTCTTCCACGACCTTAAACACTACTACTGGGATAAACCCCTCCTCTTTAAAAGAGGTTCTTATGGGATTTTTCGTCGTTGCGTGCCCGAGGAAGAAATGGAAAGTATTATAAACCACTGTCACGCTGCACCTTATGGAGGTCATTCAAGTACATCAAAAACCTGTGCGAAAATCCTACAATTTGGTTTCTTTTGGCCTAATCTATGGAAATATGTGCATATCGCTATTTTAAATTGTGATCATTTCCAATGCACTAGAAACATCTCCAGACGCGATGAAATGCCTCAGAAAGGTATTCTAGAAGTAGAAATCTTCGACGTTTGGGGAATTTACTTCATGGCACCCTTCCCATCTTCTTTCAGTAACAAATGCATACTCATAGCTATCGATTACGTATCCAAATGGATCGAAGCTATAGCCTCTCCAACAAATGACACATGAGTAGTAATCAAGATTTTCAAGAACATAATCTTTCAAAGATTCGGTGTGCCGAGACTCGTCATCAGTGACGGAGGCTCCCACTTCATCTCCAAAATCTTTGAAAAACTCTTAGTGAAATATGGAGTTAAACACTGTAACACGGTGGGAGAACTGACTTGGTTTTTTCGCAAATGTCGCGGATAGCAAGAGTCGCCACCGACTTTTCTTTTATCCAGAAGGAAAGGTTGAAAAGAACAGGAAAGACCTTTGAGATTGTTTTCTTGAGTTCGGGGGGTAGATTATAAAAAGGGAAGGTATTAGCACCCTTTTCATCTGTAGTTATCTATGGGCTCTTAGTTGCTTGCTAGATCACTTGCTTTTGTTTGGATGTGTGCTTGTGGTGTGGGTTTTGAAAATGATTTTGAAAATGTGTTTTTGTAATGGCTCTCGTTTATATAAGAACGCGTGCAAAGTGTTTTGTCTTTTGAAAATGTTTCAAGATGAAAGTGTTGGTGTAAAAATGTTTTATTGTGAGCAAGCGAGCAACTAGGAGAGAATCTACTCACTCAAAAGGTCTTATATATTCTTTTACTCCTCCTTTAAATGTTGCTACCTTAACATTGTTTTGGTAAGAAGCCCCGTCATTGGATGTGAAGGGACGGGCGTGGGGCGTTTGTATAGTCATAGAAGGCAACCTATGGGACGTTTTAGCAATGTCGTTTTAGGGACTAGATCGTTTACCGAAGGCAAAATCGAGGGTCATCGAGGGTCTTTTCTAAAACGCCAATGTTCGAGGGACATGACTATTTTCCAATAGGCAACAAAATGGGATTACCCTAAGGGTGCTAGTGTGCAAGTATGTTTGATTTTCATGCATTTAGTCTTGATTAGGATTATCTATTTGTTGATTTTATGTCTTGCCATACACACCGTAATTACTAGCATTTTTACTTGAAAACGATAAATTGTGGTAATGTAAAGGTCCTACGTTATTACATCATTTAGGGATGGGGGTATATATTGGAAAATGGGGGGTTGTAAGGATGTAAATCATAATTAACTATTACAACCATATTGAAATGTATAATTCCAGAAATAAAAAGGACTTGTTTAGAAAATGGTTTTTTTTTTGTCTTAATGAATTAAGAAAAAGAACTAAATTAATTAATAAAGAGAAAATATTCTTAGGTATTTTTTATATTAATAAAAAGGGTATTAATATTGAAAATGATAAAAAAAAAAGGGAAATAATGAGAGATAGGATTAGCATGTTGTTGAAAGAAAAACAAAGGGGATCAGAAGTTCTGATGTCGGGAGCGTTGTAGTTTAGAAAGAAACGTCGGAGTAAATCAGAAGTTCTGGATTGATACACTCTGAGGTCCTGCAAGAAATGTTAGAGGGAAAACACATAAGTTTTGGGTTGCTACGTACTGAACTTCTGAGTGTTAGAACAGTGATAAAGTCTTAGAAGTTCTGTGTATTAAAACAGTGAGGAGAACTCAGAAGTTCAGTACGTGCTAAGACAGTGAGTGAATATCAGAAGTTTGGTGTGTTTAAATAGTGAGAAAATCATAGAAGTTTTGTGTGTTAAAACAGTGAGGAGAACTCAGAAGTTCAGTGTGTTAAAACAATAAGAGAACTTAGATGTTCTGTGTAGCATTTCAACTCCTTCCTTCCATTAATCAGCACATCAACAACTTATTCAGTTCTTAACAAGCAGCGAATCATAAAGATAAAAAGCACAACAGTTTACAGAAGTTATAATCCTAATTCTGAATCTAGATTTATTCAAGAAGTTCTGATTCACAGTTTCTTCTATTTATGTAACGATATGATCAACATAAATACTATGATATTTACACATTAATGATATTCTGAATGAAAAGATGCAAAGTCGGAAAGACTTACCTTGAATCTGAAATGTGTAATGGGTACTTGAGCTAGTGCCTTCAGGTGTTCTAAAGTCAGCAAGAGCAACAGGATAGAAAATGATATGTTCTTTGATTAAAAGGGAATAACAAAGGTTTTTGTTTTGTTTGGGAATTCTGAGTTTACGAATGCTTTACTGTTTTCTTTTATCTCTTTGATGATTCTCTCTTTCCAAAAGCCATCCCCTTGCAAGTGTGATGGAGCAACTTATTTATAGGTGAGTTTGTTGTGGTTTTGGGGGAAAAACAAATGGGATTTAAACCTTTTTAGTATACTATTCCATTGATTTTTAATCACAGTTTTTGTATGCTAATTTGGTGCAAATACAGGGTTTGATAAAAATGCAGGCGTGGACTAGATCAGCAGCAATTTGGAGTTTTGTGGCAGTTGGTTGCAGGACTGTGCTATAGCAGTGCAACAGGTTGCTCAAACGAGGTTTTGGGATTTGGTGATGTTCTGATTGCAAAAGACCAGAGTGAGACTCGAAGGGTGATGTTCTGACCGAAGCGTTGAGCATAGCCTTCATGTGTTGAAGAATCATGTTCTGACCGAAGAGCATCGCTTCCACATGTTCTGATTGAAGTGTCATGCTCTGAACCGTGTTTGCAAATTCTGACTGCACTTGCGTGGAGGCTGGCTCAGAAGTTCTGAAGTATCATATTCTCTTAACACTTAGAAAATTTTCTAAATGTTTATAAAATTTGATTTTTTCAAAGTAATTTCTGACTTCTGATTTTGATGAACTAATTTCATGTCTTGATGAAATATAATTGTTGAAACTTGATTTTTGATCCAAAAGTCAAAGTTTGAATTTTCAGTGTACATTTAACCATTTTGCCCTTGTGAATGACTTTCTTTAGAAAATTGTAATCTGAGACTTGAAACTTGCCAGAAGCAAACCTGAGGGTCTAGAATGATCTTTTGAGAAATGAGAGGGCAAATTTTAGGGGTACAACAGCTACCCCAGTTCAATCTTTCTTAAACCCGAGGATGTAGATTGGCTTGTCTGCCTTTCGTGATCTGAAGGTGGAAGATGATTGAACACTAGAGTGCCCAGAAATTTGCACTCGCATGAAGTGAGTGTCAATTGATAATATCGGGAATGGGATTACAAATGCCATTTGGAAGGCGATAGAGAGTCGTCAGAGATGGGCTTAAAGATGCCACCCAGAAAAGATATTGATCGCATAAGAGATTCCTTTGCAAAAATTCCCGTAACTACCGTTGAGGAGAACTTTACCGGGGAAAGTTGATTTATGTCTTGGGAAATAAAGGCTATGAGCTTCGGTTGTCCGCTACTCTACTGGGGAATTAATTATTTATTGAGGAGATGGAAGTAAACTGCATGTCTGGTCAGGGTCCAGGCTGCACAGTGACTTACTGGGAAAATGTGAAATCGACCGTATCTGGTCGGGTCCAGATCTTACAGTGTTGTAAACTGTTGTCTTGAGATAAGAGAGAAGGAACCTGGATAGTAGGGTTGCTTCGAGATGAAAGTCGGGGTAGTAGGGCTTATGGGAAGGAACCTGGATAGTAGGGTTACTTCGAGATGAAAACCTAGATAGTAGAGCTTATGGGAAGGAACCTAGATAGTAGGGTTACTTCGAGATGAAATCCTGGATAGTAGGGCTTATGGGAAGGAGCCTGGATAGTAGGGTTACTTCGATATGAAATCCTGGATAGTAGGAGTTATGGGAAGGAACCTGGATAGTATGGTTACTTCGAGATGAAAGCCTGGATAGTAGGGCTTATGGGAAGGAACTTGGATAGTAGGGTTACCTCGAGATGAAAGCCTGGATAGTAGGGCTTATGGGAAGGAACCTGGATAGTAGGGTTACTTCGAGATGAAAGCCTGGATAGTAGGGCTTATGGGAAGGAACCTGGATAGTAGGGTTACTTCGAGATGAAAGCCGGGATAGTAGGGCTTATGAGAAGGAACCCGGATAGTAGGGTTACTTCGAGATGAAAGCTTGGATAGTAGGGCTTATGGGAAGGAACCTGGATAGTAGGGTTACTTCGAGATGAAAGCTTGGATAGTAGGGCTTATGGGAAGGAACATGGATAGTAGGTTTACTTCGAGATGAGAGCCTGGATAGTAGGGCTTATGGGAAGGAACCTGGATAGTAGGGTTACTTCTTCTGATCACGTAGGTTAGTTGACCTGTTTGGTTTCGGGAACTAATTTTCCATTAGTTGTCTGCAGATGTGACATGTATAACTTCATGGATTTAATCCTGAGTTGTTGGAATTGTTGATGATAACCATCCTTCCTGAAAAGGTACAAGATTAATTATATGCGATACATGAACTGCATTGCGTGATGATGTTCTCAAAATAAATGAGATTATGTTGTATGCAATATGTATGTGTATGCCATGATGTATGAATATGAGATGCTCTTGTGGCAATTTTAGTCGGAGAAAATAAATCATGGACTGCTGCTGGAGAGTATTAGGACGTTGGGCCCTTCATTTCCGCTAGGGATGGTGGATCGGAGATGACTACTAGGGATTTGTTCCTTGTTTACGGATATTCTGTCGGGGAGAGACTCTGCTTGACAATAACTCTGCGGGGAATAACTCTGTTGGAAGATGAACTTCCGTAGCTTAAGTAGCAAGCTCTGTTGGGGGGTGAGCTTCTGTGTTCAGAGAAATAAACTCTGTTTGGGAGACAAATTTATGAACCGCTTGCGACTATAAAAATATGGCTGGGGAACATAGATGTCGGCTCTTTGAAGGAATTTGGCTGGGGATAGTAACTCCTGTTTAGGGAAACCGACATCAACGCTTTGATTACCTCTACTCCGTGTGAAGTGTAGATGTCACCGGGGCGCATGTAATGGTGATCTCGTTTCAAAGCTATCTTTGCCCCTGTACCTGCTGAACAGAGTAACTGTCGGGCTTGACATGATGATTTTTTTTAGTTTTTGCCCCTGTTTCTTAAGTTACGAGTAATTGTCTTTCTGTTTCTTATGCTGATATTTGCGAATAGCGATTATATTAAAATGCATATGTCAAGAATAAATCATTGGACTTTTTGCAAAACAAAATAGAAAGAGAAAAATAAATGATTTTGTAAAAATGACTTATATTAATTTCTGAAGTTGGCCTATAACAGGCGTTTTTGTACAAGGAAGCTGGTGCTCTAGTAAGAGAAAGCCGCCGTGAAAATGAAAGCTATACAATTTTGTGTACAAAGAGAAGAAAACAACTATGTATAATAATCCCATTGAGTTTCAATTGTGCTATTGTCGCTATGTCTTCGAGCATCTCATCACTTCACTGCTTGTCCGAAGCTGACTGGATTGATTGGTGTCGTTCGAGCTTGATAGTTGATACTGAAGTCTGGTTGCAAGGTGATCCAATGGGACATAATGATACGCTTTAAATCCCTAACTTTTTCCTGGACCGCCCTTTCGGGTTTTCAGTCCACCGGGATACCCTTTTTTGCCCAAGCCGCCTTTGCAGGTTTTTGGCTTGCCGGGTGTACATATTTTTTCGTTTTCAACCCTAATTTTGCCCGAACTCTCTTGGTTCGCCGGGAAGCCCTTATTTTTGCCTAGGCTAGTCAACCTAGCGGGTCTTTAATCACGCGTAGTATCTTTTCACAATGTCTACATTGATAGGGTGAGAGAGGTCGTCACCGTCCATGGTGGTCAGAATCATGGCCCCACCTGAGAAAATGTTTTTAATCATGAATGGCCCTTCGTATGTGGGAGTCCATTTGCCCCTGGGATCACCTTGCGGCAGTATGATGCGCTTGATCACTAGATCCCCGACTTGATATTATTGGCGTCTGACTTTTTTGTTGAAAGCCTTGATCATCCATTTTTTATACATATGACCATGACAGACAGCAGTAAGTCTCTTCTCATCGATCAAATCCAGTTGATCAAGTCGAGTCTGGATCCAGTCGTCTTCGTTCAAACTTGCATCCTTCATAATCCTCAGAGAAGGGATCTGGACCTCAATTGGCAGGACAGCCTCCATGCCATATACCAGAGAGTAGGGTGTTTCCCCTGTCGATGTTCGCGCGGAGGTGCGGTACCCATAAAGAGAAAATGGTAACATCTCATGCCAGTCTTTGTATGTCACCGTCATCTTCTATATAATCTTCTTGATATTCTTATTATCCGCTTCGACAGCACCATTCATCTTCGGCCTGTAAGGAGAAGAGTTATGATGTTGTATCTTGAATTGCTTACAGAGTTCGATGATCATCGTGTTATTGAGATTGGTACCATTGTTCGTGATGATTCTTTCGGGGACACCATAATGACAGATTAGGTTATGCTTGATAAACCGCGCCACAACACTCTTGGTAACAGTAGCAAAGGAGGTAGCTTCAACCCACTTAGTGAAGTAATCAATGGCCACCAGGATGAAGCGATGCCCATTAGAAGCGGTAGGTCTAATCTCTCTTATCATGTCAATGCCCCACATTGCAAAGGGCCAAGGATCCGTCAAGACATTTAAGGGAACCAGAGGCACATGTACCTTATCAGCATAGATCTGGCGTTTATGACAAGTTTGGGAGTGCTGATAACAATTTGCTTCCATAGTGGACCAACAGTATCATGCCCGTAGGATCTTCTTAGCCATTGTATGTTCACTTGAATGGGTTTCGAAGGTACCTTTATGTAGATCTGTTATAATCTTTTCTGCCACACTCTTATCTACACACCACAGCAAGGTAGAGTCATGGTTGCGCTTGTAGAGTATTCCATTACTGAGGAAGAATTTCGCGGCGAGCCTTCTCAGAAAATTTTTGTCATTGACAGATGCCCCCTAGGGATACTCTTGAGCCTCAAGATACCTTTTTACTTCATGAAACCAAGGTTTATCTGCTACCTCTTTAGTATCAATTTCACAGCAGTATGCTGGTTCATCCAACCTCTCAATGGTGATTCAGGGAGCTTTATTGTCCCACCTGACCTTAAACATAGAAGACATGGTAGCTAGCGCGTCCGCTAACTGATTCTACTCCCGTGGGAAGTGTTCAAAGGTTAACTCCTCAAAGTGTGGGGGTAATATGAGTACATGTTCCTTGCATGGAATGAGATTTGGGTGCTTCTTGACCCATTCTCCTTTGATCTGACTTTTCACCAAGGCTGAATCCTCGAAGACGCTCAAGAATTTGATCCTTAGATCGATAGCAGCTTTGAGACCCATGATGCAGGCTTCATACTCCGCCATGTTATTAGTACAGTTGAAGCATAGTCGGGTAGTGAAAGGAGTATGACTGCCCTTAGGAGATATGACTACAGCGCAAATGCCATTGCCTAGTGCGTTCGAAGCTCCGTCAAAAAACATAGTCCATAGGGATCCTTTTTCAGGTCCTTCATCCGGTCCAGGGTCTTCATAATCAATTACTAACATGATATTCTCATCTGGGAACTCAAAATTCATGGACTGGTAGTCATCCACGGCCTGATAAGCCAAATGATCAGCTAATACGCTTCCCTTGATTGCTTTTTGGGTCATGTATTAAATATCGTATTTGGTCAAGATCATTTGCCATCTTACTATTCTTCCGGAGAGAGCGGACTTCTCGAAGATGTACTCGATTGGATCCATCTTAGATATCAACAAAGTAGTGTGGGTCAACATATAATGTCTTTGTTGGTGAGCAGCCCATGCCAAAGCGCATCAAGTTTTCTCGAGCAGTGAGTATCTTGTCTCACGGTGAGTAAACTTTTTGCTAAGGTAGTATATTGTGTGCTCTTTTCGACCAGACCCGTCATGCTGCCCCAACACACACCCCATTGAATTGTCTAGCACTATTAAGTACAATATCAAAGGTCTTCCTTCAACCGGAGGCATCAGGATTGGTGCTTCTTGAAGGTATTCCTTGATTCTATCGAAAGTGGTCTGGCATTTGTCATTCCACTTTACCACTTAATCTTTCTTCAGGAGCTTGAAGATTGGCTCACAAGTAGCAGTCATATGTGAAATGAACATGGCGATATAATTTAGGCGTCCCAAGAAACCTCTAACCTCCTTCTTAGTACGGGGAGCCGACATCTCTTGTATGGCCTTCACCTTTGCAGGGTCTACCTGAATACCTTTGTCACTGGTGATGAAACCCAGTAGTTTACCAGATCTTACCCCGAAGGTGCACTTGTTCGGATTCAACCTCAACTCATACGTCTTCAAACTGTCAAACAGCTTTTGTAGATGATCAAGGTGTTCTTCCTCGGTTTGGGACCTGGCTATCATGTCATCAACATAAACCTCTATCTCATGGTGGATCATATCATGGAACAATGCTACCATGGCTCGCTGATAAGTTGCCCCAGCATTCTTCAACCCAAAAGGCATCACCTTGTAATAGAAAGTTCCCCACTGTGTAACGAAGGTTCTCTTCTCCATGTCTTCGGGAGCCATCCTGATCTGATTGTATCCAAAGAAACCATCCATGAAGGAAAAGATCTTGTGTTGTGCGGTGTTGTCAAATAAAACATCGATGTGGGGAAGCGGGAAGTCAGCCTTGGGGCTTTCCCTGTTCAGGTCTCTATAATCCATACACATCCGTACCTTGCCGTCTTTCTTTGGTACCGGAACAACATTAGCAACCCACTATGGATAGGAGGTGACAACTTGGAATCCAGCGTTGAATTGTTTCATAACCTCTGCTTTGATCTTCTCTGACATTTTAGGGCGCATACGAAGGACTTTCTTCTTAACCGGAGGACAATCTTCTTTAGTCGGCAGACGATGTATCACAATATCAGTGTCTAAACCAGGCATGTCTTCATATGACTAGGCGAAGATTTCAACATAGTCGTGTAACAACTGTATCAGTTGCCGTTTGATTTTAGTCTCCATATTTGCACCGATTTTGACTTCCTTTCTGTCTACCTCTGTGCCCAAGTTTATCGTCTCAACTGGCTCTTCATGAGGCTGTATAGCCCTCTCTTCCTGCTGTAACAGCCTAGCAAGCTCTCCAGGCACCTCATAATCTTCCTCACCTTCGTCCTCGGCTTGGTTGATCAGATTTTCGAAGTTATAACTAGAAATAGCAGAACTGTTATCAATGGGATCCATAGTGGATATGGATCTGCAGTTTTATATGTGAGTGTATGTAAGAGCATAACTATATTGATAAAGTGAAAAAGCAGAAAAGAAAACAACAGAGCGCAAAATTTATATGCAAGAAACGTCTAATGTTTTATTGATGATATATGAAAATGACATATAGTAACCCTCACAAATAAACCATTGTGCCTCGGGTAAGACACAAGGCCATAAAGTTTATATTGTTTATTACTAATTCGAAAAACAAGTAAGACAATTACTGCTGAACAAAAGAAATTGGCACAAAATCTTTGGTCGTCCAGTTACTAGGTCCACCGTTGGTAGTAGGGTAGATCCAGCTATCAATATCAGAATCCTCATCATTGTCTTCTATAACATTAACCCCATAATTGCTGATGCGTATGGGAGGTCCTCCATCCAGAGCACGTCGAACCGCCCTTTGAGCTCCTGAAGTAAAGCCCAAACCAAATTTGTCAGTTTTATGAGCAAAATCAGGGAGTTATCCCCAAATGGTACACCCACCTTCTTCAACTACCGCTCTGGCGTCCTTAAGAGAAGCCATCTTCAAAGGAGATTTGGTGATCTTCGGCGCACTAGTGATTGTCTCGGTCGATGCCATAATCTGGGGAACCTCTTCAAAGTTTTGACAAGGGGTCTCTATAAATTCCTCGTCCATATCCACATACCTGAAAGATTTCAGGTGGCTTACCATATACTCCTCTTCGCCATGCACAATGACAATCTTCCCCTTCACTGGATACTTCAGCATTTGGTGCAGCGTAGAAGTAACGGCCCCAGCTTCATGGATCCAAGGACGACCCAACAAACAAGAGTATGATGGCCTAATATCCATCACGTAGAAGGTGGATTCAAAGGTTTGGGAACCCACTTTGACAGGGATGTCCACCTCCCCATGCACTATTCTCTTTGACCCGTCGAAAGCCCTCACCACAATGTTACTGGGTTTTAAGGTCAAGCCTTCACAATCTAGCCTATCAAGAGCTTTCTTAGGCAGAACATTCAGTGACGATCTAGTGTCTACTAGCACATGAGCCATAGTAGTTCCCCTGCATTCGATCGAGACATGCAGAGCATCATTGTGCTTTCTTCCTTTTGGTGTCAAATCGGCATCTGAAAAACCCAACCCATTGTCAATAGTCAAACTGGCCACACAGTCCTTGAATTGGTCGGCGGAGGTTTCTTGCGGCACATGCGCCATCTTGAGGAATGCAATCAAAGCCTTTTCATGGGCTTCAGAACACAACAGCAAAAACAACATTGATATCTTCGAAGGAGTCTGCCCCGGCTGCTCGACCACGTTATAGTCGCTCTTCTTGATTATTTTTAAAATTTCCTCCATTTCAGGTTTAGAGGATTCCAAAACAACTTTTCTAGGTGCCTCCGTCCGGTAGGCTCACCTATATCTTCTTTTCCCCGAGTCCCAGATGACTCATTTCCAGGGGTAACGACTGGAGTAAGAATGGGAGTAGTATCAGAAGTACTAGCAGGAACAACAGATGGAATAACATCAGGCTTAGCAACAGTATTCGGAGAGATCTCGGGAGAGAAAACCCTTCCACTTCGGGTAACTTTGTTGGTTCCGACAATGTTACTGATATCGGGATCAGCCTCTTAAATCTTCAAATCCTGTTTGACGCCATGATAGTAAACGTCAACACCATAATTCCAAGGGACGGCTTTGTCCGAGGAGTACGCTACGGGACTAGGAAAAGTGATTATCAACGGAGAAATTCTTGGAGCAGGTGAAATCCTAACAGGTATTTTAGATGAGACCTTGGAAGGATTGGAGGAAATGGTTATGATAGTAACATCTTCATGTAGGACAGTCGGAATCGAAGTCTTTTCAAAAAAAATCTCTTTGTTATCCAGCAGGCGTTGAACACCTGCTTTCAGCAAATAATAACCAGAAGGCAGAGATAGACACATGTGGCATCCTTCACCATAGCCCGGAAATAAACCAGCTAGCAACAAATTCTTCTTGACAGTCATGAGAGGAGTGGAAACTTCATCAACAGAAGTGACAAACAAATCAGTATCAATGGCATTAACACCACGGTCGTTCTTGGGCATGGGAGCAGTTATGACATTGGGCTTCTCCGGAGCATCAAACTCAATCTCCTTGGCTTCGATTAGATCCTGTATCATATTTCTCAGAGCCCAACAATCATTTGTATTGTGGCCTGGGCTCTTAGAATGGTAAGCACACCGAGCATTTGGATTGTATCAAGGAGATGTGGTGTTAGGATTCTTGGGATCCTCCTTTAAGGTTGCCAAGTTAGATTTTAACAGATGGGGTAAAACCTCAGTCAACGTCATATTAATCCGGGTGAACTTCCTTTGCGGTCTTTTTACCCTTTGCTGATTATTTCATTGTTGAGTATCCACGGGCCTAGGTATCATCACATCCCCTACCATTGGATGGCGCTCAGCTCTGCTCTGACCTCTTGAGTTATAAATGGAACTGGCCTCCTTCTTACCCGTGAATGGCTTTCTCATTGTACTTGACGAGGTGTCTTTTTGGATCTTGTCGCTACAGATCCCAGCTTTGACTCTTTCTCCAGTTAATATCAGCTCGGTGAAACCAGCTGAGGGGCTACCAATCAAGTGATTGAAGAATGGACCCAATAATGTACCAAGAAACATGTCGACCAACTCCCTATCAGACAAAGGGGTTGGACTCTCCCTGCCAAATCTCTCCATTTATGCGCATAGTCCTTGAACCCTTCGCTTCCACCCATGGACAAACTCTGGAGTTGAGTGCGGGTAGGAGCAAGGTTAGTGTTATATTGATATTGTTTGTAAAAAGCAACAGGAAAATCTTCCTAGTTGCGTACATTGGTTCCCTCCAGCTGATAGAACCAATCTAGTTGAGTCTCGGATAGACTATCCTGAAAGAAGTGGACCCACAAATCTCTCTCAGCAGTGTGAGGCTGTACCTTCCTCACATAAGATCGGAGGTGCATCTTGGGACACAAAACCTCGTCGTACTTAGAAAACACTGGTGCCTTGAATTTTGGTGGGATAACAATCCCAGACACCAAACCCAGCTCTTCAAAGTCCAGCCTGGGCACTTTCTGAATCTCCATTGCACTTAGACGCTCTTCCAGCTGCTTGTACTTCTCATCAGCTGGAGAATATTGCTCTCCAGAGTAATCATCCTCTTCTTCCTCTTCAGATTCTGGATGGTCAGTCACTTCCTTGTTTTTCCATTCTTGATTGTCCCCTTCACCTTATGATGTTGCAAAGTCTAGGGTCCATTTGGCTGGCCCTTGGAACCTTCTTCCCAGATTCAAAGCACCAGTTGATTTCTTTGCTTTCTTCTTCTTTTCTTTGATCAGTAAAGTTTTCAAATCCTCTTGTCCTTTTGCCAGAGTCAAGAACATTTGTTGAAACTGAGCGTTATGCGCCTGAAGATCTTTTATTGTCTGTTCCATATCCATCTCACTAAAATAAACAGTAGAAAGATAAGGAGACATGTTGTAAGAAACCTGTTTGTGTTATGATGAATGAAGATGCATATGCAAATGATTTCAAGGAAATTAGAGATTTAAATTTTCTTTAGACAAAAAGGAACACACGTCATATTAATAAATCAAAGAAATAAAATACAAAACTCTAAGACAAATGAGTATATCATGCCTCTTTGGGCTTACAATGAAAGAAATAAAATACAAAACTCTAAGACAAAAAAGTTGAACGCATCCTCTTTGGTGCAATGTAGGCGTTCAGACTCCTCTCTTCATGAAGCTTCTTGGTGAGTTCCAGAACTTTCTTCTCGCTGGCATAAAATCGGGCTTAGAAAGTGTCTCGCTCTTCCTTAAGTCTTATCCAATCCCTTTGCAAGTCTTCAAGAGAGGTGAGCATGTTAGGATGAAGGATAGTGTATGGGACATCTCCTTCCACAACAGGCTCTATGATAACTGGGAGAATAGAGGGGTAAGGCATCATAAGACTTTGAGCACGGGCTCATACCCATTTTAGATAAGGCTTAAGAGGGATGGAATTCTTGTGCCCCAGTGTCTTGCTATCCACCTTGTTTACCATCCTCCAAGCTTGCATGAACTTCTGACGGCATCCTTGACCGTCGCTTTCATAGTCGAACACCAAACCTTGGATGAGCATCTCATGAGGACCATCTCTCCGGGCATACCTAAACTGTCATAAAGATAAGCAAGGGTTGTAAGTGATACCTCCCCTAACGCCAAGTAGAGGGACGTTAGGAAATTCCCCACAACGGTCAATGATAGAGGTATCATCTGAGGATCTTGAACACCAATGAATATCAGAGTGGGTAAGGGACATCATCCTTTGAGACCATGTCAGTCTTTGTTCGTTCTTCAATGTTGATCGAGGTAGGTGTGAAACGAACCACTTGGCGAGTAGGGGAATATAACACAAAAGGGTACCTCTTTTCTTCATGGTGCGGGTATGGATGCAATGTAAGATGTCTCCCAACAAGGTAGGTATAGGATTACGGGAGAGAAAGACTTTGATGGCATTTACATCTATGAATTGGTCCGAGTTGGGGAAAAGAACCCGACCATAGATGAGAAGGGTCAGGACGTCTTCAAAGGCTTGAAAATCCATATCTTCCCAGAATGAACGAGCTTTCTCTAATAGAAATTTTGCTAGGAACCCTTCGAATCCGCTTTTAGTCTCCCAATTTGCTATGATGTCGACTCTCTTCAGATGCAGAGCTTCGGCCATGATCTTAGGTTTCGGGATCCCTTCTAGATTAGTGAACGGTACCTGATCAAGCACGGGTACTCCTAATAGTAGAGAGAACTCTTCTAGTGTAGGTACCAACTGATAGTCAGGAAAGGTGAAGCAATGATGTATGGGATCAAAGAATTGGAAGAGCATACACATTATCTCCTCTTGGAAATTGAAGGTAGCCAAACTGAGGAGTCGTCCATATTTCTTGGTAAAAGGAGAATCTCCGGGCACCCTTGATGCTAACTTTTGGAGCTGAGGGTGTGCTTTCACGAAGCTGATTTGGATGGTGTTTCTTCGGACGGAGTTCATGGCCTACAAAACAAAAACAAAGATAAATTCCTAATTCCTTGAAATGGTTAGTGAGATTGCGTATGATGTTATAATGTTCATGATGTTATGTACAAGTAAGCATATACGCACAAGGCAAAAATAAGTCCTTAGGCTTTGGCTTGCATGGAGTTTGTAGGTAAGTACCCTCTTGAAGTTTAGTTGGCGCAAACATGTCCTAGTTAATAGTAACCGGGTTCTAAGGGATCTCAATATCACTGACATTTCTTTTAGGCATTGTCCCAGCATAATCAATCTTTTCTTGCGGCCGGGATATCCCAAAAGTCTAGTCTCAATGAGTGTAGTATCGAGTATCAACCAATTTTCAGATTTCCATTGAAACCGGTTATCTCACTACGTCCTAACTGGCCAAGTTTGTTCAATTAAGGTTCTAAAGTCAATTAGTGCTTCATGACGCCACTCAGCGGCCCCGTATTCTCCTTGATTCGACACAAGGGATATCGGTACTCATAAATGCGTCACACTAACGTAGCCATTGTTTCAACCATATCGGTCTATGTTGTACAGTTTCCATAATATATTGCTACTTACTTAACAAGGTGTCCCAGATCCGGGTGGAGGATCAAAGCAAACCCAAACAAGGAACCATAATGTAAAGCATGCAAGTCAAACAAATAAAGCAAGTAAATATGATCTAGCCCTAAGGTAACCCCACTTTTAAATTTTCCCCAGCAGAGTCGCCAGTTCTATAACGCGGTGGGAGAACTGACTTGGTTGTTTTGCGTTTTATCGCAAATGTCACGGATAGCAAGAGTCGCCACCGACTTTTCTTTTATCCAGAAGGAAAGGTTAAAAAGAACAGGAAAGACCGTTGAGATTGTTTTCTTGAGTTAGGGGGTAGATTATAAAAAGGGAATGTATTAGCACCCTTTTCATCCGTAGTTATCTACGGGCTCTTAGTTGCTTGCTAGATCACTTGCTTTTGTTTGGATGTGTTCTTGTTGTGTGGGTTTTGAAAATGATTTTGAAAAGGTGTTATGGCTCTCGTTTCTATAAGAACGCGTACAAAGTGTTTTGTCTTTTGAAAATGTTTCAAGATGAAAGTGTTGGTGTAAAAATGTTTTGTTGTGAGCAAGCAAGCAACTATGAGCGAATCTACTCACTCAAAAGGTATTAGATGTTATTTTCCTCCTCCTTTAAATGTTGCTACCTTTCCATTGTTTTAGTAAGAAGCCCCATCATTGGATGTGAAGGGACGAGCTTGTGAGGTTTGTATAGTCATAGAAGGCAACCCATGGGACGTTTTAGCAATGTCGTTTTAGGGACTAGATCATTTACCGAAGGCAACATCGAGGGCCATCGAGGGACTACAATCTTTTATCGAGGGTCTTTGCTAAAATGCCCATGTTCGAGGGACATGACTATTTTCCGATAGGCAGCAAAATGGGATTACCCTAAGGGTGCTAGTGTGCAAGTGTGTTTGATTTTCATGCATTTAGTCTTGATTAGGGTTATCTATTTGTTGATTTTATGTCTTACCATACTACCCTAATTACTAGCATTTATACTTAAAAACAATAAATTGCGGAAATGTAAAGGTCCTGCGTTATTACATCATTTCGGGATGGGGGTACATATTGGCAAATGGGGGGTTGCAAGAATGTAAATCCTAATTAACTATTACAACCATATTGAAATGTATAATTCCAGAAAGAAAAAGGACTTGTTTAGAAAATGGTTTTTTTGTTTTAATGAATTAAGAAAAAGAACTAAATTAATTAATAAAGAGAAAATATTCTTAGGTCTTTTTTATATTAATAAAAATGGTATTAATATTGAAAATGATAAAAAAAAAGGGAAATAATGAGAGATAGGATTAGCATGTTGCTGAAAGCAAAACAAAGGGGGTCAGAATTTCTGATGTCGGGCATGCTGTGGTTTAGAAAGAAACGTTAGAGGAAATCATAATTTCTAGATTGATACACTCTGAGGTCCTGCAAGAAACGTTAGAGGGAAAACACAGAAGTTATGGGTTGCTACGTGTTGAACTTCTGAGTGTTAGAACAATGAGAAATTCTTAGAAGTTCTGTGTATTAAAACAGTGAGGAGAACTCAGAAGTTCAGTACGTGCTAAGAGAGTGAGTGAACATTAGAAGTTATGTGTGTTTAAATAGTGAGAAAACCATAGAAGTTCTATGTGTTAAAACAGTGAGGAGAACTGAGAAGTTCAGTGTGTTAAAACAATAAGAGAACTCAGAAGTTGTGTGGCATTTCAACTCCTTCCTTCCATTAATCAGCACATCAACAACTTATTCAGTTCTTAACAAGCAGTGAATCATAAAGATAAAAAGCACAACAGTTTACAGAAGTTCTAATCCTAATTCTGAATCTAGCTTTATTCAAGAAGTTCTGATTCACTATTTCTTCTATTTATGTAACGATATGATCAACATAAATACTAAGATATTTACACATTAATGATGTTCTGAATGAAAAGATGCAAAGTCAGAAAGACTTACCTTGAATCTGAAATGTGTATTGGGGACTTGAGCTAGTGCCTTCAGGTGTTCTAAAGTCAGCAAGAGCAACAGGACAGAAAATTCTATGTTCTTTGATTCAAAGGGAAGAACAAAGGTTTTGGTTTTGTTTGGGAATTCTGAGTTTACGAATGCTTTACTGTTTTCTTTTCTCTCTTTGATGATTCTCTCTTTCCAAAAGCCAGCCCCTTGCAAGTGTGATGGAGCAACTTATTTATGGGTGAGTTTGTTGTGGTTTTGGGGGGAAAAACAAATGGGATTTAAACCTTTTTGTTATACTGTTCCATTGCTTTTTAATCACAGTTTTTATATGCTAATTTGGTGTAAATATAGGGTTTGAGAAAAATGCAGGCGTGGACTAGATCAGCAGCAATTTGGAGTGTTGTGGCAGCTGGTTGTAGGACTGTGCTATAGCAGTGCAGTAGGTTGCTCAAACGAGGTTTTGGGATTTGGTGATATTCTGATCGCAAAAGACCAGAGTGAGACTCGAAGAGTGATGTTCTGACTGAAGCGTTGAACATAGCCTTCATGTGCTGAAGAATCATGTTCTGACCGAAGAGAATCACGTCCACATGTTCTGATTGAAGCATCATGTGCTGAACCGTGTTTGCAAATTCTGACTGCACTTGCGTGGAGGCTGACTCAGACGTTCTGAAGTATCATATTCTCTTAACACTTAGAAAATTTTCTAAATGTTTAGAAAATTTGATTTTTTCAAAGTAATTTCTGACTTCTGTTTTTGATGAACTAATTTCATGTCTTGATGAAATATAATTGTTGAAACTTGATTTTTGATCCAAAAGTCAAAGTTTGAATTTTAAGTGTGCATTTGACCATTTTCCCTTATGAATGACTTTCTTTAGAAAATTGTAATCTGAGACTTGAAACTTGTCAGAAGCAAACTTAAGGGTCTAGAATGATCTTTTTAGAAATGAGAGGGCGAATTTTGGGGTACAACAAACACCGTGTAGCAACGCCATACCACCCACAAACGAGTGGTCAAGTAGAGGTCTCAAACAGAGAAATTAAGCAAATACTTGAGAAAACTGTTGCCACATCTAGGAAAGATTGGTCTTCTAAGTTACACGAAACGTTGTGGGTATATAGAACAACTTTTAAAACACCCATAGGGACCACACCTTTCAAATTAGTCTATGGTAAATCATGTCATCTGCCGGTGGAACTCGAGCATAAAGCTTATTGGGCTATTAAAACCCGAAATTTAAATTACTCTATCGCCATAGGAAACAAAATCCTATATATCAATGAATTAGAATAGCTTAGATTAGATGCTTACGAGAATGCCAAGATCTACAAAGAGAGAACGAAAAAATGGCACGATTGTTGTACCCCAATTTTTGCCCCTAAGATTCCTCTATCATATCATATCAACTCGATCATAACAAGATCACATTAGGGTTGGTTCTTTCTCTTTTTCTATCTCCTATCTTTAAGTTTGCTCTTGAGGAATCTCCAAGCACCTTAGTTGTGTATTTTGCATATGTGTTGTTGACTAACTTCTAATCAAAATACAAAAAATATTTGTCTTTGTCTTTGTATATTTTTGTTTTGTAGGTACCAAGTCGAAGCATCTGACAAATAAGGATTTCAGGTATTATTTTCCTAAAATCTCTATTTGCAAAGGAAAAATTAACAAAAATTCATTTTTTTCACTGATGCAATTGATTGCACATAGTGCATTTTGCGCCATTTTTGAAAAAAGACACTGTGCAAATCGATTTGCGCTATAGTGCAATCGATTGCACAGCGTGAAAATTTGAAAAAAATCAGCAATTTTAAACTTGTCAAATTTTGGCTCCAATTTTCCTTCATTTTTGAAATATGTACCATTAATTCAAATTTTAGTGCCAATCTTTCATTTTTAAGAAGAATTATCATTAATTCAAATTTTGGCTCTAATATTTGAAATAATTATCATTAATTCAAATTTTGGCTCCAAGAATCAATTACCAAATTACCACTAATCCCAATCCTAAACTCTATAAATAGAGCCCTCATTTCATTCAAATTTCAAGCTTTTGATAGCCAAATCCACCTTGCTAAAAAATCTCTCAATTCTCTCCATCTACCAAAATCACTCAAAGCTCCATTTTCAAAAAGGTAGTAAGCTTTGCATTAAAGCTTACTAATCTTTGAGCTAAACCTTCATCCAAACACTTTTTCTTTATCAATTCTCTACATCCAAGCTTGAGCAATTGATTCTTTTGGTTGAATTGAAGCAAATTCTTGAAGTTGTTTTGATAATTCTCTAGATCTACCTTTGGTAAGTTGGATAATTCATCTTTCACAATGTGATCTCTTGGTGATCTTTGGGATTGATTCATTGAGCATTATTTTGTGATTCTAATGGTGTTATTTTCTCATAATTTGATGGAATTTTTGTGCTCAATTGGATCCATGATCATAAGGTATTTGATGGAAAGTTTGAACAAGAATTTGGCCTTTTAAAATGCTGTTTTGCTGCCTGTAACAGCGTGCAATCGATTTCAGTAACAGTGTAATCGACTGCACAGAAGAAATTTCGTGTAGATTTTTGAAAATTGTACTGTGTAAATCGATTTACATAATAGTGCAATCGATTTACACAGGGACAAAATGCACTTTTTGGCCTTGTTTTGGGGCAGCTTTGATCCAAAATGTTTTTTCTACTCACTCCTTTTGATTGTTGGTTTGGATTGCAATTTTAAATGTCCAATTTCTCTTTAAACTCAATGGACTTTATGATGTAGATGAAGTCGAATAAATGCTCATCAATTCAAATCTACCTAAGAGTGAATTATTTAATTCATTTTTGGTGCTTTGGATTAATGATATGTTTAGTGCTTTAATCCATCTAGAGGAGTGGTTGAATTTAAAGATGAAAGAATTTTGAGGTGGTAATCCAAATTAGCTTATCATTCCCCTCCATCCTCATCTTATCCCTTTCTTTTTTAATTGTGCTACATGTTAATGGATGGTGATCTCTATATCATTTATCCAAACATGAAGTACATATATTGCTATTGACCGGCCTCAAAATAGGTGCGACTTCTATATAAGTCCACTTACAATTGCATAACATAGCACTAAATTTTGTCCCGATTCGAATAAATGATCATTCGTGGCCCAAAATTATGATTGCAAGCCCAAGTATGTTAATTTGATCTCTTTGATCCAATAACTTTGAGATTCATTGTGTGGAGGCTTTGGTTCTACCAATCCTCTAATGGATCTACAACACCTTTGGTCAACGCGAATAACTTAAACATCGTTGATCATTAAATGGCACTTGTGAGGATTCCAAAATGGATGATATACTTGAAAAAAAGAAAATGCAACTTGTTGTGTGGAGGCTTTGGTTCTACCAATCCTCTAATGAGTTCCAAATGCAAGTTTCAAGATGGTCATCCAACTAACCATTAATTTCTAATAATTGACTTTACTTTATGCTTTTATTTTTATGCTTTATGTACCATTTACTTTATGTACCATTTACATTTCATGCTATTTTCATCTTTGCTCACTTGAGCATTTACTTTTATGTCATTTTTATTTTGCTCACTTGAGCTTTTTCTTTTCCTTTTAAAGACACCTAATAATCAACATGAACCATAAAAATCTTTAATGATACTTGAACTATTTGGTTACTATCCTTGGCATTATGGAGCATTGGACTTCTTGGACTTAGGATTAGAAACCTTGGCCTATCTTGGAGACTTTGTGACTTTATTTGGTATTTTGTCTGGAGTTCTTGAGGTTTACCTCAAGACATTGGGTTGTTTGTTTGTTTTTTGTGCAGGTTATTGTGATTACACCCTTTGTTTGTAATCTGGAATTCACCCGTATACAGCCGTTACTCTGCCCAATTTTTGCGAAGACTTAAAACACTTGAAGTTTGGTTCTCTCAAGAGGTCTAGTATCTTTGCTTGCTTGGTTTCAATCCGAAGAATGGGAATTCTATATTGACTCATAATGTCAAGTATTTGCTTCTTGTTGGTTAGATGGTTCTTATCCCTAGCTTTTACCTTATGCTTTAGGATAGTCCCTTCATCTCCTCCCATCTTCTTTAATTTCAAAAATCTTCTCCCTCCTTTTGAAAAACTCTTCTTGTTTTGAAACTTGAACCATTTTCATAATAAACTTGGACTTATGTCCATGCATTTTCAAAAACATTTTCATAAATAAACTTCAATCAATTTAATAATACCTTGACATTTTTTATAAGAAGACTAAAAGTCAATCAATCTCATTTCAAACCATTTTGCTACTTTGGCTTTTATCTTTAAACTTTTCTCAAAAGATTAGACTCTTATCAATCCTTGTAGTGATGCAAATAACTATACTTCTATAATATGTAGTGAAGTGAGATATTTTCCACTTGGGTGTTGAGTGAGGCATTGTTGATTTTAAAATCCAAGCCATATCCTCCACTTTGAGATGATGCAAATTCTCCTTTCTCATGATTGTGGGTAGTAAGTATGTTTTCCACACGGACAATGATGATGATGTCTTATCTCATAAAGTTAACCAACACACATGTGTTTTAAATTTTTAAAAGAGGAACTACGTATACCCTGATCCCCTATTGCATGAAAGGTGGTACGTAGGCACTAAAGGTTCGCAACCGCGGCGGGTGCAAAAATCATTAAAAAAAATACTTCCTTTCTCACCTCCACCATCCATTTTATATACAACACATTTTTATAGCCAAAATATACAGATTTTACAAAGAGGTTCCTGCGGAGTACCGTAGATGTTTAGGGTGCTAATACCTTCCCTTTGCATAACCAACCCCCTTACCTTGAATCTTTCCCCCTCTTTTTGGGTTATTCGCTCTTTTCCCATTCCTTTGGAAACAATAAAGCGCGGTGGCGATTTTGATTTTGATTTGTATAAAGTCTAGTCAATCCAATGGCTTAGTCTTGAACATTTCCACCTCTACAACGATAAATGTATTTCTAGGAAAGAATTCAACGAGGAAGATGTAGTACTCCTATTTAACTCCTGACTTAAACTTTTTCCCAGAAAACTATGCTCTAGGTGGTCTGGTCCTTTCAAAGTCACTAAGGTTTTTCCAAGTGGCGCTGTTAAATTAAGAGTAAGTATAGTGATCCATTTATTGTAAATGGATAACGTTTGAAGCATTACCATTGTATCGAAAATAAAGACTACTCTGCTAGCCTAAATCTTCTACATCCATTGGATGAATCAAACGACTAATTCATAATTGAAAATGTGTCGAGCTTGCGACATTAAACAAAGCACTTTGTGGGAGACAACCCATATTTTTATTTTTATATTTTTATTTAACTTTTAATTTTTACTTAAAGTTTTATTTATTCCCCTTATTTCTCTTTTTTATTTTTTTTATTTTTTTTCTTTTTTTTTTACTCTAAAGGCATTTGGCCAATGCTAACTGGATGTTTCTATAATCTACTTACTTTTCAGGCTAATTTACTTTTTTTAGCTAGTGACTAACTCTCGAAATTACAAGAGTAGATTATATGAGTATTACTTTTAGGGGAAAAGGTAAAATGAGGAGGTTTGAGGACTTAGTCGATAGGGAGGTGACCCCCATCATCTATGCTGATGATCATGCTATGACCGCCTTAGGCATTAGAGATAGTGTCCTATACTTGTTGCACCAGATAGGTTGGGATACCTCCCCTATTAGGAGAAGTTTTAATTCATACCATAGGCTTACCCTAGAGTTCCTAAGTTCTTTGACTTATGTGCCTAACCATGGACTAGGATTAAACTGTGGCCTGATTTGGTTTAGACTATTTGGTATCGATTTCCGTTATAACAATAGTGAGTTTGCTAACCTTTTAGGTTTCCCTAGTGGCCCTGATGTCTTTATCGTCGCCCAAGAGGACATTCTCTTCGACCATGAGCTTAATTACTTCTGGGGTAGCATAAATGGTAACAACCACCCTAAACCTGAAGATATGTATTCTGAAAGTATCCAAAACCCTGCTATAATATACTTCCACAAGATCCTGGCCCACACCCTGTTTGAAAAGAACAAAACATTTCTTCGGTGTCCCATGATGAGCTTTTCATTATGTTTTGTGCTTCACAAAACCTTCCTGTCAATGTGGCTACCTTTATGTTAGCCAATTTTGTCTGTATTATAGAGACTGCTCATGCACCTATCCTTATAGGAGGCCTAGTTACAATGATTATGAATGCTATCGGAATGAGACAACCACTTCTAGGATTAAACCCCTATGGCGGAATTCGACCTATGAATATCCATTTCTATTTGAACACTTACCTTATAGGAAACCTTGGACCACATGAGTTTGACTTGCTCATTAACCATAACACTGTCCACCAATTTGTTTTGCCTAACCCTATGACGAGTGTTCACAACAGAGATAACTGGCTTTTTGACCTGGATCACCCACCTACCCCACCATCACCTGAAACACCTCAAGCTTATGAGATCCCTGATGATTTTGATCCTCGGACTCCTCCTCATTATTATGATCTTCATTCCCCTAATCATCGTGTAGTTTCCCCTGATGCATCTCCCGTGTCTGTTGCTTCTGCTATTCTGGCTAATGCTGGACCTCCGCCTCCTGATTTTACTACCGTTATTGCTAATTTAGAGACACATATTGAAGGCTTACGCGGAGAGTTCACCACTTTGCGTATGGACTTTCACGGTTTTATGGATATCGTAACAAAGCAATTTGATAATCTATATCAGCATCTCTATTTTGTTACTCCACCTCCTGGAGGCCCACATCATGGCTAGATAGCTCCTACTATTTTTGTTGATTTTTTCCTATCCTCCTTCTTAGAGCAGTGAGGCCACTGTCTATTTTAAGTATGGGGGAGGAAACATTATTGTTTTGTTTTCCTGTTTTCGGATATTTTGTTTCCAGTTATTTCATATTTTGGATTTTGTACCTTTCACATTCAGTTTTTTTTATCCAGTAATATTAATCTATTTCTTATTATTCCTATTTTTATTTTCTATCTCATTTTTGGTTATTTTAAAGTTTTCATTCATGCACCTCTTATACTGATATGATTACACTATCTCCGCGAAATATCGATAATTGTTCAAATACTCGATTTTATCCTCGAATCAATTATTCGCGCCTACACTAATTAATGTTATTGAGTATTTTATTATCTATATTTTATGCCTCTTATCAGTGTACTAAATAAATATTTCCTATCATTTCTTAATATATGATGACCATTAGAAATATGTATTATTATCATATATATGTTTACCAAGCTTTAAAGTACAATTATTCATAATATATATGTATATGTATACGTAGCAATGGACATTGTCTGCACAACCCATTCATTTGGTCCAATAGAATTGCATGCATGGTCAAGCAAGTTGTCCAAGAGACATGCACATGTTTTGTGCCTTCGCGCTAAACCTCCGTTTGAACCCCAGTACCTTCCTGATGGCTCATATTCAAAATCTTGTAACGAGAGATGGGACTGTACCTTTCTATATTGGAGGTATCATCACTACAATAGCAGTTCACCTGAACCTGGGAGGAAGAATCCTGAATCTACCCTCGCTGCCAACAGTGTTTATGGATATTAACAACTGTCGAGCTGGTCGCCTTATTAAGGTGAGAGAAGCAGGAGGATATTATCTAATGGTGAGGAATAATGAAGTTCGTAGTGTCATTTTTCCAAATCAAAATACTATGAACTTAAGCATTGCAAACAACTGGCTATATGACCCTAACACACCCGAGCCTGGTATGAATGCACAAGGTAACCAAGGTGAGGCTAATAATGTTGCGATTGATGAAATGGAACAAGAATTAGAGCAACAAGCACCTCAGCCTGACATTCAACCTCCCGAGGCCCAAGAACCACAAAATGCCAACCAACCAGCCACACTCGATGCCATCTATGCCACAATATTGTAGCAGAACCTTTTGTCTAACCAGCACTACCAAAGCATCGAGACGCGCCAAGGTGAAATGATGCATCTCATCCAACAGATGCAAAGAGATCAACATGATTACGCTCACTGGCAATACCAAAGTATGCTAGAGTTCATCGTAGAGATGACAGAAGACATGTGAGCTTTAACACTTCGTGTTGAAGGTTTGCATGAAGTTGTTTCTCGTGGGGAGGCTCAAAGATATGAAGAAGAGTCTTCCAGAAGGGGCGAACAAGCGCGTAGAAGATCTATACCAAGGACGCATGGTGGATTCCGTGGCTAGGGAGAGGAAGAATGAGTATTTAGTTTTTCACTTTCCTTTTTCATCTTTTATCAATACATTGGGGACAATGTATGATTTAAGTATGGGGGAGGAAGTATTTCCGTTTTTCTAGTAAATTTTTATTTTCATTATCATTTCCCTTCTTGTTATTTCCCTTCAATAAAAATCTTTTTTTATCTAGTTATTTATGCAACATTTGTGTTGTTTTTCCGATTCCCTCATTTTATTGAGCCCCAACAGATTTTTTTCGGTTTAATGCATAACTTGACTCACTCGACGAGTATCTAGGTTGCCACTTTTAAAACTTGTTAGAAATTTTCGCAAGATTTGACGAAATCACTACCGTCTTGACACTCTACAACCCCAGAGTACAGTAGACTAGTTAAAGTACCTATTATTCCGAAACCCAGAGCTTTAGTTTTGAAGTAAACCTGAGTAGTTTATCTAGTAGTCAACACTGTCTTAAACATAAACTACGCAGAAGGTCGGTGAATATAAGTGGATGATCTAGGTAAATTATTTAGAAAAATGTTACATGCCTTAAGAAAATAGGAAATGCAACAACTAAATTGGGCGATCCTCACCCGATCGTTTAATCCAACGGATGTAAGCCCTACAAAGTAACATAAAATCCATTGCTAGGTGGTTCAGAAACATCTGGTACTGAACTTGGTAGGGCAGACTACGCCCTGATCCCCCGCATCTTGCCATGGTTAAAAATAAGGTTGCCACATTATTGTGCCAGAAACCACTGTGCTAAAAAGATCATAACCACTAACCGACTATTCTTCTATGTGCGCGTTAGGATAAAGGGCTTAATGTGATTGCGCTCGAATAAAAATGGGTGAAACAAGACGAATACTTAGGGTGAGCTATAATAGCTTCTGCAACTGTTTTACATAAGATGATATTGTCTAGTGTCGTTACAATAGTGCTGGTGTATAGATTAAGCTTTTGATTCTCTAACAAAAATACCATGCAACCACGTACAAATTGATTTGTGTCATACATTTGCATCTGACCAATGTTTAGACAAACATCATACTAAGCACTTGCTTGAGGACAAGCAAAGATTCAAGTATGGGGGAGTTTGATAACACATAAATGTATTGCATATTTAGCTTGATTTACTTTAAAAAAATTCCATTTTTATCTAAATTAAATTGCTTTGTAGTTGATATTATGCTGGTATTTGACTATTTGTAGGTATTAAAATAATTAAAGCTTTTGTGAGAAGAAGAAGAAGAAGAAAAGGGGTACAAAAAGAAGAGCCAAAGGATAAAAGAAACAAATAATCAAGGAAAGAAGTGTGTGGCCCACTTGAAAGTAGCGTGTGACGAACGTTACACATCTATGACGATCGATAGGGTGCTTGACCAGGTGACGAACGTCACTTGGGCCTTGACGAACGGCATCCCATGTTCTCCTATTATTTTTCCCACGTACTTCAAGCTTGAAACGAAAATATATCACTTGTTATATTCACGTTCCACTAAGTCAGCTACATAGAGATCCAACAGCCATGCACATCCTACAATCTCTCACATGCAGTTATTCAAGACCATTATAAATAGAAGGCTTCACACACTAAGCAGGGGCTCGGCGTTTTTGGCTTTTCTTATTCGTGCATTATTTTCCAGAATCATTATTTTCCAGAATCATTATTTTCCAGAACTATTATTTTCCTTAGATTTAAGCAGTATTATTTTCCCAACCGATTTAAGCAATAGATTTCTACACCGGAAATCTATTGCCCCATAGTTTGTTTCAAGACCTGCAGAATTCTCGTTTAGGTTTATTATTTTATTTCTTTGCAATTGTTTCTGTTCCGAATCAAAGAAAAACCTACCAACCTGTGGAGGAGTTCTTCTCATTAGAGCCAGACAAATCTTTACCAGTTTCTAGTCATATTTATTTTCAGGTTTTTATTTTAATAAATTATTATTTGCCTTTAATTCAATAATCATGTTTACTTTGTTGTATGGCTTGTATTATTCTGTGATTTAGTTTTATAACATACTAGGCTAGATTTCTATACCGGTAATGTAAGGTCATATAACTGAGGGAATTTGGTAATACTATTGGTTATTTATTTGTTAAAATATTTTCTGGTCTAAATTACTATTTTTAAATGATAAACTGTTTTGTTATTAGAGTAAAAGACGAATAGAATTTAGGTTCAATAAAGCGAGAGTTTGAGGATCTTTAACTGGACAGTGGTAATTAGGTATTGGCTTTAAAAACAGCGAGAGTACTTTAAGGGTAATTAGAGTTTATTTGTTTTTTAAAAAATGCTTTTTAACTCCGGCGTGATAGCGAGAGCATACGTTGGGACTTAACTGCATAGCCTGAATCAATAACCACGACAGTATGAGACGAGGGTTTTTAAACTGATAAATTTCTACTGAGAATTATTTGAAACTGCGAACTACCGAATAGGTTACTAATTCCCGAAGTCGGATCATTACATACTGGTTGTTTTCCCCCTCTGATTATCTAATTAGATTTAAACTTACTTTTATTTCCCCTAATCTAAACCAAATATTTTTAGCCTTAGATTTACACCCGTAACATTAGATAACGATACGTTTGACTTTTTGTCCTTTAGGTTAAATAATCTTTAAAAATACGCGATAAGACTGCACACTTGCAGTCCAGATTATTTAGACTACTAAAGTACGCGATCATTGGTAATATCTGAAAGAAGAATGTATACTCTGGGATTTCCTTAGATCCTTGTTCGGTAGGTGATAAACTATTAGTCCTTACCTTATAGGTAGTACCTTTGAAATCATGAATTTATGCACACTTACTATTCGCGGGAAGCAACATGCTTAAACATATGCAATAACCAACAATGAAATCATGAATTTATGCACACTTACTATGTTCGGGCAGTAACATGCTTAAACACAAAACTAATCGAAAAATCGCATTAAAATCACCAAAATTCAACAATAATATCCAACAATCAACCGGTTAAACTCAAACAAGCATTAGGTGATAATTAAACTGCAATGTACATGTTAAAAGAAAAACTGGACAACATTGTTTCCGTTACATAAAATGAACAAAAAGTCAGATAAAACCCGAATAAACTTGATGCCAATGCTAAACAAATGTTCGATTAATCTCACTAATGCAATGTTCAAGAATTAAAACTGAAATAAGCTACCATTTACAAATCCCGGATAGTAACATGTTAATATCATAATCCGCATAAAACAACGGTTCAAAATCAACGAAACTCGACATAAATGTCATCCAAGCATCAAAGCAACCTCATTTGAGCTATAACCAACAATTAAATCACATTCTAAGTGCGTTTTCAAAATCTAAACAACACTATACCGTATCACAAAGTTGCTCAAAAATCATATCGGAAACGATTAAATTCAACATTAACCATCCATAAATGCATAAACATGCTCAAAGAAACCTCAAACGATTTTTAGAAAGCATTTTACAACATATTTATATTTTCTGGATAACAATACATACTTGAATCAATATTGATCAAAATCGATTTCAACAATTGCAAACGTTAGCAAGAATACACTTATCGGTTCAAGTATTATTGCTAAGAAATTGTAAAAAAAATTGAAAATGATTAATTCACATCGGATGCCTTAATTACAAGAACAAACAATTGACATTCAAGTGTTAGTGCTATTTACCAAATTCAAAGTTTTTAACGTTGGAAAAAATAAATTCACCAACAAATTGATCCGAAATCACATTAACACATGAAATCAAAACTAAACCTCAACATAATTCCACAATTCCACAATTTCACAATTCAACATAATTCGACACCTAAAATCGCAATCAAAAATCAACATCAATTTACAGGTTAAAGTTCAAGATCTATATCGAATTAAATTGTCAATCAACCGATTCCGCACAATTCAAACATTATCATAAATTCAAGAATTAAAAATCTCGAGCAATATTCAAGAATTTAACTCACATGCTAATCAATTTCTTAATTCATAAAATCAATTATCTCAAATAAGCAATTAAATCAAGTAAGATTTAAGAATTTACTGAAATTGAAGATTGAATCGGAATAGGAGGTGGAGTTGTCTGAAAAAGTCGCGCGAAGGAGGGAGAACTCGTCTGAATCGTGATCGAAGAGGAGGAGGGAGACCAGAAATCGCAATCAGAAGATGAAGGGAGTCGCGGTCGGTCGCCGGTGGTTTGTGCGGCTGGAGTCATGGGAAACAGCGGCGGGTGGTGCAATGGAGGTGGAGGCTAGCGGTGCATGCGGAAATGGAGAAGAAAATATGAAGTTTTGAAGGTTTTTGTTGATTTTGTGAGTTTGTTCTTGATGAAGTTTTGAAGAAAAGTGGAGAGATTTTGAGAGAAAATATGAGTTTGATTTTGAGAGGCTGGTGTAGTGGTAGAAATGTTCAAGACTAAGCCATTGGATTGACTAGACTTTATACAAATCAAAATAAAAATCGCCACCGCGCTTTATTGTTTCCAAAGGAATGGGAAAAGAGCGAATAACCCAAAAAAGGGGGAAAGATTCAAGGTAAGGGGGTTGGTTATGCAAAGGGAAGGTATTAGCATCCTAAACATCTACGGTACTCCGCAGGAGCCTCTTTGTAAAATCTGTATATTTTGGCTATAAAAATGTGTTGTATATAAAATGGATGGTGGAGGTGAGAAAAGAAATATATTTTTATTATTTTTGCACCCGTCGCGGTTGCGAACCTTTAGTGCCTACGTACCACCTTTCGTGCAATAGGGGACCAGGGTACACATAGTTCCTCTTTTAAAAGATTTGAAACACAAGTGTGTTGGTTAGTTTTAAGAGATAAGACATCATCGTCATTGTCCGTGTGGAAAACATACTTACTACCCACAATCATGAGAAAGGAGAATTTGTATCATCTCAAAGTGGAGGATATGGCTTGGATTTTAAAATCAGCAATGCCTCACTCAACACCCAAGTGGAAAATGTCTCTTTTCACTACATATTGTAGAAGTATAGTTGTTTGCATAACTACAAGGATTGACAAGAGTCTAATCTTTTAAGAAAAAGTTTAAGGGTAAAAGCCAAAGTGGCAAAAATGGTTTGAAATGAGATTGGTTAACTTTTAGTCTTCTCATCAAAAAAATGTCAAAGTATTATTAAATTGATTGAGGTTTATTTATGAAAATGTTTTGAAAATGCATGGACCTAAGTCCAAGTTTATTATGAAAGTGTTTAAGTTTCAAAGCAAGAAGAGTTTTCAAAAGGAGGGAGAAGATTTTTGAAATTAAAGAAGATGGGAGGAGAAGAAGAGATTATCCTAAAGCATTAGGTAAAAGCTAAGGATAAGGACCATCTAACCAACAAGAAGCCAAAACTTGACATTATGAGTCAAGATAGAATTCTCATTCTTTGGATTAAAACCAAGCAAGCAAAGATACTAGACCTCTTCAAATGTATTGAGTCTTCACAAAAATTAGGCAGAGTAACGGCTGTATACGGGTGAATCCCATATTACAAATAAAGGATGCAATCACAAAAAACTGCACACAAAAACAAACAAGCAACTCAATGTCTTGAGGTAAACCTCAAGAGCTCCAGACAAAATAATCAGATAAAATCACAAGGTCTCCAAGATAGGCTAAGGTTTCCAATCCTAAGTCCAAGAAAAAGTCCACTACTCCATCATGCCAAGGATAGTAACTAAATAGTCCAAGTGCCATTAAGAGTTTTTTAGGGTTTAAGTTGGTTATTAAGTATCTTAGGAAAAGGAAAAAAGAAAAGCTCAAGTGAGCAAAGTGAAAATGACAAGAAAATAAATGCTCAAGTGAGCAAAGATGAAAATGACATGAAATGTAAATGCTAAAAGTAAATAGTGCATAAAGCATAAAAGAATAAAAAAAGCAATAAAAAATAAAGCAAGTTAATAATTAGTGGTTAGTTGGATGACCATCTTGAAACTTGCATTTGGAACTCATTAGAGGATTGGTAGAACCAAATCCTCCACACAATAAGTTGCATTTGCTTTTTGTCAAGTATATCATCTATTTGGAATTCTCATAAGTACCATTTAATGATCGACGATGTTTAAGTGATCTGCGTTGACCAAAGGTGTTGTAGATCCATTAGAGTATTGGTAGAACCAAAGCCTCCACATAATGAATCTCAAGGTTATTGGATCAAAGAGATCAAATTAACATACTTGGGCTTGCAATCATAAGTTTGGGCCACGAGTGATCATTTATTCGAATTGGGACAAAATTTAGCGTTATGTTAAGCAATCGTAAGTGGACTTATATAGAAGTCGCACCTATTTTGAGGCCGGTCAATAGCAATCTATGCACCATTTGTTTTGATACATGATATAGGGATCATGCTCCAACAACATTTAGTGCAAGAAGAAGGGGATGAGATGAAGAGGGATTAGGGTAAAAAGATGAATAAACCACTTTTGAATTAAAAATTTAATCAAACTATTATTAAAATCATTCATCCATTTTGGTGGAGTTGAACTCAACACCCAAGATCCAATGATGTTAATAAAGTCATGATCAAAAAATCAACTCAAGACAGCCAGAAAATAATCACAAAATAATAATATATTTAATATATATATTTAAAGGGTTAAAAAGGAAGTTTAAAATAGTAAATAATGAGAAAAATATCAATTATGTTCAAATTAATCAAGAAATAAAAAATAAAATCATAGAAAAATCAGAAATGGGTCCAAATATTTTTATAAAATTTTTGGGAATTTTTAAAAGTCAGAAACTATTTTTAAAAATTAAAATAAATGGTTAAAATAGACCAAAATGGTGAAAAATAGTAAAGTCAGAAACAAAAATAAAATAAAGTCACCAATATTTGTCACAATGTCATTGGATCATTCCCTAACTTTTTCAGAATTTAAAAATGTGTACAAGTATTTTTAAATATTTTAAATAAATCAAATAAGTGCAAAATTCATAAAAAAATACCAAAACACAAAATTAAATTGTAAAAAAATAAAAAAACAGAAAGAGAATAATCAAAAAAAATTCATAATTTTTTTGGATTTTTTGGACTAAAAATGAATTTTCTATGATTTTTTGAAATTTAAAACAATTAAAATATAAAAATCAGAAAAAGAAAATAAAAGAAAAAGATGTGGACCATTGGATGAGAGTCAAAACGCGTTAGTAATCAAATCCAAGGGATCTGGCGTGATGTGCATATCATGGTCTTTACTGAATAAAGCACTGAATCAAATGTAAAATCAGATATTCAAAAAATACAAATGGCACGCTTTCATTGGTTAGGAGGTGACACGTTGGTCATCTTCAACCTCCAGCCTCACAAATTGCAGGTCTCTCAAACTGTAAAATCAGAAGCTCAGACCTATGCCATTCGTTTCGTCTCTTCAAGACGAAGATAACCATACCCTCGCGCCATTTTTATATAAACTGTAACTCAAGCAATTTGGAAAGAAAGTTTTGAAAGGGATTTGAAAATTCATGGTCAAAACGTGTTTCCAGATAAAAGTAAGTGTTGCGACTAGAACCAGGGCAATGAGAGCAACACAATGGTACCAAAGTTTTGAAGAATTGATGAAGGAATCTACCTATTGAAGTTGAGTTGCAGAGCTTTGAAACTGGACTTCTATGGAGCAATATAGGGCATGATTCTTTAATGTAATGGTATGGTTAGCTTCAGGGAAGATCAAGGAAGGTGAATTGATGGAGAAAATGGATTGAAAAAGGCTTGAGGATAGGATTCGAAGTAGCTGAATTCTGAGTTGTGAAGCAAGTTTGGCAGGGTGATTTTGGCTATCTAAGCTTGAGAAAATGAATGGGATAGTACATGTATTTATAGGAGAAGCAAATGGGATCAAAAGGAAGAGTGAATGATACGTTTTGGAGGGAATTCGTGCAAACCTGATGCACGAGTGAAGTGTGATCCAAACTTCACCAAAACTCATCCAATTCTTGCATTTTGATGCACTAATCCACTTGGGAAAGTTGGCTAATCATGTTTAGACCCAAAACACGTGCTAATTTGAGGTTTAGAGGTTGTAACATGAAATTCAAATTCTGACTTGCATGGAAACTTCAATTCTAAGTTACCACTTTTGAAACAATGGCATTTCCATCTCAGGGAGTCTTAAGGCATGATTCTTGATGCTTTGGAAAGATGAGGTAACAAACTTTGAAATGGAAAAAGAATGGAATCAATTGGAGGCTTGAGCTGAAAATTACATGGAGTCAAAGTTGGAGAAAAAGAGTTGACTTTCCCTACTTAGAAATATTTCAAATTCTTCTTTAAAAATGGCCTATAATCTCTTGCATCCAAACATAGATTTCCACTTAGAATTTGCTCTTGACCCAAAAAGATGGAATGAAGTAGATCTCTTGAATGACATTTTGATATTTGAACCACTCAAAATATCCAAAATTTGATCAAGTTATGACTTGTTGAAGTTGGCCAAAAATCTGAAATGACCTATAATCTTTTGCATTTTTAAGGCAACTTCCATCCATTTTCTTACTTTGCACATAAAAGAAGGCATGAAGTACACATCCTTAAGATCACCAGGTAAAAAGAATGGGCTCAAGGTGATAAAAATTGACCAAGTTATGACAATTTGAAGTCATATATGGAGAATTAGGGATTCAACTGGATGACTTGTGATCTTTCTTCTTCACCAAGTTCCTTCCACATGAAAACTCTTTGGAACTTTTAAAGTGATTTGTTGGTAACTCCATGAAGAGAAGAATGTTTTTGGAATCACTCAAAAATGACAAAAGATGAGCAAGATATGCCTCTTTGAAGTCTAAAACCCTAGCCTCTAGATCAAGAGAATGCTTGGTGGAACTTTGCCAAATTTGAACAAACTTTTTGTGCCAATATTCTTCCTTTGTGAATAGAAATTGTTGAGGATGATGATGAGGACCTATGGCCACCAAAACCAATTTCATATCAACTTCAAACAACTTCAATGGTGAGGTTTGAATCTCTCAAGCTTTTGACTAGGGCATAGAAATAAACTCATGAACCCATGAAGCAACTTGCTAAACCTCAATGCTTTTACCTACATTATCAACAAGTAAGACAAACCAATATTTCATTTTATTAATTAGAGAGAAAAATCAAAGTACAATATCTATGATCACAAAAGCAAACAAATCAAGGTGCTGTGTAACTTCTCAAAGAGCAAAGCTAAAGATATGGAGAAGAACCAAAATCCCTAATGTGATTTTGTGGTGATTGAAACAATGTGGTATGATGAAGGGATCTTAGGGGAAAAAATTGGGGTACAACAGCTGCCCTTATTTAAGTTTCTTCTATCCGGAGATACGAAGGTTAAAAATCTTCGTGTCGATGTGATCGAAGACACTTAAATATAAAACAAACCCTATTTTTGGCCCTAAGATGCCATGCAAATGTTTATGCATATGAATGCATATAAACAAAAGAGACACAAAGTAGCATTAGGGAGGCAACACGAAATGCAGAAGCAAAAGAGAAATCCCACCAGGAAAATAAATCACTGGTAAACCACGAGAATAGAATCAGAGAGGAGTATAACAAGCATCGACGTTCACTTCCGATGTACTATCATCGTTCTCTGAATATATCATATCATCGCCGTTCACTGACGATGAACTATCAACGTTCACTGAAGATAGCAAAAAGATAACAAACACTGACGTTCACTACCAATGTACTACCAATGTTCACTGGAGGTAGAAAGAGAAAATATCATACCACCACCGTTCATTGACGATGAACTATCAACGTTCCCTGAAGATAGCAAAAAGATAACAAACACCTAAGTTCACTGCCGATGTACTACCAACGTTCACTGAAGGTAGAAAGAGAAAATATCATACCACCGTCGTTCACTAACGATGAACTATCAATGTTCACTGAAGATAGAAAAAAGATAACAAACACCGACGTTCACTGCCGATGTACTACCAACGTTCACTGAAGGTAGAAGGAGAAAATATCATACCACTGCCGTTCACTGACGATGAACTATCAACGTTCACTGAAGATAGCAAAAAGATAACAAACACTGACGTTCACTGTCGATGTACTACCAACGTTCACTAAAGGTAGAAAAAGAAAATATCATACCACCGCCGTTCATTGACGGTGAAATATCAATGTTCACTGAAGATAGCAAAAAGATAACAAACACCGACGTTCACTGTCGATGTACTACCAACGTTCACTGAAGGTAGAAAGAGAAAATATCATACCACTGCCGTTCACTGACGGTGAACTATCAACATTCACTGAAGATAGCAAAAAGATAACAAACACTGACGTTCACTGCCGTTGTACTACCAACGTTCACTGGAGGTAGAAAGAGAAAATATCATACCACCGTCGTTCACTAACGATGAACTATCAACATTCACTGAAGATAACAAAAAGATGACAAACACCGACGTTCACTGCCGATGTACTACCAACATTCACTGAAGGTAGAAAGAGAAAATATCATACCACCGCCGTTCACTAACAGTGAACTATTAACGTTCACTGAAGATAGCAAAAAGATAACAAACACCGACATTCACTGCCGATGTACTACCAACATTCACTGAAGGTAGAAAGAGAAAATATCATACCACTGCCGTTTACTGACGATTAACTATCAACGTTCACTGAAGATAGCAAAAAGATAACAAACACCGACGTTCACTGTCGATGTACTACCAATGTTCACTGAAGGTAGAAAGAGAAAATATCATACCACCGCTGTTCACTGACGGTGAACTATCAACGTTCACTGAAGATAGCAAAAAGATAACAAACACCGACGTTCACTGTCGATGTACTACCAACGTTCACTGAAGGTAGAAAGAGAAAATATCATACCACCGCTGTTCACTGACGGTGAACTATCAATGTTCACTGAAGATAGCAAAAAGATAACAAACACTGACGTTCACTACCGATGTACTACCAATGTTCACTGAAGGTAGAAAGAGAAAATATCAAGTTTTCCAGAATTCTGGTGTTCTGCCAAGAACGGGTCTCGACTTCTTCTTTAACCAAGGAGATCTTCCTGGAAAGGGTACTATGTAACCTGTCTCAAATAAAGAGACTATCACTTATTACCAAAAGGGAGCTGCAATGAAAAATGGCTTTCCAAGGATAGAAATATGACTTCCCGGAGAAATTCCATGATATTCCTGCTGGGGAGATAAAGTCTCCTTGTGAAAAATAAATGCACAAGCGAAAATTTAAAGTTTTCAGAAATCCATAATACACGACATCGCCATGCAACCACAAATCCAATTTAGAAAGATACCAGAACAAGATGGCCAAAGCAGATTCATCCTTTGAGAAATAAACTCAAGAGGGAAGACCAAATTCAACCAAACAAAGAGCGTTGCAGTAAGGATCGGAAACACAATGTCCATGAATGATGATTTTAGCAATGTATGATGCATGTATGAATGTACGAGTGCTATTGTGTGTATGCTGATAAAAAGGATACATAATCAGTGCAGAGAAACGAAACCGCCTTAATTACTAACAACATTGGGCTAAGCTTCAATCAGAAAAATCAATCCAGGAAAGGTGAAAGCGACTGCGGAAACCAAACTTATTGCATTAACTTCACTGGGGAGAAAATAATCTGACTGTAGCTTAAATCAAACAGACACCGGAATAGAACACCCTGCTTCTGGGTTCATCGGAGAAACAGTTTTCCAAAAGTAACATGCTTATTGGAGATTGCAAGATCAACCTTAAATAAGGAAAGTTGGCGTCGAAACAACCAAACCTCACTGGGGAATTCAAGCCTACCTCCCAAGAGAAAAGAAACTGCAGGTTGAAAATTTTCACCACGAACCCTCACTCCAACAAGAGAGGCCCTGGGATAACCCTCCCGGGAGATCAAGAAGTCAACACTAGTGCCGATACTGTAAAAAGAGCGACACCTCAGCATAATAAGGGAATAAAACCTTTCATCATATGAGGGAAGACTTTGCTGGGAAAGTTGGGATGAAGGCTTCTGACCATGCAAACCCAAAAGCAAAAGCGAATCAAGACTTGACTGGGGATAATGGGATCACCAACCCAAATATTGTACTTTGTACCCACTGATATCGTCTTTAACTATCTGGGAAGCATACAAAGATTGCGCACATACCAGCAAAATGACCTGAGAAAACCTCTATGAAGGAAGTAAAACTTCTTAAAGCAACCAGAATTTGTTCATCCCTGGGATCACCATTTTTGTTGTCATTGTTTCATCACAAATCCCAAAGTAAATTTAATTGTAAAGATCTCTTTTTTTTTAAAAGTCAATTTTGCTTTTTAATCTCTTTTCTTTAAAAGTTATTATCAGCAATAAATAAAGTCTTTGCAAGCTAAATAAAATTAAGAATACAAAGAATTGGGCAAAAGCTAGAATTTCATTAATAGAATGGTAGTCTGCGAATGGCGAGACTCCATGGATGATTACAAAATTTGGGAAATGGTAATACATAATGGAAAAGATACATTGAGATACAATGACCACTATCCCCCCTAACAAATTTTGAAATCCTGAGCAGCAACCTTCGTTGAAGTATGGTGAGGATCTGAGAAGATTGTTGCTTTGGTGATCAAGTTTCGTCTGACGTAGTTACTTGCCAAGAAAATCCCTAACTTTTGCCTAAGCTGCCCTTGCGGGTTTTCAACTTAGCGGGAAATTTATTCTATTTATGTCTCTAATTTTTTCCTAGACCTCCCTTTCGGGTTTTCGGCCTACCGAGACACTCCTTTTTTCCTAAGTCGTCCTTTCGAGTTTTCAACTTAGCGAGCTATTCTTTTATTTCTTTAGGCGAAGTATTTCTTGACTGCGTCAACATTCATGGTACGTGGGAACTCCTCGCCATCCATAGTTTCAAGAATTAATGCACCACCAGAGAAGGCTTTCTTGACAACATACGGGCCTTCAAAATTGGGAGTCCACTTGCCCCTAGAATCAGCGTTGAAAGACATGATCTTTCTGAGCATGAGGTCGCCTTCTCTGAATTCATGAGGTTTGACATTTTTATCAAATGCTTTCTTCATTCTTCTCTGATATAACTGCCCATGACATAAAGTTATCGTTCTCTTCTCCTCGATCAAATTCAATTGGTCAAACATGTTCTGAACCCATTCAGCCTCTGTCAATTTGGCTTCCATTATCACACACAGCGAGGGGATCTCTACCTCGACAGGGAGTACAGCTTCCATTCCATACACTAGGGAAAACGGAGTCGCTCCTGTTGAAGTGCGAATAGATGTTCGATATCCATGCAGAGCAAAAGGGAGCATTTCATGCCAATCCTTATAAGTGACAACCATTTTCTGGATAATTTTCTTGATATTCTTATTAGCAACTTCAAAAGCCCCATTCATCTTTGGCCTGTATGGAGATGAATTATGATGGACAATCTTGAATTCTTCACACAGTTCCGTCATCATCTTGTTGTTTAAATTTGGACCATTGTCAGTGATGATTCTACTTGGCACACCGTATCGGCATATAAGATTGTTTTTGATGAAACGCACCACCACCTGTTTGGTAACATTGGCATATGAAGCAGACTCTACCCATTTGGTAAAGTAGTCAATTGCTACCTGTTGCACCCCAAAATTTACCCTCTTGATTTAGGCTTATGTTTCATCATGAATATCATATTGCATTGCATTTATACATTGTGATGGGATCAAAATACTTTGGTTATCAAGTCTTCCTCAAGCTTTGAAGGTTGATTGCATTGACAAGTTGCTCAAGTAGAATCTTATCATCTAAACCTCTGGATCTTTCAAGCTCAAAAGTTATTGCATATCTCAAGATATTTTATCCATCTCTTTGGATCATCAGAGGATTGAAGTTTGTGATTGATTATAAGAAGAATCACTCTTTTGATTCACCAGTCAAAATTAGGGTTTTGCTTGATCAAGGCTATTGATTAATGTACAAGTCTTGATTTAGAAGCTACAACATCTCATTGGTATTTGAAAAGTCTTTGTACAAGAAATTGGTCAAGATGCCCAGAGGATTTGAAATTTTGGAGATGATTCATCAGTCTCCTAAGGTGTTAACCAAAATTAGGGTTTGGGATTTTATCAAGATTTCTTGAGAATTTTGAAGTGAAACTTTGTACATGGCCTCTATATATTTGTAAGATCATATGTTTGAAGTCTTTATCATCAATTTTGAAGGGAAGTGGATCAATTGATTCAAAGGGACAAAATGGTCATTTTGGTCAAAATCAGTCAAGGTTGACCAAGGGAACTTTTGGTCAACCATCAATTCAAGGGTGTAATTTTCATATTTCAAGTCCATTTTGATCATTGGATCAAGAATATTGAGGTTTGGGTTGAAACTTGTTCATGAAGAAACCTTAAAAGTTTCTAATTTTGGAAAATGAGGACTTAACTTCAAAAATTCATATTTTATTCACCTTTGATCAAAAAAATGCAAATGAAGTATGCTTGGAAAGCTAAGAGGGAGCTCTTTCACATGATTCCATTTTTGAGAACAATGCATGAAGTGGTGGTAAGTTATAAAGCTTGGAAGTCACAAAATTATGGTTCATTTCTCAAAATTTGTGATTTTCATGCCATATTTTGAAGGACCCAATGGAATCAAATGTGAGGCCATTTGCCATAGGGTTGAATATAATTGTAAGACCTTTCCAAAGAGGGCTCATTTGTGTCAAAATTCAAAAATATGAGCAAGTTATGAGCTTTGGAATTTTGAGGCATTTTATTGAATTTTGACCAAGCAAGCAAAATGCAATTTCTTGAGAACTCGAGTTTCAGCCATTCCTTTTGTTTCTAATCAAGCCCATATCAAATTTGTAGCATGTTGAGGCCCATTACACTCACCATTTCATGCCTCATGTGGTATTGTACTTGTTTGATTGAAAAAAATTACAAACTTGCCCGATTTTGCAAATTCATCAACACTCTCTCATTTCAAAGAGTCATGACCTGGAACTTTGAGCATTTGTTTTTTACCTCATTTGGCTCATAAAATGCAAAGAAAATGAGAGCTTGCACGAGTGAAACGCGGGCTCCATGTGCAATCTCACTTTTTGCATAAACTACCAAACTTTCCCTCCAACGGCTTAAAGGACCAAATACCACTTCTATCCTCTTCCTCTCGTGCTATATAATAAGAACCAAGGCTCAGTTTGAAGGTTGGAGGTTCATAGTCACCACACTTCAGATCTGAAAATTTTCAAGTATCTCTGCAAATTGCTTCGAATCTCTCTTCTCCTTGGATCATTCTTCAAAATTCTTGGTGGTTCAGATTCAGTGAAGTAAGGAGATCAAGCTTGCACCATTGGTTTGCTTCTGGAGTGAAGGAATCGAGTTTCCAGTTTCACATCAATGTGAGTTTTCTTGAACTTTGATTTGCATGATTCAGCTTGAATTGATGATGTAGATCATGTTCATTGAGTTGCTAGCTGGCCAATCATTAGGATTGATGTATATTTGAGCTTTGATTCAAGCAAAATTGGTGAAATCGTGTTTTTGGTTTTTGGTATTTACAATGTGTTTTTCCAGTTTTTGAGACTTTATTTCTTGATCTTTGAGATTGATTCGAATTGCATAATGTAGTATGATATGTTAGCTTTGATTTGCACTTGATTTGATGAAAATGGTTGAGAAACGAGTTTGTTTGGAGGGAATAAAGTTAGGGTGCAAAACTGATGGGCGCGCGCGTTTTCTGGTTTGGCTGGAGGTTAGGGATGATGAGGTGTCATCATCTGAGTGGTCCATTTGAATTTTTGAATTTTAGTTTATATTTTGATTTCAATTGATTTTTTGATTTTTGTTTCTTGATCAAAACAATTTAAAAAAATTCCGAAAAAATTATCACAAGTCCAAAACAAATTCTACTATCTTGTTTAATTTTATTGGAATTTTTAAAAATGTTTTGATTGGTTTAAAATTTCATAAGTTTAATTAATTGTTTGTTCAATGATTATTTTTATTTTAATAGCTCTCTTGATCTAAAAATTCCACCAAAAATTATCTTTGACTCATAAAATAATTTAGAAATTGATTCTGATTTTGGTTTAGCATTTTTTTTCTATTTTTGATTAGAAATTTAATTTGAGAGGTTTATTTGAAATGTTTGCTTCATAATTTTTGTTTTAATGTTTCCTTTAATTCAAAAATCCACAAAAAAATCATATAAGTTTTTTTTTAATCATAGTGTCTAAATATAATTTTGTTTTGACCTTTTTATGACTTTTGGCTAGGGTTTGCATTTTTTTTCATTAAATAATAGTTTAATTGTTTAATTGTTTTGTTTGATTTTATTTTAATATTTCCTTTAATTCAAAAATTCCACAAAAAAATCATGGATGCTGGTTTTTAATTCTAATATTTGAATATAATTTTGGTTGGATATTTTTCTGACTTTTGATTGGAATTTTATTTTGAGATGTGAATTTTTGTTTAATTTTTTAAAGGTTTGAATTTTGATTTTATTTTTGACTCTTCTTTAATTCTAAAAATTTGAAAAAAATAAGTTCTCTGATCTTTGGAGTTTTCTTTATTTTTGTATGATTTTAGCTTGATTTGTTTAGAATTGGAACTTGATTAATCAATAATTGAGTTCATTTTCTAAATAATTAGGGTTTTGCTAATTCCCTTGTTTGTTTTGATTCCAAAAAGAAATTGGCCTTGAGTTTCCATTGAATTTGGTTCTTGTTTAAGGTTCATAGATGGATTGAGGTCCTTAAAAAGATTTTTCTTGAATTAATTGATAAGGTTTGGTATTTTCCACAAAATATTTGGAAAACTTGTCTAGTTTGGTGGTTTTTGCCAACTAGTTTTTGATATTTGAAGTTTGATTGATCCTTTCCTCATCCATACATGAACTTAAAACATTTTTGCTGACTCTTATACATCTCAAGGATGCTAAGAAATTTTTTGTTTGAATTATGGAAGCCCTTTTCTTTTTTTGATGTATTTTTGAAGTGAAGGTACCCAATTAATGATGCATATCTTGTTGCAATTCGCTTGATGGCCAATGAACGTGAGTGAGGCCTATAATTGGGCACCTAATGATCATGTTGTTTCTGTTTATCCACATAAATTCAAGTCATTTCACTTAATTCCCCATGTTTGAATGATTGAACCTTTTGATGCATGTTTTATGACTTTTTACTTTCTTGTTGATCTTCACTTTGAAACTTGAGCTTTCAATTTGAGTTTGAGGTCATTAGATGGCCAATGATAACATGAAGGGAAATGATACTTCAATGATAGTCTCATGAAGACTTTAGAGTAATTGATCCCTATTACTTAAGTTAGTTCTAATCATGAATGGAGTTTGGTTTCTTTCTTTTATCCTTGTTGAATTTTTGAGGTATTTTGAATGCACTTGTGCAGCATGTTTTTTTTTAGAATTAACACTTTAACCTTTTTATCATGTCCTAATCATGTTTTGGAAGCTTTACTTCAAATCTTTGATTGTTACAAACTCTTTAATTATGTCCTTGTTTGACTTTATTCCATGATTAGCTTGAGATCTAAGTCTTTGATGCATTGTGTGGGATTCCTCTCCTATTATGCTTGTGAGTTGTGATGAAGTATTTAAGTATGATTGAATTGTGGTTGCTACTGACCTTCATGGTCTTTGATTGTATTCTTCTCAATCTCCCATGATCCTTGATTTATATTCAATTGTCAATTCAATATGGTGATAGAAAGGAGCAACATTCCTCTAACTTTTGACCAAATTGTGCATATGCCTGTTTCTTTTTGTTTACCATATCTAATGTTTTTATAATTGCTATCATGTTTTCTCACTTCATTATGGTGTCATCATCCATCCCTTATGTGAGTCATCATTCTATTTATAGGAATACTAACTTGGCTGTTGAATACGCGAGGTACTCTGAGAAAAGTTTTCCATTTTTGACTTGAGGCTACTGTGTTTCACTTTATTTGTGGAACACAATTTATTATATTGGTACTACTCTTGTGCTTGGCATATTTGATAGTCTATGCAGGATATATGTATGTGATTATGAATGATATACATTTCCCATGGGATCTGTTCATATCTGAAAATCTTAATACTTACATCCTGATGGCGTAATTTCTGACTTGATTTATCTGCTGATGCCAGCTTGCTTGAAGTTCTCTGGATTTCTTTTATTCTTGTTCAGTTGCTACGGATAGTTATCCGTTTGGTATTGCACTATTTCCTTTCTTCTATTTTCATTTTGTATAGTTCTATGTTGCATGATGGGACCTCTGTTGTTGATATATGTCAGGAGGCCCTCTGTTTTGTTTGATAAGTGTGTTGTGTTTGTTCCTTTAATTGTTGATCGATGAGTCACTCAATTTAGAAATTGAGATCACGACTTCGCTCTCAGCGCATGTTCCCTATAGGATGTTTATTGTTTTTTCTTTAATTGTTGATCGATGAGTCACTCAATTTAGAAATTGAGATCACGACTTCGCTCTCAGTGCATGTTCCCTATAGGATGTTTATTGTTTTTTTTCTTTAATTGTTGATCGATGAGTCACTCAATTTAGAAATTGAGATCACGACTTCGCTCTCATTGTCTGTTCCCTATAGGTGATAACACGATTTTATATCGTATAAATCGACTTAATTAATGCAAATAATTCATGTTTTTATTTAATTTATTTTATTTTATTTCCATATTACGCTGGTATTTCTTTGTTTCAGGTATTTTGCCTTAAATAAGCTTATGTGAAGAAATATGAAGAAATAGATGCAATTTAGTACAAAAATGAAGATAATTGAGCAAAGTGGTGCAGATTAGAAAAAGGGGGTAAAAAGAATGAAATTGCAAGGCCCAAAAGACAATTGAACGTGCAAAGGCCAAGGGAACCCACGTTCCCACTTCAGCATGAAGGGACCGACCGGCCCACTAAGGGGAACGACCGGTCCGGACCACTTCAGCTGAGTGGAACGACCGTTCCTGCCCTAGCCTATTCTCACGCCTTTTCTTTCTCACATGGAACGACCGGTCCCAAGTCAAGACCTACTTTTGCTATTTTTTCGTGCACGTTATGCAACACAGTCCACTATCAATATTTTTTGGATTCAGTTTTACGTGGATTGACCTTTTTGGGATACATTATTTTACAAGCATTATAAATAGAAGTGAAAGAAGAATCCCAAGGGTCGGAGAATTTTTGCAAGATCGTATTATTTTCAGCAGAGCAAATTTCCTTTCAGTTTAATTTTTGTTCTGCCTTTTCCTTTATTTTTATTTCATCGCACTGCTTTTATTTTCTTTTCTTCTCCAAGTTTTCTGCCTTTATTTTTCGTACAACAATTTCTACACCGGAAATTGTTGTGCAATTTTATCCGGTTTAACCTTACGTTAGATCCGGTATTTTTACTTTCTTGTTATTATTAAATTCAAGATTCGACGAGTAGATCCAACCGGCTTGTGGTGGAATACTCCAAGGTTTTTGAAGAACGCATTTAATTGAAGTTATTGAAGTTTTCTACATTTCCAGGTTTTCAATTTATTCGCTTTTATTTATTATTATTGCATGCTTGATATTATGGATATGAATTTATATAATTGTTCGCAATTTAATTATCTATGCATATTTAATTTAATAAACATGTCCGGCTAAACCGATTAAATATCGGTATGTAAATTAACCAAATAACGGGATCCGAGATAAATTGGCTTAATATTATTTTGTAAAAGAAATACCTTTCATGGTTTTAATATTCAATTGAATTGTTTAAGATTTTATAAATCAATAGAACGGAAGTTTGAGGTTTTAAAATTGATTAAGGTTTTTACTAATAAAACGGAAGTTTGAGGCTAAAACCAGATAGTGATTATTAGGCATTGTTTTTGAAGAGGCGGAAGCATTTTAAAAACAATTAAATTTTATTCTGTTTTCAAAAATTACTTTTGAATCCGGCGGAGTGACGGAAGCACACGTTAGGGTATTAATAGTATAACCTGAACTAATAGAACGGAAGTGTGAGGGGAAGGTTTTTAGACAAATAAAGTTTGCGTAAAGATAATTTTTGACCAATTTAAGTAAAGGCCAGTGGAAGTTCGGAACCCAAAATTTAGGTGAAATGCATACCGGTATTTATAATTAAAAATTTTATAACCAAATTTAGTAATTAGATCCCTTTCGTCAATTAAATTAATATTAGCCTTAGCTTTACCCAGTGACCAAAATTACGGTAGATCGATTCATAGTCCCTGTGGATTCGATATCTTTTAAGACTACGCGATAGGACTGTGCACTTGCAGCCTCTAGATTTATAGACATACAAAGTCGCGATCAAGTTTTTGGCGCCGTTGCCGGGGACTATTTAAGTCGATATCGTAACTCTTTTAGTTACATCGTAGAGACTAAGGCCTTCTTCTTTTCTTCTCTTTCTGATTTGTATGCCAAACACTCGCTCTCAAGGCGAACCTTTGCATCTACAAATCAACGACATCGAGCGTTATCTTCGATTGAGACGCCGAATTCAGGAATATCGTCTACTAAACAATTTACCCCCGACGAATATCCCTGATATAACTGATCTTAGACGAGCTGAGATGGCTGCGCCACGACCTCTAAAATCTTACGCAATCCCTTCTCAAGACGAACCTCATAACAGTATTGCCGCTCCGGCAATCGAGGCAAACAACTTCGAGCTGAAACCTTCGCTATTATCTGCGGTTCAACAAAACCAGTTTTCTGGAAATCCAACTGACGATCCGAACCTGCATTTATCCGTATTTCTACAATATGCAGATACCGTAAAAGCTAATGGGGTCAGCACGGAAGCTATTCGTTTACGATTATTTCCTTTTTCCCTTAGAGATAGAGCTAGAGCCTGGCTCCAATCTCTACCTTCTAATTCAATCACTACGTGGGATGAATTAAAGAAAGTTTTCCTAACCCGATATTTTCCACCAAGCAAAACGGCTATGCTTCGAGCTCAAATCAACGGATTTAGACAGAAAGACACCGAGTCTTTATTTGAAGCATGGGAACGATATAAAGACATGATAAGACTCTGTCCACATCATGGTCTGGAGGAATGGTTAGTAATACATACTTTCTACAATGGTCTTTTGTACAACACGAGATTAACAATCGACGCTGCTGCTGGTGGTGCGCTAATGGAGAAACCTTATCTACAGGCCTACGAACTGATAGATAATATGGCCCAAAACCACTACCAGTGGGGAAGCGAGAGAGCTACCGTTGAAAAACCTCCGACAAAAGGAGGAATGTACGAAATTAGTAGCCTAGATCAAGTAAACGCTAAGGTAGACGCACTAACTCAGAAAATAGAAAACCTTACGTTAACTCCTGCAGCTACCGTAGCTGCAGTGATTCCTGACTGCGAAATATGCGGAACATCTGGTCACACTCCCGCCGAATGTCAATTTCTGTTAGGTACTCCGACCGATCAAATAAACTACGCTCAGGGAAACCCTTATTCAAATACATACAACCCAGGTTGGAGGAATCACCCAAATTTTTCCTACAAGAATAAAAACGCATTGAACGCACCTGTTCAGGCGCAAATCGCTCCACCTGGATATCAAAAAGCACCCTCTGCCGCACCGAGCGCACCTAGGAAATCTAATCTCGAAATAATGATGGAAAACTTTATAGCAAGCCAAGCGCAAACTAACAAAGAATTCCTAAACCGAGACATACACACTGACGAGCAAATTAAGCAACTATCGAACAAAATAGATGCCTTAGCCACTCACAATAAAATGTTAGAAACTCAAATCTCACAAGTGGCTCAACAACAAGCGCCTGCTGCCGCACCAGCCGGTACTTTCCCTGGACAACCACAACCTAATCCGAAAGGACAAGCTCACGCAATTATATTACGAAGCGGTAAAGAAATAGAAGAACCATTAGATCCAAGAACCGAAAACCCGGCCATGCACCAAAACTCTGAAAACCAAGCCGAAGAGGATAACGAACCTAAAGGAAAGGAAGATGGAGAAACAATAGAACAAGAAAAACCTTATGTACCTCCACCTCCCTATAAACCACCTATTCCTTACCCTCAAAGACTAGTTAAAACCAAAGACATAGGGCAATTTAAGAAATTTGTAGAACTTCTCAAGCAATTAAACGTAACAATTCCTTTCACAGAAGCGATAACGCAAATGCCCTCATATGCTAAATTCTTAAAAGAGATTCTATCTAATAAGAAAAAATTAGAAGAAAATGAAACAGTTACTCTTACAGCTGAATGCAGCACAATAATCCAAAATAAGATGCCACCTAAACTGAAAGACCCAGGTAGTTTTTCTATACCATGTGTAATAGGAAGATTCGTCATAGACAAAGCTTTATGCGATTTAGGAGCAAGCATCAGTGTAATGCCTTTATCCATCAGTAAGAAACTCGAAATGGGAGAGTTGAGACCAACTAAAATGTCTGTTCAATTAGCAGATCGTTCTGTCAAATACCCCATAGGAGTACTTGAAAACGTCCCCGTTCGAATAGGTCAATTCTACATCCCAACCGACTTTATAATAATGGATATTAAGGAAGATACGAACACACCTATCATTTTAGGAAGACCCTTCCTAGCAACTGCCGGTGCCATTATAGACGTTAAAAAAGGAAAACTCACCTTTGAGGTGGGCGAAGAAAAGATTGAATTCATTCTTTCCAAATTTCTAAAAGCACCAGCCATAGATGACAACTGCTACTTTATGGATATGATAGACGAATGTATAAAAGAAGCAGAAGATCATCCAGATAAAACCTTAGATGAGTGCTTAGCAATAACACCCGATCCTACAAAAGGTTTACACAAACCAACCATTGAACTCAAAACGTTACCCAAAAACCTGCGATACGAATTCTTAGACCCAGAGTTCGAACGACCAGTAATAATCAACGCAAATCTAGGAAAAATCGAGACTGAAAAATTACTACATATACTGAGGAAATATCCAACTGCTTTAGGATACAATTTGACTGATCTTAAAGGAATAAGTCCTTCCATATGTATGCATCGCATAATGCTAGAGGAAGATAGTAAAACCTCTAGAGAACACCAAAGAAGACTTAATCCTATAATGAGCGAAGTAGTGAAGAAAGAGATATTAAAATTGTTAGAAGCAGGCATCATTTATCCAATATCTGATAGTAAATGGGTAAGCCCCGTTCATGTAGTCCCCAAGAAAGGAGGCGTAACGGTAATCGAAAACGACAAAGGAGAAACCATAACAAAGCGAATCGAATCAGGATGGAGGATGTGCATTGATTATAGGAAACTTAACAAAGCCACCCGGAAGGACCATTTCCCTTTGCCATTCATCGATCAAATGCTGAAGCGTCTAGCCAGACACTCATATTTCTGTTACTTGGACGGTTACTCCGGATTCTTTCAAATACCAATACACCCTGATGACCAAGAAAAGACTACCTTCACCTGTCCATTCGGAACCTTCGCATATCGAAGAATGCCCTTTGGCTTGTGCAATGCACCTGCAACTTTTCAAAGATGCATGATGGCAATATTCGCAGACTTTCTTGACAATATTATGGAGGTATTCATGGACGACTTCTCCGTCTGCGGACGTAGTTTTGAAGGATGTCTTGCAAACTTAGAGAAAGTACTAGAAAGATGTGTAAAGGTAAACTTAGTATTAAATTGGGAAAAATGCCATTTTATGGTTCAAGAAGGTATTGTGTTAGGACATATTATATCTAATAGGGGAATTGAAGTGGACAAGGCAAAGATAGAAGTTATCGAAAACCTTCAACCCCCTAGAACTGTCAGAGAAATAAGAAGTTTCTTAGGACACGCCGGTTTTTACCGACGTTTTATTAAGGATTTCTCAAAAATTTCTAAGCCATTAACAGAACTCTTAATGAAAGATGTTGAATTCATATTTAACGAAAAATGCCTTGAAGCCTTTCAACAATTAAAGAAAGCATTAATTACTGCGCCAATCATGAAGACTCCAGATTGGAGTGAACCATTTGAGATAATGTGTGACGCAAGTGACTATGCCGTAGGAGCAGTCCTAGAACAGAGAAAAGAAAAAAATTACACGTCATATATTACGCTAGTAGAACCCTGGATGAAGCGCAAATGAATTATGCAACAACCGAAAAGGAACTCTTGGCTGTAGTCTTCGCACTCGATAAATTCCGATCTTATTTAGTAGGAGCTAAGATAATAATTTATACTGACCACGCTGCGATAAGATATCTCCTAACCAAAAAGGACGCCAAGCCTAGACTGCTAAGATGGATCTTGTTGCTACAAGAATTTGATTTAGAAATCAAGGATAAAAAAGGAACTGAAAACGTAGTGGCCGATCATCTATCAAGAATCGAAAATCTAAAACAAGAACGAATTCCAATCAATGATGAATTTCAATATGATAAATTAATCGCCCACTTCGAAGCAAGTGAATCTCAAAACTATTCTGAAACAACCTTAGCAATCTCATCTGTCCCTTGGTATGCAGATTTCGTAAATTATCTAGCTGCCGGCGTATTACCACCAGAGTTAACGTACCAACAAAAGAAAAAATTCTTTCACGATCTCAAACAATATTACTGGGACGAACCCTTATTATTCAAAAGAGGACCCGATGGAATTTTCCGTCGTTGCGTACCCGAAGAAGAAGTCGAAAGCGTGATTAAACATTGCCACTCCGCACCATACGGAGGACACACGAGTACTTCTAAAACATGTACGAAAATCCTACAATCAGGTCTTTATTGGCCAACACTATGGAAAGATGTTCATATCGCAGTCACTAAGTGCGACCGGTGTCAACGCACCGGTAACATTTCAAGACGTGACGAGATGCCACAGAAAGGCATCCTGGAAGTAGAGATTTTCGATGTATGGGGTATAGACTTTATGGGACCATTCCCGTCATCTTTTGGTAACAAATATATACTCGTGGCAGTTGACTATGTATCCAAATGGATAGAAGCTATAGCTTCTCCAACAAACGATACCCGAGTTGTATTAAAGCTCTTCAAAAACGTAATATTTCCGAGATTCGGTATACCAAGATTAGTAATAAGCGATGGAGGTTCTCATTTTATTTCCAAGATATTCGAAAAACTCTTAAGGAAATACGGTGTCCGACATCGAGTAGCTACACCCTATCATCCACAAACGAGTGGACAAGTGGAAGTCTCTAATCGAGAAATCAAGCAAATATTAGAAAAGACTGTAGCAACTTCGAGAAAGGATTGGTCCTCAAAACTATCTGACGCTCTTTGGGCATATAGGACCGCATATAAGACACCAATAGGAACCACCCCGTTTAAGCTTATCTATGGAAAATCTTGCCATTTGCCGGTTGAACTAGAACACAGGGCCTATTGGGCTATTAAAAATATAAACTTGAATTACACAACAGCAGGCGAGAAGCGCATCCTTGATATAAACGAATTAGAGGAATTGAGACAAGATGCGTATGAGAACGCCAAGATTTATAAAGAACGAACGAAAACATGGCACGACAAAAGAATAAATAAAAAACATTTTAAAATAGGTGATATCGTACTATTGTTTAATTCAAGATTAAAATTATTTCCTGGAAAACTACGCAGCAGATGGTCTGGTCCGTTCACAATAACGAACACGTTTATTAACGGGGCGGTCGAAATCAAAGGAAAGATTTCCGAACCCTTTATAGTTAATGGACAACGTTTAAAACCATATCACAACGCGGAGAGTAACGATTACTTTCAAGAAATAACTTTAATAGAGCCACCTGCTCAATTAGAAGTTTAAAACTTTGATTTTATCTGTCGAGCTTATGACATAAAACAAAGCGCTTAGTGGGAGACAACCCACCTTTTTATAATTAATTGTTATATTTACCTTTTTGTTTTAGTATTCTTCTTATTATTCTTACTATTTTTATTCTTCTTATTTTTCTCTTTATTTCTCTCATCCATAATCACTTATACACATATCTTCTCTAATATTTTATTTCACATATCTCTTCTTCATTCTATCACTATTATGATTATTCTTATTTTTCTTCTTTTCGGCATCTGGCCAAAATCTGATTAAATTTCCTGTATCTAATTAATTTCAGGATAACTTAATTAACATAAAAATTAAGCTGACCAACTAACAATGGAAGATACTAAGGAAATAGCTTTCAGAGGAAGAGGCCAAAGAGGCAGATACAATTCATTAGCTGCAAGGAATATGTCCCTGACATATTACCCTGATCTTTTTGCTATGACTACTTTGGGAATTCATGATAGTGTTTTGTTTCTGCTAAATCAAATTGGATGGGAAGATGCTCATATGTTAAGGCGGTTCTGTACCTACCGCAAATTGACTCTGGAATTTCTGAGCTCTTTTAACTACCTCCCACATTCTGGGAAGGGTCTGAGGAGAGGTCTTATCTTCTTTAGGCTATTTGGAATGGAATATAGGTATAATCTTCATGACTTTTCTGCTTTGCTGGGATTCCCAGATGGATTTGATACTTTTACATCAAAGCAGGAAGAATTGTTTGATTACCGCGAGCTCGACATATTCTGGGAATCATTGACAGGGTTGAGTAGCTTTGAGCATCCTGAGCCACATGCGGATTATATTCATAATCCGGCGTTCCGCTACTTTCACCATATTCTGTCACATACCCTGTTTGGAAAAGAACAGAATAACACTATTGTTTCTCGGGATGAGCTGTTTATTATGCTTTGTGCTGTACAGAACCGGCCCGTGAACGGTGTCGCTTTTCTATTAGTTACCATAGAGAAAATGCTTCAAGATGATAATATGCCCATCATGATGGGAGGAATGGTAACAATGATAGCAAATGCTTTGGGTCTGCGGCAACCACTGTTGAGTTGCCATCCTTACGGAGGTATCAGACCAATGGATCTCAATTTTTGTTTCAACAAAAGATTGATTGGAAACCATGGTCCACGAAAATTTGAATTGCTGATTAATAATGAGGTAGTTAACCTCTTTACCTTACCTAGTCCACGCACCAGTGTTCATGATAAAGGTAATTGGCTGTATAATCTGGACGGTTTACCATCTCCTGCTCACTCCACTGAAACACTCCAGGATTATGAGATACCTGAGATTTACGAAAGTGAATCTGATCCTGAGACACCACCTGGGTACCATGACTTTCCCGAGCAACCTTTGTCACCACCGGTAACTCCGGTGATTGAAGAAAATAAGCAAGGATCTGAACCCATGAGCCAAGAAGAAACAATTAAGGAATTGAAGGAAGAAGTGAAGCATCTGAAAGAAAACCTCACAGCTGCGAACAACGAAGTTAATACACTCCGGATGGATCATTCTGGATTTGTCGACACGGTAGCTATGCAGTTTGATGAAGTGTTTCAGCATATCTATTCCATGCAGAAGAATAATGGAGACGATGCTAACAAAAGTGGCTAAAGAGAGAATTAAGTTATTTAATTAGTTTTAGTTAAGTTATTTATTTGACTTGCATTTAGTTTCATTTGAATTATGTTTTACAATTTGGTTTATTTTATGTTCTTTGTAGTACAATTTAAATTATGCAATTTAAAGTTCAACATTATTTATCATCTTGTTTTGTTTCAATGCGATTTATATTAGTTATTAAACTATTAAGTGGTATCAAATAAAAGCTGAAATGATACTGTTTGCAACCATTATGCATTCTGTGCCTGAGTTTTATAACGTACTGTATCAGCAGAAAACAATAGGAAAAGCTGAAACTCCCACGCAGGCACAGGACCGGACGGTCCCACGCACCCATGCCTCCCTGGACCGACCGGTCCCCTTTTTTGACTAAAAAGAGGGACCGACCGTCCCCCTGTAGCATGCTGTAACGCGTGCCTCTTTGTCCCCCACGCCATACTCCATTCATAATTCATTTTTACCTTTTATCTTCCCCATAAACCAACTTCCAACCACTCTTAAATTCACATTACTCCACTTTCTCATTCTTTTCAAATTTTTACCATTTTCAACTCCCCCATTAACTCTCATTAACTTCTCATTATCACCAACCCAACACCCTCACAATATAAATACCCCTTATTTCTTACTACCTCTTCACAACATTTCTTACTTTCTACTACATTTTTCTAATAGTTATCTTCATCTTCTCTCTCTTCTTCTACATCTACCACCATTTTCTTACCCTTACCATGCCTCCAAGAACCATCCGTCCCGAAAGGCAACAACCCGACCTCTCAAACATTATCTTCCGCGATGATAAGCAACGCACCATGTACCTCAACTTATACAAACGCTCGGTGGTGCCGACAAAGTACGTAGATATAAATTGTCTACAAACTTTAGGCCTCACTGAAAGTGTGTCATGGTTGCTAAATAACACCGGTTTGTACAATCTCTGTACCCAACCAAACCCAACCTTTGAACCTCTAGTGCTGGAGTTTTTGAGTTCTTTTTCTTACACAACCGATATTGAAGATCCATACACTACGGGAACTGCTAGTTTCCGTATGTTCAACCGCGAGTATTCGCTAGATCAAGAACACATTGCTGAGGCACTGGGATTCTCACAAGGGGATGGTATTTATTACAAGCCGTTCGAAGCGGATGATGATATTCCAGCCTGGGAGGAGCAAGGTTTACAATTCTGGGAAGAGATAAGTGGGGAAGCCGCAAATGGTTGGAGACTATTATATGCGTCCCACATTCATAATCCAGCAATACGGTATTTCCACCGTATTTTGGCTCACACTATTTTCGGACGCACCTACAACCATAAGGTAACCAAAAATGAGTTATTTTTCTTATATTGTGCCTTAACTGGGAGCCGTGTCAACGCCGCACCATTTATGCTATCACATTTTCAACTTTGTGCTCAAACCGCCGGAAACAACCCTTTTCTTTTCGGTGGCATTATTACCGCGATAGCTTACTCGCTAGGATTGGCTGACGAGATCCTCACTCTTGCTCATCACCTCATGCCAGCACAATTTCTAGATGAGGTATACTGCAGAGACTCCCATCTAATCCTTCCAAGGCAAGGTGAGAACCGATTTACTTTATTGGTCAATAAAGTTTTAGTACAAAGCATTATTCTCCCATGTCCCCATCTCATTAATGTGCAAAATCGAAGCCGTTGGTTATTCAATTTAATTGCACCCGAAGCTGAGAATAATGCTCCCGTGGATGAAATGGAAGAAGAAATGAATAACAATCCACAAAACCATCTCACCATGGAGACTCTCTACCAAACCATGCAACAGATGCAAAACCAACAAAATGCAACATTTGCATTGGTACAGCAAATGCATAATAACTACAACACCTTGCATACCAATGTTATTGACCTTGGAGTTTCTATGCACTCACTACACCTACGCTTGGACGAATTCGTACCTCCACAATGCCAAGATGGACGCCGTCCACGAACTCGAGGAAGAGGAAGTCGCCCACATCGTACCGATTAATTATTAATTTTTCTTTTCTTTTACTTTTTGTATTTTTCGATTCCCCATTTATAAGCATTGAGGACACTGCTCAGTTTTAGTGTAGGGGGGTCGAATTAACTATTATTATCTTTCTTCAAGTAAGCGAATTTCCCTTTTGTAAATTCCCTTTTGTTATTAAAATTAAGTCTTACATACATATATAAGTTCATGATTATCCGAACTCGCCAAATTCTTGAACCATACAAAAAAAAATTTTATGGTCAGACGCGCAATTATACACACTCAAACAGTGTATCAAAGTTGCTCCTTTAGAAGAAAATATTTAGTACCAACGCTTTAAAATCTCGGGAAAATGATTTAAAATTTTAGTACCCTTTATATACCGAAAATTTAAATTCTAAGTTTTAAAGTAACCTTTAGTAGTTTATACAAGCAGTCAGCACCGTCTAAATAGCAAACTACGTGGAGGATCGATGAATATAAGTGATTGATCGAAAATAATAACTAAACAAAAAAAAAAAAAAAAATTTAATAATATTTAGAAACGCTCTAACTAAGTTAGATAGTCCTTACCAGACTATTTAGCCCAACGGTCGCGAATCTTATAAATTATCTTAATTCTTTGTAAATTGGTTCAGAGGTTTCTGGTGTTGAACTTGGTAGGACGGACTACGGTTCGATTCCCCGCAATTTACAAAAGGAACAAAAAGGAGTTACCAACTATTAAGTACCAGAACTCCTAGCTGGTTTAAAAGATCAAATTCACTAACCGATCACTCCACTATGTGCGCGAAAGGGCAAAGGGCTTAATGTGATTGCGCCTGAATGAAAAAGGTGAAACAAAATGTAGGATTTAGAGTTAAGTTATAATGGCGTCACTAGAATTGTTTTTCGAGCCTGAGTTTATTTAGTATTGCTATGGTGACTTTAGTATCGAAGTCGAGAGCTCAAGAGCAATGTGCAACTTAATACATCTTTGACTTGTGGCAATTTTTGTTGCGTCTGACCCGCATTTAGAGAGATATATATTTCTTGCTTGAGGACAAGCAAATGTTCAAGTATAGGGGAGTTTGATAACACGATTTTATATCGTATAAATCGACTTAATTAATGCAAATAATTCATGTTTTTATTTAATTTATTTTATTTTATTTCCATATTACGCTGGTATTTCTTTGTTTCAGGTATTTTGCCTTAAATAAGCTTATGTGAAGAAATATGAAGAAATAGATGCAATTTAGTACAAAAATGAAGATAATTGAGCAAAGTGGTGCAGATTAGAAAAAGGGGGTAAAAAGAATGAAATTGCAAGGCCCAAAAGACAATTGAACGTGCAAAGGCCAAGGGAACCCACGTTCCCACTTCAGCATGAAGGGACCGACCGGCCCACTAAGGGGAACGACCGGTCCGGACCACTTCAGCTGAGTGGAACGGCCGTTCCTGCCCTAGCCTATTCTCACGCCTTTTCTTTCTCACATGGAACGACCGGTCCCAAGTCAAGACCTACTTTTGCTATTTTTTCGTGCACGTTATGCAACACAGTCCACTATCAATATTTTTTGGATTCAGTTTTACGTGGATTGACCTTTTTGGGATACATTATTTTACAAGCATTATAAATAGAAGTGAAAGAAGAATCCCAAGGGTCGGAGAATTTTTGCAAGATCGTATTATTTTCAGCAGAGCAAATTTCCTTTCAGTTTAATTTTTGTTCTGCCTTTTCCTTTATTTTTATTTCATCGCACTGCTTTTATTTTCTTTTCTTCTCCAAGTTTTCTGCCTTTATTTTTCGTACAACAATTTCTACACCGGAAATTGTTGTGCAATTTTATCCGATTTAACCTTACGTTAGATCCGGTATTTTTACTTTCTTGTTATTATTAAATTCAAGATTCGACGAGTAGATCCAACCGGCTTGTGGTGGAATACTCCAAGGTTTTTGAAGAACGCATTTAATTGAAGTTATTGAAGTTTTCTACATTTCCAGGTTTTCAATTTATTCGCTTTTATTTATTATTATTGCATGCTTGATATTATGGATATGAATTTATATAATTGTTCGCAATTTAATTATCTATGCATATTTAATTTAATAAACATGTCCGGCTAAACCGATTAAATATCGGTATGTAAATTAACCAAATAACGGGATCCGAGATAAATTGGCTTAATATTATTTTGTAAAAGAAATACCTTTCATGGTTTTAATATTCAATTGAATTGTTTAAGATTTTATAAATCAATAGAACGGAAGTTTGAGGTTTTAAAATTGATTAAGGTTTTTACTAATAAAACGGAAGTTTGAGGCTAAAACCAGATAGTGATTATTAGGCATTGTTTTTGAAGAGGCGGAAGCATTTTAAAAACAATTAAATTTTATTCTGTTTTCAAAAATTACTTTTGAATCCGGCGGAGTGACGGAAGCACACGTTAGGGTATTAATAGTATAACCTGAACTAATAGAACGGAAGTGTGAGGGGAAGGTTTTTAGACAAATAAAGTTTGCGTAAAGATAATTTTTGACCAATTTAAGTAAAGGCCAGTGGAAGTTCGGAACCCAAAATTTAGGTGAAATGCATACCGGTATTTATAATTAAAAATTTTATAACCAAATTTAGTAATTAGATCCCTTTCGTCAATTAAATTAATATTAGCCTTAGCTTTACCCAGTGACCAAAATTACGGTAGATCGATTCATAGTCCTTGTGGATTCGATATCTTTTAAGACTACGCGATAGGACTGTGCACTTGCAGCCTCTAGATTTATAGACATACAAAGTCGCGATCAATAGGATAGTTTTGTTAAGCTTCCTTTGACATGTTGATTAAGGTAGGAATCCATTTATGCTATCATAGGGTAGGGTTTTTCTTTATCCTTAACCTTAGGATCAATCATTGTATGATAACACTAGGGATAGTGCTAGGCTAGTTTCCCTTAGTTGTTTTTCCTTCCTTTGCATTTTGCATCTTAAAACAAAAATTGTTTTCTTGGCAAATCATAAAACACCTCTAATAAACTCAAACCCTTCTTCAAGGTAAAAGATATAAGTCAATCTTATTTGTTTGTGCGCCTCTTGGCTTTGTTTTTAAACATGGTTTATTGATGTTTCGCCATCCTTGCCATGATACCTTGTTATCTTATAGTCGATGTTTCACCATCGCACATTTATTTGAAGCCGATGTTTCGCCATCGCACATGTTTTTTATCCTACTTTGATTCTCAATATCATTGTTAGGTGTGATGTTTTTTCATCCGGTTTATTGATGTTTCGCCATCCTTGCTATGATACCTTGTTATCTTATAGCTGATGTTTTGCCATCGCACATTTGTTTGAAGCCGATATTTTGCCATCGCACATGTTTTCTATCCTACTTTGATTCTCAATATCATTGTTAGGTGTGATGTTTTGTCATCCGGTTTATTGATGTTTCGCCATCCTTGCCATGATACCTTGTTATCTTTTAGCCAATGTTTCACCATCGCATACTTGTTTGAAGTCGATGTTTCGCCACTGCACATGTTTGTTATCCTACTTTGACTCTCAATGTTATTGTTAGGTGTGATGTTTTATCATTTGGTGTTTCGCTATCTTTGACATGTTACTTTGTTATTATTTAGCCGATGTTTTACCATCGCATTTATTTGTTGTTTTATTTGATGTTTTGCCATCTTGACTGTTTTTGTTGTCTTAACTAAAAAAACATAAACCAACCAGAATATATGAGCCGAACTACGGCTGCTCTGATTCCTTAAAAGGGATACGTGGGCATTGGGGTAAGGTCCAATCGAGCATAACTTTTATTTTCCCTACATTGTTTTTTTCTTTATTTCGCATGCATTCCCCTTTTTTAGTTTTAAGCCATAGACATAGGTTTTGACCACACCCATTAGATTAGACAACAAGAGTGGATACCGTAGAGTACTACAGGCATGTGGGGTGCTAATACCTTCCCCTTGCGTAACAGACTCCCTTACCCGATCTCTCAGTCGAAATATCGTGATTTCTCCCTCTTTAGGTTTTCTCGATGTTTACCTTTCCCTTTTGGTGGAATAAAAGACGTTCGGTGGCGACTTCATTGATGTTTCATTACAAGATGTCGGTTCGGCCAGGTAGTTTCACTAACAAGATGAAACGGTGTCCATTCGAAGCCTTGGGTTCTATCATCCCGATCATGTCAATACCCCACATAGAGAAAGGACATGGGGAGGAAATCACATTGAGAAGTGTCAGAGGCACATGGATCTTATCTGCATAAATCTAGCATTTATGGCACTTCTTTGCAAATTTGTAACAATCGGATTCCATTGTCAACCAATAATATCCTGCCCTTAGCATCTTTTTAGCCATTGAATGTCCATTAGCATGAGTGCCAAATGAACCTTCATGAATCTCATGCATCAACATGTCTGCTTCGTGTCTATCCACGCATCTGAGCAAGACCATGTCAAAATTTCTCTTGTATAGCACGTTTTCACTGAGGAAGAAACTGCCTGCCAATCTTCTCAGTGTCTTTCTATCTTTCTTTGACGCACCAAACGGGTATTCCTGAGTCTGAAGAAAATGTTTGATATCATAATACCAAGGTTTTTCATCTGCTACCTCCTCTGTCGCAAACATATGAGCGGGCCTATCTAGCCGTCGAACTGTAATTCGGGGTATATCATTCCAAGAATTTACTTGGTACATGGAAGCCAGAGTTGCCAGAGCATCTGCCATTTGGTTTTCATCTCTAGGAATGTGATGGAATTCAACTTTATTGAAGAAGGGTAGTAATCTTCTAGCATAATCTTTGTAAGGTATCAAGCCAGGGTGACGAGTGTCCCATTCTCCTTTAATCTGATTTATTACCAAAGCTGAATCACCATACACATCTAAAATCTTGATTATGAGATCAATAGCTTCCTCAAGACCCATGATGCAAGCCTCATATTCCGCCATATTATTAGTGCAATCAAATGTTAACCTCGCGGTAAAAGGAATATGCGATCCATGAGGAGTGACAATCATAGCACCAATCCCTTTACCATAAGCATTCACAGCTCCATCAAATACCATACTCCAACGAGATTCAGGGTCGGGGCCCTCCTCAGGCAATGGTTCATCACAATCTTTCACTTTTAAGAACATCACATCTTCATCGGGGAATTCATATTCTACAGACTGATGATCTTCCACCGGCTGGTGAGCAAGATAATCTGCCAACACACTACTTTTGATAGCTTTTTAAGTGTGGTATTCAATATCATATTCAGATAATAACATCTGCCAGCGGGCAATTCTCCCAGTAAGAGCCGACTTTTCAAAAATATACTTGATTGGATCCATTTTGGAGATCAACCAAGTAGTATGATTTAACATATACTGCCTCAAACGCTTTGCCGCCCAGGACAAAGCACAACATGTTTTTTCTAGCATAGAATACCGCGACTCACAATCAGTGAACTTTTTACTGAGATAATAAATGGTGAACTCTTTCTTTCCTGTTTCATCCTGTTGTCCCAGAATATAACCCATGGATTTATCTAACACTGTCAGATACATAATCAATGGTCTTCCTTCTACAGAAGGGAGCAAGATAGGAGGTTCAAGCAGATACTCTTTAATACTTTCAAATGCCCTTTGGCAGTCATCTGTCCACACACAACCTTGATCTTTCTTTAACAACTTAAAGATCGATTCACATGTTGTAGTCATGTGGGAAATAAATCTAGAGATATAATTCAAACGCCCGAGGAAACCCCTGACTTGCTTTTCATTTCTTGGCGCTGGCATTTCTTGAATTTCCTTGACTTTTTCAGGGTCAACTTCAATTCCTTTCTGGATAACAATAAAACCCAACAATTTCCCTGATCTAACTCCGAAGGTGCATTTATTTGGATTCAGGCGGAGACGATACTTCCTCAAACGCCGAAACAACTTCAACAAATCTTCTATATGCCCTTCTTCAGTCTGGGACTTGGCAATCATATCATCAACATATACTTCGATTTCCTTGTGCATCAGATCATGGAATAGGGTTGTCATAGCCCTCTGGTACGTTGCACCAGCGTTCTTCAACCCGAAGGGCATCACTCTGTAACAGAATGTTCCCCAGGGTGTGATAAATGTTGTTTTTTCCATGTCCTCTGGAGCCATTCTTATTTGATTATACCAGGAAAATTCGTCCATGAATGAGAATACCTTGAATTTTGTTGTGCTATCCACTAACATGTCAATGTGATGTAATGGAAAATCATCTTTTGGACTAGCTTTATTTAGATCTCTGTAATCTACGCACATGCGGACTTTTCCATCTTTTTTCGGTACAGGGACAATATTGGCGATCCATTGAGGATACACTGATGTCACAAGAAAACCAGCATTAATCTGCTTTAGGACCTCCTCCTTGATCTTTACTTCCATATCTGGATGGGTTCTTCTCAACTTTTGTTTAACTGGTGGACACTCTGGCTTCAACGGCAAGCGATGCTCGACAATGTCTGTATCTAGACCAGGCATATCTTGATAAGACCAAGCAAAAATATCCACGTACTCTTTCAACAGCTCAATCAACCCGCTCTTGACATCAAGATGTAACGATGCTCCAATCTTAACCTCCTTCGGATCTTCTTCTGAACCCAAATTAACCACTTCCAAAGGCTCCTTATATGGATGAATGGTATTCTCCTCGTGCTCAAGAAACCGTGAGACCTCTTCTGGAATCTCATCATAATCTTCTTCTTTGGCCCCAAACATAGGACAATCAAAGTTGGGAGAGGGTGCAGGGTCATTGTATTCAACGGGTTTTTTAATTAATCTGCACATGTGATTTATGATTGCTTATAGAAACGGACACATATAACAAGTGATCATGCAGATTAATTTTCAGTTATTATTTATTTTGAAAGGGTTTTTTTTTATTACCATTTCCCAAGAAAAAGACAAAAAATAAAAGACATAATTTGGAAGCAAAGACAACTTTTATTAATGATCTTATCAATTATAGCAAATAGATAAGCCCTACAACATTAATACTTCCACCTTGGGCAGAGTGAAATCTTTTCAAAAGAAAGAAACAGATTAACAAAACAAATTACTTTGAAACATGTATGCAAGAAGGAACATCAATGGTGACCCAGTTCTGAACTCGAACTCCATGCGTCACATAATTAGGTGCTTCCTGCTCTGCTTCATCCTCTTCAACAACATTAATTCCAGAACCATTCGGATGGAGGTAGCCTCCGCTGCGGAAAACATCATGATAACTGTTCACAGAAGACTTTGATTTCCAACTTTCTCCTTTACCATTCCTCGAAGAGAAACCTAAACCAGCTCTATTTTTATTCACGGGTAGATCTACAAGTCATCCCCAAACTGCATTATGACCATTGCGCACAACCTGTTGCACATCCTTCAAAGAAACCATAGAATTCTCATTCTTCTTTATGTTGTCAATGGATAGGGCTTGGAACTGGGTTCCAACAGCAGCCTCATCCGCTTCTACAATATTGAAAGAGGATAGATGGGATATCAATAACGCCTGCTCCCCATTTATGATCACTACCTTCCCTTCACACACAAACTTTAGCTTCTGATGCAGAGTTGAAGTGACAGCCCCTGCTTCGTGTATCCATGGTCGTCCAAGCAAATAACCATACGCGGGAATAATATCCATTACCTGGAAAGTTATCAAGAACAAATGTGGTCCTATGTGGATGGGTAAGTCCACTTCACCGATGACAGATTTCCTCGATCCATCAAAAGCCTTCACAATGATGCCACTCGGGCGCATAGGTGTTCCTTGATACTTTAACTTAATGAGGGTACTTCTTGATATAACATTCAATGCAAATCCGTTATCAATTAGCACATTAAATAGCGAGTCATTCTTGCAGTTCATGGATATGTGGAGGGCCAAGTTGTGATTCCTCCCTTCATCTGGTAACTCATAATCGCAGAAACTCAAGTTGTTACATGACGTAATGTTTCCAATTATGTTGCTGAATTGATCCAATGGCATGTCATTCTCTATAAAAGCTTGGTCTAGTACTCTAATCAATGATTCCCTATGAGCGGGGGAATTCATCAGTAATTCCAGGATGGATATCTTTGAAGGAGTCTGCAATAGCTGATCTACAATTTTTTAGTCGCTCATCTTAATTACCTTCAGGATATCATCCACTTCTTTCTCTAATGTGGCTCCACTAGTCTCTCCTGCAGCCTTCTTAGGCTCATTGTTCTCAGCAATTTTCTTTCCAGCAACAACATCTTTTCGAATAACTGGCGCAAACACACGACCACTACGGGTCACCCTGCTATTATCAGCTATATTCCTAACATCCGGCATTGGATGGATGGGAAATTCTACCCCATCTTCCAAGATTGTAGCATTGTATTTGTAAGGCACAGCCTTATCCGATTTATAGGGAACAGGACCTGGCAGACTAATTACCAATGGGGTAACAGCTGGTTTGCTATGGTACTCTACCTCAAGATGAGAGGGTGCACCAAAACAAGGTACGATGATGTTTACACCTTCCTCAACATAATCAGCCCTCAAAAGTTCATTTTCGGCAAACAAATCTTCGTCTGAAGAAAAATACTCATCCGTTGAGGCATATTCTTCCTCTGACTCTTCTTCCATCAAACAAACTTCAACCATATCAATATCGTGAGAAACATCTCTCTTTCTTTTGATCTTAATAGTCCCATTGTCTAACAGCAGCTGAACACCCTCTCTCACAATAGAACATCCTCGGGGGTCTCGACATCAAACTATGCAAGATGTTCCACCCGACCAGCAGTACGGCAAAAGGTAGCATGCAACTGTACGAGATCTTCATTCAAATGCTCTACTTCAAAAATTCTAAATTCACCCGGACATCCAGAAACCATATTCACTTCCTCCTCATATTCTGCCCTAGGCCTGATTATATGGATTAAACCTTCATCTATCATCTCCTGCAAATCAGCCTTTATCTTCTCGCAACCCTGGATGTTTGTACTGCAAATAGCACAACCGGAATGGTCATGCGTATAATAACTAAATTCACATAGATCGGCGTGCATATTTACCAAATCCCCTCTAACCAGATTAATGTCAAAAATCCGGAAATCACCGGGACAACCGGCCACCATATTCACAGCATTCACTCCCCCGTGCTTGGGTAGAGGATTGTCTTTCACATTAGGTCCCATGTCTTTAAAAGATAAAATTCTAGACTTCACCAATCTTTTCACTTCGTTATTCAAAGTATAACAATTCTCAACACTATGCCCTGGTGCTCCCTGATGAAAGGCGCACGTCTGGTCTACTTTGTAATACCAAGGCAGAGGTGATGGTACTGCTGGAGGTGGTCGTGTCTGAACTAACTTCTTCTGAATCAATGTTGGTAGTAGATCTGCATAACTCATGGGAATAGGGTCATAGTTCTCCCTTCTCTGATTATTCCCTTGGTTCCCCTGTTGGGATTGTCTTTGATAAACAACAGTAGTTGGAGCAGCATTCATAACAGGAGTCACCAAGGCAACTTGCTGGTGACGCTGAAAATTCCTTCTAGGAGCATTCACTCTCCTCTCTTGTATGGAAACATTGGTATCCCCCTATTTCTTCTTTGTAAACCTGTTGTACCCCAAAATTTTCCCTCTCATATTACCAAGATTTTCCTCACAAGGCTTCTTGGACTCCAGACAGGATTAGGGTTTGCTCAGCTCAAGACCTCATCTTGCACTGATGACCTGAAATTAGGGTTTGAATTTGCACAATAATTTTTGGACCATCAATGCTTCATGTGACTTTCATACACCACCTTGGACCCCTAAGATTGCTCATATCAAGTTTCAAGCCTTGAATCACATTTTTGACCAGTCAATTGGACAGTTGACCTAAAAATCAGTTGTATTGGGGGAAAAGTCAACCATGGCCAATTTACAGTCAAACTTCATAATTATTGATCCACGACAAAATTTTAGACTCCTATGAACCATTTGATCAAGCTTGGATCACAACTCCTCAAGAAATTTGATCAAATCCTCAAAAGGGCAAAATGGTCAAAATTAGGGTTTTGACTGTGGAAGGGCAATTTCTGATTTTTAACCTAGCCAATGACCAATTGGGTTCAAGAATGATTTCAAGGACTAAATGGAATAATCTTGACCTAATCACATAGTTCAAAAGATCTCAAATGCATAGGATTGACAGATGAATTTTGCAGTCAACTGATCAAAAATCAACTGCACACTGAAAAGTCAAACTTTGACTTTTTGGTAAAAATCAAGTGCCAAGGGTAATAATTCACCAAGATATGTAAAAATGTGAAACTTGTTGACCAAGAAACCTAAAATTGAAAATTAGGGTTTTAATTTGAATTTTTTCATAACTTAGAATTTTTCTAAGTTATCGAAATTTCTTATTTTTTCCCAACTTTCCTTAACTTTTTCACCATGATGCAATTGGATTCAAAGAAAACTTCCAACATGAAAGTTGTAGTCCTCCATGAAATCTACAACTTTTATTCACAAAGTTTTCCCAAAAGATTCTTGTATCTCAAGTTATGATTTTGTGAATAAGGGTCCATAAACTTTTTAACTTGGTGAAATTTTGCCCTAGTTTAGGCCGGTTTTTGACCTAACTTCATGGCAACTTTTCACCTAGTTCCAAGAGGTATATCAAGTTTCATTTCAAAGATGTATTGTATATCATGTTACAAGCTTTCCAAAATGTCCAAGAACTCTCCAAGATCATTTATGGTTAGGGAGAATCGAAGAAATGAAAATGACAATTTATCACTTTTGTTCAAGGCATTTTCACAATGGTTCAAGTTGCAAATCTGCCCTAGCATGCTTGTACTTGGCATTACAGGTCCTAATCCTTTCTACACTCCATAATTGAATGCTAATCCAGTGGATAATGGCTTTATTTTGATCTTTGGAGCATTGTACATTGAATTAATCCATTTATGGCATAAAGTTCATAACACCATTTTGATAAAGCAAGACTTTTACAACTTTGCATTTCTTGAGCCATGGACCTGATCTTTTGTTGCAAACAAGATACACAAACATCAGGCAAAGTACACCAACCTTATACAGCTAACAAGCAAGCTTGTGCAGGCCTTTGGCATTGGTCATGTCAACTTTCTTCAAAAGCAAGCAAACTTGCAAAACTCAAGTAAGCTTGTGCATCTGATAAAGGAAAACCTTGGCATCATTTGAAACAACTTCAGAAACTTGTTGCAAGCATATACACTAATTCACAACATTCAAAACACTCTAAAACACAAAAAACCCAAGTTCCTGCCCAAACAGGGCATCTTCTGCAGAACCTTTGCTAAATCAATATTGGCTCGTGCGTTTTGCTTTGAAACACTTCAAACACTTTACATACATCCTTCATAAACTATCCAGGCCCTTGTCTTGCAACTGTGTGCCCTGTTTCAAGCTTCACCATTTTCATTTTGTAAGGTTGCAGGTTGACTCGTGCAGGAAGATTTAAGCATCTACAAGGAAAGCTGAGCATTGGAGAAGCTTGAGAGAACTTAAAGAAGCTCACACAATCTTCAGGCCTCACTCAAAGTCCCCACATTGCCATATCCAAACTCAATTGAACAAGGTATTTCTCAAGTTTCTATCTCTCTATTTAGGCATCCTTAGGTCACGATTTGCGAAGCTAAAATGTAGTCCTTAACTTACTTAAGTTGTACATATGCATAGTTGTCATTTATATTAACTAAGCTAAGAGAATTTGAAGCTTGAAGTTCATAAAAAAATTTAGGTCAGGAATTAGGGCCATTGAAATTCTCTCTGGTTTCTTAGAGTTAGGTTTCAAATTTTATATCATTGGAATCGTGATAAAAAATGCTACAAGTTTCATGTTGCAAGATTTTGTTTTTGTGCAAAGAATAGAGAGTTGCAGGTTTGAACACAGGGTGCGCGCACGAAGCAAGGACATGGATGAAGTTGGTGTTCTGGGCCTGGCGCCTTGGGCCTTTCACTTTCCACACACCCCATTTTACTTTTGCACCCCCCTTTGCATATTTTTATATTTTTTGTATTTTCTTTTATATTTTACATTTTTGACTTTTTTTTTCTGAACATTAAAAAATCCCAAAAATATTTTCTTAATTTTTTGCATTTTTGTTTTATTTTTTATCTTATTTTTTGCATATAAAATAGTTTTATTTTAATAAGTAAAAATCATTTTCTTAAAATAATTTGTAAATAATAAAAATACAATACATTTTTATTTTGATTATTTCATACATTAAATATTTATTTTTCATACATATTTAATTTTTTAAATAATTGTACATAATATTATTATTATTTTTCTTGAACAAAAATGGATAAAATGAATAATATAAAACATATTTTCTTTTAAAACAAAACTAGGGTTTTTTACCCCTTTCAAAAATAATATTATTTTTTCTTATTTTTAGGAATTAGATAATGTTATTTTCTCATACATAAAACAATTACAAAACATTTTTTGCATATTTACATTTTATTGCATATTTAAATAATTGTTTATTTATTTATTGTACAACAAATCAATTGGGTTGTAATAGTAAACTAGGGTTTTATTTTGTGCAAATATCCCCATTCAAAACTTGTATCCCCCCTCCCATAATATTGTTGTAATAGCTTAGATTTACTTTACGCAATTTATCGCATTATATACATGTGTAGTAAATTAGGGTTTGTATGATAAGACAAAAAAATCAAACAAATAGCATGACCTAATACAAGACAAAAATGCATGTAAAATGACAACACATTGCACACAAGCACCCCTAGGGTTTCACCCACTTGGTTGCCTTAAAACATGGCCATGGTATGCATGCTAGGTATCTTGGCAAAACAAAACAAAACAAAAGATCATAGTTTCTCGATGACGCTATCACAAGTTGCCTAAAACAAATGATCTTGGTCCCTCAAACAAGTAAAGATACTTGGCACCATTACTATCATGGTCATACTATGACCCACGCCCGTCCTGTTTAACATCCAAAGATAGGGTTATCTACTAAAACAATAGTAGGTCAACAATATCAAAGGAATAAAAATGTACAAGAAAGACTTTGAGTAGGTAGATAGCTTCTAGTTACTTGATCTCTTTGCAAATAATCCTTGTTATTTTCAAACACACACACATTTCCAAAACAATTTCCAAACAACTTTCAAACATTGAAACATTTTTCAAAAGACAAACATCTTTGTATACATTCTTAAAAATAAGAATCATTACAAAGGTTGCCTAAATAAAGGCCTCTTTTCAAAATACTTTCAAAACCACACAAAGCACCATTTCAAATAATTGAAAAAGCAAAGCAAGTGATCTATGCAAGTAACTAAGAGCCCATGGATAACCATGGATGAAAAGGGTGCTATCACCTTCCCTTTTCATAATCTACCCCCCGAACTCAAGAAAACATCTCAAAGGTCTTTCCTGTGCTTTTTTACCTTTCCTTTTGGATAAAATAAAAGTCGGTGGCAACTCTTGCTAACCGCGACATTTTCGAACACAAACGCAAAACCTCAAGTCAGTTCTCCCACCGCATCACAGAACTGGCGACTCTGCTGGGGAATAATATAAAAGTGGGGTTACCTTAGGGTTTTAGATCACCTTTACATGCTTATATTGCTTGACTTGTTTGCTTTACACTTTGGTTCTATTGTTTGGGTTTGAATCCTCTATCTGGATTTGGGAAACATTCATAGGTAAATAGCAATACATTGTGGAAACTGTGCGGGGTATATCGACATGGTCTAAGCAATAGCTATATTAGTGCGACATATTTGTGGGTACCAGTAGTCTTTGAGTAAATCAAAGAGAATACGGGGCCGCTGAGTGATGTCCTGAAGCACTAATGGACTTTTAGAACCTTTACTTTACCAACTTGGCCTTTTAGGATGTAGTGAGATGACCGGCTTTGGTGCAGTCCGAAGTTGGTAGATACTCGATACTACACTCATTGAGGGTTGGTTCCTTGGAATATTTCGGTCGCCAGTAAAGAGGCTGAATTGAAACAATGAACAAGGAAACAATCCAGTGATATTGAGCTCCTTAGAACCCGGTTACTATTTCTATGACAGGTTGAGCCAACTAAACTTCAAGAGGGTATTTACCTATGAAACACCATGCAAGCCTAAACTAGGAACTTGTGTGATTTGTTTGTACATATATACTTGTGCATAACATCATGGACATCATGAAGCATCATATGCATCCACTAACCATTTCAAGGATTTGGAGTTTCATCTTTGTTCTTGTTTTGTAGGTTATGGATTCACTTCGCAGGAAAACTGTCCAAATCAACCTTGTAAGAATTCCTCCACAACTCAAGGAGCTAGCTTCAAGGATTCCTGAGAATTCTCCATTCACCGAGAGACATGGTCGTCTTCTCAACTTAGTCACTGCCAACACTGAGGAGGATATGCTGAAAGTTCTCTTCCAGTTCTTTGACCCTTTGCATCATTGCTTCACATTTCCTGACTATCAACTTGTGCCCACTTTGAAGGAATTTTCTCAACTCTTGAGGATTCCTATTCTCAATCAACTACCCTTAAACGGTACGGAAAGAGATCCAAAGCCATAAGAGATTGCTCAAGCCTTACACTTGCACTCATCTGATGTCACAACACATTGGGAAACTAGAAGTGGTGTCAAAGGTTTCTTGGCAAAGTTTCTGTTTGAGAAGGCCCAAAGCTGCTGGAACTCCCTGGACTTACAAGCTTTTGAGGAGATTGTAGCTCTTCTCATCTATGGGATGGTCTTATTCCCTAATCCTGACCAACTCATAGATGTGAGTGCTGTCAAAATTTTCATGACTCGTAACCCGGTGCCTACATTGCTTGGGGATATCCGCCACTCTTTTCACACTCGCACAATGAGGAAAAGAGGTGTTCTCATGCGTTGCACTCCTCTACTAGCAAGATGGTTTATTTCTAATCTTCCCCAATCAGTTTTGAAGAATGAGCAAGGTTTGAGGTGGTCACAACGATTGATGACACTTACCCATTCAGATATTCATTGGTGTTCTCGATCCAGAGAGAATGTCATTATCATTGACCGTTGTGGAGAATTTCCTAATGTCCCTCTACTTGGCATTAGGGGAGGCATCACCTATAACCCTTGCTTGGCTCTGAGACAGTTTGGTTATGCCCGAAGAGATGGCCCACATGACATGCTGATTCAAGGTTTGGTTTTTGAATTCGACAACGACAACCAAGGACTCCGACAAAGGTTCATCCGATCTTGGAGGATGCCCAACAAGGTGGACAGTAAGACCTTGGGACACAAGAATTCCATCCCTCTTGAGCCTTACCTTAAGTGGGTACGAACCTGCGCCCAAAGTCTTATGATGCCTTACCCTTCCATTCTCCCTGTGATTATAGAGCCTGTTATGAAAGGAGGGGTTCTATACACCCTCCTATATCCTGACATTCCAACATCACTTGAAGATTTGCAAAGGAGTTGGATACAGCTCAAGGGAGAGCGCAATACTTTCGAAGCCCAATTCTACGCAAGCAAGAAGAAGGTTTTAGAACTCACTCGTCAACTTCACGAAGAGCAGACTCTCAACACCTACATTGCACCAAAAAGGATGTGCAACATCTTTTTACCTTAGAATTTTGTATTATTTTGCCCAAGGGGCGTTGATGTACTAACAATTCTATCTTATTAATATGACGTGTATTTATTTTTTTGTTTAAAACAAATTTGAATTTCTGAATCCTTGAAAGCATTACATGAATACATATCATTCATCATATGCATAAACAGGTCTTCACACCAAGTTTCCTCATCTCTCTGCTGTTTATTTCAGCAAGATGGATATTGAACAAACGGTCAAAGATTTGCAAGCTCAGAATTCATAATTTCAATAGCTACTCTTGACCCTAGACAAGGGGCAGGAGGAGCTCAAGACTCTGCTAGAGAAAGAGAAAGAGAAAAAGAAAAAGACGCGAGCCGGTGTGGTTATTATGGGCAGAAGGTTTGAAGGACAAGCCAGACGGACTTTGGAATTCCCCTCAACATCTGATGAAGGGGTAAGAAAGGGAAAAGAAACGGCAGTACCATCTGATTCTGAGGAAGAAGAAGAAGAAGATGATGAGGACTACTCCGAACAGCAGTACCCTCCGGCCGATGACAAATACAAAAACCTGAAAGAACGTCTAGCTGCTATGGAGATACAGAGAGTACCGGGGCTGGACTTTGAGGAGTTAGAGCTGGTGTCTGGAATTGTAATCCCTCCTAAGTTTAAAGTGCCACTGTTTTCTAAGTACGATGGGGTGTCTTGTCCCAAGATGCACCTACGATCTTATGTCAGGAAAATTCAACCACATTCTTCTGACAAAGACCTGTGGGTCCACTTTTTCCAGGACAGTCTTTCGGGAACGCAGCTGGATTGGTTCTACCAGTTGGAGAGGTCTGATGTCCATAATTGGGAAGATTTGGCAGCCGCATTCTATAAACAGTATCAATATAATGCCGACTTGGCGCCAACCCGTACTCAGCTATAGAGTATGGCTATGGCTACCAACGAGGGTTTCAAAGACTACGCCCAAAAATGGAGGGATTTAGCCGGAAGGGTGCAACCACCATTATCTGAAAGAGAGCTAGTTGATATGTTCTTGGGGACTCTGTAAGGTCCTTTCTTTAATCACCTGATTGGAAGCTCCTTTGCAGGTTTTACTGAGTTGATTCTAACTGGCGAAAGAGTGGAGGTCGGTATTAGAAGCGGGAAAATTCAGAAAGATGCATCTACCTCAACTATCGCAAAGAAGCCTTTTACTGGAAAGAAGGAAGTATCTGTTGTCTATGCCCAGAGGAATCAGGGAAGAATTGAAAGACGACCAACTGTGGGGGTCGTTATGATTCAAAAGTCTGCATCAGAGCAACCGAGAAACAACCAGTCGAGAAATAACCAGCAAAGAGTGGAAAGGTCTGTAAGGCAATTCACCAAGATAAACATGACTCCTTCTCAAGTCTTACCACATCTCTTGAAGTTGAACCTGGCCATGCTAAAAGAGGCCCCTAAAAATCCCAATACTTCATCTTCATACTACCATCCCAATGCCAGATGTGCGTACCACTCGGAAAGTCCAAAGCACGACACCAACAACTGTTGGGCCCTGAAGAATAAGATTCAAGATCTGATTGACGCCAAGGAAGTTGAATTTGAAGCTCCTGAAAAGCCAAATGTTATCTCTGCCCCAATGCCGAGGCATGGGCACAATGCCAATGTTGTAGAAGAAGATCGGTTTGTTTCTACTGTGGATGAACTGTCAACTCCTATCCTAACTATCAAGTTGAATTTGTTAAAGGCTGGGATGTTCCCAGGGTGTGACCAAGATTGCCATACCTGCCTGTCCTCCCTATTTGATTGCCCTCTATTGAAGAAAGGAATCCAACAATTGATTGATAACAAGGAAATTTTGTTTGAGAAAGCTCCCATCTCACCCATTCCAGTTTCAGAAGTTTCAATAATAACCATATACGCCAATCCTTCCAGGGTTCCTAAAAAACCCGTTAGGATTACATATGCTCCTATGACTACTCCTTTGAAGATAACGATGCTCGGACCAACCACATACAAATCCGATAAAATGGTACCATGGAACTATGATGGAGAAATCTACTACCATGGTGTCAAACATATTGAACAGACCATTGAAGAAGAAAGCTCTGAGGAAGATAATCCCGACATCAGTAACATTTCCGGAACAAGCAAAGTTACCCGTAGCGGAAGAATCTTTTCTCCAGAGATTACTCCTCTAACAGCAGTCTTTGGACCCGCGGCCATTCCGAAGATTACCCCAGTAACTGTACCTGCAAGTGTACCCGCCAACAATGACAATGCAATTCCCATCCCTATTTCCGCTGCTGAGAAAAAAGGAAAGAATGTTCAAGAGGAGCCTGTCTTGACGAAGGCTCAGTCACCAGTCATTCCTGAGACATCCAAGAAGGAGTTAGAAGAAATCCTAAGGATCATTAAGAAAAGTGATTATGATGTTGTTGAGCAACTGGGGCAGACCCCCTCCAAAATATCTATGTTAGCCCTGTTGTTGTGCTCTGAGGCACATGCTAAAGCTTTGGTCAAGTTTTTGAAGACGGCCCACGTGCCACAAGAAACCTCCACTGATCAATTCTAGGAATGTGTGGCCAGCTTAACAGCTGACAATGGCCTGGGATTCTCCGATGCCGACTTGACCTCCAAAGGAAGAAAACATAATGATGCGCTACATGTCTTGGTGGAGTGTAAGGGAACCACCCTAGCTCATGTCTTGGTTGATACAGGGTCGTCTTTAAATGTCTTGCCAAAGAAAGCCTTGGATAGGTTGGATTGTGAAGGCCTAACCCTGAAACCCAGCAACATCATTGTCAGAGCCTTTGACGGTTCTAAGAGGATGGTCCATGGAGAGGTGGACATCCCGATCAAGGTGGGTACCCAGACGTTCAATTCAACATTGTACGTGATGGACATTCGTCCTTCCTATTCTTGCCTGTTGGGAAGACCTTGGATCCACCATGTTGGAGCCGTCACTTCTACTCTGCATCAAATGCTCAAGTACCCTGTCCAGGGGAAAATTATAACTGTTTATGGCAAAGAGGAATACATGATCAGTCATCTTAATTCTTTCTGTTATGTATAATTGGATGGCGAATTCATAGAGACCCTTTTCCAACACTTCGAAGAGTTCTCTGAGGAGATAGCGGCAACCAAAGCAGTGTCCTCAACTCCTGTGATCACAAGACCTGTACCTCGGATGTCATCTCTCAAGGATGCCAGGGCGGTAGTGGAAGAAGGCGGATCCACAATCTGGGGGCAGCTTCCAGACTTTCCTTTCAAATCATACAAATTTGGCTTGGGATTTACTTAGACTGGTCAGAAGGCCGTGCGCCGCTCCCGTGCCGGAGGGCCACCTGTGAAGATCAGCCACTGAGGGGTTAATGCGCTAGAGGACAGTGAAGAAGAGGACAGCTTGGAAGACTGGATTTTTCCTACTGTTGGCGGAGGATTGTGCAACTGGGAAGCAAAAGACTTTATTCCGATTACTTTCATACTGCAGTAATTTATCTTTTCCATTTCTGTTGGACTGTAATAATTCACAAACAATTCGTACTTTTTCAACCTTGAGTCTTACCCGAGACACATAGGTCCACTTGTAAGGGTTCTTATTTCATTTTCATATGTCATTTAATGAATCATGGACGCTTTTCATATTTAAACACTTTTTGATCATTGTCTTTCTTTTACATTTTGTTTTAAGATGGCTATCCCTTACACACACCCACACTCACAAATGCAGGTACCCTTCCATTCTGGAACCCATGGATAACGATACTGCTATAGCCTTCAGTGACTCTGAAGATCTGATCAACCAAGCCAAATACGAAGGTGAGGAAGATTGTGAGGTGTCGGGGGAATTAGCCAGACTGCTACAGCAAGAGGAAAGAGCAATTCAGCCTCATGAGGAGCAGTTGGATACAATCAACTTGGGTACTGAGGATGACAAAAAGGAAATCAAGATAGGTGCCAATCTAGAGCCGAGTGTCAAAGAGCGCCTAATTCAGCTATTGCATGATTATGTGGAGATCTTTGCCTGGTCATACGAGGACATGTCGGGACTTGATACAGACATTATGGTACACCGTCTCCCCACAAGAGAAGATTGTCCACCGGTCAAACAAAAGGTCCACCGCATGAGACCTGACATGTCAGAGAATATCAAAGGAGAAGTTATAAAGCAGTTCAATGCTGGATTTCTGGATGTTACTTCCTATCCATAATGGGTTGCTAACATTGTGCTCGTGCCTAAGAAGGACGGAAAAGTCATAATGTGCATGGATTATAGAGACTTAAACAGGGAAGCCCTAAAGATGACTTTCCACTACCGCACATCGACATCCTGGTTGACAACACAGCTCAGCACAAAGTATTTTCTTTCATGGACGAATTCTCAGGCTATAACCAGATCAAAATGGCACCTGAGGACATAGAGAAAACTACTTTTGTCACACAGTGGGGTACGTTCTGCTACAAAGTGATGCCATTCGGACTGAAGAATGTTGGGGCAACCTATCAACGCGCCATGGTAGCTTTGTTTCATGATATGATACATCATGAGATAGAGGTCTACGTAGATGACATGATAGTCCGATCACAAACTGAATAAGAACACCTTGATCACTTGCAAAAGTTGTTTGTCAGGTTGAAGGAGTACAAGCTCAGACTGAACCCGAACAAGTGTACATTCGGAGTCCGGTCCGATAAGCTTTTAGGTTTCATTGTCAGCAACAAAGGCATCAAGGTTGATCCTGCCAAAGTCAAAGCTATACAAGAAATGCCTGCCCCTCATACTGAGAAGGAGGTCAGAGGTTTCTTGGGACGCCTAAACTACATTGCAAGGTTCATTTCTCACCTAACGTCTACTTGTGAGCCAATCTTCAAGTTGTTGAAGAAAGATCAGGTAGTCCGATGGAATGATGACTGTCAAATTGCTTTCAACAAAATCAAGGAGTATTTGCTAGAACCTCATATCTTGATGCCACCCGTCGAGGGAAGGCCGCTAATCATGTATTTGACCGTCTTATAGAATTCAATGGGGGTGCGTATTGGGCCAACATTACGAGTCTGGCTGAAAAGAGAATGCCATTTATTACCTTAGCAAAAAGTTTACCGACTGTGAGACCCGATACTCACTGCTCGAGAAAACTTGTTGCGCTTTGGTATGGGCTGCTCGCCAGCTAAGGCAGTACATGTTGACTCATACCACTTTACTGATATCTAGGATGGATTCGATCAAGAACATCTTTGAGAAGCCTGCTTTGTCTGGAAGAATAGCTAGATGGCAGATGATCCTAACGGAATACGATATACAGTACACGACCCAAAAAGCTATAAAGGGGAGTGTACTAGCTAACCATCTGGCTCATCAAGCTGTCTAAGATTACCAATCCATGAAGTTCGACTTCCCCGACAAAGACATCATGACATTAGACAACATTGAAGATATCAGACCGTATGAAGGACGTGAACAAGGATCCCAATGGACCCTGAAACTTTGATGGGGCCTCCAATGCACTTGGCAATGGTATCGGCGCGGTAATCATTTCCCCGGAAGGTTGCCATACACCTTTCACTACCAGACTTTGCTTCAACTGTACGAATAACATGGCAGAGTACGAGGCATGCATCTTTGGACTCAAGGCTACCATAGACTTGGGGATCAAATCTATAATTGTGTTTGGGGACTCCGCTTTGGTCATCAGTCAGATCAAAGGAGAGTGGGACACTAAACATCCAAACCTCATCCCCTACAAAGAACATGTCTTGACATTGTTACCATATTTTGAGCAGATTACCTTCGAGCACTTCCCGTGAGAAGAAAATCAGCTAGCAGATGCTCTAGCTACAATGTCATCCATGTTTAAACTTAACTGGGATAATGAGGCTCCCCAAATCACCATTGAACGGATGGACGAACCTGCACATTGTCACGAGATTAATACCGGGGAAGTAGTGGACCAGCCATGGTTTCATGAAGTCAAAAGGTATCTCGAGGCGCAAGAATACCCTGAAGGAGCTTCAGTCAACGACAAAAAGTTATTAAGGAGATTCTCGGCTAAGTTCTTCCTAAGCAATGGCATTTTGTACAAGCGCAATCATGATTCTGTTCTTCTCCGTTGTGTGGACAAAGCTGAAGCTGAAAAGATTGTGACTGAATTGCATGAAGGTACCTTTGGCACTCACTCTAGCGGGCATACGATGGCTAAGAAGATTCTACGGGTAGGCTATTACTAGTCTACCATGGAAGCTGACTGCTATCAACATTCCCGAACATGTCATAAATGTCAAACCTATGCAGACAAGGTGCACGTGCCTCATGTTCCTCTAAATGTCTTAACATCTCCTTGGCCATTCGTTATGTGGGGAATCGACATGATTAGAGAGATCAAGCCTACAGCATCCAATGGACACCGTTTCATTCTGGAGGCCATTGACTACTTCACCAAGTGGGTCGAAGCAGCTTCCTTCGCATCTGTTACTAAGAATGTTGTTGCCCGCTTCATCAAGCAGAACCTTATTTGCCGGTACGGTATCCCCGAAAGGATCATCACTGATAATGGTACAAACCTTAATAATACTATGATCACTGCCTTGTGCGAGCAGTTCAAGATTCAACATCACAATTCATCTCCCTACCGGCCAAAGATGAACGGTACAGTTGAAGATGCGAACAAAAATATCAAGAAGATCATACAAAAGATGACAGTCACCTACAAGGACTGGCATGAGATGCTACCGTTTGCTCTCCACGGGTACCGTACCACGGCACGCATATTAACTGGGGCAACACCCTATTCCTTGGTATATGGCATGGAAGTTGTTTTACCTATCGAGGTTCGAATTCCCTCTTTGAGAATCATGAAGGATGCTGGTTTGAGTGAAGACGATTGGATCCAAACCCGGCTTGATCAATTGAACTTAATTAACGAAAAGAGACTTACTGCTGTTTGCCACGGTCAGACGTATCAAAAACGGATGATCAAGGCTTTCAACAAGAAAGTCAGGTGCCAGGTATATTAAGTCGGGGATCTGGTAATCAAGCGCATCATCTTGCCGCAAAGTGATCCCAGGGGAAAATGGACTCCTACCTACGAAGGACCATTTGTAATCAAGAACATCTTTTCTGGTGGGGCAATGATCTTAACCACCATGGACGGCGACGATCTGCTGCACCCTGCGAACACAGACATAGTCAAAAGATACTACGCATAAACGACCCGCTAGGTTGACACACCTAGGCAAAAAAAGGGCATCCCGGTGAATTGAAAACCCGAAAGGGCGGTTCAGGCAAAAATTAGGGATAAACAAAAAAATCTATACACCCGGCAAGTTGAAAACCCAAAAGGGCGACTTGGGCAAAAAAGGGTTTCCCGGTGGACTGAAAACCCGAAAGGGCGGTCCAGGAAAAAGTTAGGGAATTAAAGCGTATGACTATGTCTCGTCGGATCACTTTAAGGACAATCTCTTCATAGATAAACCTGGAGCTTCTGATCAATCCAATCATCTTCGGACGAAGCAGCGGATGGACAAGATATTCAAAGATACGAAGGCTATAGCAGAATGGGAACCCCATGGGATTTTACACACATAGATATCTTTCTTTGTATAAAATTTTCTTACTTTTATAACACCATCCTCTTACTAGGATGTCTGTCTCCTTTGTACAAAACACTTATTCAAAGTAAATACAAAGATGTCTCTTTCAAAGTGCAAAAACTATTTGCCTTTTTCTTTTACACTTGTGTTTTTATTTGCAAAAGCGTCCAATGATTCATTGATGAACATATGCATTTGAACATAATTACTATTTACAAATAAATAGGATGAAAAGGAACAATTACTGACAGGCTAAAAGGATAGGAAAACGTCTTTAGGCGATTCCATGAGAAATCCCTGCAGTACACCATTTAGATCCCCAGCGGAGCTAAATTTCAAACCCTTAATTCCCATCAGAGTTAAAACTTCAAACTCCCAATCCCCGGCGGAGCTGAAACCTTCATCCCCCGTCGAGTCAATACTATCTATCCCCAGCGGAAACCATCCAGTTTCCCTATTTCCCCATCAAGTCATCTTGAAGCCTGGAAATCACCCAGATAACAGTTAACTTTTGTCTCTCCCCAACCTAGGATAACTTCCCAGTAGAGTGGCAGACAACCGAAAATTCCTGAACCTACTCCCAGCAGTAAACTCTTCCCCACAAAGTCTTCATTACTCCCCAGCACGAAGTCGCCAAAGTTTTCATGGCTCCCCAACAGAATGAAGATTCTCATTTTCCCCAGTGAAGTCGTTGAAGTTTTCATTTCCCTTCAATAGAATGAAGGTTCTCATTCTTAATTCCCTGCAGAGGTCATCAGAGTCTTCCCTATTCCCCAGCCGAGTAAGGATTCCCATTGTGTAACCCCCGGTAGAAGTCATCAAAGTTCTCTGGATTTCCCAAGCAGATTTCTCAAGCAGTTTGGCTTTACTCTCACAACAGAATTTTTGTCAATACTCCAACTTCAAGACATGAAGGATCCTCACATCCCCACAGAAGTTGTCAAGGATTTTTAATCTCCAACAGTCGCCCAAGATTTTTCTTACTCTCAGCAGTCAATGATTTATTTTCCCCGGCAACACTCAAGGGTTTTTCATTATCCCCAACCGTCAAGGATTTATTTTCCTCAGCAATACAGCAAATCAGCTTACATGCGTATACATTACATTCATATATCATAAACATTGATAAAGCACATATATTGCATCATACATTTCATGTAACATAACTTTGTGTTTCAGCTAACATTTTACCCTTTTCAGGATAAGATTAACAAGCTATCATTAACAATGTTCAAAGATTTCAGATATAGTTCAGATACACTCCAAACACGGAAGTCATTATGTCACATATTCAGATTCTAGTTCAGATACGGTCCAGACGCGGATTCCATTCTGGCCCTTAACCAGTTTTCCGATTCAGATACAGTAAAGATACACTTCAGACACGGAAGTCATTCTATTACTCATTCAAATTTCAACCTCAGATACAGTTCAGATACACTCTAGACGCGGAAGTCATTCTATTACTCATTCAGAATTCAAGATCAAGATATAGTTCAGATACGCTCCAGAAACAGAAGCCATTATGTCACTTATTCAGATCTCTTATTGAGATACAGTTCAGATACACTCCAGACACGGAAGTCATTCTACTACTCATTCAGATTCCAAACTTCAGATACAGTCCAGATACGCTCCAGACACGGTTGCCATTATGTCACCTATTCTGATTTTCCCCAGCTCAGAGACGCTCCAGATACAGATGCTATTCCTTTGCTCATTCAGATTCAGTCTCCAGATACAGCTCAGATACGTTCCAGACGCGGACACCATTTTGAATACTCATTCTTCTGACTTATAACTCACAAATCAGCAAACATTCTTGGATGGCATCTTTAATCCCATCTCCAACAAGATTCTATCACCTCTCCAAATGGCATCTTTAAGCCCATTCCCTCAACTACACTTGGACGAGTGCAAATTTACGGGCACTCTAGTGTCCAATCATCTTTTACCTTCGAGTCACGAACAGCAAACTCGCCAATCTAACTCTTCAGGTTCAAGAAGATTGAACAGGGGCAGCTGTTGTACCCCAAAAATTTCCCTCTCATATTACCAAGATTTTCCTCACAAGGCTTCTTGGACTCCAGACAGGATTAGGGTTTGCTCAGCTCAAGACCTCATCTTGTACTGATGACCTGAAATTAGGGTTTGAATTTTCATAAGAATTTTTGGACCATCAATGCTTCATGTGACTTTCATACACCACCTTGGACCCCTAAGATTTCTCATATCAAGTTTCAAGCCTTGAATCACATTTTTGATCAGTCAATTGGACAATTGACCTAAAAATCATCTATATTGGAGGGAAAGTCAACCATGGCCAATTTACAGTCAAACTTCATAATTTTTTATCCACAACAACATTTTAGACTCCTATGAACCATTTGGTCAAGCTTGGATCACAACTCCTCAATAAATTTGATCAAATCCTCAAAAGGGCAAAATGGTCAAAATTAGGGTTTTGACTGTGGAAGGGCAATTTCTGATTTTTAACCTAGCCAATGACCAATTGGGTTCAAGCATGATTTCAAGGACTAAATGGAATCATCTTTACCTAATCACATAGTTCAAAAGATCTCAAATGCATAGGATTGACAGATGAATTTTGCAGTCAACTGATCAAAAATCAACTGCACACTGAAAAGTCAAACTTTGACTTTTTGGTAAAAATCAAGTGCCAAGGGTAATAATTCATCAAGATATGTCAAAATGTGAAACTTGTTGACCAAGAAACCTAAAATTGAAAATTAGGATTTTAATTTGAAATTTTTCATAACTTAGAATTTTTCTAAGTTATGGAAATTTCTTATTTTTTCCCAACTCTCCACAACTTTTTCACCATGATGCAATTGGATTCAAAGAAAACTTCCAACATGAAAGTTGTAGTCCTCCATGAAATATACAACTTGGATTCACAAAGTTTTCCCAAAAGATTCTTGGATCTCAAGTTATGATTTTGTGAATAAGGGTCCATAAACTTTTTAACTTAGTGAAATTTTGCCCTAGTTTAGGCAGGTTTTTGACCTAAATTCATGGCAACTTTTCACCTAGTTCCAAGAGGTATATCAAGTTTCATTTCAAATATGTATTGTAGATCATGTTACAAGCTTTCCAAAATGTCCAAGAACTCTCCAAGATCATTTATGGTTAGGGAGAATCGAAGAAATGAAAATGGCAATTTATCACTTTTGTTCAAGGCATTTTCACAATGGTTCAAGTTGCAAATCTGCCCTAGCATGCTTGTACTTGGCATTACAGGTCCTAATCCTTTCTACACTCCACAATTGAATGCTAATTCAGTGGACAATGGCTTTATTTTGATCTTTGGAGCATTGTACATTGAATTAATCCATTTATGGCATAAAGTTCATAACACCATTTTGATAAAGCAAGACTTTTACAACTTTGCATTTCTTGAGCCATGGACCTGATCTTTTGTTGCAAACAAGATCCACAAACATCAGGCAAAGTACACCAACCCTATGCAGCTAACAAGCAAGCCTGTACAGGCCTTTGGCATCGGTCATATCAACTTTCTTCAAAAGCAAGCAAACTTGCAAAAGTCAAGTAAGCTTGTGCATCTGATAAAGGCAAGCCTTGACATCATTTGAAACAACTTCATAAACTTGTTGCAAGCATATACACGAATTCACAACATTCAAAACACTCTAAAACACAAAAAACCCAAGTTCCTGCCCAAAAAGGGCATCTTCTGCAGAACCTTTGCTAAATCAATATTGGCTCGTGCGTTTTGCTTTGAAACACTTCAAACACTTTACATGCATCCTACCTAAACTATCCAGGCCCTTGTCTTGCAACTGTGTGCCCTGTTTCAAGCTTCACCATTTTCATTTTGTAAGGTTGCAGGTTGACTCGTGCAGGAAGATTCAAGCATCTACAAGGCAAGCTGAGCATTGGAGAAGCTTGAGAGAACTTCAAGGAAGCTCACACAATCTTCAGGCCTCACTCAAAGTCCCCACATTGCCATATCCAAACTCAACTGAACAAGGTATTTTTCAAGTTTCTATCTCTCTATTTAGGCATCCTTAGGTCACGATTTGTGAAGCAAAAATATAGTCCTTAACTTGCTTAAGCTGTACATATGCATAGTTGTCATTTATATTAACTGAGCTAAGAGAATTTGAAGCTTGAAGTTTATAAAAAATTTAGGTCAGGAATTAGGGCCACTGAAATTCTCTCTGGTTTCTTAGAGTTAGGTTTCAAATTTTATATCATTGGAATCGTGATCAAAAATGCTACAAGTTTCATGTTGCAAGATTTTGTTTTTGTGCAAAGAACAGAGAGTTGTAGGTTTGAACACAGGGTGCACGCGCAAAGCAAGAACATGGATGAAGTTGGTGTTCTGGGCCTGGCGCCTTGGGCCTTTCACTTTCCACACCCCCCATTTTACTTATGCACCCCCTTTGTATATTTTTATATTTTTTGTATTTTCTTGCATATTTTACATTTCTGACTTTATTTTTATTTTTTTCTGAACATTAAAAAATCCCAAAAATATTTTCTTAATTTTTTGCATTTTTGTTTTATTTTTTATCTTATTTTTTGCATATAAAATAGTTTTATTTTAATAAGTAGAAATCATTTTCTTAAAATAATTTGTAAATAATAAAAATACAATACATTTTTATTTTGATTATTTCATACATTAAATATTTATTTTTCATACATATTTAATTTTTTAAATAATTGTACATAATATTATTATTATTTTTCTTGAACAAAAATGGATAAAATGAATAATATAAAACATATTTTCTTTTAAAACAAAACTAGGGTTTTTTACCCCTTTCAAAAATAATATTATTTTTTCTTATTTTTAGGAATTAGATAATGTTATTTTCTCATACATAAAACAATTACAAAACATTTTTTTCATATTTACATTTTATTGCATATTTAAATAATTGTTTATTTATTTATTGTACAACAAATTCAATTGGGTTGTAATACTAAACTAGGGTTTTACTTTATGCAAATATCCTCATTCAAAACTTGTATCCCCCCTCCCATAATATTGTTGTAATAGCTTAGATTTACTTTACGCAATTTATCGCATTATATACATGTGTAGTAAATTAGGGTTTGTATGATAAGACAAAAAATCAAACAAATAGCATGACCTAATACAAGACAAAAATTCATGTAAAATGACAACACATTGCACACAAGCACCCCTAGGGTTTCACCCACTTGGTTGCCTTAAAACATGGCCATGGTATGCATGCTAGGTATCTTGGCAAAACAAAATAAAACAAAAGATCATAGTCCCTCGATGACGCTATCACAAGTTGCCTAAAACAAATGATCTTGGTCCCTCAAACAAGCTAAGATACTTGGCACCATTGCTATCATGGTCATACGATGACCCACTCCCGTCCCGTTTAACATCCAAAGATAGGGTTATCTACTAAAACAATAGTAGGTCAATAATATCAAAGGAATAAAAATGTATAAGAAAGACTTTGAGTAGGTAGATAGCTTCTAGTTACTTGATCTCTTTGCAAACAATCCTTGCTATTTTCAAACACACACACATTTCCAAAATAATTTCCAAACAACTTTCAAACATTGAAACATTTTTCAAAAGACAAACATCTTTGTATGCATTCTTACAAATAAGAATCATTACAAAGATTTCCTAAACAAAGGCCTCTTTTCAAAATACTTTCAAAACCACATAAAGCACCATTTCAAACAATTGCAAAAGCAAAGCAAGTGGTCTAAACAAGTAACTAAGAGCCCATGGATAACCATGGATGAAAAGGGTGCTAGCACCTTCCCTTTTCATAATCTACCCCCCCGAACTCAAGAAAACATCTCAAAGGTCTTTCATGTGCTTTTTTACCTTTCCTTTTGGATAAAATAAAAGTCGGTGGCGACTCTTGCTAACTGCGACATTTGCGAACACAAACGCAAAACCTCAAGTCAGTTCTCCCACCGCATCACAAAACCCATAAGCTGGCTTCTTCATTCCTCCAGATCCTCCACCCTTTGTCAAACGACCTTCTCTTACTGCCTCTTCTAGGCGGACACCCATTCCTACCATCTCTGTAAAATCACTCGGGGCACTTGCTACCATTCTTTCATAGTAGAAGGCACTCAGCGTCTTCAGAAAAATCTTAGTCATTTCTTTTTCCTCCATGGGAGGAATCACTTGTGCAGCCACTTCGCGCCATCTCTGTGCATACTCTTTAAACGATTCTCTGTCTTTCTGAACCATGGCCTTAAGCTGGTCACGATTGGGTGCTATGTCCACATTGTACTTGTATTGTTTTATGAATGCTTCTCCTAAATCATTAAAGGTATGGATGTTGGCGCTATCTAAACTCATGTACCATTTCAACGTTGCGCCGGTTAGACTATCCTGGAAAAAATGAATTAGCAGACGCTGATCATCAGTGTGGGTTGACATTCTCCTTACATACATCACCAAATGAGCACGAGGGCAAGTGTTGCCCTTGTACTTCTCAAACTCAGGGACCTTGAACTTAGCAGGCACTTTAACATTTGGGACCAAACACAGCTCATTCACATTCTGCCCAAATAACTCTTTTCCCCTAAGAGCCTTCATCTCTCTTTACATTCTATCAAAATGCTCTTAGAAATCATCCATTTTGTCATAAAGACCCAAATCTTCACTCGGCGGAGGGAAAGGACGACACACATCTTCAAGCGGAACCAAATTCACCGAAGGAGGTGCAGCAGGAACAGTATGCACCACAGGAGGTGCTGGAGGAACAGTATGCACCACAGGAGGTGCTGGAGGAACAGTATGCACCACAGGAGGTGCTGGAGTAACAACATTTGGAACCACTGGAGTATCTTGGGGGCCCAAATTGAAACCTTCAGGTGCAAAATTCTCCGGCATTCCCCATGGATAACCCTGAGGCATACGGTTCTGAGCAACAGTCGGAGTAGCAGATACGGGAACATCAGGAACTTCAGCATTTTCCCTTGTTGGTTGAGGTTGAACACTCGGTGGCTGATTCTGAGCAGCCACCGGAGCTTCCATCAGAGTAGTCAAATTGGCCAAGCCAGCCTTTAGAGTAGAAACTTCCTCGCGCAGCTCGCGATTCTCCTGTTCCAAATTGTCCATCTTCTTTTTGAAGTTAGCCCGAGTGTTGTAGTGATGAGTCAGTTTGCTGAACGAAGCAAAGAAGCTGGGTAAGGCACATGGGTATGCATAATAAATGCAAGAAATATGTGCACTATGATGCATGTCATGCAATGCACGTGATTATTTTTATTCCAACATTTTAATATTTCAAGGAATTTAAGATCCATAGACATATTGCAAACATCAAAATAATAACGCATTTGAAATACTGGAATTTTTTATTATAATAACTCCAAAATGGATTACAAGTTTCAATGATCCCAAGTACAAGATGAAAATACAATCTAAAAATCCTGAGAGAAAGAAATTGATAGAGATCAATCTGTACGCTGGCGCTTCCCTGTGAGTCTGGCAATCTGAGCCCTCAACCTCTGGTTTTCTTCCACCTGTCTGATGGCAACCTCCTTCCAATCATCTGAAGCAGGAAGTGAGTAATCAACACCTGTTTGAGGCTTAGGAGAAAATAAATCCCATTGCCTCTCCATAGACTCCACTGCTCGACTCTCAAGGATCTCGATCAAATCATCTTTCTCCTTCAAGTCTTCTTTATAGGAACTCTCTAAAGTCTGGAACTTGTTCTTCCAAGCATCCCTTTCTTGCTGCATCTTAACCAAAGCGAGATGCAGTTCTTCTAGATCATCTAATAAAGGAGGAGCGGTCTTCAAAAATAAATCAGGCATGGGTGTCTCCCGAGTATATGGCATTTTCAACTGAATGGCTCTCGATCGGACCCACTAAAGATACGACTCTAAAGAAACAGCACCCCTAGGCCCCAAATCCTTCCTACTCTTCTTATAAGTGTGACGTCAGGCCTTCGCAATCTGCTCCCTAGCTTCCTTGTGGTCTTCTCCCTCCTTCATAAAGAAACTACTCAAATGAATACTGTTCGGTTTATCTCTCATCGGATATCCAAGTTGTCACCGTGCAAGAACAGGGTTATAGTTAATTCCTCCCTTTGTACCAAGAAGAGGTACATTGGGGAAACTACCACAATTGTCAACAATCTCTATATCATGATAAGCTCGATGATACCAATCAATATCCGAGTGAGTAAGGGCCATGATCTTAGGAGCCCAACGGGGTTCCTTTTTTACATCCCAAAAGGCATCAGACTAAGGCATGTGAGAGATGAACCATCGGTACAACAAAGGCGTGCAACAGATAATCATTCCTCCATGATAAGAACTCCGAAGATGAACAGAGTAATAAGCATCACCCAACAGTGTAGGAACCGGGTTTCCAATCATGAAAATCCTGATAGCGTTAATGTCGACAAACTTGTCCATATTAGGAAATAAGAACAAGCCATAAGCAAGTAAAGCAAAGATGGCCTCAAAAGCAACCGTACTCCTCATTCTGGAAAAGTAATGAGCTTTCTTCAATAAGAACTGAGCTGGTAATCCTCTAATCCCTCCTTTAGTAGTCATATGGGCTTCCACCTCAGACTTCCCCAGATGAATCAAAGCAGCAATCTCATGTGGTTTTGGCTCACCCTCCAAACCAGTAAAAGGAACACGATTGGTAACGGGTAAATCCAATAGATAAGAATACTCCTCCAATGTAGGCATCAGCTGATAATCGAGAAAATTAAAGCAGTGATACACCGGATCATAGAACTGGACCAAGGTCGATAGAATACCCTCCTTCATCTTCAGCTTCATGAGAGGAATAAGGGATCCATACTTCTTCCGAAAGTCTGCAGGACACTCAATCTCTGGAATCAGACTGATCAGCTCATCTATCTTGGGATCCTTGAAAATGTATTTCCCAGTCTTTCTCTTTCCAGAATCCATGGTTAAAAGTACTTGAGATATTCGCAAATAGTCAACCTGTAAATCCCTTGAAATATTGTTTTCTTTCAAAAGATGCTTATGAGTGCATGGATGCATGATGCAACAATCACACACAAGATCACACATATAAGGTTCATAGGTTCAACGTCACGAGCATGAGGTCGAAGGTACTACCCATAAGGTGTTGGTCTAAGAGTTATCACCTTCCGAACAAGGTTCTAGAAGTTCCCAGAGTCTACATCCTTCCTTCGGATATTACCAACTTCCCGATTAACTCGGTAATTAGTAATATTCTCAAGAAAGACTCGTTTGAGCGTAGTATCGCGTGACAACTATTTCCGAATTACTCTGTCATAGCTTCTGCACTACACCTAAAAGGCCAAGATGGGTTTGGTATTCTACGATCCTCAGTTTCAGCAGGCTCCCAAGTCGAAAGCAGTATGTCTTCCCAATTACTCGGTAAATGACACTACAGACAAAGGGGCCTCCACTGAGTGGGGGATCTCATGCCTCCTTTTTTGGGATTACTCCCTCAAAGTTAACATGACTATATCGCCCGTCCTATCTTAAAGTTTTCCCAAGTCCGGGTATAGGACTTATGAGTAATCACCAAGCACCCTGAAAACCAGGAAAAATACAGACAAACATATATACAAATTATAACACATAAGCAACAATAGCACATATACAGATATAAACAAAGATAGGCTTAACCCACTTAGGGATGTACCAGCAAGAGGTCAATCTCTCCCCAGTGAAGTCGCCATTTTTCTGCAGCGGTAGAAATGTTCAAGACTAAGTCATTAGATTGACTAGACTTTATACAAATCAAAATAAAAATTGCCACCGCGCTTTATTGTTTCCAAAGGAATGGGAAAAGAGCGAATAACCCAAAAAAGGGGGAAAGATTCAAGGTAAGGGGGTTGGTTATGCAAAGGGAAGGTATTAGCACCCTAAACATCTACGGTACTCCGCAGGAGCCTCTTTGTAAAATCTGTATATTTTGGCTATAAAAATGTGTTGTATATAAAATGGATGGTGGAGGTGAGAAAAGAAATATATTTTTTATGATTTTTGCATCCATCGCGGTTGTGAACCTTTAGTGCCTATGTACCACCTATCGTGCAATAGGGGATCAGGGTACACGTAGTTCCTCTTTTAAAAGATTTGAAACACAAGTGTGTTGGTTAGTTTTAAGAGATAAGACATCATCGTCATTGTCCGTGTGGAAAACATACTTACTACCCACAATCATGAGAAAGGAGAATTTGCATCATCTCAAAGTGGAGGATATGGCTTGGATTTTAAAATCAACAATGCCTCACTCAACACCCAAGTGGAAAATGTCTCTCTTCACTACATATTATAGAAGTATAGTTGTTTGCATCACTACAAGGATTGACAAGAGTCTAATCTTTTAAGAAAAAGTTTAAGGGTAAAAACCAAAGTGGCAAAAATGGTTTGAAATGAGATTGGTTAACTTTTAGTCTTCTCATCAAAAAAATGTCAAAGTATTATTATATTGATTGAGTTTTATTTATGAAAATGTTTTGAAAATGCATGGACCTAAGTCCAAGTTTATTATGAAAGTGTTTAAGTTTCAAAACAAGAAGAGTTTTCAAAAGGAGGGAGAAGATTTTTGAAATTAAAGAAGATGGGAGGAGAAGAAGAGACTATCCTAAAGCATTAGGTAAAAGCTAAGGATAAGGACCATCTAACCAACAAGAAGCCAAAACTTGAAATTATGAGTCAAGATAGAATTCTCATTCTTTGGATTGAAACCAAGCAAGCAAAGATACTAGACCTCTTCAAATGTATTGAGTCTTCACAAAAATTGGGCAGAGTAACGGCTGTATACGGGTGAATCCTAGATTACAAATCAAGGATGCAATCACAAAAACCTGCACACAAAAACAAATAAGCAACCCAATGTCTTGAGGTAAACCTCAAGAGCTCCAGACAAAATAATCAGATAAAATCACAAGGTCTCCAAGATAGGCCAAGGTTTCCAATCCTGAGTCCAAGAAAAAGTCCACTGCTCCATCATGCCAAGGATAGTAACCAAATAGTCCAAGTGCCATTAAGAGTTTTTTAGGGTTTAAGTTGGTTATTAAGTATCTTAGGAAAAGGAAAAAAGAAAAGCTCAAGTGAGCAAAGTGAAAATGACAAGAAAATAAATGCTCAAGTGAAAGATGAAAATGACATGAAATGTAAATGCTAAAAGTAAATAGTGCATAAAGCATAAAAGAATAAAAAAAGCAATAAAAAATAAAGCAAGTTAATAATTAGTGGTTAGTTGGATGACCATCTTGAAACTTGCATTTAGAACTCATTAGAGGATTGGTAGAACCAAAGCCTCCACACAACAAGTTGCATTTTCTTTTTGTCAAGTATATCATCCATTTGGAATTCTCATAAGTACCATTTAATGATCAACGATGTTTAAGTGATCCGTGTTGACCAAAGGTGTTGTAGATCAATTAGAGTATTGGTAGAACCAAAGCCTCCACACAATGAATCTCAAGGTTATTGGATCAAAGAGATCAAATTAACATACTTGGGCTTGCAATCATAAGTTTGGGCCACGAATGGTCATTTATTCGAATCGGGACAAAATTTAGCGCTATGTTAAGCAATCGTAAGTGGACTTATATAGAAGTCGCACCTATTTTGAGGCCGGTCAATAGCAATCTATGCACCATTTGTTTTGATACATGATATAGGGATCATGCTCCAACAACATTTAGTGCAAGAAGAAGGGGATGAGATGAAGAGGGATTAGGGTAAAAAGATGAATAAACCACTTTTGAATTAAAAATTTAATCAAACTATTATTAAAATCATTCATTCATTTTGGTGGAGTTGAACTCAACACCCAAGATCCAATAATGTTAATAAAGTCATGATCAAAAAATCAACTCAAGACAGCCAGAAAATAATCACAAAATAATAATATATTTAATATATATTTAAAGGGTTAAAAAGGAAGTTTAAAATAGTAAATAATGAGAAAAATATCAATTATGTTCAAATTAATCAAGAAATAAAAAATAAAATCATAGAAAAATCATAAATGGGTCCAAATATTTTTATAAAAATTTTGGGAATTTTTAAAAGTCAGGAACTATTTTTTAAAATTAAAATAAATGGGTAAAATAGACCAAAATGGTGAAAAATAGTAAAGTCAGAAACAAAAATAAAATAAAGTCACCAATATTTGTCACAATGTCATTGGATCATTCCCTAATTTTTTTAGAATTTAAAAATGTATAAAAGTATTTTTAAATATTTTAAATAAATCAAATAAGTGCAAAATTCATTAAAAAAAATACCAAAACACAAAATTAAATTGTGAAAAAATAAAAAACAGAAAGAGAATAATCAAAATTATTTTTCATAAATTTTTTTGATTTTTTGGACTAAAAATGAATTTTCTGTGATTTTTTGAAATTTAAAACATATAAAATATAAAAATCAGAAAAAGAAAATAAAAGAAAAAGATGTGGACCACTGGACGAGAGTCAAAACGCGTTAGTAATCAAATCCAAGGGATCTGACACGCTGTGCATATCATGGTCTTTACTGAATAAAGCACTGAATCAAATGTAAAATCAGAAATTCAAAAAATACAAATGGCACGCTTTCATTGGTTGGGAGGTGACACGTTGGTCATCTTCAACCTCCAGCCTCACGAATTGCAGGTCTCTCAAACTGTAAAATCAGAAGCTCAGACCTATGCCATTTGTTTCGTCTCTTCAAGACGAAGATAACCATACCCTCGCGCCATTTTTATATAAACTGTAACTCAGGCAATTTAGAAAGAAAGTTTTGAAAGGGGATTTGAAAATTCATGGTCAAAATGTGTTTCCAGATAAAAGTAAGTGTTGCAACTAGAACCAGGGTAATGAGAGCAACACAATGGTACCAAAGTTTTGAAGAATTGATGAAGGAATCTACCTATTGAAGTTGAGTTGCAGAGCTCTGAAATTGGACTTCTATGGAGCAATATAGGGCACGATTCTTTAATGTAATGGTATGGTTAGCTTCATGGAAGATCAAGGAAGGTGAATTGATGGAGAAAATGGATTGAAAAAGGCTTGAGGATAGGATTCGAAGTAGCTGAATTCTGAGTTGTGAAGCAAGTTTGGCAGGGTGATTCTGGCTATCTAAGCTTGAGAAAATGAATGGGATAGTACATGTATTTATAGGAGAAGCAAATGGGATCAAAAGGAAGAGTGAATGATGTGTTTTGGAGGGAATTCGTGCAAACCTGATGCATGAGTGAAGTGTGATCCAAACTTCACCAAAACTCATCCAATTCTTGCGTTTTGATACACTAATCCACTTGGGAAAGTTGGCTAATCATTTTTAGACCCAAAACGCATGCTAATTTGAGGTTTAGAGGTTGTAACATGAAATTCAAATTCTGACTTGCAGGGAAACTTCAATTCCAAGTTACCACTTTTGTAACAATGGCATTTCCATCTCAGTGAGTCTTGAGGCATGATTCTTGATGCTTGGGAAAGATGAGGTAACAAACTTTGCAATGGGAAAAGAATGGAATCAATTGGAGGCTTGAGCTGAAAATTACATGGAGTCAAAGTTGGAGAAAAAGAGTTGACTTTCCCTACTTAGAAATATTTCAAATTCTTCTTTAAAAATGGCCTATAATCTCTTGCATCCAAACATGGATTTCCACTTAGAATTTGCTCTTGACCCAAAAAGGTGGAATGAAGTAGATCTCTTGAATGACATTTTGGAATTTGAACCACTCAAAATCTCCAAAAATTGAGCAAGTTATGACTTGTTGAAGTTGGCCAAAAATCATGACCTATAATCTTTTGCATTCTTAAGGCAACTTTCATCCATTTTCTTATTTTACACATAAAAGAAGGCATGAAGTACACATCCTTAATATCATCATAGAAAAAGAATGGGCTCAAGGTGATAAAAATTGACCAAGTTATGACAATTTGAAGTCATATATGGAGAATTAGGGATTCAACTGGATGACTTGTGATCTTTCTTCTTCACTTAGTTCCTTCCACATGAAAACTCTTTGGAACTTTTGAAGTGATTTGTTGGTAATTCCTTTAAGAGAAGAATGTTTTTGGAATCACTCAAAAATGACAAAATATGAGCAAGATATGCCTCTTTGAAGTCCAAAACCCTAGCCTCTAGATCAAGAGAATGCTTGGTGGAACTTTGCCAAATTTGAACAAACTTTTTGTGCAAATATTCTTCCTTTGTGAATAGAAATTATTGAGGATGATGATGAGGACCTATGGTCACCAAAACCAATTTCATATCAACTTCAAAACAACTTCAATGGTGAGGTTTGAATTTCTCAAGCTTTTGACTAGGGCATGGAAATAAACTCATGAACCCATGAAGCAACTTGCTAAATCTCATTGCTTTTACCTACATTATCAACAAGTAAGACAAACCAATATTTCATTTTATTAATTAGAGAGAAAAATCAAAGTACAATATCTATGATCACAAAAGCAAACAAATTAAGGTGCTTGGTAACTTCTCAAATAGCAAAGCTAAAGATAGGGAGAAGAACCAAAATCTCTAATGTGATTTTGTGGTGATTGAAACAATGTGGTATGATGAAGGGATCTTAGGGGTAAAAATTGGGGTACAACAGCTGGAATTTATGAGAGTTGTTGTTTGAAATTTGAAATTTGAAATTTGAGTATATATCGTTTGACTCCAAAACTGAGTTTTCCAACTTATTTCATGCACTGTCGAAATCGAAACCCCAAGCTCATAATAATCGATGCGGAATCTTGACGCAGGACCTAAAACAAAGCTCTTGATGACGAAATTTGTGATGTGGTGCTCAAAGAATCGTTTCGTTACGATAAAAATTAAGCAAGTTATGTCGCCCTGAACGACAAGAAACACGGTGTAAAAATTCAGTGCAAATTTTTCAGCTTATTTTGGGTACGACATGCGAATAAACCACAAGCTTTTGACGTTTGGTGTAAAATCTCGATGCGAACCCTGAAACAAAATTGTAGGTGACGAAATGTGTGACGTTATGCTGAAAGAATCACCCTGATACGATAAAAATCGAAAAAATTATGATTTTTCGAATAGCGAGAAACAGTGAACTTATTTCATCATATTGAACAATTTCAGCTTATTTCTGTGCGCACTTTTGGATGTGAGCCATAAAATGAAGCCTTCAGAGCACAATCCGAACTCGGACCCTGAAGCAAAGTTGAAGCTTAAAAAATCTGTGATCTCACGCTTCAAGAATCGTTCAGATACAATAAAAATTGAGATAGTTACGATTTTTATAATATCGAAAAACAGTCCGGTAGAAAACTACTTTGACGTGCAATTTTCTCTGGTAATTCTCACTTTTGGAAATCTTCTGCAATGAACTAGCTCCTGACCCGAACATATGGATCGAAGATAAAATCAAGATGGATTTTTTGTCCAAAGAACCACTTGAAAATGTCAAACCAGACGAGAGTTATGAATTTTTGAATATCTGAAAAATAGAGGTTCAACACACTATTTTCATTGTTTTTGCGCCGTATAATTTCAGAGTACTCGCGCATTCTGAGATTTTCCTCAATGAATTGGCTTCTGAGTCGAATATGAAAATTGAAGGAAATAGCAATACAGTTCAAATGCTTCAAGAGGAACTCAAAGACGATATTCCGGTCAGAAGTTACGAACTTTTAAGCATCCGAAAACCAAAGAACCAGCAAATTCACTATATAACGTATTTCAAGTATTTTGTGCTTTAGAAAATCTTTCTCACAAAATTAGCCTTCGACATGAACAAATGAATGAAGAATACCTCAAGCCGATTCTAAAGATTGAAGAATCAATCCCAAACCATTTTCTAATAACAAGTTATGAATTTTTGTGCTAGAAACGCACAATACTGAATTTATGTCTGCACCGTCTCAAATCAATTGAAACGCCTGACTTTCTGCACAATTTAGAGCGTGTTGGAACGCATGAGAGCTTGATATGACAATGACTTGCTTAGTTGTTGATTGAATAGCTTGAAAACCGTGCGGAATACACTTAAAGTTTTAAAACCTTGAGTTCTGCTTCACAATGTTGCTTAACGGAACAATCAATTTTCACAACTAATTTTTGCAGAGAAAGACCTTGATTCCATGAGTATAGAGCCGATGACATGTATGTATACATATGATGATGAAGTATAAGTCAATTATGATTAAAATAAAAAGGACGGATTTTGAAGTGCAACAGCTACTTATTACTTTTCTTAATCATGTATTACTGCAAGTTGTAAATCATATATTCGTTAGAAATGTGTATTCTCCTGTAGCATTTTTTGTATTGTTTGTTTATCTATCAAATTAATGGTTTAATTAATTAAGTGATTTGATTGAAGTCTCTTTATTTCTTTTGCACCTATTTTTGGTGTTTTTTTTCTGGTTTATCATGGAATTTGTGAGTAATGACTCTAACAGCAATAACGACACACGTTGCAGTACACTCGACTAGAGCTGCTTTGACACAAAATCTTAAGGGCAAATGCACATTGTTGTGGTAGAGTTGGATGACCGTGTTTTTGTAATGTTGTGATTGAGTAATGTAATAGTCTTAAATTATTTACAAATGGTTGAGTGATTAATTTAAGCCTATATTTTTTAATCTTTTTAATAGATTAAGTTGAGTTTTGAGAAATTAAAATGAATTTTTTTTAATTAAATAATTTTCGTGTTGACATATAAAAATGAGTTAATAAAGCTTTACAAAGAAAAGAGAAAGCAGAAAAATTATCTGTTTGTTTAGCACACAACAGCGTAGTAGTAGTGATGGCTATTTCATCATCATCATCATCATCATCATCACTATCGCTATCTCTTCCTTTTCAATTCCGTTTTTCTCTCAAAACCCAAACTCGCCGCAACTTCCCTTGCGTTACGGCGGTGGCGGCGGCGAGCGGCGAGGTTCCTCTCCTTCAAGTCAATGATCTAAGAGCCAAAATCGTAGAATCCAATCTCGAAATTCTCAAAGGCGTTAACCTCACTGTCAACAGAGGCGAGGTTCACGCTATCATGGGGAAAAACGGTTCCGGAAAAAGCACGTTCGCTAAGGTTCTTGTAGGTCATCCGGATTATGAAGTTACCGGTGGGAGCGTTGTGTTTAAAGGAGAGAATTTGCTTGAGATGGAACCGGAGGAACGAGCGCTTGAAGGCCTTTTCATGAGTTTTCAATCTCCGGTTGCGATTCCGGGGGTTTCGAATGATCAATTTCTTGCTATGGCTTATAATGCCAGGAGGAAAAAACTCGGCCTTCCTGAACTTGGACCCCTTGAGGTTCGTTATCAATTTGGTTTATTATTATTTTTTTGTCAAGATTTTGAATCACCTCCGAATAATCCTTAATATTCTGGATAATTGCTTTCAAACGTCTGATTCAAAGTCAATTATAAGTGATTCAACCGTGAAACTAAACATACACTAAATGTGTGTTTGGTTCTACTGGGAAAATAATTGATTTTGAATGAATTGATTATGTAAAAAATGATTCTAGTTAAAAGTAAGTCGAAGATAAAGTGATTTTTATGTTTTCGAAGTGAGGCGAATAGTAAATTTCAATTTTAATGTAAAAATCACGTTTAAACTCAAAAGTAGTTTCAAGTAAAATCAATTATACTTTAGTTGAACCAAACACCTCAAAATCATTCCAAAATCAATTATACACCTCTAGAATTGCTTTTGGCTCTTAAGTTAAACCAAACATACGCTAAATCATTCATCTTTAAACTTACTTTTAACTAAAATTAATTATACAAAATCAATTTTTGCCATTGTAGAATCAAGCACATACAACCTTAATCACGATTCACGGCAGTATAGATATCCAAAATTTTGATGTCGCGACTATGATAGCAGTTGCGGATAGATTTTAATTTCAGTTGCCTTTGCCACACAATCCTTGATATTGTGGAGAATCAGTATTACATAAAGTTTACTCGACCTTAATTGCAGTCGGGCATTTATTAAAAACCTTGATTTCGCGACTGAATTGCAGTTGGGGACTTCTTTCAAAACCCATGATTGTTGCTCTTATTTATGGTTTTTAACAGGCTAACTGTGTATTGTGGTTTGCAGTGTTTTTCTTATCTGATGGAAAAGCTACAACTTGTGAACATGAAGGTTGACTTTCTCAATAGGAATGTCAATGAAGGGTTTAGTGGAGGTGAACGAAAACGTAATGAAATCTTGCAGCTTGCGGTTTTGGGGGCAGATTTGGCAATTTTGGATGAAATTGATTCGGGATTGGATGTTGATGCGCTCAGGGATGTGGCAAGTGCAGTTAATAAAATTCTTACCCCAGAGAATTCTTTGTTGATGATTACTCACTATCGACGAATTCTTGATCTCTTGAAACCTTCCCATGTTCATGTTATGGTAAGTTACAAACTTGCAACTGATCTTTAATGTTATTCCAAGTATTGGACTTGAAAGGAATTGTTTAGTTTCTGACTTTAGGTCTGGTGAACAGAGTTCTCCTTCCTCCCACTAAATTTTGAGGAATATGAAGTTTAGGTGCTTAGTTTTTAGGATTGACACCGCTTTACATTTGTGTGAGTGTACTCAGTTCAAGCAACGGTTTGAGCGAAAAATTTGTGATTAAACTGAAAAGTAAAATTTTCCCTAAAAGCTTCTATAGTTTGTTGGGCAACTATTAGAGGCATATACTTGCATCTTATGAGAAGGTTCTTATTCCAAAAAGCTTGCTAATTTCCTTTTGACGTTGTAGTTGTAATCAACATATTTTAAGTATCTAAAGATCCGTTATATTGAGTTATATGGAGATAACAAGAAAAGTCAACCATAGGGTTCTAGTAAGGTGGATGAAAACAATAAATGCTCTGGGCGTATTAGTAAATTGGATAACACCTATACTGTAGTTGAGAGGATTAGAATCTCATAATGTAGGTGGTTTGGGAATATATGAGAAGACTTGTGGAAGTAAAAGCAAGGAGATGAATGATAGTCTATTAATTTGAGGAATAGGAAGATCAAGGAAAACTACAGGCCACATTATTCATAGAGATTTTGAGGTGAATAATCTATCTCTGATCCTAGTAACGAAATGCCGATGACCCCACCTAGCAGATTATAAGTCCTCATAATGAAATTCTAAAAGGAACTTCACATATAATAATTGTTTGGCAGATGAATTTTGGTGAATGAATTTAGAATGCTAGTCCTATCAAATTCTTCTCCGATTTCATTCTCCTCCACCTTTTTCAAATAATCACTAGGATACTATAAAGAAAATTTGGTAGGGAGATTTTAGTAGTTAAAAGCATGTCATTAAATATGTGAATTGTTTTTGAGCTTACAAATTGGGAAATAAAGGTCTAAAGATCATGAAGATATGAGCAGACTGAATCTGAAATATTCAATTGAAAGAGGTATTTGAAGAAGTGTATTTCCTAAAGAAAGTAGTTGAACTGACAACTTGATAGTTAATACAATTAGTATTAAGTTTGGAGAATTGGGACCCATAGATTCTGTGCTAGCTAAGTTTAATTTTTTTTTCAAGAATAAAGGTGGCTTTGGAAATAAACATATATCTTTGTGCTTTGGAAACAAACAAATACTATATTGCTCATTTATTAGACTTCTGGTAGATTATTGTTTATCTTATTTCGGAAGTGGTCATAGAAATTAGAATCCTCTCGCGAGTTATTTTAACATGACCACATTATGTGAATTCGTCTCAACATGTATTTTTTTTCTATATGCAACCATAGTATGATTTTGAGATAGACTACTTTCCTCTAACTTGCAATTTTAATTCTACACCATTGATTATTTTTAAAAGGTGCATGGTTGAGATGCATTCACGTGATTTTATCGTGTTGACATGACATGAAAGAGAATCCTGATCCCCGTTATAGACAGTATATGAAAAATTGAATGCAATATCTATACTGTGAAATGACATGAATGGACCTTTTTTTCTTGTTGTTAAATATCAGGACAACGGCAAAATTGCAAGGACAGGCGACCTATCTATGGTAGATGCAATTGAGGCAGATGGATATGAACCAGTCTCGGCTTTGCTTTAATACAGCTAGTATTGCCACCCTTTCAAATTTCGTTGTGAAATGGCGGGGCTTATTTCAGTTCAAATTCATGAGTTTCTTGTGAGTGAGTTTCCCTCTCAAGATCATAATCGGGAATAAACTATAATCGGATGGGATTAAAGTCAAAATTTTCTTCAAAAGGTACTAATGATAAGAAGATCCTACACATTTTGGGTGGGTGATCATAGCTATATTTTATTTTCATTTCAATTTGAAATTTTTAGTCATTCTGGTTTGGTATTGGGATAGGTTGATGTTAAATAGTTTTATCTTATGGATCTTTCTTCTGCAAGGATGAGTTTAGTCAATACCGGAAGTGTAAGTTTATTTGAATTTTGAATAGTATAGTTGTGTAAACTGAATATAAGTGCAGTTCAACTATTTATTTATCCTACAGATTGGCATCTTTTTGTGCCCTCGATATTTTGTTTTATGTGAAGATCCATTACGAAGCACACCTCCGAAACCAATTCTGATAGGTGTGTCGTGGCAACTGTCGTCACTGCTAATATCGTCTTCATGCCTTGGTTGATCATTTAACTCAAACATCCATGTGACTCTAAAAAAGCAATGGAAAAGTAAGAATTGAACATTGAGGACATGTTGCGAAAAAATCACCCCCTGTTCATGAGCTCCCGAAGGAAATAAACAATCGGAAATCCCCAGAATCCTCAAACTCTCGCCTCACCCAGTTATGGAAAGAAATTTGGAAAACGCTAGTTCCAAATAAGATCTGAAATTTCCTTTGGCGTCTGTCAAAAAGCATTCTTTCCAATAGAGAGTTCATTCGTTGAAAAGAGTTGTCTAACTAGATGGAAGTTGTCCCATTTGCCACCAAACTATTGAATCCTTACAGCACTTATTCCTTCAATATGATTTTGCTAAAATCGTGTGGTTTTCAGCCCCTTTAGGAGCTTGTATCTATTATGATTTGACATCCACCCAATGAGTTGGCTGACTTGCAAAGACAGACTGGAGGTCAAAAATTTTGAGAATTTCTTTTTCTATCTTATAGTGTAAAGAAATATTTTAAGTATTTCTTAAAATACTTTTCGGAAATCAAAAATATATTTTCGGTGTGCATTCACCGACACATAATTCATTTGTTTTTGAAAATGTTACATTTTCAGAAACGGTTGAAACTTTTGTGAAGCTGAAATCTGATTGAAAGGAAAATATAACTTAATGATATCAAAATAACAATACCAACCCTGAACTGAAATCTGATTGAAAGGAAAATATAACTTAATGATATAAAAATAACAATACCAACTCTGAACGAAAGGAAAATATAACTTAATGATATCAAAATAACAATACCAACCCTGAACTAAATATCGACAAGTAAATTGGACATATTCTTCACATTCACACAATCCAGTAGTATTACTGAAAGAAATGTAGCTCAGCAAGCAAGAACTATAATAAATAATTGAAGTTTGAACTCCATAACCAGAAGTGTATTTTTGAAAGTGTATTTCCAAAATCAATTTTGTTGTAAAATATGGTGAATCTCAAAAATAAATGAATTATGTATGTGGGTACACACTAAATATATGTTTCTAATTTTTATGGGTGTTTTTGAAATTTTGCATAATGCATTACAAAAACATAGGATGGAAAAAGAAATCCTCAAATTTTTTGCATTACTTTGTGGAAATTATGGGAGATTTAACATCTCATCCTCAATTTTTATAATTTTCAAATTTTCCATAAATGAAATTGGGGTGGTAAAGAACGAAATTTCTGTAGTTTTGTAAAAAATATTGATAAAATAATAAATTTTCAATAGTTTATTTATAAATTTCTGGGATGAATTTTATAAAAAAAATTATACTACTAGAAATTTCCGATAAATTTTGAAAATTTCTATAATTCATCGGAATGCAAGGAATTTTGAAATATTTTGTAATTTATTAAGAGTGTGATCGGTTCAGTTTGAATTGATTTTAGGTTTAAAAAAATGTTTAAATTTTGAAAATTTTCGGTAAAATAATAAATTACTGATAATTCATTTATAAATTTCCGATATGAATTTTAAAAAATATACTATTAGAAATTTTCTATAAATTTTAAAATTTTCTGTAATTTTCGATAAATTTTCTGTGATTTATTAAGGATGTAATCGATTCGGTTTGAATTGATTTTAGGTTAAAAAATGTCTGAACCAATGATATCTCATCAGTTTGATTTGGTTTGATTTTTCATATTTTTAAAAAATTGAACTAAACCAAACTAATTGGTTTATAATTTTTTTTTCAAACATTATATTCATATGTATATTCATCATTATCGTATTTTTTGATGTATTTTATGCTATTATTTTTTAAAATTTTTAATTCATACAAAACAGTGACATGATTTCCATATATTATAATTCATTAAATATAAAAGTTAGCACTTTGTTAAAAAAGAATTTGAAATTTAACAAATAAAAGACAACAATAACAACAACAAGATCTAATACACATAAATTAATATGTTTCACACTTCATACACATCAAAATTATTTTGTAACAAGATTAGAAGAAATTTTGTTGAAGAAAAAATAAAAAAAAAAGTAAAAAAATAAAAATTAACAAAGAGAATTTGAACATGAAGAAGACGATCATAACATATTAGAACGACGGTATAAAGAGCAAAAGGTGGTAGACGATGAGAGAAGTATTTCATTGCCGATAAATTTTTGTAAATAATGGTTTGTACCTTTTATGTTTGGAGTTTGGTTCTAAATGCGTGTTTTGTTGAAATAAATGAAGTGTAAACAAATATGAAGAATAATTGTAGTGATATAAAATGGGAGCTTAATAATAGATGAAATAAAATGTTTATTGTGTAATTGTGGTCATTGATTCAGTTTATCGGTTTGTCAGACTTTAAAACCACATCAATTTTTATTGGTTAAGTTTAATTTTTAAACCGAACCAAAAACAATCGTTTTTTGTTTGCTTTTAATATGTATTGTTGATTTAATTGATTTTTTCTGATCTAACTACAGTTGATCAATATTACTCAAAATTATCGAGAGCTTTTGTAGAGATGGATAGATCTTGTGTTCTTTATGTTAATTGTAGTTTAAATTTTGTCGATTATAGTCTAGTTTTTTTATTTGAGATAACTGATCATAGTCTAATTAATAAGTCAAAAGATGTTGGCCATAAGACTTGGTTGGGTTGGGGCATGTCCCAACTCAGCTTCACAGAAACTTTGTTTTTGGAGATTTTTTATTTCATCCCATGTCCAAAAGAGATATCCTATGCAATTCTTAAAATGTCCCTTTGAAATCGAAAGTATATTTATAGGCACATTTTTTTTGTTAAAAATGATTGAAAATCGGAAATATATTTGCGGTTGTAAATCAAGAATATATTTTTGAGCTTTTATGCTGTCAGTAACAGAAAAATTAAATAGAAAAATATATTTTTTTCTAATTGTTCTGTATTAAATACAAAAACTGATAATATATATATATATATATATATATATATATATATATATATATATATATATATATATATATATATATATATATATATATATATATATATATATATATATATATCACAAAAAGTATGTGGTCGATGAAGGAATGATCCAAAAATGTAATTCAAATACAATAATAAAATGTTAACTTAAGGACCAGTATTCAAAACAAAGCTGAAACAGATATAGACTAAAACCGAAAATGCACTTGCGATTTTGTTCTTGTTAAAACCAATGCATTTCCAGTTCTCCCTGCAATTTCAAAAACACGTTAATGGCGACCCAGAACACCAAATGAACTCACAAAAATATCATTGATCATGAAAATGACATTAACAACACTTTTCTACATATTGCTAATATTGATAACAAACTACAAAATCTCAATTTCTAACCTAAATTACACATTTGAGGAGATTTTACATAAACTCTAAAAAGTTCAAAAACAACTCACTTGATTGATTGTGGTTAATTTTCCTTGATTTTATGTTTGATGATTTCTAACAAGTTTTTCTTACAAATGTCTTGATTTGGTGAAAATGAGTTTGAGAAAGTTTTTAAGTATTGTGTTTTGAAATGTTATTGTAATGGGAGAGAAAGAGACAACATGTCTTATATGTCCAGATACTGAATATATATTTACAGTTGTAAATCGTAGTTATACTTTCGATTTACACCCAACTCTTTACACGTATTTCATGGTAGAAACTCCATGTGATGCGTAACAAAAGAACGGGATAGAATAAAAAATCCACTTGTTTATTTTTTTGATCTTCTTTATGCTAATGAAGAATAAATATTTGGGGTAAAAAAAACGGCAACCCATTCACATTGCTTGCATGACTACAAGCATATGATAATCAAATCAGCAAAACACAAATCAATAAATTTGTTTTTCTCTATTTCCACTTCTTTCTCTATGTTTAACCTCCGTCTTCCTTTTTCTCTCTCCCTCAATTAACCTCTATCTTCCTTTTTCTTTTTCTCTCAGTTCAAAAGCACTTCTTCATCTCGCCAAGATAACCAAGTTATAGAATTTTTGGATTGTGCCTGTGTCATATCACCATTTTTTAGTTCTATTTTTTTCAAAACTTCCCAACATCCAACATATCAATAGGTGGAAAATGAGCTTAATTTATCAGGTATTCAACCCAATGGTGTGCGATACATTCTAAACAAACATCACATTCCAACAATCGAAAAACGATAAAAACATGAACCAGTAAATGAAGATGTAAGGTCTTTTTAAAGCAAACACCGCTATTATTTTTCTTTTAATAAATGGCCTGAAACCCAATAATAGTCAATACAAATTGTTATTCAATTATTACTACATTATTCTGCAAGATACGAAGGCAAAACTGATTTCTCAAATGAAGAGACCACAAACAACGATAAAGAACCACAAGTGGCCTTGTTTACAAAGTGGGGTTAGGCAGCAAAAACTCAACTTACCTGTATTGTTCTAAACCTAACTGTACATTTGATTGGATCAACACGATTGCCTATATACATGAATAAAGGGAAACCGAAGTTTTAAAAAATATACTATGCCTTGACGTGCACGTTTTTGTCTTTATGTCTTTATTAAATTGTGGTCATTGAAAATACAGAGAACTAATTGAAGCCAAAACACATCTCTGATCAAGATTAAACAATTGGGGGCGTCAAGGAGCGGAACTGGTGGTTCCTTCACATTGCGATTCCAATAACATGAATGTATTTTCACTTGTATAAATGTAAGTAGACCCATCACTAAGAACCACGCTTACCTGAAAAAAGATACCAGCATTTCAGTAAAAAAATAGCATAATTGAAATTCTTTATCCTCACTCTATTGACAACATATTCCTTCTAACAACATAATTTATGTGAATTTCTTAACCCACTCCATGACTTTCTTACACACTACGTGAAGTTCCATAAATGTCTCTCAAAATCGGAAGTATACGTTTAGTACGCACTAAGATCTGATAAAGTATACATAGAAACCGGAAATTTAATTCGGGTTTGGAACCGGAGGTGCATTTCCGGTACCGTTATTTTGAAGGTTGAAACCACATTTGACCTGTTTTGTGCAAGATATGGTGTGAACCGGAAATGCATTTCCGGTTTTCTGAGGGGCAATTTATTTGGTATACTACCAAATTTGAGCCCTATCAATTTACACATATTCCTAGTTATAAAACAATAAAAAAATAATCCTCGGAATTTTGTAGAATTCTTATGAATAAAGGTTTTTGGTGAGTATGTGAAGTCCCATTTGCTGCTGTGGTCTAGAGGAGGTTTCATCTTTAATAGTTTGACTTGTCACAAACAGAGCAGACATCAATATCCACAGACAACCACAACACAATGTACAGAAGATCAAAGGGCATTTATCCTTAATTTTCAAGTAGATGGCTGCAGTAAAAAACCCTAATATGACAGCCTGAATGAGTATATCTCATGCAACAAGGCTCGTATTTTTTATAATATAGAAAGCCTTTAGCTCTTACCAATTCCCAGTTTCTTCTGAGTTTGAACTCTATCTAGGTAAGGTTCAATTATGGCATCTAACTTCACCAACCACAGTGCAAGAGCAGATGAAGTATGGGGCATAGATGCAAAAGATGTAACAGTTTCTTCAACCACACCGTCTGGAAATTTGCACTGGAATAACCAGCCCTTATTGATGGCACCAACAAAATCAGCAAGAACCTATAAAAATAACAAATTCAACAAAAAATAGATGAAGTTAAAAGCAAAAAAAAAAAAATCAGATGCTATAGGGGATTCAAACAAACATTTAGTTAAACAATAAACCTGCAAAAGCTCCACTAAAGTTGAGGTGCGTCTAAGCCTTTTGATCCATAGATTATGAGCGGACTTCCTCCAAGCACCAACCAGGGCGTCTTCAGGCATAACAGACTGCACAGTGGAGGAGTATGTTTAAAAACAAATGTACACCACTACACTTTTCAATATATAATCTAAATAAATTGGAAAAGCAGATCAAAAGACAGGGATATAGGGTAACAAGTTAGGCACCAACGCAGTATCATGCTTATCTTGCATCAGAAGAGAAATATAACTATACAAGTAACAGAGTATCTGTCATATTTTCCAAAATAGGACAGACTACCCTGGACAAATAAAACCAGGTTGCAAGAAGAATTACGTTTAAATTTTCATATACACACCAGAGTAGGAAATCCTAGATAGCAGTGCGGAGCGGCGGGCCCCAAAAGTGGGTTATCGGGATAGCGTATAGCGGGATGACCGCTATTTGATCATTTTTTTGGCCAAATTACATTTAATAATTATAACATATATTAATGCATATCTAATAAATAACTCAAAACCCATAAAAATATTCATAAATCAAATAAAGAGACAATGGAGCAGAGGGAGGAAACGACGGTTGAGATGGAAGAACGACGGAAGAGGGAAGAATGAAGTGCAGAGAGATGAGGGAGGATTCTCAACTCAAATTTGAATGAAAAACCCAAAATTACCCTTAAACTGTTCTAAAATTAAGGGGTAATTTCGGTTTTTCAAAGGGGAAAAGGATAGTGGGCCAGAAACCACTTTGTTCCCCTATCCCACTATTTACACTATAGCAGCCGCTATAGTGTTTGACACGCTAAGACTCTTCTCATAGCAGTCTCCCTCCGCTCCACTATCCCGCTATAGTGCCGCTATTGACTACTCTGATACAAACAACTACCAATTTCAGCATACTATTCTTTCTTGTTGGATAAGACGCTTGCAGACCTACCCTAAATTGAATTGATCTTGTATATTATAAAATAAAACATCAATGCTGCTAGCATGAGTAAATGATGAAAATTGATGCAGATGAATAGCAACACACCTCAATTGCATAAATTGCAGCTTTCAATGATTGAATCTGTGATGACAAGACTCTATGATTTGGAAAAATACTGCAGTCTTCTTTCTCCCTGCACGTTGCTAAGTGGATTGCATATTTTTCTTCAAGGTCAAAATCAAGCTCAAATGTCATATGGCAAATTTTACAGTGTCTCTCATCTCTCCAGTAAAGGTCATGGCAACTCCTACATCTGACGAGAGAGTCGAGATAAGACCTTTTGCCGTATTTTACAACGTTGAGATCTAAATAAAAGGAATTCCAAATCCAAGAATCAAACTCTTGGACACGAATCCATTTTTGCAGTTGTTCCTCTGCTTTCTTCCCAGCTTCAATTACCACAACACCAGGTGACGGCAAAGAGTCTCTAGCAGTCTCAGTCAGATTCAGATTGTCTACATCAGATACTGGAGAACAGCTGTCTTCTGTAACCCTATCGAGCTCAGACTGATCAGAATGTGACATACACCCCATTCCAATATTGTTAACCTTAACCCTGCACATAGATCTACATAAAGATGTTTGTCGTCTCTCCAAAGATTCAATAAGAAGAGCCTCACGTTTCCCTCTATCATCCAGAACTGACAACAAGGCACACAATGCCTGCACACAGGTTAACCATATTCAACAACTTATGAGAACTAAAAGAACAAGTCATACAAGAATCACAGTAGACCTATAAATATGTGTATGTTTAATTGTTTATTGTTCCATGTTTCCCATGTAAATAACAAACATCTATAATAAACCAGAAAATAGTTTAAATCTACAGTTGATAAGGAAACCTAAGAAAATCACCTCTTTTGTATCAATCACCTCCCATTGACCATCTATAATAAAACATAAAATAATTTAAATCTACACTTGATAAGGAAACCTAAGAAAATCACCTCTTCTGTATCAATCACCTCCCAGTGACCATCTTCAGAGGATTCAAAGTAAACCCTCCTGTGTCCAGGATCACCAGCATTACAAGGGCCCAAGAAAAGCCAGTATCTATTGTATCTACGATCAGATCCCAGAAACACTGATTGTATGGGGTGTGAATTAGCTGAACCTTTTCTTTTCTCAAAGGACGCTTCCTGAATATGGAAATTTGAGACTAACAATGAGGAATCTACTGAACCGGGGTGAGAACTCATGAGCACCTCTTTAATACATTGTATTTGTTCAATTGGGTTCAATAATGAACTGGCCTTCTTTACTATTGATCTCTTAATTTTTGCTCCAGAACCACGTAATTGAATACTTGAACTACAATCAGCTTTAACATTTACTGGATCCTGTAAAAAAAAGTTATTCAGAACTTAATAGGTTAAGAGAAGTTCATAAAACTCTTCGGTTTTGTAACGTTTAGGAGTTGGGAGGGGGGAGATAATTCAAGCCCAAGACATAACTTTGCTGAATTGTTAGTGGCTTACCTTCGCCCTGATGCTGGATCCAGATGAAAGAAGACCAGTCAACGCTGCCAATGCATTCAATTTTTCTTCAATTTTCAAATCTGAGTACTCACTATCCATCAGTCCTAACAACCACACTTCTCCTGTGTGGCTCTCATCAATTTCAGTGTAAACTTTCAGCCGATTATGTTTAACTTTACGAATTTTATCACGCTTAAATTTTCTTTTATTAGGGTTTATTGAATCGATTTCAAAATCATCTCCACTGCTACATGTGTCAGATTCATTAAGCTCGTCGTCAACACTCCCAGAGTCCTCTGCATCTGACTGACAATCATCGGTGTCCTTAGTAACAGTGCTCATACGCAATCGATATGCAGACGATGAAATTTTTTCAAATAAAGTAATATCACTTGAAAGTGTGGAATATATTAAAGACTCTAGTTCCTCCTTTGTGCTGCCAAGTTTTAATTCCGCAATCTACATATATTCATAATTTTTAATTCATCAATATAAAGACAAATAGTAATGTCCAAACAAAATAGTTAGTTACCTGCATTGACTTCGTCAGCTCAGAAATTTTGCATCCATTTTTACCATGTTCTGACAAGGTTTTAAACAACTCACACTTCAAGGTGCCAGGGCATAGACCATAGTTTACAAGTATGTCCAATTCCTATTTTAAATTTAAAAAAAAAAAAAAAAAAAAAAAACATGAGTATGCCTCTAAATCCAAAGCCAATTGAATTTGAAAGTGGAAACATAAGAAAACAAACAATGAACAAGCGATAATGAATGTTTCAATGATGATGAGGAACTTTGAACACTGTCCATGTATTAGAACATCAGAGAATGTTGAAAGGTACATAAATGAAATGGTAAAAAAACAGTGATATAAATAATTGAGCTGGTTATATTGCAATATAGAAAATCAAGTAAAATGCTCAATAACTTTTTGTCAACTGTCTTATTGTTCAAAGGACCAGAATCTATTGAATTTGACCGCATCGTGGAAGAGGTTATTGAATTACTATTATGGAGAGATAGTAAATCATAGAAGAGAATGCTTCTGCCTTCTGAGGAAATTAAACTTTCTTCTAAACTAAAGAGACATATCTCGCTTCTTTGAAAGGGAAAAATATTGACAGCAAGGAGACAAATGTTCTGAATATTGCAGATTGGAATTAAATTTTTTGATGACTAAGCATATATTACATATAGCTTTCAGTAACATGAAATATAAGGTAGAAAATAATACTTTCACAAAAAAAATCTGCTAAAGTACATTACAGACAAGATAATAAATGTGTTATTCCATCGAGAACATGACATCAGGAAGCTTTTGCAAAAAAGTAATAAAAATAATAATAACAACAACAACCATAATAATAATAATAATAATAAGCCTCTACAGTGTTCGATCTTAAGTAAATACAGCTATTCACACAAAAATATACAAACATATACAACTCTAGACATATATAAAATGGAGTTGTTTGAAGTACCTTGCCAAGGACTCCTCTTCGTAAGGCACCTTGCTTGGAACCGAATCCAGCCGCTACCATCACTTGGCGGAGTATTTCAATCCAAGTAAGAGGGTTTAATGATCTTTTCCAAACATTGAGGGAATATTCTTGACTTTCAACCTTTCAAATACACAATGTTAGATAGTTAATCATTTTGTATAAAAGTTGTAGACAAAATTGCAAACTCTAACTTTCTGCTAATGAGGCGAGGAAACTCACTGAGTGAAGCAACGCAAGAAAGTTGCATGACTTATTTAATTGAGAGCAAAACCCATTAGAAAGCTCTACTTCAATGTCAGATAGAAGCCGTGTGAGAAGGGCCACGTGAATCTTTCCAAGTAACATTGAGTCCTGAAAGGCCCATGCAGTAACCAGTAGGGTGAGGCATTTGGGATGTTATTTACAATTTGATATGACTCTAGTAAGAGCTAAATAAGATACTATGCTACCAAGGTGTAAACCTACCTTATCATGAAATGCCTGAACAAACTCATCAAGAGTGAAGGGACAAACATCAACAACTACAGCATATGTATATATGAAATGGAATACCTGCCAAAATAGAGTTAGCTATGTCAAATTTAAGTATTTTCCTATTGAACAATGTCCCAAGAGAAAATAAAAGGATGCAAGATAGAAACTTCAGTAAAGTAAAGCTTGGCAGTGATAAAGCATGCTAATCTAAGAAAAGTAAAGCATGGCAGTGATAAAGCAGGCTAGCCTAAGAAATAAATTACTGTCTTATAAGAAACAAATTCTACAGGGTAACTAATAAAATCCAACCACGGGTAGTAGTTCATACAAGTCAAATTATCAAAACACAAACCTACAAGAGTTTGTCCCACAATAAGCTGGAATCAGGAAGAATTTCCTTTATACTCCAACTATTATAATCATTCTAATTCTATGTTCTAATTCTAACAAAGATACATGCATTCAAAACTCGGATCTTTTTAGTCACGACTGATTGATAATAATCACCTTAAATAATTTCTTCACCAGTTCTGGAGATGAGTCCCAAGGTTGCAAATGTATAGGTTTCTTCATCTTGACAGCACCTGGAGGGAACTTGACTAGCACATCTATCAGAGCCGCAAGAAATCAGTAACTAGAATAGTCAGAACATTCCAACAACCATTAGAACATAACACATAATACTAGGCAATACTTGTTCTCTCCAAAATTACCTGGACAAAGTGAGCCACCAAGCATTCCATAGGCAGCAAGTTCATTTGAACAAATAAGCAGATTGGTTCCTTCTTGCAAGTCTCTCCGCTCTAACTCTTCATCATCAATTAACATTGAAATTTGATCAACTCCCTCCTCAGATATTGGGCTGTCTAAAGCAAGTTCACAATTTTCTATAGGTGGCTGGTTCTGAGCCACATACTGGTTTAATTCACCCTGCCAGATAGAAAATAATTCTAAACTAGCTAAACCATTCAATGTTACAGGAAAAATCCCCATTAAAATTTTTAATTACCTCTCTTGTTTGCATGAAATGTTCCCTCTTCTCCTGGAATGTAGGTTTCCTATTAGGTAACTTATTTCTTGGCTTTCCCTGTTCAGGGGGGAAACATCAGGATCTACTATTAAACAAATTTTATACGCTCATAAATATATTATTAGGAAACAGAGGGAACACGGTATCACACGTTTAGACGACTTACATTCACAATTACAGCTTTTCGAGACCTGATGATTGATATTGGTGTTTCCCGGTCAGAAAAACCAAAACCGACTGGAAGGTCTCTAGTATCATGATTGGTTGCCCTCCAAACTGTCATCAGACCTTTGCCCATGCCATGTTTCTTCACAGGTGCTTTCATATTACAATTAGGGTGATTTTGAAGTGCACTATTGGAAGCCTGGGAAAAGAAGAGACGATACAAATGTAATGGATTACAAAGGAAACAAAAAAAAAATTCTCAGGATACCAAATGTTACCTTCCTCCTTTTGACAGACTCGTGGTCCTGTTGACAAGCATGGGTGTAATTTTTGGGTCCTAACCAAAGACAAAATTGACAAAATAAGAATAGTTATAAATATTAAAACAGAGAGCGGCAAAAGAAAATTTAAGGTATACTAAGAAGAGTAGTAAAAAAAAGTGAAAAAAATTTTACATTCGTTAGGGTACAGTACAAAGAGTAGAAAGTGAGGAAAGGAAACGAAACAAAAATCCCACTTTCACCATACAATTTTCAAAAAGTTGGATGACATTTGTAAAGCCTAGCTCCATATATTTTTCTGTAAACATTATGCATTCGTACAATGCAAGACCGATGATCTCTGTAGCACCAACACCTCTGTAAAAAAAGTGTGTCTGTGTCAATGACGGTGTCCAAAACCAACACCGACACTTGTGATTATGTTTAATTTATTTATTTTTTCAAATTACTAGTGTGGACGTGTCAGTGTCGTAATTCCGGTGTCCGTGCTTCATAGCTAATGAGTAATAAAATAATCATAACCCCCATCTTTTTCCCGTTCAAAAAAGAGGATGAAGTTCATTGTGAAATAGAAGGTAGCTCATCTAATGCAAAAATTTGGATAAGAGATACAGTCCATCTCCACCCAAACGTTCTTACTAAGATTGTTTCTACATTATTCTACTCTACTTAAACTGTAAATGAGTAAAACAATACATAATATGATTATGTAAAAAATTCACATGGAAATTAAGATAATCCTCCCAAGTTTTAGGAATCCACACAAATTTCGTAATTGACTTTTTATAGGCTATGTATTGTTTGGCAAACAAGAATAACAGTGAGGGCGAGTCATGTTGAGACGGGATGAGTTTCCTAAACCCAAGTAAGGTCAAGTATAATATAATCTATACAAATTAAAATTAACTAATAATTCAATGATACTACAAACTAAATACCCCAGTTCAAAATTTACCAAACAGAAATAAGCTATTTCATTGATCTAGGTTTTTTCACGTTAGTTAAGCAAAATAGACGAATTTAGTAAAATAAAACAAAATATTCACAGTATCCACCTCAGATCTCCACTCACCGGCCACCACTAAGCATCGTCCACCACCAAAAACAGTACTACTTAATTGATAGCAAAAATCACCAACAACTATCATAATAGTTATAATTTCCGCATTAAGAGTTATAAGAGAGAAACGCACCTGAAGGAAGAGAATCAAATTCCCGTCCAAGAAGAGGACCATCATTCATCAACACGTTGTTCAGAATGCGACCTGTTGTTAACGGTTCTTGAAGATATTTAAATTTCCGCTTCTTCTTACCGTCTCTGTCAACCACCATGTCATATCTTGAAGAAGAAGAAGGAGCATCAACTTTCTCTATTCGGTGTAATTTTCCACACAGCGGCACAATTGGTCCCTTTCCTCTCATCTCTAACTTCTCCGTTCTATGTGCCTCTCATCTGCATCCAAAAAATATAGTAAATAACGAGAATCATAAAATTCAGTAGAGTTCAGAGTAGACACCGAAACGAATCGGAAATGGAACGGAGCGATTAGAATTGAATTGATTAGTGATTTAGCGTCGAGATTCTTTCGAAATCGGTTATGGTGATAGTTGAGTGAAGTGGCGGTTGTTAGAAACAGAAAAATTGAAAGAGTGTAGAGAGAAGAGATTGGAGAAGACGAGAGAAGAGATTGGAGAAGACGAGAGAAATGAGAAATCTACCATGGTTGTGAATTCTTGTGTAGAATCAGTTCAGAAATGAGAGATGAGAGTGTGAGTTGAAGAAAGGAGCATGAAAATGGGGGATAATACGAATCACTGTAAGAAGCAGAAGTAGGGTTTTGGGTTTTACGGAAAACGACGAAATATCTCTCTCCTGTGATTTTACCGAATAACCCCCCAAACCCTCAACCGCGAAACGATTCGTTGTTCGTCGTTTCGATTTGCTGTTTACACCCTCCTGTTATTTTCTAGAAGGAATAAACATCTTATATACTAAACTTGTTTCCTTTTTTTAAGTAACTTTTGGAATCGAAATTAAAGTTGTTTTAAAAAATTATATGTTTTTATTATATTAATTTCATTAACTATTAATTTTTTTTTCATTAACTTTTATATTTATTCAATTATTATTTTAATAATTATTAATTATTTATTAAAAATTAATATTAATAAAAATATATGATTATTTATTAAAATTAATTAAATCTTATATATTAAAGTTATTTATTAAAAAACGGTTGAATTAATATGCCTCACTAATTCCACTAAAACTCGTATTGGTTCCTTTCAATTTTATTAAATATAAAAATATTTAAAAAATACAAAAAAATTAAATGGAACATGTATTGCAAAATGAGATTTTTTTTTTGAATAATCAAGTATTAAAAAAAAATCGCAAATAACCGCGTTTCGGAAAAAATTACGCAAATAACCATGTTTCATATGACTCTCCAAAGGAAGAGCCATCTCACTTGGCGCCTACACCCATTTTTTAAGGGGAGCCGCCATCTCACTTGGCGCCTATGTGCTTAGGGCATGCCCTAAGCCAAGTGAGATGGCGCCTATGTGTATTTCTAGGGCAAAATTTGATTATTTTTTTGGTCCATTGCGTTGCGTATTGGATACAAGATCAACAAAATAGACTTTTTATTATAAAAAAATAATTACATCCAAATGTATTACATTAAAAAAACAGATAAAAAAAACCAGATAAAAAAACAGATAAAAAAAACAGATAAAAAAACAGATAAATCAGTGATCCCCCGGAACCCGGTAATGACCCCCGGTTCCGCATCCCCGTCCTCGCCTTTCTCGTGCTGGGTGTCGTCGCGTTTCCTGCTGCGGCAGGGTCGATGGCCCAGCGAAGTCAATGCCTTCCAGATCCATAAAATTAGTCAGATCTCCATATCTAGAAGATCCGCTTTGATACAGTCGGTTACCCATACCCTCAAAGTTTGGTCGTGTTGGCGGTGGGTGGGGTTCCATGGTGGATCTGTAGCATTGATCGTCTGAGTACGGTGGATAGAAAGGAAATGGATCTTGGGGTGTTTGGTATTGAGGATGTTGGGTGGTTTGGTGATATTGTGGTTGATGGTAGGCTGGATTGGTTTGTTCGTAATCTTTCGACATTCTCAGATCAGGGCTAAGGCTGGATGTTGAGGGGCCCATATTGGGATATACGGAAGATTGAAATTGTGTGTGGGGTATGCGGGTGTGTTGGTATTGTGATTGGTATTGTGGTTAGGTGTGAGGCATATGGGGGTATTGGTAGTGAGGTGGTGATTGTGGTTGGTTGTGGGGTATTTGAGTGTAATTGTGTTGTGGTGGGGATTGTGGTTGGGTGTTTGTGGTTCTGTTTCTTCTGGGGGGTTAGTGGGAGGTTGATGGGTTTTGGGTTTGTTGTTGGGGAAACGAGGGTTGTGCCCATTGTGTGTGTGGGTTAACCAAGTACCTTGGATGAGACATGTGTATTTCAGGGTTACTAACCGACCTGTACCAAGATAAATATTGATCCGTGTGTCGCATATTACCATGATTAAGGAAAACCGGGAATTGCAAGACATAGTGGTGATGCCTCTGCCACATCTTACACCATTCCGGAGCGAAGTCTTTCCAGTTAGTAAGACCTCACTGGGCGTCGACCCTTTTGAGATGCCATGGGGACAAACAGGTTGGATCACGTGGTATCTCTTGATGCATTCCGAACTGCATCTTCACACGGTCGCTGTGGTGCATCTCCACAATGTTGAATCGAATGATTGCAGTCTTCGCGGTCCAAATTTCTGCATTCTCCGGGTTTGGATCATGGCCCAAACCCAAATATGGTCTCTAGACGAACTGCGATAAAATTTAAATCAGGTTAACGAAAACGTAATATATAAATAATTTAAATGAAGAAAAGTTTAAAGGTACGACGTACATCATCTGGGCCTAAGTGATCCAACAGATTGCGGTATAGTGCGACATTGAATCTTGGATTCTTGCCGTAATCCATACCCCTCACGCAATATCTAAAGGAAATGAAAAACATTTTATTTTTAGCATATATTTGGTGAAGAGATGAATAGTAATAAATGATATAACTTGATGACTTACTTTGTTGCGTACGAGAAAACGAAAGTGTTATTGTTGACGGGGTTTAAGGACTCCATCCTCCACCAACCCCAGGCTTGTAGTAAAAAAGCGCACCCATAAAATGTACATTTTTCCTTGACTGCATTTTTGCACAAGGAACTGTATAGGTGGACTAAAACTGCAGAACCCCAACTATACTTTCTTGTTTTTTCAAAATCTCTAAGTAAATGTAAATACATAAAATTTACACTATTTCTCGTACTTTCGGGAAATAAAAAGGTACCAAATAGTATAATCAGATAAGTTCTGGCTTTTACTACCCTGTATTGCTCGGAGGAATTTTCGTTTAATTCCAAACTTGCATAATGACTTTTAAGCTCAATGAGTAGTATTCTCTGACCTCTCGCACCACCACCTTCAACCATATCCCTGCCCAACAGTTCTTCACACTGAGAGTTGGGTTGTTGAACCGACCCGTTCACGGCCTTACCGTCGACAGAGAGACCTAGTAACATGTACACATCCTCTAGCGTGATGGTACATTCACCTATTGGTAGGTGAAATGTATGGGTCTCTGGTCTCCACCTTTCCAACATTGCAAGAATGAACTTCGAATCAATTGTGCAGTTGGAGATCTTTATAACATGTCCAAAACCTGCGTATTCCAGATATGGTACGATAAATGGGTCGGGAGCGAGGTAGTTGTGAGAACGGATTCTGAATCTTTTGGTATCCTGAGTTCATAATGTAAAAGGTGTAAGATTAAGTAAGATGAACAAAGCATTATCTGAAGTATGAAAAATGTATAACCAAAATAGAAACTTACAAATGCGGCAATGTTTTCCCTTGTGCCTCTGTGAGAATCGCCCATTGTTAGAAGAGCCATTGTTTAAAATGCTTGAGATTATGAAAGACTTAGAAAGTGTAAGAGAGTATGAAAGACTTAGAAAGTGTAAGAGATTATGAAAGATTTCGTAGCAGAGAGTGAGACTTGTGTGGGTGTGAGAGATGTATGATATGGTTTGTATTTATAGGCAAAAAAAAAATCATAGAGTGAGTGAGGTGGTTGTTGGTGCATGCATGCATGAGAAGTGTCACTCTTGCAGGCTAGGTGGCAGCCTAGGGGGTTACATATATGCATGCATGTACAAAAATGAAAGGTGTCACTCTTGCAGGCTAGGTGGCAGCCTAAGTATGTAACACGATTGGACAGTAAGGGAGGCGTCATTGGACTTGGCGAAAGAGTACAAAAATGAAAGGTGTCGCCATCCCAATTGGCGAATAAGAGGTGTCATTGGTTGCAGGCTAGGCTCAGGCTACGTGACAGCCTTTGGGATGCCATGCCTGAATGTATGTAACCCTATTGGAGGTGATGGGAGGAGACTTACAAGATACAGTGTAGGTGCAGAGTAGGCGCAGGCTAGGTGACAGCCTAGGGGTTACATATCTGCATGCATGTAACACAATTGGACAGTAAGGGAGGCGTCATTGGACTTGGCGAAAGAGTACAAAAATGAAAGGTGTCGCCATTCCAATTGGCGAATAAGAGGTGTCATTGGTTGCAGGCTAGGCTCAGACTACGTGACAGTCTTTGGAATACCATGCCTGAATGCATGTAACCCTATTGGAGGTGATGGGAGGAGACTTACAAGATACAATGTAGGTGCAGAGTAGGCGCATGATAGGTGGCAGCCTAGGGGGGTACATATCTGCATGCATGTATCACGATTGGACATTAAGGGAGGCGCCATTGGACTTGGAAAAAGAGTACAAAAATGAAATGTGTCGCCATCCCAATTGGAGAATAAGAGGTGCCATTGGTTGCAGGCTAGGCTCAGGCTACGTGACAGCCTTTGGGATGCCATGCCTGAATGCATGTAACCCTATTGGAGGTGATGGGAGGAGACTTACAAGATACAATGTAGGTGCAGATTAGGCGCATACTAGGTGGCAGCCTAGGGGGTTACATATCTGCATGCATGTATCACGATTGGACAGTAAGGGAGGCGCCATTGGACTTGGCGAAAGAGTACAAAAATGAAAGGTGTCGCCATCCCAATTAGCGAATAAGAGGTGTCATTGGTTGCAGGCTAGGCTCAGGCTACGTGACAGCCTTTGGGATGCCATGCATGTAACACTATTGGCAGCCTTGGGGGTTACATCCTTACTTAATTGAAATTCAGAATGAGATTTTTAGTCTTACGTTTATCATAACATTGATTCACTTAATCTGTCAAATCTTCCAACCTTCAAACGCTCTTACAATCAAACCTTCAAACCTTCAAACAATCAAACATACAAACCTTCGAATAACTCATAAACTTCAAACATTCCAACCTTCAAACCTTACAACATTCAAACCTTCATACAATCAATAAACTTCAAACAACCTTACGCAATGGCCTCTGCACCACAATATGTCGTCAAAGCACATTTCAACGGTGAGACATACATTTGTCCCATCGCTGGGTTTTTGTTTAGAGACACAGACAACATCTGATTTCTCTTAAACGGGAAATCCAATTTCTCGTACTTCAAATAACGATTGGAGGCCAAACTTGGACGAGGCCCGGTGACCCAGATATTTTATTAGAATCCAGTTTTTTTTGGAAACAATCAAATAATTTTTTATAAGGTTGAAGTTCAAGATGACGAGGATCTCCAGAATATGTTTTCCAGCCATGTGTATTCTGGGTACGACTCTATTGAGTTGTACATTATGCTGCGAGAGCCTCAGGTGACACAAGTGGTTGATCCTTTAGAGAATGAACAAGCTGAGGTAGATGCAGTTGATGAAGAAGAAGAAGAAGATGACGAGTTAGAGTTTGATGAAATGGTGAATGATGATTCTGACGATGATGGCATACCTAGTATTCCCACAAACGAGATCTACACACCACCTCCGCACATGACAAACTTCAACATGGGCGGAGATGAACTATCTACTGACTTATTTTTCAATCTGTATATGCAGTCGGATGAAAATTTAAAAGAGAATGACAAGTTTCGTAACAGAGAGGAATGCATCAGAGCCATAAAAAAATTCCACATGCTCAACTCGGTTGATTTTAAGGTGGACCGTGTCAACCCAGAAAGGTACAAGATCAAGTGTGCCCACCCTGACTGTATGTTCAAGCTAACTGCATCATACAGATTAAGAGGTGACTGCTGGGTGATAGGTTCCATGACTACCCACACTTGTGTAAGCTCTACCCAATCACAGGACCACCGAAAACTTAACTACGATCTCATTTGTCAAGAAATCCTACCACTGGTCAGCAACAACCCATCTTTATAGGTGAAAACAATCATCTCCCATATCACCACGAATTTTAACTACACTCTGTCTTACCGTAAGGCGTGGTTAGCAAAGACTAAGGCGATTGAAAAGGTGTACGGAAACTGGGAGGAGTCATACCAAGAACTTCCTCGCTACCTGAATGCACTCAAGACGTATTCTCTGGGTACTGTTTACGTTCTGGAAATAGTGCCAGCATACGCCCAAGATGGTAGTCTACTAAACAGCAACGGAATTTTCAGTCGAGTGTTTTGGGCATTTCAACCTTGCATCGTAGGGTTTGTATCATGCAAACCAATTATACAAATTAATGGGACTTGGTTGTATGGGAAGTACAAAGGCACGCTACTGATGGAAGTTGCACAAGATGGCAACAACAACATTTTCCCCATTGCCTTTTCCCTTGTCGAGGGGGGAGACCGGTGGTGCTTGGAGCTTTTTTCTGAAAAATCTACGGACACACATGGCTCCTCAACCAGATCTCAGTTTGATCTCGGACAAACATGTCTCCATTGAAAGTGCCTACAATAATCCTGCAAACGGTTGGCATGACCCTCCTTCTACACATGTCTATTGCGTTAGGCATATCGTCCAGAATTTCACGAGGGAGATCAAGGACAAAACATTAAGGAAAGCGGTTATGAATGCGGGATATGCATTGACACAACCCACATTCAAATATTACCGCAACGAGATCTGTTTGTCAAATCCGGAAGCCGGTGGGTGGATCGACAATATTCTGGTGGAAAAAATGGACTAGGTCATACGACAATGGCCAAAGATGGGGGCACATGACAACGAATCTTATTGAATCAATGAATGGGGTATTCAAAGGCATACGAAACCTCTTGATCACTGTTTTGGTAAAATCTACGTATTTTAGGATGGTTGCGTTATTTGCCAAAAGAGGTGAAATATGGAATGCGATGTTGCAATTTGGACAACTATGGAGTGAAAGCTGCATGAAATACATTAAGGCAGAAAGTGCCAAAGCCAACACTCATATGGTTATACGGTTTGACCGACACAACCACAACTTCATTGTGAAAGAGACAATCGACCACAATGAAGGCCTGCCAAGACAAGAATATAGGGTCATGCTACCTTCTCGTTGGTGCGATTGTGGCAGGTTTTAAGCATTTCGTATGCTTTGCTCTCATGTCATTGCCGCTTGTGCTCATACCCATCAAGACGTGTTGCAACTTCTGTTAAACATTTACAAATCTGAAACGTTGCTCAACGTTTACAACAACAACTTTCCTTTGGTAGCAAAACCAGATTATTGGCCTGCATACGACGGCGAAATAGTGTGGCACAATGACCAAATGCGAAGGAACAAGAAGGGTTGTCCCAAAAGTAAGCGCATCACAACAGAAATGGAAGATCTTGACAAGTTGGAAAGAAAGTGTGGTTTATGCCGTCAGGTCGGACACAATCGCAAAAATTGTCTGAATCGGGCGTCTGCCTCGACCACATAAAAATTGTAATACATAAAATCTTTCCTTAATTATGTTGTAAACATTAGGGTTTTCCGTTAACAGATTTTGCTACAATAAATATTGCGCGTACAAGAAAAATTAACAATATTCCGTCTACGAAATTACAACTGTTAACACAATTTCATCTGACCCATGCATCATCAACATTACATCGCTGTCTGTTTTGACTTCCTCCAACCATACATTAGGTCTTCCTATCGCATGTGAGGTTGTTGTTCGTTTTCACTGGATCCTTCGAATTTTCCCCCCTCTGCAATGTCTCCATCTAGCCATCGCATCAACTCCCGCTTCAGACGCTCTATGGAGTGAATGTACCAGAATTTCATTTTCATCGCAGGTTTCGTGGCGGAGAAGATAACGTAACCATCTCTGCTAAAAATCATGGGCGACGTCATGACGTGAATAACAGAGTAAAAAATAAAAACACAGTGCGAGAAAGTGTGCGAAATTTCGGAGAAACGGACGAATTATTTATAAAATAGCATTTTGCCCTAGTTTTGCCTTAGGAGCCAAGTGAGATGGCGCCTCCTCTCACTTTTAAGGAGCATGCGCCATCTCACTTGGCTAAAAGTGAAGGGAGGCGCCAAGTGAGATGGCGCCTATGGAAAATCTAGGGGTGGAGGCGCCAAGTGAGATGACTCCTCCTTTGGGGAGTCATCCGAAACATGGTTATTTGCGTATTTTTTTTTCGAAACGCGGTTATTTGCGAAATATTATTTTAATACTTGGTTATTGTAAAAAAAAATTCACAAAATGGTCGAAGTTAACATGCCCATTAATTCCATTAATACATAAAACAAAGATTGGTAATTTAAAAAATGATTTTCAAATTATTTATTAATAATTATTATTCTACTAATCCATTGACTTATGGAACTCTCTTTTTCTCACATTATTTCTCTCTACTTTTTCATAATGATTTTTGATCGTACTTGATCAGAATGATCCGTCACAACTTACATCAAGCAGAATTTGAGAGTGAGGTGGGGAGTACCTGCAAGACACTCTGATGTCAAAGTGAGATTCAGAATGAGCAAGCAAGTAAGAGAGTGAGAGATGTTCAACATCTGACCCTCTCGAAAGAGAGGGTATTTATAGCCCCCAGCGCTGGACCAAGATCTCCTCATTGGACTGGTCAAGTAGGCCTAAAATGGAGACTGTCAAGTCCTACGTGAGTTGGGGACCAGCACGTGGTCCCCCACCTGGATGACTTCCTCCACAAGATCAGGAGGATATGGATGCGGTCTTTCTGGGGCCACAAAGACTCTATGATAGAGACGTTGATAGTCATCCCTACGAGGAGGATGCTCGTGTGGTCCTTCTGCTCTTTGTGGATGCTCCCCGCCAGATATGAGGTCGTGTGAGGGGATCAGTCTTGGTCGCAGAGAGGATCGGAAGATGACCTCGAGATCCTTTTGATCGGCGATGATTTTTCTAAGACTACTTAGGTTTATCCCCGTGTGATGAGGTTTCCTCCTTGCCGGGAGTGGAAGTTGATGCCCGATGCAATCAAGGGCAGAACTGACCAGTATTCCTTGACTGACATAATTGGGTCAGGCCTCACATGAAGTTGGGCCAAGGGCAGGCCCAGTCCAGAACAAGAGCCCCCCAAGTTGTTGCTCCTGATGAAGGAGTTATAACATAATTCCAGGTTTTTCTTTTATGAGGTGCGTTACTCGACGAGGATCTTTCATTGTGTTGACGGAGAAAGTCGTCGATATATGGGTTTACCCGAGCATCGTTCTGAATGGACTCGAGATGGGAACATTCTAGTCGCAGGGAGGAGAAATCTTGCAGGGTGTTGGCACGTGGCGTGACCTTTGGGATTGTAATGATGGTCTAGGGAGTAGGGGTCATCATTAGCTGAGCATGTAAGTGTCGAGGAGAAAGGGGGTTGTTGAGCTGCCTGACGCAATGTTTCGCATTCCACGTCAGCTCTATTTATAGCGCCCCAAGGCCCATTATTCACATTTACATTCTCGCGCTCTTCACTCTCCCTATTGCAAACATCATTCCGTTTTCTTCAACCGATAATGCCATTGTAGAATCTGCCACGTGTTCTTCATCTACCCTCATTATTCCTCATCTATTCTTGTTCAAGTAAGTATTTTTCGTGATACTCTTGTTTAGATTGGCTTTGATGATGTTTAAGTTGTAGAATTTCGCGTCTGGGGGGTTTTTCTCGGGGTATTCATGCGTACTTTTTGTGTTTAAGCCCGTGTTATTCATCTTTTCACCGACACTTAGGTGAATTTACCCCGTGTTCTCCACACGTCCCCACGAAATTCATGAATTTTGCATAAGAAATTGATGCAATCCCCAGAGAATTCATGATTTTGGCCGGCAAATTCATATTTTGCTCGCTGTATTCATTATGTGCCCAGGGTGTTCATGAAAACAAGTGTTCATCGTTATAACCGATGTGTGGTATTATAAGACTGGCATGATTTTTATACCCTGATAGAGGATCGTGTGCTTCCCCTTTCTGCCCGAGTGAGTGCCGACATAGTCTGGGTGCCGCATAACCTTTTCACCTGCGTCTCAGAAGGATAGATTTGGATTTGCTGTCGAATTCACCTATTTCCTCTGCTTTATAGGTAAAATGGTCGGCACTCCCGAATCTTTCGAGCATATGGACGTCGAAAAGACCAGCATAGCCGAGGAGGGTGTCAACTTGGTTGACACGGTCGATGATCCAACATTGTCTTGGGTCAGAGTAGAGCCTCGAGGAATAGCCTCGATATATAGTTATAGCAGGAGGCATACTTACACTGTTGTTGAGTATGGAGGAGATCAGGAAGGCTTCCAAAAGAACTTCAAGATCTTGCGATCAACGCCCACCGCTCAAATATGCTCGGAGTTCGAGGAATACGGCTTCCCCATGTACGAGGTCGTATTCAAAGAGTTGGGGCTTCGCCTTCCCTTCAACGTTTCCAGGTGGGGGTGTTCAATCACTTGAACCTAGCACCCTCTCAGCTTCACCCCAATGTCATTGCCTTCATTCAGGCATTCGAGATTACTTGTTGTTCTTCAGGGTTTTTCATCTACAACGACAGTCCCAGGGTGGGAAACACAGTTGGGTCTCCCTCAAACAGTCGACGAGGCTGTTTAGGATGTACATGGACTCTGTAAGCAACTTCAAAGACATATGGTATATCGTGCAACCTACTACTTAGGAAGTCATGGATGTCGTGTTCGACCCAGCCTCCGTTGTGGATGAAAATGATGAACTGTGTTATGATGCAGAGGGTAACTCGGTGGTTGGGCGACTCTCGAAGTTTCCCATCCATTGGTGTTCGCGCCACTACGATCATGGTCTCAGGTGTTACCATACTCCCACCGACGACATGAGCGATGAGGATTGTTGTACCCCAAAATTTGCCCTCTCATTCTTCAAGGCCTTTCTCACAAGGATTCTCAAGGTTCAAGCTTGCACAAGTACTTTGGAATTTTCCAGTACCAAAATTAAAAGGAAACTATCAAAAAGGGAGAAAACAGATAAAAATATGATTTTGACAAAATTTGGAGAAATATAAGTGTTCTTCGTTCCAGCTCCTTCGATTGGCTTTTGGCCTCTTTTGATACAGGCTTTGGTTGCATCCTTCGACTGGGCGTTGTCCTCTGGCACGCTGGCTTTGATTTACAAGGCAAGAGTTTCCTACATGCCACCTTCGATTGCATCTCTGGCCTTACTGGGTTCACAATGCCATGACTGCCTATTGCATGTTTCGTTTGGATGTCTGATGCTTGCATGCCTATACAAAATTTCCCTCCATGCTTTCCTTGACTCATAAAGTAATGACTAGTTACATACAAACTTTCATTTGAGCCACAACTTGCACGCAAAAGGCATCCCCCTTGCTAGCATGCACAAGGTACAAAAGCCTCCTATAACTTCCTTCGATTTCAAGGCAAAAAGCTCTCTTTTGGTGTCCTTCGATTTGCACTTTTTTGCCTCATGTATGCCTCTTTCGAATCTGGACATTTTGCCTCCTGCATGCCTCTTTCGTTTGGGCATGTGGCTCCCTTCATGCAAGTCTTTGTTTGAGCATTGACCTTTTGTGTGCTTGCTTGGAGTCACAAAGTTTAGACCTCTTTCATGCAGGCTTTGACAAGACATTGACTATGTTTGTACTAGCTTTGATTGGACAACATTTCTCTTTAGTATGCTGCATTTCCATCCTTGACAAACTTCAGCACATGGTTGATGGCCCCTTCAAAAGACATATAGTGTTGGACTTGAGGGGCATACATATGAGTCCCCGTCGAAGGGTACACCTTACTAGTCCATTCGAAGGACACATTTGGCCCTTTTCAAAGAAGCATAAATGATCCATTCAAGGGACACGTCTCGGAATCCCATTCGAAGGACATGCTTGAGGGCCCATTCGAAGGATTTACAAAGCCCACCTTAAGGCATGTTTTGGTTACCCATCCAAGGGACACACATTTGGCCCCTTCAAACGATGCACAAAGGTGATTCGATCGAAGGACACTTGTTGGAGGAAAGTCAAACAATATGTTTGGAAGAAGAATCTGGTCGAAGGAGGGTCAAAATGAAAGGATGAAATATTCAAAGATGCTTGCTGCCAAGTTCAGACATGGTACACTGGCCAAAACTGCTGCACATCAGTCTTGAAACACTGCCCAATTCTTGCATCAAAACAACATACAAGCACTGTCCCTCGAAGGCTATAAAGAGAAGTTTACTCAAATTGTTCAAATTATTTTGTTTTCCCTCCAAAAGCTTCAGCCAACTTTGCCTATAAATAAGAGGCTCCAACACATGTTTAAGAGGACTTTTTTTTTGCCAGAGGAACGAATCTTCAAAAAATTCTCAAACACCATAAAGCTCTCAAACACTTAAACACTCATCAAACACATACCCATAATCCAAACACTTATCCCCTTAGAATCTGAAACATCCCTATACCTTGTTACCCTTCGAATCCAGTAGGAAGAACCTCACACTTGTTCTTCTCTTTCGAATCCAGTATCAAAGACATAACCTTTGGTTCCTCCCTTCGAATCCAGAAGCATTCAAGGAAACCACTTAAAGGCCCAGCACACGTTCCAGCCTCAAGCAAGGTAAGTCATTCTTAACCTTGAACCCTTCATTTCTAGCATAACATGTAAATAAGCTTCCTTTTCATTTCAAACATGTACGTAGTGTTTGTTACCTTTTCGTTTCCACCCTTTTAGTTTGTTTTTATTGCCTCTCCTTTTGGTTTTGTTCATTGGTTTGTTACAAATGCTTTAAGAACTAACCTGGCCCTGAGATAATGATAGCATGGCCTTAGGCCATGTTGCAATTTAATATCTCAAACGAAATAAACAGGAGACAGGAGTATGAAACGAAGCCTCAGGCTTCCTCACTGACTCCAGGCCCAATCGAAGGAGGCAGAAAGGAAGATTACATCTTGCACAGATTCCAGGCCCAGTCGAAAGGCACAACATGCTGTCCCACTGGTCCCAATCGAAAGGCACAACATGCTGACCGTGAGGCCTCAGTCGAAAGTCATGCCTTCACTCTTTTCAGGCCAAATCGAAGAGAGCCAGAAAGTGCAAAATCGAAGGGTTTTTTTGCCTCAATCGAAAGACCCTCATTTTTCTTGCTTTTATTTTATTTTTGCCTATTTTCATGCAATTCAATATGGTTGTAATAGTGTAGGATTTTATCTTTCTGCGCTTTATTACTTTTATATGCTTGCTAGTAAATAGGATATGTATGGCAAGATAAAATCAACAAGTAGACAATTACCTAATCAAAAACAAAAATGCATGAAAAAACAAACACAATGCACACTTGCACCCTTAGGGTTACAATCCACTTGTTGCCTTCAAAAATGGGCCATGGTATGCATGTCAAGTGCTTTGGCAAAACAAAAAGATCATAGTCCCTCGATGACGTTATCTGAGTTGCCTAAACAAAATGATCAAGTCCCTCAAGAAAATTGCCAAAAATACTTGACACAATTGCTATCATGGTTTATACGATGACCTGCGCCTGTCCCGTTTAACATCCTAAACACAAGGTTATTCACCAAATACAATGGCGAAACAACACTGTTAAAAGGGTTAAAAACATAAGAAATATCTTTGAGTAAAATAGGGTAGATAACTCTTAGTTACTTGATCAAAAACTTGCAAAAACATCCTTGCTATCTTCAAAACACACTTCTCCACACAATTTTAAAACCCTATTTTCAAACATTGAAATTTTTCAAAAGACAAAAACACCTTTGTATACATTCAAACAAGAATCATTACAAAGGTTGCCACAACAATGGCCTCTTTTCAAAACATCTTTCAAAATCGCACACAAAGCACCATTTCAAACAATTGAAAAGCAAAGCAAGTGATCTAACAAGTAATTAAGAGCCCATTGATAACCATGGATAGAAAGGGTGCTAATACCTTCCCTTTCTATAATCTACTCCCCGAACCCAAGAAAACATCTCAAAGGTCTTTCCTGTGCTTTTTGGCCTTTCCTTAGGATAAAATAAAAAGTCGGTGGCGACTCTTGCTAAACCGAAATATTTGCGAACACAAAATGCAAAATCCCAAGTCAGTTCTCCCACCGTATCACAGAACTGGCGACTCTGTTGGGGAAAACTTTAAAAGTGGAGTAACCTTAGGGCTTAGATCACCCTTTGCATGATTATATTGTTTGCTTTGATTTCTTTACATTTGGTTCTCTTGTTTGGGCTTGAAATCCTCTACCTGGATTTGGGAAACATTCATAGGTAAATAGCAATATGTTGTGGAAACTGTGTGGGGTATACCGACATGGTTGAAGCAATAGCTATATTAGTGCGACATATTTGTGAGTACCGGTAGCCTTTGAGTCAATCAAAGAGAATACGGGGCCGCTGAGTGATGTCATGAAGCACTAATGAACTCTTAGAACCTTAATTGACCATCTTGGCCTTTTTAGGGGTAGTGAGATAACCGACTTTGGTGCAGTCCAAAGTTGGTAGATACTCGATACTACACTCATTGAGGGTTGTTTTCTTAGAATATTTTGGTCGCTAGTTAAGTGGCTAAACCAAAACAATGAACATAGAAAACAATCCAGTGATATTGAGCTCCTTAGAACCCGGTTACTATTTATAGGACAGGTTTGAGCCAACTAAACTCAAGAGGGTACTTACCTATGAAACCTCATGCAAGCCTGAAACTAGGGTTTTGTGTGACTTGTTTGTACATATGCTTGTGCATACATCATGAACATCATAAAGCATCATATGCATCCACTAACCATTTCAAGGGTTTGGATCTTCATCTTTGTTCTTGTTTTGTAGGTCATGTAATCTCTTCGCAGGAAAACAATTCAAGTCAACCTTGTGAGAATCCCTCCTCAACTCAAGGAGTTTACATCCAGGATTCCAAAGAGTTCTCTCTTCAGTGAAAGACATGGTAGACTTCTCAACTTGGTCAACTCCAACATTGAAGAAGACATGGTGAAAGTTCTCTTCCAGTTCTTTGACCCCCCTACACCACTGTTTCACATTCCCTGATTACCAACTAGTGCCCACTTTGGAGGAATTTTCTCAACTCCTGAGAATCCATATCCTTCATCAACTACCCTACAATGGTACGGAAAAAGAACCAAAGCCTGAAGATGTTGCTCAAGCATTACACTTGCAACCATCTGACATCAAGGGACATTGGGAAACCATAAGTGGTGTCAAGGGTTTCTTGTCAAAGTTTCTATTTGAGAAGGCCCAAGACTGCTGGAATTCTCTTGATCTACAAGCCTTTGAAGAGATTGTGGCACTCCTTATCTATGGGTTGGTCCTGTTCCCAAACCCTGGTCAACTTATAGATGTGAATGCTGTCAAGATTTTCATATCCCGAAATCATGTACCTAAATTGCTTGGGGACATCCTACACTCATTTTACACACGAACAATGAGGAAAAGAGGTGTTCTCATATGTTGTACTCCTCTCCTAGCAAGGTGGTTTATCTCTCACCTTCCACAATCAGTTTTGAAGAATGAGCAGGGTTTAAGGTGGTCACAACGATTGATGACCCTCACACATTCTGATGTACATTAGTGTTCTCGGTCCAGAGAAAATGTCATCATCATTGATCGTTGTTGGGAATTCCCTAATGTCCCACTACTTGGCATTAGGGGAGGCATTACCTACAACCCCTGTTTATCTCTAAGACAGTTTGGATATGCTCGGAGGGATGGCCCTCATGACATGCTGATTCCTGACTTGGTTTTTGACTTCAACAATGATGCGCAAGGACTTCGACAAAGGTTCATCAGAGCTTGGAGGATGCCCAACAAAGTGGATAGTAAGACACTGGGGCACAAGAATTCCATCCCCCTTGAGCCTTATCTCAAGTGGGTACAAATCCGCGCCCAGAATCTTATGATGCCATATCCTCACATTCTCCCCTTGATCAAAGAGCCTGTTATGGAAGGAGAGGTTCCATACACCCTCCTACATCCTGACATGCCAACATCATGGGAAGAAATGCAAAAAAGTTGGATCCAACTCAAGGAAGAACGAAATACTTTTGAAGCCAGCTTCTATGCCAGTGAGAAGAAGGTTTTGGAACTTACTCGCCGACTTCATAAGGAGGAAACCCTCAACACTTACATCGCACCAAAGAGGATGCGAAATGTCTTTTTACATTAAGAATTTTGTAATATTTTGCCCATGGGGAACTTATGTACTAACAATTTCTTCTTAATATGACGCGTGTTCTTTTTGTTTGCAATAAATTTGAATTTCTGAATCCTTGAATGCATTACATGAATAACACATCATTCATCATATGCATAAACAAGTCTTCACACCAGGTTTCCTTATCTTTCTGCTGTTTATTTCAGCAAGATGGATTTGGAGCAGACGGTTAGGGATCTGCAAGCACATAATTCTCAATTCCAGCAACTCCTCATGACCTTAGCAAAGGGCCAGGAGGACCTTAAAGCACTGTTGGGAAAAAATAAAGAGAAAAGGAAGAAAAGAACCAGAGTATCCACTTTTGGAAGAAGGTTTGAAACCAATGCTAGAAAAGTTCTCGAGTTCCCCTCAACGTCTGATGAAGGGGCTGGTAAAGGAAAAGGAGCTGCGGTACCTTCTAAATCTGAAGTTGAAGAGGAAGAAGACGAAGATTACTCTGAACAACAATATCCCCCGGAAGATGATAAATATAAAAATATTGAGGATAGGTTGGCAGCCATGGAGCTGCAAGGGTACCTGGTTTAGATTTTGAAGAACTAGGGTTGGTCGCTGGGATCGTTATCCCTCCCAAGTTCAAAGTATCGACATTTGCTAAGTATGACGGTCTGTCCTGCCCAAAGATGCATCTAAGATCGTATGTTAGAAAGATCCAACCCCACTCATCTGATAAAGACCTCTGGGTACACTTTTTTCAAGACAGTTTATCAGGCACACAATTGGACTGGTTCTATCAACTCGAGAGATCAGAGGTTCACAATTGGGAAGACTTAGCTGCTGCTTTTTACCGTCAATACCAATACAACGCTGATTTGGCGCCCACTCGTACTCAACTACAAAGTATGGGTATGACTTCCAATGAAGGGTTTAAAGAGTATGCTCAGAAGTGGCGTGATCTGGCTGGAAGGGTGCAACCGCCATTATCAGATAGAGAACTAGTTGACATGTTTCTGGGGACCCTGTATGTCCCTTTCTTCAATCATTTAATTGGAAGTTCCTCCGCGGGATTTACTGAACTAATTCTGACCGGCGAAAGGGTCGAGGCCGGTATTAAAAGTGGCAAGATTCAGAAAGATACCTCTGTGTGATACGGTGGGAGAACTGACTTGAGGTTTTGCGTTTGTTTTCACAAATGTTTCGGTTGAGCAAGAGTCGCCACCGACTTTTATTTTATCCTAAGGAAAGGTTAAAAAGCACAGCAAAAACCTTTTGAGATGTTTTCTTGGGTTCGGGGAGTAGATTATAGAAAGGGAAGGTATTAGCACCCTTTCTATCCATGGTTATCCATGGGCTCTTAGTTACTTGCTTAGATCACTTGCCTTTTGTTTTCAATTTGTTCGAAATGGTGCTTTGTGTGTGGGTTTGAAAATGTTTTGAAAAGAGGCCAATGTGGTGGCAACCTTTGTAATGATCCATGTTGGGATGTATACAAAGGTGTATGTCTTTTGAAAAGGTTTTCATTTGTTTTTGAAAGTTTGTTTTGAAAGTGTTGTGATGTGTGATTTTGAAATTAGGCAAGTGTTTTGTTTTGCAAGTTTGATTCAAGTAATTAAGAGGTTCTCTACTCCTAAATTTCTCAAAAGATTATTGCTATGTTTTAACCCTTTTAACAAGTTTATTCCATCATTGTATTTGGTGGACAATCTTGTGTTAGGATGTGAAAGGGACGGGCGCGGGTCATCGTTTAGACCATAATTGCAATGGTGCCAAGTATCTTTGGGCATTTTCCTTAAGGGACTTGATCATTTTGTTTTGGAAAAAATATTATCGAGGGACTATGATCATTTAAATTGTTTGTTTTGCCCAAAGAGACCTAACATGCAATATGGCCCAAATTTGGAAGGCAACAAAGTGGAGTACCCTAGGGGTGTTAGTGTGCAAGTGTGTTTTATTGCATACAAGAGTTTTTCTTTGAATTAGGTTTTTCTATTTCATTGAGTTTTATCTTGCCATACACGTCCTAATTACTAGCAATAAGAAGCGGGAATGTAAAATCCTACGCTATTACAATAGTTAGGGGAAGGGGATACACATTTGTACATGGGGGGTTCAACGAGAAAAATAGACAAAAAAGAAAATAGCGAAAAACAAGATATATAGAGAGAGGGAGGGAGGCCGCGCGCTGTTGGGAGGCCATCAGAAGTTCTGACCCAGATCCGCTGTCAGATGATCAACCTGTTGGTGAAACTGGATGAGTCAGAACTTCTGACTCTGGAACCTGCAAAACAGAATCTGGTTAGTGGGGAAACCAGAGGTTCTGATTTCCCTGCGCTGCAAGACAGAAGTTTGTTAGTGGAGAACCCAGAAGTTCAGATTCTGCTGAAAAGGCAATAACTCTCAGAGGCTCTGAGGTCATTGACAGCAAAACAGGCTTCAGATGTGCTAACGTCAAAGTCAGCACTTGGCTTTTTCCTGCACTAATCAGAACATCTGTAATCCTGTTGTTACTCCACAAAACAGAAAACATATTTGGAACAGATCCGGCAAAATAGCAAAATGTCCCAGAGGTCAGAATCACCAAGGTCACAGGCAAGTCCTAAACTGGCTCAGAACGTCTTGAGGTATGAGAGTCCTCAGAACATAAACAGCGATAACATGAATATTTACATTATGTTATTTGAATATGCACAGCTGATGATGCTTAACAGTGTGGTGAGGGTCAGCAGGTGCTTACCTGACTTTCTGGAAAATGGTGAAAGTTAGCTTTTGGTTCTGGTGGTGTTCTGGACAGATTTGGAAAAGGGGAAGTGGAGGTGTAAACGTGTATAGGGTCAGAAGTTTTGGAAAGAACGCTTTGGTTTACAGAAAAGAGCTGGGTGTTTGATGAGGTTGAAGGTGAGAAACTTAAAGTTATGAAACAAAACTGGAAATTTTGGCAGAGTTTCAGATTGTTATGTTGCTAGGAGTTTTGTTTCTCTCTTAGCAATTTTTCTGTTTTTCTTGAACTTCTTGAACGTCTTTTGCAGTGGTGAAAGCTTTCTATTTATAGGCAAAGTTCTTGTGGATATCTGGAACATTTAAGGCGCCAACAGAGCTTGAACTGGTTCTTTGACAGAAATTCCTGGGAAGTTGTGATAACAGCTATTTTTCAGCCTAGGTAGCAGCAGCAGGCGTGGATTGGGGGAAGTGACCTCTGAAATGGGCGGTGGCGTGAAGACCCATGCCAGAATCTGTACAAAAGCATTCTTCAAGCCACACGTGAACGCTCAGGAGTGGTTGGAAGCATTAATGGGCATTAAATGGTGACAAGACCTGTCAATACCAACATTCTGGTTGTTGAATCAGCAGCGTAAACCATGCTCTGGCCTTGGCTACCTGTTGTCTTAGCAAGCTCTGGAAATTTTCCTGGTCTTCTGGTACGTTCCTTGGGTCTACTTCTGGACAATCTGGACTTAGAGATTCTGTATCAATGTGACACCTATCCCTCTGACCTTTCATCTTCTGACTTCAACCTGTTCTGAAGGAGCCTTTATACTTTCATGTTTCTCTTGCATTCCTTTAGCAAGTTCTGACTGAGCTTGTGTAACTGCTGAAGGGGCATGTTCTGTTTGAGGCTTACACTCTGAACCATGTTTACAACTTCTGATTGACCTGATGTAGCTGCTGAAGAGACAACTTCTGACCATCCTGAACCAAACTTGCAACTTCTGACCGTCTTCATCTGGAATGGGTCCAGAAGTTCTGAAGCGCTGATTTTTTCTAAAAAACACTTATTTTAAAGAAACATTCTAAGCACTTAGAATTTTATTTTCCTCAAGATGGAAGCGTTGTTCCCGGAGTTCGGGAGATCATCTTGCTCTCGTAAGTGGCTTGCTTGGGCAAAAGGATAACCCAGGACTTGGATTTGTTCCAGGGGACTTTGAAAAATCTAAGATGGTTTCCTGAAGAAAGGGAGGGCAAATTTTGGGGTACAACAGTTGCCCCTGTTCAATCTTCTTGAACCTGAAGAGTTAGATTGGCGAGTTTGCCTTTCGCGACTCGAAGGTAAAAGAAGATTGGACACCAGAGTGCCCTGAAATTTGCACTCGCATGGTAGAGTATCAGCAATGGGAATGGGCTTATAGATGCCATTTGGAGAGGCGGTAGATAGGGAGATGGGCTTACAGATGCCATCCGGAGACGTGACAAAACCTTGTCGGGAATGGGCTTATAGATGCCATTTGGAAGTGTCGATCGCATAAGAGATTCCTTTAGCGAGAAACTTGTATATTTGAGAAAGACAGATGTTTTCCTGGCTTGTTACAGGTGTTTGATCTTCGATCTCCTCATGCAGATGTGCCCTGGCTGGATACAGGAATCGAGTCTGGAAACATGACAGTTGATAGATGTGCCCTGGCTGGATACAGGAATCGAATCTTTGAACTCTTCAGACGTGCCCTGGCTAGATACAGGAATCGAGTCTGGAAACGTGACAGTTGATAGATGTGCCCTGGCTGGATACAGGAATCGAATCTTTGAACTCTTCAGACGTGCCCTGGCTAGATACAGGAATCGAGTCTGGAAATGTTGTAGTTGATAGATGTGCCCTGGCTGGATACAGGAATCGAATCTTTGAACTCTTCAGACGTGCCCTGGCTAGATACAGGAATCGAGTCTGGAAACGTGACAGTTGATAGATGTGCCCTGGCTGGATACAGGAATCGAATCTTTGAACTCTTCAGACGTGCCCTGGCTAGATACAGGAATCGAGTCTGGAAATGTTGTAGTTGATAGATGTGCCCTGGCTGGATACAGGAATTGAATCTTTGAACTCTTCAGACGTGCCCTGGCTAGATACAGGAATCGAGTCTGGAAATGTTGTAGTTGATAGATGTGCCCTGGCTGGATACAGGAATCGAATCTTTGAACTCTTCAGACGTGCCCTGGCTAGATACAGGAATCGAGTCTGGAAACTGATCACTCTCAGATGTGCCCTGGCTAGATACAGGTATCGGATCTGGAATTGTGACAGTTGAAGGTAGTTGCTTTCGGGATTGTCTTTTTCCTGAAAAGGCGAAAACATAAGTGGTATGCAATGTCATGATGTATGATATGCATGATGTTATGATGTTCAACATGAGATGTTGTATGCGTTTCATCGTGTATGTAAGCAAGGTGTATGAAAATGTGAAATGTTTATGAGTGTAATTTCATCTTAGGAAAATAAATCCTTGACGAACGGCCGGGAAGCTGCTCTGTGGAAGAGATACTTGGCCGAAGTTTTGATGAGAGGCCTGCTGAGGACTTTAACGATGGATTCCGCTGAGGATAATGATAATAAACTCCGCTGGGGAACTCTAAAGATAAACTCTGCTTGGGAATACCAAAGATAGATTTCGCTGGGGATTTGAAGGGACTTTGCCGAGAACGGTCTTCCGTGGCTTTTAGCTGAGGATAACCCAGTTATAAGTCCTTGTGAGGAAATAACTCTAAATAAAACTCGGGCGAGACGTCCGCACTTTGCAGGGGATAAGCTTCCAGAATCTACTGGGGATGAGCTTTAAGACCTGCCGGGGAATGTTGGGCTTCTTCAGGATCGACGTGGGATCAACTTCTCTTGGGGAAAGTATTGCTGAGCCTTGTTTTACTCTGCGGGGAGTTAAGATGATTTGGCCACATTCTTCAGTTGAACCTACCTTGGTGCCTTGGCGAGCAAAACAACCAGACGGCATTAGACAACTCCACATTCCCCCTGTCTTTGATGTTACCTGTAATTAATCTCTTGTTCATATGCAAACATTTATGAATCAGCAATTTAATGTCAAATGCATATATCAAAAATGAACATTGGACGTTTTTCGCAGGACAAAACACAAAAAGGAAAACAATGGTAATTTGTATGGACAAGTGAATTTGTATTGATTTAAACTTCGCCTGTGAATAGGCGTTCTTGTACAAGAGGCTGACATCCTAGTAAGAGGATATCGCCAAATAGTATAGAGTTTACAGTTTTGAAAAAGGAAATAAAACAGCTATGTGAATAATCCCACTGGGTTCCAATTCTGCTATCGCCTTTATGTCTTCGAAAGTCTCATCGCTTTGCTGCCTAGTTGAAGATGAAGCTGATTGGTCGATGCTGAAACCTGAGCCAGATTGTTGATGCCGAATTTCGGATGTGAAGTGATCCAATGAGATATAGTGTTACGCTTTTATCCCTAACTTTTGCCTGGACCGCCCTTTCGGGTTTTCAGTCCACCGGGATACCCATTTTTGCCCAAGCCGCCCTTTCAGGTTTTCGACTTGCCGGGTGTACGGATTTTTTTATTAATTTTATCCCTTACTTTTGCCCGAACCCTTTTGGTTCGCCGGGAATCCCTTATTTTGCCTAGGTATGTCAACCTAGCGGGTCTCTTATTTATGCGTAGTATTTTTTCACTATGTCTGCGTTGGCGGGGTGAGGAAGGTCGTCACCATCCATGGTGGTTAGGATCATGGCTCCTCCTGAGAACACACGTTTAACCACAAATGGCCCTTCGTAAGTAGAGGTCCATTTGCCCCGGGGATCACTTTGAGGAAGGATGATGCGTTTGATTACCAGGTCCCCAACTTGATACTCTTGCGGTCTGACTTTCTTGCTAAATGCTCTGATCATCCGTTTCTGATACGTTTGACCATGACAGATAGAAGTAAGCCTCTTTTCGTCAATCAGATTTAATTGATCAAGTCGAGTTTGGATCCAATCATCTTCATTCAAGTCTGCATCCTTCATTATTCGGAGAGAGGGTATCTGGATCTCGATTGGCAAGACTGCCTCCATGCCATAGACCAAGGAGAAAGGAGTTGCCCCGGTCGATGTCCTTGCTGAGGTGCGGTACCCATGAAGAGCGAATGGTAACATCTCGTGCCAATCTTTATAGGTCACTGTCATCTTCTGCACAATTTTCTTGATATTTTTATTGGCTGCCTCTACAGCCCCATTCATCTTCGGCCGGTAGGGAGAAGAATTGTGGTGTTGTATCTTGAATTGTTCACAGAGTTCAGTGATCATTTTGTTATTGAGATTGGTACCGTTGTCCGTAATGATTCTTTCTGGGACGCCGTACCGACAGATCAGATTATGCCGGATGAAACGCGCCACGACGCTCTTGGTTACTGTGGCATAGGAAGCTGCCTCGACCCATTTTGTGAAGTAATCGATCGCCACCAAGATGAAGCGATGCCCATTGGATGCCGTTGGTCGGATCTCACCGATCATATCGATGCCCCACATTGCGAAAGGCCAAGGTTCCGTTAGGACATTCAAAGGAACTGGAGGGATATGCACCTTGTTAGCATAGATCTGGCACTTATGACAAGTTCGGGAGTGTTGGTAACAATCAGCTTCCATTGTGGACCAGAAATATCCCGCCCGAAGGATTTTCTTAGCCATGGTGTGTCCACTGGAATGCGTTCCAAATGTACCTTCATGTAGTTCCATCATGATTTTCTCTGCTTCAGTTTTATCTACACAACGTAGCAGCGTTGAATCATGATTCCGCTTGTAGAGAATGTCGTTGCTGAGGAAGAATTTTGCAGCAAACCTTCTCATGAACTTCTTATCATTGACGGATGCACCTTCAGGGTATTCCTGAGCTTCCAAGTACCTTTTTACCTCGTGATACCAGGGTTTTTCAGTAACCTTCTCAACTCCGAGCTCGCAGCAGTATGCTGGTTCATCCAACTTCCTGATGATGATCCGGGGAGCCTCATTGTCCCATTTAACTTTGAACATTGAAGACATCGTGGCTAGTGCGTCCGCTAGCTGATTCTCCTCTCTGGGGAAATGCTCAAAAGTTATCTCTTCAAAGTGAGGGAGTAAGGTCGACACATACTCCTTGTAAGGAATAAGATTCGGGTGTTTCGTATCCCACTCGCCCTTGATCTGATTGATCACGAGAGCGGAATCTCCGAAGACACTTAGAAACTTGATCCTCAAATCGATTGCAGCTTGTAGACCCATGATACATGCCTCGTATTCTGCCATGTTGTTGGTGCAGTTGAAACATAATCGGGCGGTGAGGGGAGTATGAGTTCCCTCGGGAGATATGATTACAGCGCCGACGCCGTTACCCAAAGCATTGGAGGCTCCATCAAAATGCATGGACCATCGGGATCCTTCCTTAGGTCCTTCATCCGGTCCAGGTACTTCACAGTCAGTTATCACCATGATATCTTCATCCGGAAAATCAAAGTTCAATGATTGGTAATTGTCCACAGGTTGGTGTGCCAAATGATCGGCCAGTACACTTCCCTTAATTGCTTTCTGAGTTGTATATTGGATATCATATTCTGTTAAGATCATTTGCCATCTCGCTATCCTTCCAGACAGAGCGGGCTTTTCAAATATGTACTTTATGGGATCCATCTTTGAAATCAACAAAGTAGTGTGAGTCAGCATATACTGTCTTAGTCGGCGAGCAGCCCATACAAGAGCGCAGCAAGTTTTCTCAAGCAGTGAGTAACGAGACTCACAGTCGGTAAACTTTTTGCTCAAGTAATAAATAGCGTGCTCTTTTCGACCAGACTCGTCATGCTGCCCCAGCACACACCCCATTGATTTGTCAAGTACTGTCAAGTATAGTATCAGAGGTCTTCCTTCCACCGGTGGCATAAGAATAGGTGGCTCTTGGAGATATTCCTTTATCCTTTCAAAGGCGGCCTGACATTCATCATTCCAACGTACCACTTGATCCTTTTTTAGCAATTTGAAGATTGGCTCACAAGTAGCAGTTAGATGCGAGATGAATCGAGCAATGTAATTCAGTCGTCCTAGGAAACCTCTGACTTCTTTCTCTGTTTTTGGAGTCGGCATCTCTTGTATGGCTTTTACCTTGGCAGGGTCCACCTGAATACCTTTATCACTTACAATGAAACCTAGCAATTTTCCGGACCTCACCCCAAAGGTGCATTTGTTGGGATTCAACCTCAGCTTGTATATCTTGAGTCGATCAAACAACTTCCTAAGATGGTCAAGGTGCTCCTCCTCAGTTTGAGATCTTGCAATCATGTCGTCAACGTATACCTCAATCTCATGATGGATCATGTCATGAAATAAAGCAACCATGGCACGTTGGTAGGTTGCCCCAGCATTTTTCAATCCGAACGGCATGACCTTGTAGCAGAAGGTGCCCCACTGAGTGACGAAGGTAGTCTTTTCCATATCTTCAGGAGCCATCTTGATCTGATTATAACCTGAAAAACCATCCATGAAGGAGAAAACCTTGTGTTGAGCTGTATTGTCAACAAGGACATCAATGTGAGGTAGGGGGAAGTCATCCTTGGGGCTGGCCCTGTTCAGATCCCTGTAGTCGACACACATTCTGACTTTACCGTCCTTCTTTGGTACTGGCACCACATTGGCAACCCACTGGGGGTAGGAAGTTACTGCGAGGAACCCGGCATCAAACTGCTTCATAACCTCGGCCTTGATCTTTTCAGACATCTCTGGACGCATTCATCGAACTTTTTGCTTTACCGGAGGGCAATCTTCCTTGGTTGGCAGATGGTGAACTACGATGTCGGCGTCCAAACCGGGCATATCTTCATAGGACCAAGCAAAAATCTCCATGTAGTCTTGTAGCATTTGGATCAATCGTTGTTTCACGCTGAGCTCTAGGTTGGCACCAATCTTGACCTCTTTCCTATTTGTCTTAGTACCCAAGTTAATTGTCTCCACAGGCTCTTCGTGTGGTTGAATAGCCCTCTCTTCCTGTAGTAGCAGTCTTGCGAGTTCACCAGGCACTTCGCAATCATCTTCACCTTCGTCTTCGGCCAAGTTGATCGGATTTTCGAAGTCATAACTGGCGGTAGCAGAGCTGTTACCAGTGAGATCCAGAGTGGATTGAGACCTGTATAAGTGAGTGTGTGTAAATACAGCTGTCTTGCAATATATATAACACAGAAAGGAAAAGAGCACAAGATTTGAAATGCAACAAACGTCCAATGTTTTGATTGATGATATATGAAAATGTCATACAAAAAGCCCTCACAAATGGAGCTACGATGCCCCGGGTAGGACACCGAGCCAACAGAGTTTTAACATATTGTTTGTTACAAATTGGAAATCAAAAGAAATCAATTACTGCGTGACAAATGTGATAGGGGTAAAATCCTTTGCCGTCCAGTTGCTTGGTCCGTCGCTGGTAGTTGGGTAAATCCAACTATCAAACTCTGCTTCCTCCACATCCTCCTCGATAGCGTTCACTCTTGAGCTGGAAATAAACACCGGAGCCTTTCCGATCTTCCCTTTGCGCACCGCCTTCTGAGCCTCTGCAGTAAAGCCTAGCCCAAACTTGTCGTTCTTCTGAGTGAAGTCAGGAAGCTGACCCCAGTGTGCACAATTGCCTTTTTGAACCACAGCCCGGGCATCCCTTAGGGAAGCCATCTTTAAGGAATCATTCTCTTCGGCCATTGTCTCTGCAGCTGCTGAAATTGGATGCACCTCCTCGAAATGCTGGAAGGGGGTTTCAATAAACTCTCCGTCCACCTCGATGTACCTGAAGGAATTCAAATGGCTCACCATATACTCCTCTTCTCCTTGCACAGTGACAATCTTTCCCCTGACGGGATACTTCAGTTTCTGGTGCAAGGTGGAGGTCACTGCCCCAGCTTTATGGATCCAAGGTCGACCCAACAGACAAGAGTGCGATGGACGTATATCCATCACGTAAAAGGTAGAGTCAAACACTTGAGAGCCCACACGGATAGGGATGTTAACCTCTCCATGAACCATCCTCTTTGAACCATCGAAAGCCCTGACGATGATATTGCTGGGTTTCAACTCCAGGCCCTCATAATCCAGACGATCTAAAGCCTTTTTCGGAAGAACGTTCAAGGAAGAACCAGTATCCACCAATACATGTGCCAGAGTAGTGCCCCTGCATTCAATAGAGACATGCAGGGCATCATTGTGGTCCCTCCCTTTCGTGGTCAGGTCAGCATCTGAAAAACCCAAACCGTTGTCCGCTGTTAGATTCGCTATGCAATCAGTGAACTGGACTGCAGACGTTTCCTGCGGCACATGGGCCGTCTTGAGAAATGAGATCAAGGCCTTAGCATGGGCCTCGGAGCATAGCAATAAGGAGAGCAGGGAGATTTTGGAGGGCGTATGCCCCAACTGCTCGACAACATTAAAATCGCTCTTCTTTATGATTTTCAGAATCTCCTCCATTTCTTGTCGGGAGGCCTCAGCATTTATGGGTATTGGTGCCTCCATTCGGGCAGGCTCTTCTTCAATCCCTTTGCCCCGAGCATTTGATGACTCGGTAGCAGGGGAAACAACTTGATCGGCAACAGGACTAGGTAAACTTGTAGGTTTTATGAGGAGGTGTTTTCGAATAGCGGGTGGCGCAATGTCAGGCGAGAAGAGCCTGCCACTGTGGGTGACCTTGGCTGGACCAGTGATATCGCAGATACTGGCACTAGCGTCGAATTCTTGCTTGATTCCATTTACATACACGTCAGCCCCATAATGCCAGGGGACAGCTTTATCAGACACGTAGGAGAGGGGCCCGGGAACAGTAATGATTACAGGCGCAACTGTCATGATTTGAATAGGCTTCTTCGGGGGAGCCTTGATTGGATTTTTGAAGATGGTAATCACGGAAACTTCTTTCATCGGAACCAAATGAACAGCAGTCTTTTTGAATAGAATCTCCTTGCTATCCATTAGGCCTTGGATGCCTAACCTCAGCAAGGGACAATCAGATAGGGAAATAGCGCAGAACAGGCAACCTTCACCGCAACCCGGAAATAAACCGGCCTGCAGTAGGTTCTTCTTAACAGTCTTCAGAGGGGTAACAACTTCATCTACCGAAACAGCGTACACTTCTTCCTCAATGGCATTTACCCTATGCTGGGGCATAGGAGCCGTTACAACATTTGGTCTTTCTGGTGCTTCAAACTGAATTTCTTTCGCGTCGATCAGATCTTGCACTTTGTTTCTTAAGGCCCAACAATCATCAGTAGTGTGCCCGGGACTATCAGAATGATAAGCACACCGGGCATTTGGGTTGTATTTAGGAGACGCAGTGTTGACGACCTTAGGAGCTTCTTTGAGGGTCACCAGGTTGGTGGATAACAGTTGGGGTAAAATTTGAGATAATGTCATACTCAGTCGGGTATACTGCCTCTTGGGCTTTTCACTTCTTTGTTGATTGTACTGCTGAGGAGCAGCAACAGGTTTGGAGATGACCAAAGCATTGACGGCTTGGCGACTTTCGGGCTTGACTTGTCTCCTAGGACCATAGACGGCGCTGGCTTCTTTCTTAAACGACCTCTTCTCAGCACTTGTAGAGGCAGCCTTCTGTATCTTGCCTGACCTGATACCAGCCTCAATTCTTTCTCCCGTTAATATCAAATCTGTGAACCCAGCGGAGGAGTTACCAACCAAATGATTGAAAAACGGGCCAGATAAAGTCCCAAGGAACATATCAACCAGCTCTCGGTCAGTTAATGGAGGCTGCACCCTGCCAGCCAAATCTCTCCATTTTTGAGCGTACTCTTTGAACCCTTCACCCGTCCCTAGAGACATACCCTGAAGTTGGGTACGCGTAGGAGCGAGATCAGAATTGTATTGGTATTGTCTGTAGAATGCGGTTGCCAAATCTTCCCAGTGTCGGATGCTAGTTCCATCTAATTGGTAGAACCATTCAAGTTGTGACCCTGAGAGGCTATCTTGGAAGAAGTGAATCCAGAGGTTCTTATCCGCCGTGTAAGGTTGGATTTTCCTTACATACGACCTCAGATGCAGCTTTGGGCAGGAGACCCCATCATACTTGGCGAAGGCAGGCGCCTTAAACTTGTGTGGAATGACTACCCCAGAAGATAACCCCAAATCTCCGAAATCCAGTCCTGGCACATTCTGAATTTCCATAGCGCTCAAGCGGTCCTCCAATTGCTTGTATCTGTCAGCAGCAGGTGGGTATTGTTCATCGTTATAGTCCGTCTCGTTGTCGGAGACTGCGGGACTAGGAGCTCCTCCCCCCTGGGGACTGTTTTTCTCAGCAGAAGAAGTGGTTGGATCAGCTTCATTGTGGAGTGTGTTCCCAAATCTGCGTCCAGTGTTGAACAATGCAATCCTCTTTTTCTTCTTCTTCTTCAGGAGTAGAGTCTTCAACTCTTGCTGACCTTGGGCTAGGCTTAGGACCATCTCTTGAAACTGTGCACTTTGGGCCTGAAGGGCCTTGATTGCTTGCTCACTGGATGAGTCTGGATTCATGATGACTGTGCAAAATAAACAGCGAAGGAGATTAAGCAACCTGTGAAATAGGGTACCTGCTATGCATATGGTGCAATGGAATGCGTATGTATGCAATGCATTCAAGGATTTAGAATATTCAAAATTTGTTGTAGACAAAAAGGAACGCACATTATATTAATAAGGAGAAATTTGTTAGTACATAAATGCCTCATGGGCCAAATATTACAAAATAACTCCTTAAGATAAAAAAAACATTGCGCATCCTTTTTGGTGCGATGTAGGTGTTGAGATTCCTTTCCTCGTGCAGCAGACGGGTGAGTTCCAGGACCTTCTTTTCACTAGCATGTAGATTGGTCTCAAGAGAATTCCGTTCTTCCTTAAGTTGAATCCAGCTCTTCTGCATCTCTTCCCAGGAGGTGGGCATGTTAGGATGTTGAATGGTGTAGGACGCCTCTCCTTCCAAGACTGGTTCTTTGATCACAGGAAGCATATGAGGATAGGGCATCACTAATTTCTGGGAGCGGGCTCGTACCCACTTGAGATAAGGTTCCAACGGGATGGAGTTCCGGTGTCCCAATGTCTTGCTGTCTATCCTACTTGGCATCCTCCAAGCTCTGATAAATCTCTGACGAAGTCCTTGAGTATCGTTGTCGAAGTCAAAAACTATGTCGGGAATTAACATGTCATGAGGGCCATCCTTCCGAGCATAACCAAACTGTCTCCAAGCCAGGCATGGGTTGTAGGTAATACCTCCTTTGATTCCAAATAAAGGAACATTAGGGTACTCCCCACAACGATCAATGATAGTGACGTCTTCCCTGGACCTAGGACACCAATGTATATCTGCATGCGTGAGAGTCATTAACCGTTGTGACCACCTCAAACCCCGCTCGTTCTTCAAAACTGATTGTGGAAGGTGCGAAATAAACCACCTTCCCAAGAGAGGAGTGCAACACATAAGGACACCCCTTCTTCTCATGGTTCGAGTGTAACATGAGTGAAGGATGTCCCCCAGCAATGTAGGTATAGGATTCTTGGTCATGAAGATCTGGACAGCACTGATATCAATAAGCTGATCTGGATTAGGGAACAACACCAAACCATAGACAAGGAGGGCCATGACTTCTTCAAAAGCTCGTAGGTCAAGAGAGTTCCAACATTCTTGAGCCTTTTCAAACAGGAATCTAGCTAAGAATCCTTTGATACCACTTCTAACTTCCCAATGTCCCTTGAGGTCAGATGTCTGTAGGTGCAAGGCTTTAGCAATCTCCTCAAGCTTGGGTTCCTCTTCCGTACCGTTGTAGGGTAGTTGATCAAGGATAGGGACCTTCAGAAGTCGGGAGAACTCTTCCAACGTAGGCACCAACTGATAATCCGGGAAGGTGAAGCAGTGATGCAGAGGGTCAAAGAATTGGAACAGGACCTTTATCAAATCCTCCTCAATGTTGGTGTTAACCAAGCTGATGAGTCTTCCGTGTCTCTCACTGAATGAAGAGCCCTCGGGAATCCTGGACAGAAGTTCCTTAAGCTGAGGAGGGATCTTTACAAGGCTAATCTGAATTGTCTTTCTGCGAGCAGTTTCCATGTCCTATAAAACAAGAACAAAGATGAAGATTCGAAACCCTTGAAATGGTTAGTCAATGCTCATGATGTTTGTATGATGTAATGATGTGATGATTAAATACAATATTCACAAAGGCAAACATGGTAAGGCACACAGGTCACACAAACCCTTAGAGTTTAGGCCTGCATGGAGTCTGGGTATTATCCTTTTGAAGTTTGGTGGGCTCAACCTGTCCTATCAGAAGTAACCGGGTTCTAAAGGTCCCAATATCACGGGACTGCTTTCATTGTTCATCGTTTCGATTTAGCCACTGAACTGGCGACCGAAATATTCCAGGAAAGCAACCCTCAATTGAGTGTAGTATCGAGTATCAACCAACCTCGGACTGCACCAAAGTCAGTTATCTCACTACCCTAAAAAGGCCACGATGGTTCAATTAAGGTTCCTAAGGTCAGTTGATGCTTCAGGACACCACGCGGCGGCCCCGTACTCTCCTTGACTGAACTCAAGGGTTACCGGTACACACCAAAGTGCCACATCAACGTAGCAGACTGCTTCAACCATGTCGGTATACCCCGCACAGTTCCCTCACAGCCTTGTTGCTACCTAAAAGGGTTTCCCAGATCCGGGTTAGGATCTATAAAACTCCGATACAAAGCCCACAAGATGTAAAAGCAAACAAAGCAAGCAATTGAAAACAAAGGTGATCTAAACCCTAAGGTTACTCCACTTTAAAAGAAAATCCCCAGCAGAGTCGCCAGTTCTGTGATACGGTGGGAGAACTGACTTGAGGTTTTGCGTTTGTTTTCGCAAATGTTTCGGTTGAGCAAGAGTCGCCACCGACTTTTATTTTATCCTAAGGAAAGGTTAAAAAGCACAGCAAAAACCTTTTGAGATGTTTTCTTGGGTTCGGGGAGTAGATTATAGAAAGGGAAGGTATTAGCACCCTTTCTATCCATGGTTATCCATGGGCTCTTAGTTACTTGCTTAGATCACTTGCCTTTTGTTTTCAATTTGTTCGAAATGGTGCTTTGTGTGTGGGTTTGAAAATGTTTTGAAAAGAGGCCAATGTGGTGGCAACCTTTGTAATGATCCATGTTGGGATGTATACAAAGGTGTATGTCTTTTGAAAAGGTTTTCATTTGTTTTTGAAAGTTTGTTTTGAAAGTGTTGTGATGTGTGATTTTGAAATTAGGCAAGTGTTTTGTTTTGCAAGTTTGATTCAAGTAATTAAGAGGTTGTCTACTCCTAAATTTCTCAAAAGATTATTGCTATGTTTTAACCCTTTTAACAAGTTTATTCCATCATTGTATTTGTTGGACAATCTTGTGTTAGGATGTGAAAGGGACGGGCGCGGGTCATCGTTTAGACCATAATTGCAATGGTGCCAAGTATCTTTGGGCATTTTCCTTAAGGGACTTGATCATTTTGTTTTGGAAAAAATATTATCGAGGGACTATGATCATTTAAATTGTTTGTTTTGCCCAAAGAGACCTAACATGCAATATGGCCCAAATTTGGAAGGCAACAAAGTGGAGTACCCTAGGGGTGTTAGTGTGCAAGTGTGTTTTATTGCATACAAGAGTTTTTCTTTGAATTAGGTTTTTCTATTTCATTGAGTTTTATCTTGCCATACACGTCCTAATTACTAGCAATAAGAAGCGGGAATGTAAAATCCTACGCTATTACAATAGTTAGGGGAAGGGGATACACATTTGTACATGGGGGGTTCAACGAGAAAAATAGACAAAAAAGAAAATAGCGAAAAACAAGATATATAGAGAGAGGGAGGGAGGCCGCGCGCTGTTGGGAGGCCATCAGAAGTTCTGACCCAGATCCGCTGTCAGATGATCAACCTGTTGGTGAAACTGGATGAGTCAGAACTTCTGACTCTGGAACCTGCAAAACAGAATCTGGTTAGTGGGGAAACCAGAGGTTCTGATTTCCCTGCGCTGCAAGACAGAAGTTTGTTAGTGGAGAACCCAGAAGTTCAGATTCTGCTGAAAAGGCAATAACTCTCAGAGGCTCTGAGGTCATTGACAGCAAAACAGGCTTCAGATGTGCTAACGTCAAAGTCAGCACTTGGCTTTTTCCTGCACTAATCAGAACATCTGCAATCCTGTTGTTACTCCACAAAACAGAAAACATATTTGGAACAGATCCGGCAAAATAGAAAAATGTCCCAGAGGTCAGAATCACCAAGGTCACAGGCAAGTCCTAAACTGGCTCAGAACGTCCTGAGGTATGAGAGTCCTCAGAACATAAACAGCGATAACATGAATATTTACATTATGTTATTTAAATATGCATAGCTGATGATGCTTAACAGTGTGGTGAGGGTCAGCAGGTGCTTACCTGACTTTCTGGAAAATGGTGAAAGTTAGCTTTTGGTTCTGGTGGTGTTCTGGACAGATTTGGAAAAGGGGAAGTGGAGGTGTAAACGTGTATAGGGTCAGAAGTTTTGGAAAGAACGCTTTGGTTTACAGAAAAGAGTTGGGTGTTTGATGAGGTTGAAGGTGAGAAACTTAAAGTTATGAAACAAAACTGGAAATTTTGGCAGAGTTTCAGATTGTTATGTTGCTAGGAGTTTTGTTTCTCTCTTAGCAATTTTTCTGTTTTTCTTGAACTTCTTGAACGTCTTTTGCAGTGGTGAAAGCTTTCTATTTATAGGCAAAGTTCTTGTGGATATCTGGAACATTTAAGGCGCCAACAGAGCTTGAACTGGTTCTTTGACAGAAATTCCTGGGAAGTTGTGATAACAGCTATTTTTCAGCCTAGGTAGCAGCAGCAGGCGTGGATTGGGGGAAGTGACCTCTGAAATGGGCGGTGGCGTGAAGACCCATGCCAGAATCTGTACAAAAGCATTCTTCAAGCCACACGTGAACGCTCAGGAGTGGTTGGAAGCATTAATGGGCATTAAATGGTGACAAGACCTGTCAATACCAACATTCTGGTTGTTGAATCAGCAGCGTAAACCATGCTCTGGCCTTGGCTACCTGTTGTCTTAGCAAGCTCTGGAAATTTTCCTGGTCTTCTGGTACGTTCCTTGGGTCTACTTCTGGACAATCTGGACTTAGAGATTCTGTATCAATGTGACACCTATCCCTCTGACCTTTCATCTTCTGACTTCAACCTGTTCTGAAGGAGCCTTTATACTTTCATGTTTCTCTTGCATTCCTTTAGCAAGTTCTGACTGAGCTTGTGTAACTGCTGAAGGGGCATGTTCTGTTTGAGGCTTACACTCTGAACCATGTTTACAACTTCTGATTGACCTGATGTAGCTACTGAAGAGACAACTTCTGACCATCCTGAACCAAACTTGCAACTTCTGACCGTCTTCATCTGGAATGGGTCCAGAAGTTCTGAAGCGCTGATTTTTTCTAAAAAACACTTATTTTAAAGAAACATTCTAAGCACTTAGAATTTGATTTTCCTCAAGATGGAAGCGTTGTTCCCGGAGTTCGGGAGATCATCTTGCTCTCGTAAGTGGCTTGCTTGGGCAAAAGGATAACCCAGGACTTGGATTTGTTCCAGGGGACTTTGAAAAATCTAAGATGGTTTCCTGAAGAAAGGGAGGGCAAATTTTGGGGTACAACACTCTGCGTCTGCCTCTGTTAAGAAAACCTTCCCAGCTAAGAAGGAAGCCTCTGCTGTTTACTCTCAGAAAGGTCAGGTAAGAACCGAGCGTCGTCCAACTGTAGGGGTTGTGATAATTCAAAAATCTTCAAATGATCAACCTCGCGACAATCAGTCAAGACTTAATCAACAACGGGTAGAAAGGCCACAACGGCAGTTCACCCGAATCAACATGACGCCAGCTCAAGTACTCCCTCATTTGTTAAAACTGAATCTTACCAGTTTGAAGGAAGCGCCAAAGAACCCTAATACCCCCTCTCCATACTACCACTCCAATGCCAAGTGCGCTTACCACTCTGACAGTGTTAGGCATGATACAAATAATTGTTAGGCGCTTAAGAACAAAATCCAAGATCTGATTGACGCCAAGGAAGTAGAATTTGATACTCCTGAGAAGCCCAATGTGATTTCTGCTCTGATGCCCAAGCACGGTCATAATGTTCATGCCGTTATGGAAGACCTTCATATCGTGACGCCCCAGATTTATTCAAGTGTTAAATAATTAGGAATTTAATTATTAAATTAATTAAAGGCTTAATTAATAATATTTTGGATTAAATGGATGAATTAATTATGAAATTAAAAAGGAAGATCGGGGGGTGTAAGGTTGAATTAGAGGTGTGTGAAGTAAAAAGCTCTACTAAATAATAACTAATTTATTACTATTATTTGGAAAATAATAAAAGGAATATAAAAAGAAGGATAAAAAGGAAAAGAAAAATAAGGTTATTTGGAAAAGTCATTATACGTGAAATTGGAGAAGAGAAGAGAAGAGAGGAAAAAGCCAAACGCCGTGAATTCGAAGGATCATCGCGAGGTAAGGGGTGATTTCATTCAGTTAATATGCCTTATAGGTTTTGGAATCAATAGGATTGATTAAGCCTGTTAGGAATCCCAATTTAGGATCGTTAGGTTTATGAAATTCAAACCCCAATTCCATGAATTTTTATGTTTTGATTCAATTTGATATTATGAGTAAATTGTATGATGTTATGGTGTGTTACAATCTCATTGGAATCATGCATTATAACTTATTTTGACATTGCTGTGAGTTGGATTCGAATGGGTATGAATTGGATGGGATTGGAGTAGTAAAATGCTGTCAAAAGTGCAGAATTTGACTCTGCAGGTCGTGGGAACCGGTTCCCAGTGGGGAGGAACTGGGTTCCACTGTGCGAAGTTATAAAAACTGGCAAAAATGCATGTAGGAACCGGTTCCTGTATAGGTATGAACCGGGTTCCCATACATTTTCCAGAAGCGTGATTTTTGAACTTCGCAGGAACCGGTTCCTGCATATGTAGGAACCGGGTTCTGCTGTAACTTTTTGAAAAATATTAAACTTTGAAAATTCATAACTTTCAAACCGTAAGTCAGTTTTGAGTGCCGTTTTGGAAGTTATTTCTTAAATTTAATGCTCTATTTTATAAAATGAAAATGTTTCCTAAAACCTGAAATTATTTTGAAAATGAGTCAAATCCCGGAATAAGTGATTATTGGCTAACGCACATGGGTGTGTATGTAGCAGTGAACCTGTGATGGATGGATGTATTAGTATTGTGTGAATGAAAGGCATGTTTATGTTGCTAATGATGGTGTGCATGATCGTTGAGATATCATGTTTTTGGTTTTGGTTCAGTTATGATAAATTGATGTATTTCATAGACTGATTTGATGTTGCATGCTAGTGATGTGCGTGCATATGCATTGTTTTGGTGAAGTTAATTCCCATTGTGTGGAATTTGACTTGTATTGTCGTTAACCGATACCCGGGTGATGATGGGTGGTTAGGCTGGATTCATGTCCGGGTGTTTATGGACGAATCGATGGTTGCTGTATCCGGTTGATGATGGATCAGTGTTGGGTGACTTGGTCACGTGTTGGTACCACATGCATTGTGTCTGCATTTGTGTTTGCATGGAATTGTAATATGTTAGGATGTCTTCCAGTGTTACAATTCTTTGGTTGATTATTGATTTGTGCATAATGACTTGTATGATTGGAACTGCGTGTTGAACCAGAATTTATGATAAAATGGGTGAAATAATATGCTTGTGATATAATGTTGATTGAGAAGCTTATAATGCATGTTAATTATGAGAAATCTCACCCTTACTTTAACAATTTCAGATTAAAGTTAGCAGCTCAGGAGTTGGTGAGGATGGCTCTAGAGCTATGTTACTTTAAGTCTGCGTGTCAGTGTCGTGCTCTGATAGGTTGTAACACTGGGGAACGTTTAGTCGAGGAATTAGTTATTATTCAATTGTTTCTTTGAATTTCATTGGGAATAATTATGTTTTGGTTTATTCCGTTTTGGTTATGGTATTTTTCCGCTGTGTAAGACATGGTCTTAATTTGATTGAATTATTTGAATAATGACCCTCAGTGTAGCATGACTACTGTTTTATTGGAAGTTTTATTTATTTCATAATTGTGACATCCCTTGTTCCGTGTTAACTCTGATGGAATATGTCTTTAATCATTGATATAATTAATATTATTCGGGGTATTTTAGAAGGGGTGTTACAATAGTGGTATCAGAGCATAGTCGGTCTTGTCTTGTGTCGTTATCCCTTTTGTATGCGACTAGTGTAAGATGACACTGTCGATACTTGTGTGCTGATGAGGTTGTTTTGTAATGTTACAGAATAATGGCCGGAAGAGGTAACGGAAGAAACGACGATGCTATTGCTGAAGCATTGGGAATGTTGGTTGGATTACTCGGAGGGAACCAGCAGGGAGCTGTGATTGGTGCTGACCGACAATTGGGGAATTTTCAGAGGAATAATCATCCGTTGTTCAAGGGTGCACATGATCCCGAAGGTGCTCAGAAGTGGTTGAAGGAGATCGAGAGGATCTTCATAGTAATTGACTGTGCTGAAGGGCTGAAGGTGATATACGGAACTCACATGTTAGCAGAGGAAGCTGATGCCTGGTGGGTTGCTACCAGAACTGAAATGGAAGAAGATGGTATTGCATTGACTTGGGCTGTGTTCAGGAGGGCTTTTCTGAGGAGGTACTTTCCTGAGGACATCAGAGGCAAGAAGGAGATTGAGTTTCTAAAACTCAAGCAGGGTAACAAGACTGTCAGTGAGTATGCTTCGAAGTTTACTGAGTTAGCAAAGTATTATGCTCATTATACTAACGATGTAGATGGAGAATTTTCCAAATGTATCAAGTTTGAGAATGGTCTTCGTGATGAGATTAAGCAGGGTATTCGGTATCAGCGTATCCGAAGATTTCCTGATCTGTTTGACTGTAGTAGGATTTTAGAGGAGGATCTTGCTAGCACTAAGTCGAATGCTCGAGGGTATGTTGATAGGAAGGGTAAGCAACAAATGGATCGTGGTAAGCCTTATGATAGAAGTAATCAGAGACCCGGTGGTTGGAAGAAGTTTGGTGGAGGAGATTCTAGTTCTTCCATTAAGTGCTACAAGTGTGGTGAGACAGGACATTGTATGGTGGATTGCAAAAGTAATGATAAGAAGTGTTTCAAGTGTGGGAAACTCGACCATGTAGCCAATGATTGCAGAGTAAGAGTGGTGACTTGTTACAACTGTGGTGAAGAAGGTCATACTCGTCCTCAGTGTACAAAACCCAAGAAGGAGCAAGCTGTTGGTAAAGTGTTTGCATTGTCTGGGTCAGAGACTAAGCCAGATGATCGGCTAATTAAGGGTACATGTTTTATTAATGGCATACCTTTGGTTGCGATTATTGATACGGGAGCTACGCATTCTTTTATTGCTTTGGATTGTGTTAAAAGATTGAATTTGGAAATTTCTAATATGGATGGTGTGATCGGTGGATCTGGAACTGACTGTTTAACGCTGGTTCGCGAAATGTCGCGGAAGCAAGAGTCGCCACCGTCTTTTATTTTCTCCAAAGGGAAAGGACAAAAGCACAGAAAAATTCCTTATAGAGATTGCTCTCGGTTCGGGAGGTAGGTTATAGAAAGGGAAGGTGTTAGCACCCTTTCTATCCATGGTTATCCATGGGCTCTTAGATACTTGCTCATTGTGTTTTCAAAAAATGGTTTATTTGCTTTTCAACTGTGGGTTTTTAAAAGTTTCTTTGAAAATTTCAGTTCGACTCTTGTATCGGTCCTCAAGAGTGTTTGAAAAGTTGCTTTCGAAAGCTTTTTGAAAAGGTGTCGGTGTGAAAAGTATTTTTGAATTTTGTTTTGAAATTAGAGCAAGTATCTACGAGAACCTACCTACCCTAAGGAATTCGTCTGTGTAAATGTCCTTTAAAGTAGTGCCATCCCACCATTGAGAGGTAGGTAGCACCACCGTTGGAGGTGTTCGGGTCAATTCGAGGTTCGGGACATGGTGATCACCGGAGCAATGGGAAGACACCTTAGAAGCTACCCTCATGCCAGGTTCCCGGATCACGAGGACTTACTAAGACATCCTCTACTCGACGATCACCTTTCGAGGCAAGGCAACAATGAGGCGTACCCTAGGGGTGGTGTGTGCGATTCGTGTGTCGTTTTCATTTGCATTTATCTTGTCATGTTATTGGTGTTCTACGCTTGTTTTTATTTTGTCCATACATTCTTTCATGCTTTTATTTAACAGTTAAAAATATTGCGGAAAATGTAAATTCTAAGCTATTACAAAAGGCGCGGGTCCACATCGCCAAAATTAACCAGGACCCGATTTGACAGAAAAAATAAATAGACAAAGTAAATAAAGAATTGAAAAGTGCGAGTAATTAAATACATGGCTTCGGGAGAGATACATAATATTATAAAGAAATAAAAATAAATGCGAATTAATAAGAATTAAAACGAAACGAGGGCGTTGGACCCTTTTTGCATAATATTAAAATTACATGGAATTAATTAATTAAAAAAAGAAAAGAAATTGTTTTTTTTGTTTTTTGGTGTTTTTTAGTATTTTTAGGATTTAATATGAAAAAATTAATTGAAATTAAATGCTAACCCTAATCCTGTTTTATTTTAATTTATAAGAAAAATATTGAGTTTTAACCTAAATTAACCCTAATTTATTTTCATGCAATTTAACTATAAAAAATAAGATATTTAATTATTTAATATATTTATGAAAGAAAAAGGAAAAAGGGTGAAAAATTATTAATTAAACCTATTTCTATATTTTTAGATTTTTTGTTAAAAGAATTTAAAATTTAAAACCTAATTTGAAACTAAATTTTATATACAATTTTATCTATGAAAATACTAGAAACGAAAATATTTATTATTTTTTCTCTTTTTTCTGATTTTTTGGTATTTTTTATATTCATTAAAATAATAAAACTAATTAATAAAACAATAATAAAAAAGAAGTAAAAATAATAATACAAAAAGAAAAAATAAAAAATATGCAAACCTGGGGGTTCAGACCCCAAAATAGGAGGTTAAATCCAAGCAATTCTGGCCCATTGAGCATGGCCTTGTTGGACTTTTGCTGGACACGTGCACGCGCGTTGACTTGAGTTCATCATAGTCTTCAGTTCATGGCCGTTGATCTGGTGCTCTGGGACACGTGGGCGTTGATTTTTGAGAGTGTATGATGGTCTTCAGTTCAAGCGCTACACATGAATGTTAATTGAAAAATAACAAATGGAAAGGGTGAAGACCTGGGATCGAACCCAGGTCATTAACATTACCAATAGCTACGCTCGCCACTGAGCCATTCCACGCGTTTTTAATATATAATGAATAACAAATATAATAAATAAAATAAGCGTTAGTGGTGATTCTTCGCGCGAAATTCAAATGGCCATATCACATCTCGCCACGATATCGTCTTCTTCTTCATGTTTATTTTCCTGAAATACAAACAGATTAGGCCACGGTTTCTTACGCGTTCTTTTAGGTATGCTTTGGAAAAATAACGATTAGGCCTAGGACGCTCATAAATTGAGCGCGAGCATGGGTTCTTCTTCGTCCAAGCCTGCTGAATCTAATGGTATGGGTCTTGAAGGCTAATTTTTCTTTGGGTGGAAAGCCCCAAATTATAACTCCTGCAACCCTAAAAAACGAACATGGTATATTTGCCTATAGCGCATGACAATCAAATTAAGGCATATGGTTAGCTTGCAAACACTTCACTGATCATGAATATATAATCAAAATGCCATGAATGTGCGTAAATGTCAAAACACGATAATGAAAAAAAATGGAAAAAGTGTGACTTCTGGATACCGTTTCACAGCGTTTGGATTGATGTTTTTGATTGGAATACGTCCTATATTGCTCAAGGAAGCTAATGGGATAGGTATTATGCCTTGAATCGCCCTGGAAGTGAGTTTGCAGTTTTGAGTTTTTTAGACAAAATTCCAAGTTTGATTTTCTGGTTTTTGGGCAGCTGCGTCTGTATGAGCATTAGGTTTTTCTTTAGGCTTATGTACTGAATGCATTAGGTCAAGAAACTTGCTCAAAATCTCTTGCAATCATGGTTTTGAAGATTTGATTTTCAAGCTTTGTTTTTTCAATCTTTTCCATGCATTTTTGTATCAATTATGATCTAATCAATCCAAATCTTTCCTTATTTGGCTAGGCACGAATTATTGAGAATAAAACATGTACAAAAGGATTTGTTAGGTTAAGTTAAATATTTTTCACATATTTAATTGATTTAAGTGAATTATTATAAATAAAAATTCAAACAAATAAATAAAAAATGAGAAAATACTTCCCTTTGGGCCAAGTGGTCGTGCACATGCTTGGAATGGTGAATTGTGGAAGAAAAATGGGCCCATTAGCAATTTTAGGTCATTTGAATCAATGTTGACTTTTCAAAATATCCAAAAATTTCCCAACTTCTACAAGGCACAACTTGCTCAATTTTTAAGCTTTTCTCATGTTCTTGGACATTTTGGAAAGGTCTTTGAGTCCTCTAACCAATGCCTTTGGTCCCATGTCATTTTGATTTACCAATCTCAAGTTATGGCCTTTGACTTAAAGTCCCTTTTTGTTGACTTTTGAAAATGACCTATAATGTTGAAATTGATAACTTTTTGTGAGAGCATTTCTTGGACTTGAAGTATGAAGATGAGTTGTAGGAAATGTCTTTCTCTTCAAAATGAGCTTTGGATGGAATTTTTCTGATAATCCATGTGAAAGTTATGCCCTGGTCAATTTACAGTTGACTTTTCCAGCTGTCCAAATAAGGAAACTTTTGCATCTTGATGATTTTTGAGCCAAACTTTGAGAATCATGATCAAGCATTGATCAAATGATGTTTGTGGCTTCAAAATGATATGTTGACCAAAAATTTGAACTTCTGACTGTCAAATGACCATTTTGCCCCTACAGTTGACTGTAGTGCAATTAGGGTTTTTGATTGTGCAATTTTGAGCTGAATGTCTTGAAACTTGATATGAGGATGCTTGACCATCTTTGTAGGCATGTGAGACTTGATTGGACCTTTAGAAACTTCATTTTCTTGATCAGAATCAAAACCCTAATTTTGACTGTATAGGAGATCTTTGACTGTGCAACCCCTGGGGAATCTTGAGACTTGATTTGGCAATTTCTTGAAGAATATGGGAGGGCAAATTTTGGGGTACAACAGTTGCCCCTGTTCAATCTTCTTAGACCTGAGGATGCAGATTGGCTGACGTGCCTTTCGTAATCCGATGGTGGAAGATGATTGAACACTAAAGTGCCCAGAAATTTGCGCTCACATAGTAGTGTGATGATGGAATGGGCTTATAGATGCCATTTAGAGGTTGCTGGATAGGATGATGGGCTTGTAGATGCCATCTAGATGTTGATCGCGTAAGAGATTCCTTAGCGAGAACCTGCATACCTGCAAAAGAAAAATGAGTACCTGACACGTTGCAGGAGCTGGTTTTCAAATACTTGGTATAGATGTGTCCTGACTGGTTACAGGAGCTGGGTCTGGAGCTTCAAACGGTGATGAATGAACCAGGGATGGTTACTACTTTAGCATGAATGGTAAGAGAACCTTGGGTGACTTTAACTTCAACAACGCTCGTTGAGAAAATCTTGGTGGGAATTATCATCTTCGCAGTATCGGGAAGAGAACCAAAGGAAATTATAATCTGAAAGGGAATTACATCTCACGCACCGTCGGGGAGAGGACCATAGGAAATTATAACCTGAAAGGGAATTATCACCTCACTTACCGTCGGAGAGGGAACCATAGGAAATTATAATCTGAAAAGGAATTATCACCTCACACACCGTCGGAGAGGGAACCATCTGAAAAGGAATTATCACCTCACTCACCGTCGGAGAGGGAACCATCTGAAAAGGAATTATCACCTCACTCACCGTCGGAGAGGGAACCATTTGAAAAGGAATTATCACCTCACTCACCGTCGGAGAGGGAACCATCTGAAAAGGAATTACCACCTCACTCACCGTCGGAGAGGGAACCATTTGAAAAGGAATTATCACCTCACTCACCGTCGGAGAGGGAACCATTTGAAAAGGAATTATCACCTCACTCACCGTCGGAGAGGGAACCATCTGAAAAGGAATTACCACCTCACTCACCGTCGGAGAGGGAACCATCTGAAAAGGAATTACCACCTCACTCACCGTCGGAGAGGGAACCATCTGAAAAGGAATTATCACCTCACTCACCGTCGGAGAGGGAACCATCTGAAAAGGAATTATCACCTCACTCACCGTCGGAGAGGGAACCATCTGAAAAGGAATTATCACCTCACTCACCGTCGGAGAGGGAACCATAGGAAATTATAATCTGGGATAACTTCTACTGAGTCTTTATCAGAAAAATCTGTTAGGAGTCGATTTAGCTGGACTAGAGAAGGCCTGGGACTAGATAAGAAATCTTTGGAGTCGATTAACTGAACCGGTCTAGGTCTTGAAATATGATTGAGAATTTCAACTGCATCTTTCCTGAAAGGTAAAGGTCAGTCATATGCAATGCATGATATGGATCAAGCAATGATGTTCTCAACATAAATGAGATTTGTATGATATAATGCGTCTATGCATGCTATAATGATGTATGTGATGTTTTATGAATGTATGTTTTCGTCTAGGAAAGTAAATCCTTGACGGGTGCCGGGAAGTCATATCCTGGGCTGATGTTGAAGAATAGATTTTGCTTCCGCTGGGGATGATAACTGCAAGAATACCGGTAGGAGAAGATGACTCCGTTGCGGAATAAACTTGGCAAATGGAAGATTTTGCGGGGAGAAAAATACTCTAGCGACCATGCTGGGGAGCGATACTCTGTGGGGAGAGAGATACTTTGTTGAATTGTTGATAATAATTTGCTGAGGATGTCTTTACTGTATTGGAAGTATTGATAGACTTCGCTGGGGATAAGGATACTTCGTCGAGGACGCTCTTTCCGTGGCTTTTGGCTGAGGATAACCCAGTTATATCCTGTTAAGGAAATAACTCTTTAAATCAAGCCGGACGACGCGTTCGTGCCTTGCGAGGGGTAAGCTTCCAGAATCTACTGGGGATAAGCTTACTGCTTGGGGAGATGGATTCCAACTTTCCTGGGGAATCAGATTGGACTCTTCTGGGGGAGTTTTGATATGCTGGGGGAAGTGATTCCTATGGATATTTGATATGCCGCCGGGGAACAATCTTTAGACCAAGACTGCCGGGGATGCTTGTTAAGAATATATGGATTGCTGCTGGGGAATGTTGAGATCTACTGGAGGATACTCAATTTCCTTAAGATTTGATAACTTTGCTTGGAGAAGGGTGTATTGACTGCTGACTTACTCTCTGGGGAATTAAGATGTACTGGTCATGTTCTTTAGCTGAACCTACCTTGGTACCTTGGAGGACGGAACAATTAGATTGCTTAGATCACCCATTATTGCCCCTGTTTCTATGGGGGAGGCACCTGTGGGATGCTGATAATAGTTGAGGGTCAAACCTTCTTCAGGTAGGCAGGTGACAAGATGACAGGACATAGTCGTACGCTTTGAGCCCTAACTTTTGCCTGGACCGCCCTTTCGGGTTTTCAGTCCACCGGGATACCCATTTTTGCCCAAGCCGCCTTTTCAGGTTTTCGACTTGCCGGGTGTACAGATTTTTTTCATTTCATCCCTTCATTTTGCCCGAACCCTTTTGGTTCGCCGGGAAGCCCTTATTTTTGCCTAGGTACGTCAACCTAGCGGGTCTTTGATTTTGCGTAGTATTTTTTCGACTATGTCTGCGCTTTCGGAATGTAGGGTGATGCCCCTGGCTGTTTGTGTTGCCATATTACCAGAAGATGTCTGATCGTGCAAAATTTGTTGCTGAGATGCCCCCAGTGACTCAGGCGGAGATTTGCCCCAGGCTATTTGGCCTTTGAGAGATTCTCCGAATCTTGATTGGATTGCCCCAGATGATGGACCATGGTCATGCCATGCCCCTTGATTGGAGATACTCTTGTTCATTAGACTTTCATTGTGCGAATTTTCCTACTGCTCAAACAAAAAGTCATATGCAAACAAAGTTATGTTAAAAATGCAAAGCCTATGTCTGTCTTGAAGATTTTGAAAATGCATTCTTTTTCATAAAACAAATGAATGTTTGTAAAACGTGATGTCAACTCCGTATTTTACCGCAAGCCTTAAGGAGTCAGGATACCTTTCGTAACAGTATGCTTTCGAACTAACCCATGCTTCAGCTAGGACTTTTAAGGGTTATAACGTGGCCTGGTTCATGGTTTAAGAAACAAAGGATAAAGGCTCAAATTTTATTTGTACCCACCCGCTCTTCGTGATGTTCTCCAAACCTAAGCTCAGTTGACCGTGCGTTAGACCTTGCTTGAGTCTTTGCTCTGATTTTCCGGTGATGATTCGGATGTTGATAACTTATTTTGAATAGGCAGTCATTCCTTTTTGTTATTGAGGGTTTGTGTGACCTCTTTCCTGTCTGATTTTTTGTTATCCCTTTCTTTTTTTGCCTGAACTGTTTCCTTTTTTGGAATTACAGTCAGTGGGATGCCCCAGTTTTGTAAGTCCCCTTCATGGGTTTCGACTTAATGGGTTTTTTATTTTTTGAGATAATGACTGCCTTTCTTTATTGATTATTCGGAACCATCATTGTCTTTCTTTTTTGTAAGGACCTCTTTGGTGCCATTCGTTATGCACTTGGATCAACTGAGAGACTACCCTGCCCCAGGTTATGATTAAGGGTTTTAAATTTCGAAAAGAAAAACTCCTACTTCTTTGGCTCAAATGGGTTGACGAGGGATTATCTTCCTTATAACTCCAGTGTTTAGGGATTGAAACAATGCCTGTACCTCATCAGCGGGGTCTGTTCAAAAGCATACTGTGGATTATGGTATCGTTTTCGTCATCCTCCCTCAAGAGGCTTAGAATTATTATTTAAGAATTGATCATCAGAAAAAAATATGAAAATAATTTGCGTATAGTGAATACGAATATATTGCTTCAAGATAGACATAAGCGATGCATTAATGTGATAACAATGTTTAACATGAATAAATGTTTGAACAAAAGAAAATTGCAACTTGAACATTCGAATGAACAAAAATTTTCAAGTCTCAGGGCTTGTTACTTCAAATGGTGCCTCCTGTAGGGATGGTAGAAGCACTCAGCCTGGCCATCTTGGGTGAATTCCACAGCTCCCTCCTCGATCAGATCCTGGATCTTATTTTTCAGAGTCCAACGATCCTCTGTAGCATGCCCCGGGCTGTCAGAATGATAAGCGCAGTGAGCATTGGGGTTATACCTTGAAGGTGTCCTGTTGGGATTCTTAGGAGGATCCTTTAGAGTTACCAAGTTCAACCTCAGCAGTTGTTGTAAGGCTTGAGGCAGCGACACGTTGAGCTTGGTGAATTGCCTTTTGGGCTTGTCTGGCTGAAGCTGGTGAGGTTGATACTGAATGGGTGATACTAAAGTCATACGAGGAGCTTTCTCCTTGCCTCTTTGTCTCAAAGATGGTCGAACGGTGACTGGCTTTTTATCCTTAGACGTTTACCCCAGTTGGTTACCCTGAAGCAGTTGGTTGACGAGAAACCGGAGCTCATCTTGTCTTTGAGCTAAACCTTGAATGGCATTCCTCTGCCCCAGCATTTGGGCTTTCATTGCATCCATCTCAGCTTGTAGGTGTTTCAACCTTTCATCCTCAGCACTGTTCCTGACAAAGGTCTCCATGAGAAGTGTCCTTAGCTCCTCCTGCCCCTTGGATAGATTCAGGAGGATTTCCCCGAACCGAGTCTCTTGAGTAAGACAGTCCTGGTTATCTGGTTGGAAGGCCATTGCTGAAATAAACAGCAAGAAAGGTAAGTGACCTGCAACAAAGATACCTGTTATGTAATGATGTGTATGACATGCATGCAATGTTTTCAAGGATCCCGCGGGGTAAACAAGAAAATTTGTTAGAACTCGGGTCTGGTAGTTTGGTTGAAGGAACTGCATGTTGTTGAGAGTCCTTCTTCAAAGGGTCAAAGGCTCACCATATCAAGTGGGTCATAGCCCCTGACTACCTTGGCTAGGGCAACCTTTTTTAAGTGTCAAAGCTCACCATATCAAGTGGGTCATAGCCCCTGACAACTCTGGCTAGAGGAAAATAAATCCTCTTTGCCCCTTGCTGGGATAGTTGATTCACCATGACCTGCATCACAAGCCCTTGAGATCCTTGAAATGGGTTAGGATGTATGCAATGGTATGATGTTATGGTATGCATGGGGTGATGTAGGTAAACCCTGTTATGAGTCCCAATTAAGGACTATAGACAAACCCTGCAAGAAATTCAGTATACTTTGTTATGAGTCCCAATTAAGGACTATAGACAAACCCTGCAAGAAATTCAGTATACTTTGTTATGAGTTCCAATTAAGGACTATAAATAAAACCTGTAAGAGACCTAGTAAACCCTGTTATGAGTCCCAGTTAAGGACTATAAACAAAACCTGCAAGTAGCTTAGATAACATGCATGCAATTAGTCAAGTACAAAGGCACACAAGTCACACAAGAGAAGCCCTTAGAGTTTAGGCCAGCATGAGGTCTAGGTGTTACCCTCTTTCAGTTGGTTGGTTCATACCTGTCCTATCAAAGTAACCGGGTTCTTAGAGGATCCCAATATCATTGACTACCCTCAATCGGTCATAACTCCAGCATCGCAATCTTTTCTTGCGGCCAGAACCATCACGAGAGTTTAGCCTCAATGGGCGTAGCATACTGCTACTGTTCTAACGGCCAAGTTGGGTCATTTAAGGTTCTAAGGTTGTTGGTGATTAATGACTCCTTAGAAGACCCATATTCTCCCCGTTTCAACACGAGGGATATCGGTACAGACCAAGGCGCCACACCAACGTAGCCACTGCTTCACCCATGTCGGTATACGCCGGACAGGTCCCTCACAGCTTATGCTACCTAAACAGGGCATCCCCAGATCCGGGTTAGGATCTATGTAACTCCGATGCAACCCACAATAGTAAAGCAAGCAAATCAATACAATTGAAAACACAGTTATGAACTAGCCCTAAGGTACACCTCACTTTTAAGTTAAGTCCCCAGCAGAGTCGCCAGTTCTGTGATCGGTGGATCTGGAACTGACTGTTTAACGCTGGTTCGCGAAATGTCGCGGAAGCAAGAGTCGCCACCGTCTTTTATTTTCTCCAAAGGGAAAGGACAAAAGCACAGAAAAATTCCTTATAGAGATTGCTCTCGGTTCGGGAGGTAGGTTATAGAAAGGGAAGGTGTTAGCACCCTTTCTATCCATGGTTATCCAAGGGCTCTTAGATACTTGCTCATTGTGTTTTCAAAAAATGGTTTATTTGCTTTTCAACTGTGGGTTTTTAAAAGTTTCTTTGAAAATTTCAGTTCGACTCTTGTATCGGTCCTCAAGAGTGTTTGAAAAGTTGCTTTCGAAAGCTTTTTGAAAAGGTGTCGGTGTGAAAAGTATTTTTGAATTTTGTTTTGAAATTAGAGCAAGTATCTACGAGAACCTACCTACCCTAAGGAATTCGTCTGTGTAAATGTCCTTTAAAGTAGTGCCATCCCACCATTGAGAGGTAGGTAGCACCACCGTTGGAGGTGTTCGGGTCAATTCGAGGTTCGGGACATGGTGATCACCGGAGCAATGGGAAGACACCTTAGAAGCTACCCTCATGCCAGGTTCCCGGATCACGAGGACTTACTAAGACATCCTCTACTCGACGATCACCTTTCGAGGCAAGGCAACAATGAGGCGTACCCTAGGGGTGGTGTGTGCGATTCGTGTGTCGTTTTCATTTGCATTTATCTTGTCATGTTATTGGTGTTCTACGCTTGTTTTTATTTTGTCCATACATTCTTTCATGCTTTTATTTAACAGTTAAAAATATTGCGGAAAATGTAAATTCTAAGCTATTACAAAAGGCGCGGGTCCACATCGCCAAAATTAACCAGGACCCGATTTGACAGAAAAAATAAATAGACAAAGTAAATAAAGAATTGAAAAGTGCGAGTAATTAAATACATGGCTTCGGGAGAGATACATAATATTATAAAGAAATAAAAATAAATGCGAATTAATAAGAATTAAAACGAAACGAGGGCGTTGGACCCTTTTTGCATAATATTAAAATTACATGGAATTAATTAATTAAAAAAAGAAAAGAAATTGTTTTTTTTGTTTTTTGGTGTTTTTTAGTATTTTTAGGATTTAATATGAAAAAATTAATTGAAATTAAATGCTAACCCTAATCCTGTTTTATTTTAATTTATAAGAAAAATATTGAGTTTTAACCTAAATTAACCCTAATTTATTTTCATGCAATTTAACTATAAAAAATAAGATATTTAATTATTTAATATATTTATGAAAGAAAAAGGAAAAAGGGTGAAAAATTATTAATTAAACCTATTTCTATATTTTTAGATTTTTTGTTAAAAGAATTTAAAATTTAAAACCTAATTTGAAACTAAATTTTATATACAATTTTATCTATGAAAATACTAGAAACGAAAATATTTATTATTTTTTCTCTTTTTTCTGATTTTTTGGTATTTTTTATATTCATTAAAATAATAAAACTAATTAATAAAACAATAATAAAAAAGAAGTAAAAATAATAATACAAAAAGAAAAAATAAAAAATATGCAAACCTGGGGGTTCAGACCCCAAAATAGGAGGTTAAATCCAAGCAATTCTGGCCCATTGAGCATGGCCTTGTTGGACTTTTGCTGGACACGTGCACGCGCGTTGACTTGAGTTCATCATAGTCTTCAGTTCATGGCCGTTGATCTGGTGCTCTGGGACACGTGGGCGTTGATTTTTGAGAGTGTATGATGGTCTTCAGTTCAAGCGCTACACATGAATGTTAATTGAAAAATAACAAATGGAAAGGGTGAAGACCTGGGATCGAACCCAGGTCATTAACATTACCAATAGCTACGCTCGCCACTGAGCCATTCCACGCGTTTTAATATATAATGAATAACAAATATAATAAATAAAATAAGCGTTAGTGGTGATTCTTCGCGCGAAATTCAAATGGCCATATCACATCTCGCCACGATATCGTCTTCTTCTTCATGTTTATTTTCCTGAAATACAAACAGATTAGGCCACGGTTTCTTACGCGTTCTTTTAGGTATGCTTTGGAAAAATAACGATTAGGCCTAGGACGCTCATAAATTGAGCGCGAGCATGGGTTCTTCTTCGTCCAAGCCTGCTGAATCTAATGGTATGGGTCTTGAAGGCTAATTTTTCTTTGGGTGGAAAGCCCCAAATTATAACTCCTGCAACCCTAAAAAACGAACATGGTATATTTGCCTATAGCGCATGACAATCAAATTAAGGCATATGGTTAGCTTGCAAACACTTCACTGATCATGAATATATAATCAAAATGCCATGAATGTGCGTAAATGTCAAAACACGATAATGAAAAAAAATGGAAAAAGTGTGACTTCTGGATACCGTTTCACAGCGTTTGGATTGATGTTTTTGATTGGAATACGTCCTATATTGCTCAAGGAAGCTAATGGGATAGGTATTATGCCTTGAATCGCCCTGGAAGTGAGTTTGCAGTTTTGAGTTTTTTAGACAAAATTCCAAGTTTGATTTTCTGGTTTTTGGGCAGCTGCGTCTGTATGAGCATTAGGTTTTTCTTTAGGCTTATGTACTGAATGCATTAGGTCAAGAAACTTGCTCAAAATCTCTTGCAATCATGGTTTTGAAGATTTGATTTTCAAGCTTTGTTTTTTCAATCTTTTCCATGCATTTTTGTATCAATTATGATCTAATCAATCCAAATCTTTCCTTATTTGGCTAGGCACGAATTATTGAGAATAAAACATGTACAAAAGGATTTGTTAGGTTAAGTTAAATATTTTTCACATATTTAATTGATTTAAGTGAATTATTATAAATAAAAATTCAAACAAATAAATAAAAAATGAGAAAATACTTCCCTTTGGGCCAAGTGGTCGTGCACATGCTTGGAATGGTGAATTGTGGAAGAAAAATGGGCCCATTAGCAATTTTAGGTCATTTGAATCAATGTTGACTTTTCAAAATATCCAAAAATTTCCCAACTTCTACAAGGCACAACTTGCTCAATTTTTAAGCTTTTCTCATGTTCTTGGACATTTTGGAAAGGTCTTTGAGTCCTCTAACCAATGCCTTTGGTCCCATGTCATTTTGATTTACCAATCTCAAGTTATGGCCTTTGACTTAAAGTCCCTTTTTGTTGACTTTTGAAAATGACCTATAATGTTGAAATTGATAACTTTTTGTGAGAGCATTTCTTGGACTTGAAGTATGAAGATGAGTTGTAGGAAATGTCTTTCTCTTCAAAATGAGCTTTGGATGGAATTTTTCTGATAATCCATGTGAAAGTTATGCCCTGGTCAATTTACAGTTGACTTTTCCAGCTGTCCAAATAAGGAAACTTTTGCATCTTGATGATTTTTGAGCCAAACTTTGAGAATCATGATCAAGCATTGATCAAATGATGTTTGTGGCTTCAAAATGATATGTTGACCAAAAATTTGAACTTCTGACTGTCAAATGACCATTTTGCCCCTACAGTTGACTGTAGTGCAATTAGGGTTTTTGATTGTGCAATTTTGAGCTGAATGTCTTGAAACTTGATATGAGGATGCTTGACCATCTTTGTAGGCATGTGAGACTTGATTGGACCTTTAGAAACTTCATTTTCTTGATCAGAATCAAAACCCTAATTTTGACTGTATAGGAGATCTTTGACTGTGCAACCCCTGGGGAATCTTGAGACTTGATTTGGCAATTTCTTGAAGAATATGGGAGGGCAAATTTTGGGGTACAACAGTTGCCCCTGTTCAATCTTCTTAGACCTGAGGATGCAGATTGGCTGACGTGCCTTTCGTAATCCGATGGTGGAAGATGATTGAACACTAAAGTGCCCAGAAATTTGCGCTCACATAGTAGTGTGATGATGGAATGGGCTTATAGATGCCATTTAGAGGTTGCTGGATAGGATGATGGGCTTGTAGATGCCATCTAGATGTTGATCGCGTAAGAGATTCCTTAGCGAGAACCTGCATACCTGCAAAAGAAAAATGAGTACCTGACACGTTGCAGGAGCTGGTTTTCAAATACTTGGTATAGATGTGTCCTGACTGGTTACAGGAGCTGGGTCTGGAGCTTCAAACGGTGATGAATGAACCAGGGATGGTTACTACTTTAGCATGAATGGTAAGAGAACCTTGGGTGACTTTAACTTCAACAACGCTCGTTGAGAAAATCTTGGTGGGAATTATCATCTTCGCAGTATCGGGAAGAGAACCAAAGGAAATTATAATCTGAAAGGGAATTACATCTCACGCACCGTCGGGGAGAGGACCATAGGAAATTATAACCTGAAAGGGAATTATCACCTCACTTACCGTCGGAGAGGGAACCATAGGAAATTATAATCTGAAAAGGAATTATCACCTCACACACCGTCGGAGAGGGAACCATCTGAAAAGGAATTATCACCTCACTCACCGTCGGAGAGGGAACCATCTGAAAAGGAATTATCACCTCACTCACCGTCGGAGAGGGAACCATTTGAAAAGGAATTATCACCTCACTCACCGTCGGAGAGGGAACCATCTGAAAAGGAATTACCACCTCACTCACCGTCGGAGAGGGAACCATTTGAAAAGGAATTATCACCTCACTCACCGTCGGAGAGGGAACCATTTGAAAAGGAATTATCACCTCACTCACCGTCGGAGAGGGAACCATCTGAAAAGGAATTACCACCTCACTCACCGTCGGAGAGGGAACCATCTGAAAAGGAATTACCACCTCACTCACCGTCGGAGAGGGAACCATCTGAAAAGGAATTATCACCTCACTCACCGTCGGAGAGGGAACCATCTGAAAAGGAATTATCACCTCACTCACCGTCGGAGAGGGAACCATCTGAAAAGGAATTATCACCTCACTCACTGTCGGAGAGGGAACCATAGGAAATTATAATCTGGGATAACTTCTACTGAGTCTTTATCAGAAAAATCTGTTAGGAGTCGATTTAGCTGGACTAGAGAAGGCCTGGGACTAGATAAGAAATCTTTGGAGTCGATTAACTGAACCGGTCTAGGTCTTGAAATATGATTGAGAATTTCAACTGCATCTTTCCTGAAAGGTAAAGGTCAGTCATATGCAATGCATGATATGGATCAAGCAATGATGTTCTCAACATAAATGAGATTTGTATGATATAATGCGTCTATGCATGCTATAATGATGTATGTGATGTTTTATGAATGTATGTTTTCGTCTAGGAAAGTAAATCCTTGACGGGTGCCGGGAAGTCATATCCTGGGCTGATGTTGAAGAATAGATTTTGCTTCCGCTGGGGATGATAACTGCAAGAATACCGGTAGGAGAAGATGACTCCGTTGCGGAATAAACTTGGCAAATGGAAGATTCTGCGGGGAGAAAAATACTCTAGCGACCATGCTGGGGAGCGATACTCTGTGGGGAGAGAGATACTTTGTTGAATTGTTGATAATAATTTGCTGAGGATGTCTTTACTGTATTGGAAGTATTGATAGACTTCGCTGGGGATAAGGATACTTCGTCGAGGACGCTCTTTCCGTGGCTTTTGGCTGAGGATAACCCAGTTATATCCTGTTAAGGAAATAACTCTTTAAATCAAGCCGGACGACGCGTTCGTGCCTTGCGAGGGGTAAGCTTCCAGAATCTACTGGGGATAAGCTTACTGCTTGGGGAGATGGATTCCAACTTTCCTGGGGAATCAGATTGGACTCTTCTGGGGGAGTTTTGATATGCTGGGGGAAGTGATTCCTATGGATATTTGATATGCCGCCGGGGAACAATCTTTAGACCAAGACTGCCGGGGATGCTTGTTAAGAATATATGGATTGCTGCTGGGGAATGTTGAGATCTACTGGAGGATACTCAATTTCCTTAAGATTTGATAACTTTGCTTGGAGAAGGGTGTATTGACTGCTGACTTACTCTCTGGGGAATTAAGATGTACTGGTCATGTTCTTTAGCTGAACCTACCTTGGTACCTTGGAGGACGGAACAATTAGATTGCTTAGATCACCCATTATTGCCCCTGTTTCTATGGGGGAGGCACCTGTGGGATGCTGATAATAGTTGAGGGTCAAACCTTCTTCAGGTAGGCAGGTGACAAGATGACAGGACATAGTCGTACGCTTTGAGCCCTAACTTTTGCCTGGACCGCCCTTTCGGGTTTTCAGTCCACCGGGATACCCATTTTTGCCCAAGCCGCCTTTTCAGGTTTTCGACTTGCCGGGTGTACAGATTTTTTTCATTTCATCCCTTCATTTTGCCCGAACCCTTTTGGTTCGCCGGGAAGCCCTTATTTTTGCCTAGGTACGTCAACCTAGCGGGTCTTTGATTTTGCGTAGTATTTTTTCGACTATGTCTGCGCTTTCGGAATGTAGGGTGATGCCCCTGGCTGTTTGTGTTGCCATATTACCAGAAGATGTCTGATCGTGCAAAATTTGTTGCTGAGATGCCCCCAGTGACTCAGGCGGAGATTTGCCCCAGGCTATTTGGCCTTTGAGAGATTCTCCGAATCTTGATTGGATTGCCCCAGATGATGGACCATGGTCATGCCATGCCCCTTGATTGGAGATACTCTTGTTCATTAGACTTTCATTGTGCGAATTTTCCTACTGCTCAAACAAAAAGTCATATGCAAACAAAGTTATGTTAAAAATGCAAAGCCTATGTCTGTCTTGAAGATTTTGAAAATGCATTCTTTTTCATAAAACAAATGAATGTTTGTAAAACGTGATGTCAACTCCGTATTTTACCGCAAGCCTTAAGGAGTCAGGATACCTTTCGTAACAGTATGCTTTCGAACTAACCCATGCTTCAGCTAGGACTTTTAAGGGTTATAACGTGGCCTGGTTCATGGTTTAAGAAACAAAGGATAAAGGCTCAAATTTTATTTGTACCCACCCGCTCTTCGTGATGTTCTCCAAACCTAAGCTCAGTTGACCGTGCGTTAGACCTTGCTTGAGTCTTTGCTCTGATTTTCCGGTGATGATTCGGATGTTGATAACTTATTTTGAATAGGCAGTCATTCCTTTTTGTTATTGAGGGTTTGTGTGACCTCTTTCCTGTCTGATTTTTTGTTATCCCTTTCTTTTTTTGCCTGAACTGTTTCCTTTTTTGGAATTACAGTCAGTGGGATGCCCCAGTTTTGTAAGTCCCCTTCATGGGTTTCGACTTAATGGGTTTTTTATTTTTTGAGATAATGACTGCCTTTCTTTATTGATTATTCGGAACCATCATTGTCTTTCTTTTTTGTAAGGACCTCTTTGGTGCCATTCGTTATGCACTTGGATCAACTGAGAGACTACCCTGCCCCAGGTTATGATTAAGGGTTTTAAATTTCGAAAAGAAAAACTCCTACTTCTTTGGCTCAAATGGGTTGACGAGGGATTATCTTCCTTATAACTCCAGTGTTTAGGGATTGAAACAATGCCTGTACCTCATCAGCGGGGTCTGTTCAAAAGCATACTGTGGATTATGGTATCGTTTTCGTCATCCTCCCTCAAGAGGCTTAGAATTATTATTTAAGAATTGATCATCAGAAAAAAATATGAAAATAATTTGCGTATAGTGAATACGAATATATTGCTTCAAGATAGACATAAGCGATGCATTAATGTGATAACAATGTTTAACATGAATAAATGTTTGAACAAAAGAAAATTGCAACTTGAACATTCGAATGAACAAAAATTTTCAAGTCTCAGGGCTTGTTACTTCAAATGGTGCCTCCTGTAGGGATGGTAGAAGCACTCAGCCTGGCCATCTTGGGTGAATTCCACAGCTCCCTCCTCGATCAGATCCTGGATCTTATTTTTCAGAGTCCAACGATCCTCTGTAGCATGCCCCGGGCTGTCAGAATGATAAGCGCAGTGAGCATTGGGGTTATACCTTGAAGGTGTCCTGTTGGGATTCTTAGGAGGATCCTTTAGAGTTACCAAGTTCAACCTCAGCAGTTGTTGTAAGGCTTGAGGCAGCGACACGTTGAGCTTGGTGAATTGCCTTTTGGGCTTGTCTGGCTGAAGCTGGTGAGGTTGATACTGAATGGGTGATACTAAAGCCATACGAGGAGCTTTCTCCTTGCCTCTTTGTCTCAAAGATGGTCGAACGGTGACTGGCTTTTTATCCTTAGACGTTTACCCCAGTTGGTTACCCTGAAGCAGTTGGTTGACGAGAAACCGGAGCTCATCTTGTCTTTGAGCTAAACCTTGAATGGCATTCCTCTGCCCCAGCATTTGGGCTTTCATTGCATCCATCTCAGCTTGTAGGTGTTTCAACCTTTCATCCTCAGCACTGTTCCTGACAAAGGTCTCCATGAGAAGTGTCCTTAGCTCCTCCTGCCCCTTGGATAGATTCAGGAGGATTTCCCCGAACCGAGTCTCTTGAGTAAGACAGTCCTGGTTATCTGGTTGGAAGGCCATTGCTGAAATAAACAGCAAGAAAGGTAAGTGACCTGCAACAAAGATACCTGTTATGTAATGATGTGTATGACATGCATGCAATGTTTTCAAGGATCCCGCGGGGTAAACAAGAAAATTTGTTAGAACTCGGGTCTGGTAGTTTGGTTGAAGGAACTGCATGTTGTTGAGAGTCCTTCTTCAAAGGGTCAAAGGCTCACCATATCAAGTGGGTCATAGCCCCTGACTACCTTGGCTAGGGCAACCTTTTTTAAGTGTCAAAGCTCACCATATCAAGTGGGTCATAGCCCCTGACAACTCTGGCTAGAGGAAAATAAATCCTCTTTGCCCCTTGCTGGGATAGTTGATTCACCATGACCTGCATCACAAGCCCTTGAGATCCTTGAAATGGGTTAGGATGTATGCAATGGTATGATGTTATGGTATGCATGGGGTGATGTAGGTAAACCCTGTTATGAGTCCCAATTAAGGACTATAGACAAACCCTGCAAGAAATTCAGTATACTTTGTTATGAGTCCCAATTAAGGACTATAGACAAACCCTGCAAGAAATTCAGTATACTTTGTTATGAGTCCCAATTAAGGACTATAAATAAAACCTGTAAGAGACCTAGTAAACCCTGTTATGAGTCCCAGTTAAGGACTATAAACAAAACCTGCAAGTAGCTTAGATAACATGCATGCAATTAGTCAAGTACAAAGGCACACAAGTCACACAAGAGAAGCCCTTAGAGTTTAGGCCAGCATGAGGTCTAGGTGTTACCCTCTTTCAGTTGGTTGGTTCATACCTGTCCTATCAAAGTAACCGGGTTCTTAGAGGATCCCAATATCATTGACTACCCTCAATCGGTCATAACTCCAGCATCGCAATCTTTTCTTGCGGCCAGAACCATCACGAGAGTTTAGCCTCAATGGGCGTAGCATACTGCTACTGTTCTAACGGCCAAGTTGGGTCATTTAAGGTTCTAAGGTTGTTGGTGCTTAATGACTCCTTAGAAGACCCATATTCTCCCCGTTTCAACACGAGGGATATCGGTACAGACCAAGGCGCCACACCAACGTAGCCACTGCTTCACCCATGTCGGTATACGCCGGACAGGTCCCTCACAGCTTATGCTACCTAAACAGGGCATCCCCAGATCCGGGTTAGGATCTATGTAACTCCGATGCAACCCACAATAGTAAAGCAAGCAAATCAATACAATTGAAAACACAGTTATGAACTAGCCCTAAGGTACACCTCACTTTTAAGTTAAGTCCCCAGCAGAGTCGCCAGTTCTGTGATCGGTGGATCTGGAACTGACTGTTTAACGCTGGTTCGCGAAATGTCGCGGAAGCAAGAGTCGCCACCGTCTTTTATTTTCTCCAAAGGGAAAGGACAAAAGCACAGAAAAATTCCTTATAGAGATTGCTCTCGGTTCGGGAGGTAGGTTATAGAAAGGGAAGGTGTTAGCACCCTTTCTATCCATGGTTATCCAAGGGCTCTTAGATACTTGCTCATTGTGTTTTCAAAAAATGGTTTATTTGCTTTTCAACTGTGGGTTTTTAAAAGTTTCTTTGAAAATTTCAGTTCGACTCTTGTATCGGTCCTCAAGAGTGTTTGAAAAGTTGCTTTCGAAAGCTTTTTGAAAAGGTGTCGGTGTGAAAAGTATTTTTGAATTTTGTTTTGAAATTAGAGCAAGTATCTACGAGAACCTACCTACCCTAAGGAATTCGTCTGTGTAAATGTCCTTTAAAGTAGTGCCATCCCACCATTGAGAGGTAGGTAGCACCACCGTTGGAGGTGTTCGGGTCAATTCGAGGTTCGGGACATGGTGATCACCGGAGCAATGGGAAGACACCTTAGAAGCTACCCTCATGCCAGGTTCCCGGATCACGAGGACTTACTAAGACATCCTCTACTCGACGATCACCTTTCGAGGCAAGGCAACAATGAGGCGTACCCTAGGGGTGGTGTGTGCGATTCGTGTGTCGTTTTCATTTGCATTTATCTTGTCATGTTATTGGTGTTCTACGCTTGTTTTTATTTTGTCCATACATTCTTTCATGCTTTTATTTAACAGTTAAAAATATTGCGGAAAATGTAAATTCTAAGCTATTACAAAAGGCGCGGGTCCACATCGCCAAAATTAACCAGGACCCGATTTGACAGAAAAAATAAATAGACAAAGTAAATAAAGAATTGAAAAGTGCGAGTAATTAAATACATGGCTTCGGGAGAGATACATAATATTATAAAGAAATAAAAATAAATGCGAATTAATAAGAATTAAAACGAAACGAGGGCGTTGGACCCTTTTTGCATAATATTAAAATTACATGGAATTAATTAATTAAAAAAAGAAAAGAAATTGTTTTTTTTGTTTTTTGGTGTTTTTTAGTATTTTTAGGATTTAATATGAAAAAATTAATTGAAATTAAATGCTAACCCTAATCCTGTTTTATTTTAATTTATAAGAAAAATATTGAGTTTTAACCTAAATTAACCCTAATTTATTTTCATGCAATTTAACTATAAAAAATAAGATATTTAATTATTTAATATATTTATGAAAGAAAAAGGAAAAAGGGTGAAAAATTATTAATTAAACCTATTTCTATATTTTTAGATTTTTTGTTAAAAGAATTTAAAATTTAAAACCTAATTTGAAACTAAATTTTATATACAATTTTATCTATGAAAATACTAGAAACGAAAATATTTATTATTTTTTCTCTTTTTTCTGATTTTTTGGTATTTTTTATATTCATTAAAATAATAAAACTAATTAATAAAACAATAATAAAAAAGAAGTAAAAATAATAATACAAAAAGAAAAAATAAAAAATATGCAAACCTGGGGGTTCAGACCCCAAAATAGGAGGTTAAATCCAAGCAATTCTGGCCCATTGAGCATGGCCTTGTTGGACTTTTGCTGGACACGTGCACGCGCGTTGACTTGAGTTCATCATAGTCTTCAGTTCATGGCCGTTGATCTGGTGCTCTGGGACACGTGGGCGTTGATTTTTGAGAGTGTATGATGGTCTTCAGTTCAAGCGCTACACATGAATGTTAATTGAAAAATAACAAATGGAAAGGGTGAAGACCTGGGATCGAACCCAGGTCATTAACATTACCAATAGCTACGCTCGCCACTGAGCCATTCCACGCGTTTTTAATATATAATGAATAACAAATATAATAAATAAAATAAGCGTTAGTGGTGATTCTTCGCGCGAAATTCAAATGGCCATATCACATCTCGCCACGATATCGTCTTCTTCTTCATGTTTATTTTCCTGAAATACAAACAGATTAGGCCACGGTTTCTTACGCGTTCTTTTAGGTATGCTTTGGAAAAATAACGATTAGGCCTAGGACGCTCATAAATTGAGCGCGAGCATGGGTTCTTCTTCGTCCAAGCCTGCTGAATCTAATGGTATGGGTCTTGAAGGCTAATTTTTCTTTGGGTGGAAAGCCCCAAATTATAACTCCTGCAACCCTAAAAAACGAACATGGTATATTTGCCTATAGCGCATGACAATCAAATTAAGGCATATGGTTAGCTTGCAAACACTTCACTGATCATGAATATATAATCAAAATGCCATGAATGTGCGTAAATGTCAAAACACGATAATGAAAAAAAATGGAAAAAGTGTGACTTCTGGATACCGTTTCACAGCGTTTGGATTGATGTTTTTGATTGGAATACGTCCTATATTGCTCAAGGAAGCTAATGGGATAGGTATTATGCCTTGAATCGCCCTGGAAGTGAGTTTGCAGTTTTGAGTTTTTTAGACAAAATTCCAAGTTTGATTTTCTGGTTTTTGGGCAGCTGCGTCTGTATGAGCATTAGGTTTTTCTTTAGGCTTATGTACTGAATGCATTAGGTCAAGAAACTTGCTCAAAATCTCTTGCAATCATGGTTTTGAAGATTTGATTTTCAAGCTTTGTTTTTTCAATCTTTTCCATGCATTTTTGTATCAATTATGATCTAATCAATCCAAATCTTTCCTTATTTGGCTAGGCACGAATTATTGAGAATAAAACATGTACAAAAGGATTTGTTAGGTTAAGTTAAATATTTTTCACATATTTAATTGATTTAAGTGAATTATTATAAATAAAAATTCAAACAAATAAATAAAAAATGAGAAAATACTTCCCTTTGGGCCAAGTGGTCGTGCACATGCTTGGAATGGTGAATTGTGGAAGAAAAATGGGCCCATTAGCAATTTTAGGTCATTTGAATCAATGTTGACTTTTCAAAATATCCAAAAATTTCCCAACTTCTACAAGGCACAACTTGCTCAATTTTTAAGCTTTTCTCATGTTCTTGGACATTTTGGAAAGGTCTTTGAGTCCTCTAACCAATGCCTTTGGTCCCATGTCATTTTGATTTACCAATCTCAAGTTATGGCCTTTGACTTAAAGTCCCTTTTTGTTGACTTTTGAAAATGACCTATAATGTTGAAATTGATAACTTTTTGTGAGAGCATTTCTTGGACTTGAAGTATGAAGATGAGTTGTAGGAAATGTCTTTCTCTTCAAAATGAGCTTTGGATGGAATTTTTCTGATAATCCATGTGAAAGTTATGCCCTGGTCAATTTACAGTTGACTTTTCCAGCTGTCCAAATAAGGAAACTTTTGCATCTTGATGATTTTTGAGCCAAACTTTGAGAATCATGATCAAGCATTGATCAAATGATGTTTGTGGCTTCAAAATGATATGTTGACCAAAAATTTGAACTTCTGACTGTCAAATGACCATTTTGCCCCTACAGTTGACTGTAGTGCAATTAGGGTTTTTGATTGTGCAATTTTGAGCTGAATGTCTTGAAACTTGATATGAGGATGCTTGACCATCTTTGTAGGCATGTGAGACTTGATTGGACCTTTAGAAACTTCATTTTCTTGATCAGAATCAAAACCCTAATTTTGACTGTATAGGAGATCTTTGACTGTGCAACCCCTGGGGAATCTTGAGACTTGATTTGGCAATTTCTTGAAGAATATGGGAGGGAAAATTTTGGGGTACAACAAATGGAAGTATGGTTATTGATACTCTTGCGTCGGGTTCAGTGACTACTTCGTATGTTTGTAGGAATTATCCTATTGTGATTTTTGGTAGGGGTTTCAGTATGGATTTAGTGTGCCTACCGTTAGAACAACTTGATATCATCCTTGGAATGAACTGGTTGGAATTCAACCAGGTTCATATCAACTGTTTTGCAAAGACGGTTATTTTTCCTGAATAGGTTGGTGTCGAAGATGTGACTATGTCGGTTAAACAGATGAACCTAGTTGTGAAAGATGGTGTTGTGGTATTTATGTTGTATTATGCAATAGAAGCGGAGGGAAAAGCAAAGAGTGATGGATTGCCAGTGGTGAATGAATTTCCAGAGGTGTTTCCGGAAGATGTTAGTGAATTGCCACCTGAGAGGGAGGTAGAATTTACTATAGATTTGATTCCTGGAACTAGTCCGGTGTCGATGGCGCCTTACCGTATGTCGGCATCTGAATTAGAGGAGTTAAAGAAACAATTGGAGGAGTTACTTGAGAAGAAGTTTATTCGTCCGAGTGTTTCACCGTGGGGTGCTCCGGTGTTGTTGGTTAAGAAGAAAGAAGGTTCAATGAGATTATGTGTTGATTACAGACAGCTGAATAAAGTTACAATCAAGAATCGGTATCCTTTGCCGAGGATTGATCATTTGATGGATCAACTAGTTGGAGCTTGTGTATTTAGTAAGATTGATCTGAGATCTGGATATAATCAGATTCATGTGAAGTCGGAAGATATTCAGAAAACTGCATTTAGAACGAGGTATAGACATTACGAGTATTCTGTTATGCCGTTTGGAGTTACTAATGCACCTGGTGTTTTCATGGAGTATATGAACAGGATATTTCATCCGTATCTTGATAAGTTTGTGGTGGTGTTCATTGATGATATTCTAATTTATTCGAAGAGCGATGAAGAGCATGCAGAACATCTCAGAGTTGTGTTGGAATTGTTGAAAGAGAAGAAGCTTTATGCAAAGTTGTCCAAGTGTGAATTCTGGTTAAGTGAAGTAAGTTTTCTTGGCCATGTAATTTCCAAGAATGGAATTGATGTGGATCCTACGAAGGTAGAAGCAGTATCTCAGTGGGAAGCGCTGAAGAATGCTTCTGAGATCCGTAGTTTTCTGGGTCTTGCAGGTTATTACAGGAAGTTTATAGAAGGATTTTCCAAATTAGCGTTACCGTTGACTAAGTTGACCAGGAAGAGTCAGATGTTTGTTTGGGATGTTGAATGTGAGAAAGGATTTCAAGAGCTGAAGAGGAGGTTGACAAGTGCTCCGATCTTGATTTTGCCAAATCCGACTAAGTCTTTTGTTGTGTATTGTGACGCATCATTAATGGGATTGGGTGGTGTGTTGATGCAAGATAAGCAGGTGGTGGCTTATGCTTCGAGACAATTGAAAGTACATAAGGAATTATCCGACTCATGATTTGGAGTTGGCAGCTGTTGTGTTTGTTTTGAAGTTGTGGAGGCATTATTTATATGGTTCTCGGTTTGAGGTGTTCAGTGATCACAAAAGTCTGATGTATCTCTTTGATCAGAAAGAGTTGAATATGAGGCAGAGGAGATGGTTAGAATTTCTAAAGGATTATGATTTCGGTTTGAACTACCATCCTGGTAAGGCAAACGTTGTTGCGGATGCCTTGAGTAGGAAGTCCTTGCATATGTCAATGTTAATGGTCCGTGAGTTAGATTTGGTTGAGCAGTTCAGAGATTTAAGTTTGGTATGTGAAACTACTCCGAATAGTGTGAAATTGGGTATGTTGAAACTGACTAGTGGTATTCTGGAAGAAATTCGGAATGGACAGAAGTCCGATGTTGGGTTAGTTGATACATTGACATTGATCAACCAAGGTCAAGGAGGCGAGTTCCGGATTGATGAGAATGGTGTTATGAGATTTGGTAATAGGGTGTGTGTTCCGGATGTTGCAGAGATTAGGAAGAGTATTTTGGGAGAAGGACATCGTAGTGGATTGAGTATTCATCCTGGTGCTACTAAAATGTACCATGATTTGAAGAAGTTGTTTTGGTGGCCGGGAATGAAAAAGGAAATTGCTGAGTTTGTGTATGCTTGTTTGGTTTGTCAGAAGTTGAAGATTGAGCATCAGAAACCGTCAGGATTGATGGAACCGTTGTTTGTTCCGGAATGGAAATGGGATGGAATCTCTATGGATTTTGTGTCTGGTTTGCCAAGGACATCGAAGAATTGTGATTCTATCTGGGTTATTGTTGATCGGTTGACGAAATCTGCTCACTTTATTCCGATAAGAATGGATTATCCGATGGAAAGGTTGGCAGGATTATATGTTGAGAAGATTGTGAGTTTGCACGGTATTCCTTCTAGTATTGTGTCGGATCGAGATCCGAGGTTTACATCTAAATTCTGGACGGGATTGCAAGAAGCTTTGGGTACTAAGTTGCATTTGAGTTCCGCTTATCATCCACAGACAGATGGTCAGACGGAGAGAACGATTCAGTCGTTGGAAGATTTGTTAAGAGCTTGTGTGTTGGAGAAAGGTGGAGCTTGGGATAGTTATCTACCATTGATTGAGTTTACCTACAACAATAGTTTTCATTCGAGCATTGGTATGGCTCCATTTGAGGCATTGTATGGTAGGAGGTGTCGGACACCGTTGTGTTGGTATGAATCTGGAGAGAGTGCTGTGATTGGACCGGAAATTGTCCAACAGACTTCGGAAAAGATTAAGATGATTCAGGAGAAGATGAGGACTTCTCAGAGTCGTCAGAAAAGTTATCACGATAAGAGGAGGAAAGATCTTGAGTTTAGCGAAGGAGAACATGTTTTTATGCGAGTTACTCCGATGACTGGTATTGGTCGAGCCTTGAAGTCAAAGAAGTTGACTCCATGTTTTATTGGTCCGTTTCAGATTACCAAGAGAGTTGGGAAAGTTGCTTATCAGATTGTTTTGCCGTCGTCACTTGCAAATTTGCATGATGTTTTTCATGTATCTCAGCTAAGGAAGTACATTGCTGATCCGTCTCATGAGATTCGGGTAGACGATATACAGGTATGAGAGAATTTGACTGTGGAAGTGGTACCTGCGAGAATTGAGGATCGGAAGTTGAAACAGTTGCGAGGCAAGGAGATCACGTTGGTAAGAGTGGCTTGGGGAGGACCAGCAGATGGAAATGTCACTTGGGAGCTGGAGAGTCAGATGAAGGACTCGTATCCCTAACTGTTCGTCTAAGGTATGTTTTCGAGGACGAAAACTCTTTTAGTAGGGGAGAGTTGTGACGCCCCAAATTTATTCAAGTGTTAAATAATTAGGAATTTAATTATTAAATTAATTAAAGGCTTAATTAATAATATTTTGGATTAAATGGATGAATTAATTATGAAATTAAAAAGGAAGACCGGGGGGTGTAAGGTTGAATTAGAGGTGTGTGAAGTAAAAAGCTCTACTAAATAATAACTAATTTATTACTATTATTTGGAAAATAATAAAAGGAATATAAAAAGAAGGATAAAAAGGAAAAGAAAAAGAAGGTTATTTGGAAAATTCATTATACGTGAAATTGGAGAAGAGAAGAGAAGAGAGGAAAAAGCCAAACGCCGTGAATTCGAAGGATCATCGCGAGGTAAGGGGTGATTTCATTCAGTTAATATGCCTTATAGATTTTGGAATCAATAGGATTGATTAAGCCTGTTAGGAATCCCAATTTAGGATCGTTACGTTTATGAAATTCAAACCCCAATTCCATGAATTTTTATGTTTTGATTCAATTTGATATTATGAGGAAATTGTATGATGTTATGGTGTGTTACAATCTCATTGGAATCATGCATTATAACTTATTTTGACTTTGCTGTGAGTTGGATTCGAATGGGTATGAATTGGATGGGATTGGAGTAGTAAAATGCTGTCAAAAGTGCAGAATTTGACTCTGCAGGTCGTGGGAACCGGTTCCCAGTGGGGAGGAACCTGGTTCCACTGTGCGAAGTTATAAAAACTGGCAAAAATGCACGTAGGAACCGGTTCCTGTATAGGTATGAACCGGGTTCCCATACATTTTCCAGAAGCGTGATTTTTGAACTTCGCAGGAACCGGTTCCTGCATATGTAGGAACCGGGTTCTGCTGTAACTTTTTGAAAAATATTAAACTTTGAAAATTCATAACTTTCAAACCGTAAGTCCGTTTTGAGTGCCGTTTTGGACGTTATTTCTTAAATTTAATGCTATATTTTATAAAATGAAAATATTTCCTAAAACCTGAAATTATTTTGAAAATGAGTCAAATCCCGGAATAAGTGATTATTGGCTAACGCACATGGGTGTGTATGTAGCAGTGAACCTGTGATGGATGGATGTATTAGTATTGTGTGAATGAAAGGCATGTTTATGTTGCTAATGATGGTGTGCATGATCGTTGAGATATCATGTTTTTGGTTTTGGTTCAGTTATGATAAATTGATGTATTTCATAGACTGATTTGATGTTGCATGCTAGTGATGTGCGTGCATATGCATTGTTTTGGTGAAGTTAATTCCCATTGTGTGGAATTTGACTTGTATTGCCGTTAACCGATACCCGGGTGATGATGGGTGGTTAGGCTGGATTCGTGTCCGGGTGTTTATGGACGAATCGATGGTTGCTGTATCCGGTTGATGATGGATCAGTGTTGGGTGACTTGGTCACGTGTTGGTACCACATGCATTCTGTCTGCATTTGTGTTTGCATGGAATTGTAATATGTTAGGATGTCTTCCAGTGTTACAATTCTTTGGTTGATTATTGATTTGTGCATAATGACTTGTATGATTGGAACTGCATGTTGAACCTGAATTTATGCTAAAATGGGTGAAATAATATGCTTGTGATATAATGTTGATTGAGAAGCTTATAATGCATGTTAATTATGAGAAATCTCACCCTTACTTTAACAATTTCAGATTAAAGTTAGCAGCTCATGAGTTGGTGAGGATGGCTCTAGAGCTATGTTACTTTAAGTCCGCGTGTCAGTGTCGTGCTCTGATAGGTTGTAACACTGGGGAACGTTTAGTTGAGGAATTAGTTATTATTCAATTGTTTCTTTGAATTTCATTGGGAATAATTATGTTTTGGTTTATTCCGTTTTGGTTATGGTATTTTTCCGCTGTGTAAGACATGGTCTTAATTTGATTGAATTATTTGAATAATGACCCTCAGTGTAGCATGACTACTGTTTTATTGGAAGTTTTATTTATTTCATAATTGTGACATCCCTTGTTCCGTGTTAACTCTGATGGAATATGTCTTTAATCATTGATATAATTAATATTATTCGGGGTATTTTAGAAGGGGTGTTACACATGTTACCGATGTTGCTGACCTTTTGACTCCGTTACTAGTTGTTGTACCCCAAAATTTGTCCTCCCATATTCTTCAAGGTTTGTCAAGAATAATTCTCAAATTATTCAAGATTGCTCAAGGATTGCACAGTCAAACCACCTCCTAAGACAACTGAAATTAGGGTTTTGGTTCTTTCAAGGAATTTGAGGTTTTCAATGGCTCAATCAAGTCTCATAGGCCTATATGTATTCTCAAGCATCTACATGCCAAGTTTCAAGACTCACAGTGCCAATTTGCACAGTCAAAAGCTCCATTTGACCTACAGTCAACTGCAGGGGCAAAATGGTCATTTTGCAGTCAAAAGTCAGAATTTTTAGTCAACATCTTATTTTGAGTTCACAATCATCATTTGATCAAGTCTTGATCATGATTCCACAAGCTTAGCTCATAAATCATCAAGATGCAAAAAGTTACTATTTTTGGACAGTAGAAAAGTCAATTGCATCTTGACCAGGGCATAACTTTTTCATGGTTCATCAGAAAAATCCCATCCAATGCTCATTTTGAAGGGAATGACATTTCCTACAATCCATCTTCACATTCCAAGTCCAAGAAATGCTCTCACAAAAAGTTATCAATTTCTACATTATAGGTCAATTTCAAAAGTCAACAAAAATGCACTTTAAGTCAAAGGCCATAACTTGAGATTTGTAAATCCAAATGACATGGGACCAAAGGCATTGGTTAGAGGACTTCAAGACCTTTCCAAAATGTCCAAGAACATGTTCATATGATCAAAATTGAGCAAGATATGCATTGGAGAAGTTGGGAAATTTTCATGAATTTGCAAAAGTCAACTTTGCTCAAAACACCTTATTTTTGCTAATGGGCCTCAAATCTCTTCTTGAAACTTCATCCATGGCCTATGCACGACCCATCAAGCTTAATTGAATTTACTTTCTTATTTTTTATTAATTAATTGGATTTTTAATCAATATTAATTCATTTAATTAATTTAAATTGTAGGAAAATACAAAGATTTGATTTTTCAATCTTTTTGTGAAGCAAGTATGACCTAAAAAGGCTGGCAATTTCGTGCACAAATCAAATATGCAAGAATCTCCAAGTTCGGCAACTTTTTCCAATCATGAAGATTTAAAAATATATGATTTCCAATCAAATATTCAAATCATCATTCCATGGATTTTTGCTCAAGATTCTGACCTAATCTCATTCTCCTATAAATATACAAGCTAACCCTGATCATGCACACGTGAAATTTCTGCAGAAAAAGCCATAACCAATTCAAGAAATTTCCAAGAAAACTCAAAACTGATTTCCATATTCTAGCACGATTCAAAGGCTTTTGTGGATTCTAATACCTTGCAGGAGTTCTCAGGGACGTTTTGCAATCACAACAGGCCTTAAAGCTACAAGAATCGCCCTAAACAGTTTGACGGTTTGCCACTTTTTTTTCTCATAATCGTAACTCATGATTCATAATCATTTGACATGATTTCTTGTTTGTTTTGTGTTGCTAGAGACCACATGAAGCTATTGGCATAGTTTAATTGAGTTATAATGCACAGAATCATAAAATGCCATTGACGAATTTTAGGGTTCATGAGCTTTCAAATTAGGGCTTTGCAATACAGGAAAAATTGAGACTCATAAGACCCATGACTGAATTCGTTAGGTCAAGACGAACACATTGGCACCCTCGCGAAATATTTATATTAACCACACTTCTATTCGCTATTTTTCGTCACTGTAGGTTATGGGGGTTAAAAACCCCCACTATATAATGTTATATTTGCAGGTACAAGGAAGAAGACGAGGACGTGTTGATACGTGGTTGGTTCGTTTGAAAAGGCGCGCGTGTTTTTTTCTTTTACAGCACATGAATGAATTTTTATATATTATATTTGCTTGATATTCCAATGACAATTGATGCAGTGTGGTGGAGTGGTTGGCCAAGTGTCCAATAAGCTTTGGGACCTGGGTTCAAATCCCAGGCCCCCTAAGACACTTATATTTCTTTTCTTAACATGTTCATGTGCAGAATTCCAAAGGTGGTACACCATACGCTCTCACATCCCATGCGCCAAGTGGCCACAGTCACAAATCTAATGGCCATGAGATGCTGACCATGGTACTCCCAGTCAACACGCACCATGGAGAAGTCAGAAAGTCAAACAGGCTTGAGATTAATGGGCCAAAATTGCAACAAATACCTCCATAATGGGCCAGCACCCCCCCTTGGTTTATTTTTCTTTTAATTCTTTTTCTTTTTTCTTCTTTATTCTAAATATTTACTATAATTCTTTTTATTACTTAAATTAACCAAATTAATCTTTCATAATAAATTCAGAAAACTAAAATATTATTATTATTATTCATTAATTTCACTAGTAATTTATTATTTTGTAAATAAATACATAATTAATCTATTTAGTTAATTAGGTTAACTTTAACTTTTTTTTTACAATAAATAAAATGAACATAGAATTAGGGTTTTTCTTGACAATTTTAATTTCTTTTATTTTATTTCCTAACAACATTAAAAAACCAAAAAATATTTCTTTTTTTAATCAATTAGGTTTAATTTAATTTAAATGCAAAAAGGACCAAAAACTCATTCTTTCTCAAAAAAGGGTCAAAACCCTAAGGACTTCTCCGATGCAATTTTATTTCGCGCATATTATTTTTGAGCATATTTATGTATTTGCTCCGAGGATGTAATAGCCTTAATTAGGACTTTTTATCGCTTTCTTTATTTTCTCGCATTTATTTTCCAAGGGTTTGTTTTTGGCGATGTAAATACCCGACGCCTTGTAATAGCGTAGATTTACTTTTCGCACAACTATTAACTGTTAGATGTATGTTAATTAGGCTATGCATGACAAGACTTTCCAGAAAATTAAAATCAACTCGTAGCTCACAATAACATGTACAAAGATAACTTAACATGAATCCTGACACACTCGCACATGCCACTCCTAGGGTACACCTCACTTGGTTGCCTCGACGTGGTCATTGAGTATAGGGTGTTTTAGAGGTCGCCCTCCTGTCTAAAGATCCAAGTTGCCTCGAAACGGTTGCCTCAGATAAAAAGGATCTAGGACATTAGGGTTACCGCTAAGGCGTCCTACCATTGCTTTAGTGACCACATGTCCCATTAATCGAATTGACCCGAATAACTCCAACGACGGTGCTACCTACTTCTCAATAGTGGGATAGTACTGTCTAAAGGACATTTATACAACTTAATTTCTTTTGAGTAGGTAGAGGTTCTCAGGTACTTGCTCTTTCAAAATAAAAATACTTTTTGCACTTACACTTTTCAAACAAAAGTTTTCAAACAAACACTTCATACACTCTTGAGGACAGATACAAGAGTTAAAACGAAGTTTTCAAACAAACTTTTTCAAAACCCACAAACACAAGAAAAGCAAAACATTTTGAAAACATAGTGAGAAAGTACCTAAGAGCCCGTGGATAACCACGGATAGAAAGGGTGCTAACACCTTCCCTTTCTATAATCTACCTCCCGAACCGAGAAACATCTCGAAAAGGAATTTTGATGTGCTTTTGTCCTTTCCTTGTTGGAGAAAATAAAATACGGTGGCGACTCTTGCTTACCGCGACATTTCGTGAACCAGCATTCCAAAACAGTCAGTTCTATTTCCACCGATCACAGAAGTGGCGACTCTGCTGGGGATATTAAAAGTGAGGTGTACCTTAGGATTAGATCATTCTATGTTTTCAATTGTATGCCTTGAATGCTTTAATATTGTGGGCTTGTATCAGAGTTTTATAGATCCTAACCCGGATCTGGGGATACCCTTTTAGAAGTAGCAACAAACTGTGAGGGAAATGTGCGGGGTATACCGACATGGTTGAAGCAGTTGCTACGTTGATGTGGCACTTTGGTAAGTACCAGTAACCCTTGAGTTAAGTCAAGGAGAGTACGGGGCCGCCGCATGGTGTCGTGAAGCATCAACTGACCTTAAGAACCTTACTTGACCATCCTGGCCTCTTTAGGGGTAGTGAGATGACCGACTTTGGTGCAGTCCGAAGTTGGTAGATACTCGATACTACACTCATTGAGGGTTGTTTTATTGGAATATTTTGGTCACCAGTTAAGTGGCTAAATCAAAACAATGAACATAGAAAACAATCCAATGATATTGAGATCCTCTAGAACCTGGTTACTATTTTTAGGACAGGTCTTAAACAACTGAAACTTAAAGAGGGTAGTACCTAAACTCCATGCCAGCCTGAAATCTAAGGGCTCTTCTGTGTGACTTGTGTGCCTTTACCATGTTTGCCTTTTGTGAATACTTGTGGTGTGCCTTTACCATGACATCATAACATCATAACATCATAACATCATAACATTGTATACATCTTGCATAAGGACTAACCCATTTCAAGGATCTCAAGGGTTTGTGATGCAGGTCATGATGAACCAAACGTTTAGCAAGGGGCAAAGGGGATTTATTTTCCTCTAGCCAAGGTTGTCCAGAAATCCAAGCACGATAACTGGAGTCAGGGGCTATGACCCACTCGATATGGTGAGCTTGAATCTTGAAGAAGGACTCTCAACAACATGAAGTTCCTTCATTCAAACTGCGAAATTCAAATTCTAACAAGTTTCTTTGTTTACCCCACGAGATCCTTGAAAACATTGCATACATATATCATGCATATCATTGCATTACAGGTACCCCCTTTTACAGGTCACTTATCTTCTTCGCTGTTTATTTCAGCAATCATCATGTCTACTGAACCTTCCACTGAGCAAGCTATCAAGGCCCTCCAGGCCCAGAATGCCCAGTTCCAAGAGTTGGTTATGAGCCTAGCCCAGGGTCAACAGGATTTGAAGACTCTGATTCTGAAAGAGAGGAAGAAGAAGAAGAAGAGGACCGTTTTGTTCAACACTGGACGCAGATTTGGGAATGGATTACAGAATGAGGTTGAGCTGACTACTTCATCTGTAGGAAAAGACAGTCCCCAAGAGAGAAGGGTCCTTAGTCCCGTGGTCTCCGACAACGAGACGGATTATGATGAGGAACAGTACCCTCCTGCTGAGGATAGGTATAAACAGTTGGAGGACCGTTTGAGCGCCATGGAGATACAGAATGTGCCCGGGTTGGACTTTGGAGACCTAGGCTTATCCTCTGGGGTGGTGATTCCCCATAAGTTCAAGGCACCTGCTTTTTCCAAATATGACGGAACTTCCTGCCCAAAGCTGCACCTCCGGTCGTATGTAAGGAAGATCCAACCTTACACTGTTGATAAGAATTTATGGATCCATTTCTTCCAGGATAGTCTTTCAGGGACTCAACTCGAATGGTTCTATCAGCTGGATGGAGCCAGTATTCGTAACTGGGAGGATTTGGCTACTGCGTTCTATAAGCAGTATCAGTATAATTCCGACCTCGCTCCTACTCGTACCCAACTCCAGGGTATGTCATTAGGGATGGGTGAAGGATTTAAGGAGTATGCTCAAAAGTGGAGAGATCTGGCTGGAAGGGTGCAGCCGCCTTTAACTGACCGTGAACTCGTGGATATGTTCTTGGGGACCCTATCTGGTCCGTTCTTCAACCATCTGATTGGAAATTCTTCTGCCGGGTTTATAGACCTCATTTTGACTGCTGAGAGAATAGAAGATGGTATCAAGTCTGGGAAGATACAGAAGGGTGCTTCCTCGAGCACTGAAAAGAAACCGTTCAAGAAGGAATCTAGTGCTGTCTATGGTTCAAGGAGACAGAATAAACCGGAACGCCGCGAAGCTGTCAACGCGGTGGTTATTTCAAAGCCTGCTGCTGCTCCTCAGCATAACCAACCAAGGGGTGAGAGACCTAGAAGGCAGTTTACTCGGCTCAGCATGACCTTGTCCCAGATATTGCCACAGTTACTGACAACCAATCTGGTGACTCTGAAAGAAGCTCCGAAGATTGTGAACACAACCTCTCCAAAATATAATCCCAACGCCCGCTGCACTTATCACTCTGACAGCCCGAGGCATAACACAAATGATTGTTGGGCTCTGAGAAACAAGGTTCAGGACATAATCGATGCAAAGGAGGTTGAGTTCGAAGCGCCTGAAACCCCCAATGTGATCACTGCTCCCTTCCCAAAACATGGCTAGGATTGAAAGCACTTTTGTTCATTTGAATTCTGAAGTTGTACTTTTCTTTGCTTTTTCAAACAATTATTATCATGTCAAACTCTTTTATTTCATTAATGCATTACACGTGTCTGTTTTGAATTAATCGTATTCATTATATTCAAATTGCTTTCATTTTTTCTGTGATGATCAACTCTCGATTAAAAATTCTAAGTCTTTTGAGGGAGGATGACGAAAATGATACCATGATCTTTATAGTATGCTTTTGAACAGACCCCGCTGATGAAGTACATGCATTGTTTCAAATCCTAAACAGTTGAGTTATAAGGAAGATAATCCCTCGTCAACCCCTTTGAGCCAAAGAAGTTGGAGTTTTTCTTTTCGCAAAAAATTAAAACCTTTAATTATAACCTGGGGCAGGGTAGTTCTCTCAGTTGATCCAAGTGCACAATAAATGGCATCAAAGAAGTCCTTCCGAGACAAAAAGACGGTGATTGGTTCCCTATAATCGTCAAGACAGGCAGTCGTTATCTTTCAAAAACAAAAGCCCAATAAGTCAAAACCTATGAAGGAGACTTACAAAAACTGGGGCATCCCGCTGACTGTAAATACAAAAAGAAACAGTTCAGGCAAAAAAGACAGGGATAATAAAATAAAAAAGAAAGAGATCCTGCAAACTCTTATAAAAATGACTGCCTGTTCAAAATAAACTGTCAGTATCTGAACCATCACTGGTATATCAGAGCAAAGACTCAAACAGGATCTAAATGCATGATTAGCTGAGGTTAGGATTGAAGAACATCACGAAGAATGGGTGGGTACAAATAAAATTTGAGCTTTTATCCTTTGTTTCTTAAACCGTGAACCATGCCACGTTATAACCCTTAAAAGTCCTAGCTGAAGCATGGGTTAGTTCGAGAGCATACTGTTACAAAAGGTATCCTGACTCCTGTAGGGCTTGCTGTAAAATCCTGAGTTGACATCACATTTTACAAAAATTCACTTGTTTTATTGAAAAATGCATTTTCAAAAATTTCAAGACAGACATAAGCTTTGCATTCTTAAAATAACATTGTTTGCATATGACTATTTGTTCGAACAGCAGAGAAATTCGCACGAAGAATATCTAGTGAACAAAAACACTCCCAATCCAGGGGCACGACATGAGCATTGTCCATCATCTGGGGCAGTCAAGTCAAGATTCAAGGAATCTCTCAAAATGCCAAATAGCCAGGGGCAAAGCTCCACCTGAGTCACTTGGGGCATTGGACATGAATTCCAGCAACGAATCTTGCACGATCAAACGGAGATCTTCTGGTAGTATGGTAACACAACACTACCAACAGTGGCACCTCCCTACATCCTGAGGGTATGGACATAGTCGAAAAAAGACTACGCATAATCAAAGACCCGCTAGGTCGACTGGCCTAGGTAAAAATAAGGGCTTCCCGGCGAACCAAAAGGGTTCGGGCAAAATAAGGAATAAAAATGAAAAAAAATTTGTACACCCGACAAGTCGAAAACCTAAAAAGGCGGCTTGGGCAAAAATGGGTATCCCGGTGGACTGAAAACCCGAAAGGGCGATCCAGGAAAAAATTAGGGATTAAAGCGTATGACTATGTCCCGTCATCTCGTCACTTGCCTACCAGAAGAAGATTTGTCAATCGGCGGTTATCAAGCACCTCATAGGCCTTCTTCTCCCGCAGAAACTGGGGCAATAAGAATTGTCCGAACTGTGCAATTACTCTGTCCACCAAGGTACCAAGGTAGCTTCAACTTAAGAATATGACCAAGATACCTTCACTCTCCGTAGAGTAAGACAATAATGGAAGCTCTCCCCACTGAGACTTGCAACTACGAAAGATTCAGCAAATACTCTCCCCAAGCAGAGTTGGTCTCCCATCAACCCTAAGAAGGCACAGTATCCCCAACAAGTTAGCAATACCCTCCCCCGAGCAGAGTTGGTCTACCATCAGTCCTGAAGAAGTTGGGTATCCCCAGTAGATCTTAATATTCCCCCCAGCGGAGTATACAGATATTCCTCAGCAAGCATCCCCGGAAGTCTTAATATTCCTCGACAGAAATATAAGATTGTTCCCCGGCGGAATACAAGATACCCCCAGTGGAGCCATTTCCTCAAGAGTTTCCCCAGGAGAGTTGAATCATCCTCCCCAATAGATTCTGGAAGCTTATCCCCTGTAGAGTGCAAATGTGTCTCCCCAGCCTTATTCAGAAGGTTATTCCCTACCAGAGTCTAACTGGGTTATCCTCAGCAAATTACAACGGAAAGATCATCCCCAATGAAATTCTTTCTATCCCCCAGCGGAGTTCATTAAAATCCCCAACAAAGCATAACAATGGAATCCCCAGCGGAGTTTATCGTTCGAATCTTCAGCGAAGCATCTCTTCCCCACAGAGTAATTCCCCGCAGAGTAATCTCTTCACCAGGTTTATTCCCCAACAGAGTCATCTTCTCCTACCGGTTTATTCGTGCAATCATCTTCGTTCATCATCCCCAGCGGAAACGAAGAACTCTACTCTGCAACATCAGCCTAGGATTTAACAAACTTCCCGGCATTTGTCAAGGATTTATTTTCCAGACGAAAATACATTCATAAACATTTCACATCTCATACCTCCTATTTACATACATGATAAAGTGCATACTACGCGATCTCATTTATGCTTGAGAACATCATGACATCATGCATCTCATACATCATGACATTGCACACAACTAATGTTTTGCCTTTTCAGGAAAAGGTCAATCAAAAGATGATTACGACCAACTTTTTCTTAAGTTCTAGATCAACACCTGTATCTAGCCAGGAAATATCTGTGAGCGATTGATTGTAGATCTATACCTGTAACTAGCCAGGAAAGTATCTACATTAAAGAGATTGAAGATCAACACCTGTAACAGGCCAGGAAATTATCTTTATTTCTCAGGTCAGAGATTAATACCTGAAACCAGACAGGACAACTATCTCCTTGACCCACCTCTTTTCTTAAGTTCCGGATAAATACCTGTAACTAGCCAGGAAGTATCTGTGGACGATTGATTGTAGATCTATACCTGTAACTAGCCAGGAAAGTTATCTACATTAAAAAGATTGAAGATCAATACCTGTAGCAAGCCAGGAAACCATCTTTCTTTCTCCGGTCAGAGGTTAATACCTGAAACCAGCCAGGACAACCATCTCTCCGACCGCTCTTTTCTTAAGTTCCGGATTAATACCTGTAACTAGCCAGGAAGTATCTGTGGACGATTGATTGTAGATCTATACCTGAAACCAGACAGGAAAGTTATCTACATTGAAGAGATTGAAGATCAATACCTGTAGCAAGCCAGGAAGACCATCTTTATTTCTCAGGTCAGAGATCTATACCTGAAACCAGACAGGAAAGCTATCTCGACCAACTTTTTCTTAAGTTCCAGATCAACACATGTATCTAGCCAGGAAATATCTGTGAGCGATTGATTGTAGATCTATACCTGTAACTAGCCAGGAAAGTATCTACATTAAAGAGATTGAAGATCAACACCTGTAATAGGCCAGGAAATTATCTTTATTTCTCAGGTCAGAGATTAATACCTGGAACCAGCCAGGACAACTATCTCCTTGACCCACCTCTTTTCTTAAGTTCCGGATCAATACTTGTAACTAGCCAGGAAGTATCCGTGGACGATTGATTGTAGATCTATACTTGTAACTAGCCAGGAAAGTATCTACATTAAAGAGATTGAAGATCAACACCTGTAACAGGCCAGGTAATTATCTTTATTTCTCAGGTCAGAGATTAATACCTGAAACCAGCCAGGACAACTATCTCCTTGACCCACCTCTTTTCTTAAGTTCCGGATCAATACCTGTAACTAGCCAGGAAGTATCTGTGGACGATTGATTGTAGATCTATACCTGTAACTAGCCAGGAAAGTTATCTACATTGAAGAGATTGAAGATCAATACCTGTAGCAAGCCAGGAAACCATCTTTCTTTCTCCGGTCAGAGGTTAATACCTGAAACCAGCCAGGACAACCATCTCTCTGACCGCTCTTTTCTTAAGTTCCGGATTAATACCTGTAACTAGCTAGGAAGTATCTGTGGACGATTGATTATAGATCTATACCTGAAACCAGACAGGAAAGTTATCTACATTGAAGAGATTGAAGATCAATACCTGTAGCAAGCCAGGACGACTATCTTTATTTCTCAGGTCAGAGATCTATACCTAAAACCAGACAGGAAAGCTATCTCGACCAACTTTTTCTTAAGTTCCAGATCAACACCTGTATCTAGCCAGGAAATATCTGTGAGCGATTGATTGTAGATCTATACCTGTAACTAGCCAGGAAAGTATCTACATTAAAGAGATTGAAGATCAACACCTGTAACAGGCCAGGAAATTATCTTTATTTCTCAGGTCAGAGATTAATACCTGGAACCAGCCAGGATAACTATCTCCTTGACCCATCTCTTTTCTTAAGTTCCTGATCAATACCTGTAACTAGCCAGGAAGTATCTGTGGACGATTGATTGTAGATCTATACCTGTAACTAGCCAGGAAAGTTATCTACATTGAAGAGATTGAAGATCAATACCTGTAGCAAGCCAGAAAGACTATCTTTATTTCTCAGGTCGGAGATCTATACCTGAAACCAGACAAGAAAGTTATCTCGACCAACCTTTTCTTAAGTTCCGGATCAATACCTGTAACTAGCCAGGAAGTATCTGTGGACGATTGATTGTAGATCTATACTTGTAACTAGCCAGGAAAGTATCTACATGAAGAGATTGAAGATCAATACCTGTAGCAAGCCAGGAAGGCTATCTTTATTTCTCAAGTCAGAGATCAATACCTGTAACTAGCCAGGAAGTATCTGTGGACGACTGATTATAGGTTAACACCTGAAGCCAGACAGGAAAACCACCTATATGAACTGATTGTAGAAACCAGACATAACAACTATCTACTTGACCATCATCAGGCAACCCTATACATGTTTCCTTCTTTCAACTTACAAATTTACCATTCTACAAACTACAGGTATGCAGGTTCTCGCTAAGGAATCTCTTACGCGATCGACACCCCTGGATGGCATCTTTAAGCCCATCTCCACAATTATCCATTATATGTCCAGATGGCATCTATAAGCCCATCCCCGACAAGATTCTGTCACATCTTCAGATGGCATCTATAAGCCCATCCTCCTATCCATCATCTCTCCAAATTTCATCTATAAGCCCATTCCCAACATCACATTGCTGATACTACACTATGCGAGTGCAAATTTCTGGGCACTCTAGTGTTCAATCATCTCCCACCTTCGGATCACGAAAGGAACGCAAGCCAATCTACATCCTCAGGTTTAAGAAGATTGAGCAGGGGCAACTGGTTTACCCCAAAATTTGCCCTCCCATATTCTTCAAGGTTTGTCAAGAATAATTCTCAAATTATTCAAGATTGCTCAAGGATTGCACAATCAAACCACCTCCTAAGACAGCTGAAATTAGGGTTTTGGTTCTTTCAAGGAATTTGAGGTTTTCAATGGCTCAATCAAGTCTCATAGGCCTATATGTATTCTCAAGCATCTACATGCCAAGTTTCAAGACTCACAGTGCCAATTTGCACAGTCAAAAGCTCCATTTGACCTACAGTCAACTTCAGGGGCAAAATGGTCATTTTGCAGTCAAAAGTCAGAATTTTTGGTCAACATCTTATTTTTAGTTCAAAATCATCATTTTATCAAGTATTGATCATGATTCCACAAGCTTAGCTCAAAAATCATCAAGATGCAAAAAGTTATTATTTTTGGACAGTAGAAAAGTCAACTGTATCTTGACCAGGGCATAACTTTTTCATGGTTCATCAGAAAAATCCCATCCAATGCTCATTTTGAAGGGGATGACATTTCCTACAATCCATCTTCACATTACAAGTCCAATAAATGCTCTCACAAAAAGTTATCAATTTCTACATTATAGGTCAATTTCAAAAGTCAACAAAAATGCACTTTAAGTCAAAGGCCATAACATGAGATTGGTAAATCCAAATGACATGGGACCAAAAGCATTGGTTAGAGGACTTTAAGACCTTTCCAAAATGTCCAAGAACATGTTCATATGATCAAAATTGAGCAAGATATGCATTGGAGAAGTTGGGAAATTTTCATGAATTTGCAAAAGTCAACTTTGCTCAAAACACCTTATTTTTGCTAATGGGCCTCAAATCTCTTCTTGAAACTTCATCCATGGCCTATGCACGACCCATCAAGCTTAATTGAATCTACTTTATTATTTTTTATTAATTAATTGGATTTTTAATCAATATTAATTCATTTAATTAATTTAAATTGTAGGAAAATACAAAGATTTGATTTTTCAATCTTTTTGTGAAGCAAGTATGACCTAAAAAGGCTGGCAATTTCGTGCACAAATCAAATATGCAAGAATCTCCAAGTTTGGCAACTTTTTCCAATCATGAAGATTCAAAAATATATGATTTCCAATCAAATATTCAAATCATCATTCCATGGATTTTTGCTCAAGATTCTGACCTAATCTCATTCTCCTATAAATATACAAGCTAACCCTGATCATGCACACGTGAAATTTCTGCAGAAAAAGCCATAACCAATTCAAGAAATTTCCAAGAAAACTCAAAACTGATTTCCATATTCTAGCACGATTCAAAGGCTTTGTGGATTCTAATACCTTACAGGAGTTCTCAGGGACGTTTTACAATCACAACCAGGCCTTAAAGCTACAAGAATTGCCCTAAACAGTTTGACGGTTTGCCACTTTTTTTCTTCATAATCGTAACTCATGATTCATAAGCATTTGAAATGATTCATTGTTTGTTTTGTGTTGCTAGAGACCACATGAAGCTATTGGCATAGTTTAATTGAGTTATAATGCACGGAATCATAAAATGCCATTGACGAATTTTAGGGTTCATGAGCTTTCAAATTAGGGCTTTGCAATACAGGAAAAATTGAGACTCATAAGACCCATGACTGAATTCGTTAGGTCAAGACGAACACATTGGCACCCTCGCGAAATATTTATATTAACCACACTTCTATTCGCTATTTTTCGTCACTGTAGGTTGTGGGGGTTAAAAACCCCCGCTATCTAATGTTATAATTGCAGGTACAAGGAAGAAGACGAGGACGTGTTGATACGTGGTTGGTTCGTTTGAAAAGGCGCGCGTGTTTTTTTGTTTTACAACACATGAATCAATTTTTATATATTATATTTGCTTGATATTCCAATGACAATTGATGCAGCATGGTGGAGTGGTTGGCCAAGTGTCCAATAAGCTTTGGGACCTGGGTTCGAATCCTAGCCCCCCCAAAACACTTATATTTCTTTTCTTAACATGTTCATGTGCAGAATTCCAAAGGTGGTACACCATACGCTCTCACATCCCAGGCGCCAAGTGGCCACAGTCACAAATCTAATGGCCATGAGATGCTGACCATGGTACTCCCAGTCAACACGCACCATGGAGAAGTCAGAAAGTCAAACAGGCTTGAGATTAATGGGCCAGAATTGCAACAAATACCTCCATAATGGGCCAGCACCCCCCTTGGTTTATTTTTCTTTTAATTCTTTTTCTTTTTTCTTCTTTATTCTAAATATTTACTATAATTATTTTTATTACTTAAATTAACCAAATTAATCTTTAATAATAAATTCAGAAAACTAAAATATTATTATTATTATTATTCATTAATTTCACTAGTAATTTATTATTTTGTAAATAAATACATAATTAATCTATTTAGTTAATTAGGTTAACTTTAACCTTTTTTTTTACAATAAATAAAATGAACATAGAATTAGGGTTTTTCTTGACAATTTTAATTTCTTTTATTTTATTTCCTAACAACATTAAAAAACCAAAAAATATTTCTTTTTTTTAATCAATTAGGTTTAATTTAATTTAAATGCAAAAAGGACCAAAAACTCATTCTTTCTCAAAAAAGGGTCAAAACCCTAAGGACTTCCCCGATGCAATTTTATTTCGCGCATATTATTTTTGATCATATTTATGTATTTGCTCCAAGGATGTAATAGCCTTAATTAGGACTTTTTATCGCTTTCTTTATTTTCTCGCATTTATTTTCCAAGGGTTTTTTTTTGGCGATGTAAATACCCGACGCCTTGTAATAGCGTAGATTTACTTTCCGCACAACTATCAACTGTTAGATGTATGTTAATTAGGCTATGCATGACAAGACTTGCCTGAAAATTAATATCAACTCGTAGCTCACTGTGATCGGTGGATCTGGAACTGACTGTTTAACGCTGATTCGCGAAATGTCGCGGAAGCAAGAGTCGCCACCGTCTTTTATTTTCTCCAAATGGAAAGGACAAAAGCACAGAAAAATTCCTTAAAGAGATTGCTCTCGGTTCGGGAGGTAGATTATAGAAAGGGAAGGTGTTAGCACCCTTTCTATCCATGGTTATCCATGGGCTCTTAGATACTTGATCATTGTGTTTTCAAAAATGGTTTGTTTGCTTTTCAACTGTGGGTTTTAAAAAAGTTTCTTTGAAAATTTCAGTTCGACTCTTGTATCAGTCCTCAAGAGTGTTTGAAAAATTGCTTTCGAAAGCTTTTTGAAAAGGTGTCGGTGTGAAAAGTATTTTTGATTTGTTTTGAAATTAGAGTAAGTATCTATGAGAACCTACCTACCCTAAGGAATTCGTCTGTGTAAATGTCCTTTAAAGTAGTGTCATCCCACCATTGAGAGGTAGGTAGCACCACCGTTGGAGGTGTTCGGGTCAATTCGAGGTTCGGGACATGGTGATCACCAGAGCAATAGGAAGACACCTTAGAAGCTACCCTCATGCCAGGTTCCCGGATCATGAGGACTTACTAAGACATCCTCTACTCGACGATCACCTTTCGAGGCAAGGCAACAGTGAGACGTACCCTAGGGGTGGTGTGTGCGATTTGTGTGTCGTTTTCATTTGCATTTATCTTGTCATGTTATTGGTGTTCTACGCTTGTTTTTATTTGTGTCCATACATTCTTTCATGCCATTTTGTTAACAGTTAAAAATATTGCGGGAAAGTAAATTCTAAGCTATTACAAAAGGCGCGGGTCCACATCGCCAAAATTAACCAGGACCCGATTTAAAAGAAATTAAAGAAAATAAAGAGATTAAAAGAAATTAAAAATGCGAGAAATTAATTACATGGCTTCGGGAGAGATACATAAATATTTAAACGAAATAAAACAAATATGCGAATTAATAATTAAAACGAAACGAGGGCGTTGGACCCTTTTTGCAAAATTAAACTAATGAAGAATTAACTAAAATTAAAAGAAAGAAAGAACTTGTTTTTTTGGTATTTTTTAATATTTTAGGATTTAATATGAAAAAAGAATTAATTAAAATAAATACTAACCCTAATTCTAGTGGCTTTTAAATTATTAAGAAAACATTGAATTTTAACCTAAATTAACCCTAATTTTTATATACAAATTTAATTACAAAAATAAATATTTAATTATTTATGAAAGAAAAATAAAAAGGATAAAAAATTAATATGAACCCTAATTCTATGTTTTTTAGATTTTTAGTAAAAGAATTAAAATTAAAACCTAAGTTAAAACTAGATTTAATTATATACAATTTATTTATGAAAATACTAGAAATAAAAATATTTATTGTTTTTCTCTGTTCTGATTTTTTTTATGGGTTTTTTGGTTTTATGAAAATATAACTAATTTGACAGAATTAATTAAAAATAATAATTGAAAGTAAAAAATATAAAGAAAAAAAATAAAGAACAATTAAAGAGTTTGCAAACCTGGGGGTTCAGACCCCAAATAGGAGGTAAGGCCCTTAGCAATCTGGCCCATTTAGATTCTTGGCCTTGGAGACTTTTCCACTCACGTGCAGAAGCGTTGACTACAATTCATGGTATTGCGCAGTTCTTGGCCTTCTGATTGTTCTATTGGGACGCGTGGCCATCTGATCATGAAGGAGTATGGTGGTATCCAGCGTTGGCTCTGCATGTGATTATCAATTGAAAAATAATATTGAGATAGTGAAGACCTGGGGCTCGAACCCAGGTCATGTACGTTGCCAACACCATGCCTTGCCACTGAACCAATTTACGCGTTTTGATTATTAAACAACTAACAAATATTATAAAAGAAAATAAAAGCGTTAGTGGACTTCGCGCGCGAACTTTCAAACCAGCCACCCATCGCTTGCCACGAGTTCATCTTCTTCGTTGGTTTTTTATTTTCCTGAAATACAAACATCATGAGCAACGGTTTTCACATGTTCTCTTAGGCTAGCTTCTGAAAAATAGCGACTAGCCCTGTGACGCTCATAAATTGAGCGCGAGAGTCCCATTGTCTTCGTCCAAGTCCCCTGAATCCATTCCTGGCATCGTGGTTTGCTAATTTTACAAGACCAAGAAACCCCCAATTCGAAATCCTGTAAACCCTAAAAATTGACAATGGTATCTTGGCATACAGTGCGTAAAACTTCAATCAAAGCACACGATTAGCTTGCAAACATCATTACAAACACAAAAATAACAACAAAATATGTTAACAATGCATGTATGATAGAAACCGATTCAGAAATTTTCTTTACCAACTTCAATGGTGATCTTGCGTTTTCTTGAGTATGGGGCTTAGTTTTTGATTGGAATATGTCCTATGATCCTTGAGGAAGCTAATGGAATAGGTTTTGAGGCTTGAATCGACCTGCAAGTTGGTTTTCAGTTATGGAGTTTATTTGACAAATTTCAAGTTTTGGCTTTTCAGATTTTGAGCAGCTGCGTGGTCTCTGGCATTAGGTTTTCGTTCTATGCTTATGTATGAATCAATTAGGTCAACAAACTTGATCAGAATCTCTTGTATTCATGGCTTTTGAGATTTGATTTTCAATCATCATTTTTCAATCTTTTTCCATGTGTTTTTGCTCTCAATCATATCAATTCTCTCCAAATCTTTCCATATTGGATCATGCACGAGTTATTGAGTGGATTTCATGCAAAAAAGGATTGTAAAACTTAGGTTAAATATTTTCCATGTATTTAATTTGATTTAAATGAATTATTATAAATAAAAATTCAAATAAATAAATAAAAAATGAAGAAATACTTCCCTTTGGGCCAAGTGGTCGTGCACATGCTTGGGATGATGAATTGTGGAAGAAAAATGGGCCCATTAGCAATTTTAGGTCATTTGAACCAATGTTGACTTTTCAAAATATCCAAAAATTTCCCAACTTCCACAAGGCATAACTTGCTCAATTTTTAAGCTTTGCTCATGTTCTTGGACATTTTGGAAAGGTATTTGAGTCCTCTAACCAATGTCTTTGGTCCCATGTCATTTTGATTTACCAATCTCAAGTTATGGCCTTTGACTTAAAGTCCCTTTTTGTTGACTTTTGAAAATGACCTATAATGTTGAAATTGATAACTTTTTGTGAGAGCATTTATTGGACTTGAAGTATGAAGAGGAGTTGTAGGAAATGTCTTTCTCTTCAAAATGAGCTTTGGATGGAATTTTGCTGATAATCCATGTGAAAGTTATGCCCTGGTCAATTTACAGTTGACTTTTTCAACTGTCCAAATAAGGAAACTTTTGCATCTTGATGATTTTTGAGCCAAGCTTTGAGAATCATGATCAAGCATTGATCAAATGATTTTTGTGGCTTCAAAATGATATGTTGACCAAAAATTTGAACTTTTGACTGTCAAATGACCATTTTGCCCCTACAGTTGACTGTAGTGCAATTAGGGTTTTGACTGTGCAATTTTGTGCTGAAAGTCTTGAAACTTGATATGAGGATGCTTGACCATATTTGTAGGCATATGGGACTTGATTGGACCTTTGGAAACTTCATTTTCTTGATCAGAACAAAAACCCTAATTTTGACTGTATAGGAGACCTTTGCACTGTGCAACCCTTGGGGAATTTTGAAGCATGACTTGGCAATTTCTTGAAGAATATGGGAGGGCAAATTTTGGGGTACAACACTCACAATAACATGTACAAAGATAACTTAACATGAATCCCGACACACTCGCACATGCCACTCCTATGGTACGCCTCACTTGGTTGCCTCGACGTGGTCATTGAGTATAGGGTGTTTTAGAGGTCGCCCTCCTGTCTAAAGATCCAAGTTGCCTCGAAACGGTTGCCTCGGATAAAAAGGATCTAGGACATTAGGGTTACCGCTAAGGCGTCCTACCATTGCTTTAGTGAACACATGTCCCATTAATCGAATTGACCCGAATAACTCCAATGACGGTGCTACCTAAAATGGAATTATCATCTCACGCACCGTCAGGGAGAGAACCAATAGGAAATTATAATCTCAAAGAAAAACCTAAAATGGAATTATCATCTCACGCACCGTCGGGGAGAGAACCAATAGGAAATTATAATCTCAAAGAAAAACCTAAAATGGAATTATCATCTCACGCACCGTCGGGGAGAGAACCAATAGGAAATTATAACCTGAAAGGGAATTACATCTCACGCACCGTCGGGGAGAGAACCATAGGAAATTATAATCTCAAAAGGGAATTACATCTCACGCACCGTCGGGGAGAGAACCATAGGAAATTATAACCTGAAAGGGAATTACATCTCACGCATCGTCGGGGAGAGAACCATAGGAAATTATAACCTAAAAGGGAATTACATCTCACGCACCGTCGGGGAGAGGACCATAGGAAATTATAACCTCAAAGAAAAACCTGATAACTTCTACTGAGTCTTCATCAGAAAAATCTGTTAGGAGTCGATTTAGCTGGACTAGAGAAGGCCTTGGACTGGATAAGAAATCTTTTGAGTCGATTAACTGAACCGGTCTAGGTCTTGAAATATGATGGAGAATTTAGCTGAATCTTTCCTGAAAGGTAAAGGTCAGTCATATGCAATGCATGATATGGATCAAGCAATGATGTTCTCAACATAAACGAGATTTGTATGATATGATGCGTCTATGCATGCTATAATGATATATGTGATGTTTATGTATACTTTCGTCTAGGAATGTGAATCCTTGACGGGTGCCGGGAGGTCACTCCTGGGCTGATATTGAAGAATAAGCTTTTACTCCCGCTGGGGATGATAATTGCAAGAATACCGGTAGGAGAAGATGACTCCGTTCGGGAATAAACTTGGCGAGTGGAATAACTCTGCGGGGAGGAAAGTACTTTAGCGACCATGCTGGGGAGCAATACTCTTTGGGGAGAGGGATGCTTTTGCTGAATTGTTGATAGTAACTTGCTGGGGATACCCTTATTGTCGGAAGTGTTGATAGACTTCGCTGGGGATATCCTTGTTGTGCTGGAAGTGCTAATAGACTTCGCTGGGGGTAAGAAAACTGTGTTGACGACGACCTTTCCGTGGCTTTTGGCTGAGGATAACCCAGTTATGTCCTGTTAAGGAAATAACTCTTTAAATAAAGCCGGACGACGCGTTCGTGCTCTGCGAGGGATAAGCTTCCAGAATCTACTGGGGATAAGCTTACTGCTTGGGGAGACAAATTCCAACTTTCCTGGGGAAACTGGATTGGACTCTCCTGGGGAAGTTTTGAACTGCGGGGAAAGTGATTCCTTTGAATGTTGGTATGCCGCCGGGGAACAATCTTTAGACCAAGACTGTCGGGGATGCTTGTTATGAGTATATGTATATATGCTGCTGGGGAGATGTTGAGATCTACTGGAGGATACTCAACTTCCTTAAGGTTGATAACTGCTTTGCTTGAGGAGAGTATACTGCTTGCTGGCTCACTCTCTGGGGAATTAAGATACCTGGTTGTGTTCTTCAGCTGAACCTATCTTGATACCTTGGAGGACAGAACAATTAGATCGCTTGGACAACTCTTTATTGCCCCTGTTTCTGAGGTATGAGAGGAAGACCTGTGAGGTGCTGATAGTTGTTGATGGACAAACCTTCTTCTGGTAGGCAGGTGACAAGATGACAGGACATAGTCGTACGCTTTGATCCCTAACTTTTGCCTGGACCGCCCTTTCGGGTTTTCAGTCCACCGGGATACCCATTTTTTGCCCAAGCCGCCTTTTCAGGTTTTCGACTTGCCGGGTGTACAGATTTTTTCATTTCATCCCTTCATTTTGCCCGAACCCTTTTGGTTCGCCGGGAAGCCCTTATTTTTGCCTAGGTGTGTCAACCTAGCGGGTCTTTGATTATGCGTAGTATTTTTTCGACTATGTCCGTTCTCATAAAGTAGGGAGTTGCCCCTGTTAGAAGTGTTTTGTCATGCCACCAGAAGGTATTTGATCAGGCAAGATTCGTTGTTGGAATGCCCCAAGTGACTCAGGTGGAGATTTGCCCCAGGCTATTTGGCCTTTGAGAGATTCTCCGAATCTTGATTGGATTGCCCCAGATGATGGACCATGGTCATGCCATGCCCCTTGATTGGAGATACTCTTGTTCATTAGACTTTCATTATGCGAATTTCCCTGCTGTTCAAACAAAAAGTCATATGCAAACAAAGTTATGTTAAAAATGCAAAGCCTATGTCTGTCTTGAAAATTTTGAAAACGCATTCTTTTTCATAAAACAAATGATTGTTTGTAACACGTGATGTCAACTCCGTATTTACCGTAAGCCTTAAGGAGTCAGGATACCTTTCGTAACAATATGCTTTCGAACTAACCCATGCTTCAGCTAGGACTTTTGAGGGTTATAACGTGGCCTGGTTCACGGTTCAAGAAACAAAGGATAAAGGCTCAAATTATTTGTACCCACCCGCTCTTCGTGATGTTCTCCAAACCTAAACTCAGTTGATCATACGTTAGACCTTGTTTGAGTATTTGCTCTGATTTTTCGGTGATGATTCGGATATTGATAACTTATTTTGAATAGGCAGTCATTCCTTTCTTGTTGAGGGTTGGTAAGACCTCTTTCTTGTCTGATTTTTTTTTTGTTATCCCTTTCTTTTTTTGCCTGAACTGTTTCTTTTTTTTTTTGGAATTATAGTCAGCGGGATGCCCCAGTTTTGTAAGTCTCCTTCGTGGGTTTGACTTGATGGGTCTTTTTCATTTTTTGAGATAATGACTGCCTTTCTTTATTGATTATTCGGAACCATCACTGTTTTTCTTCATTTTGTAAGGACCTCTTTGGTGCCATTCGTTATGCACTCGGATCAACTGAGAGACTACCCTGCCCCCAGGTTATGATTAAGGGTTTTAAATTTCGAAAAGAAAAACTCCTACTTCTTTGGCTCAAAGGGGTTGACGAGGGATTATCATCCTTATAACTCCAGTGTTTAGGGATTGAAACAATGCTTGTACCTCATCAGCGGGGTCCGTTCAAAAGCATACTGTATATCGTGGTATCATTTTCGCCATCCTCCCTCAAGAGGCTTAGCATTATAGATCAGGAGTTGACATCAGAAAAAAATATGAAGATAATTTGCGTATAGTGAATACGAATATATTGCTTCAAAACAGACATATGCGATGCATTAATGGAATAACAATGTTTAACATGAATAAATGTTTGAACAAAAGAAAATTGCAACTTGAACATTCGAATGAACAAAAGTTTTCCAGTCTCAGGATTTGTCACTTCAAATGGTGAACCTTGGAGGGATGGTAGAAAAATTCAGCCTGACCATCTTGTGTGAACTCCAATGCCCCTTCATCAATCAGGTCCTGGATCTTGTTCTTCAGAGCCCAACATTCATTTGTATCATGTCCCGGACTATCAGAATGATAAGCGTAGCGAGCATTGGGGTTATACTTTGGTGACGTTGTATTTTGAAACTTCGGAACCTCTTTTAGAGTTACCAGCTTGGTCTCCAGCAACTGTGGCAATATCTGGGATAAGGTCATGCTGAGCCGAGTGAACTGCCTCCTCTCGCTCTTTTGTTGGTTGTGATGTTGAATTTGTGACACTGGAGCCATCTGAGGAGCTCTCTCCTTGCCTCTTTGTCTCAAAGGTGGTCAAACGATGACTGGCTTTTTACCCTTAGACTTTTGCCCCAGCTGGTTACCCTGAAGCAGTTGGTTGACGAGAAACCAGAGCTCGTCTTGTCTTTGAGCTAACCCTTGAATAGCAGTCACCTGCCCCAGCATCTGGACCTTTAATGCATCCACCTCAGCTTGTAGGTGTTTCAGCCTTTCATCCTCAGCACCGTTCCTGACAAAAGCCTCCATGAGAAGTGTCCTTAGCTCCTCCTTCCCCTTGGATAGATTTAGGAGAATTTCCCTGAACTGAGCCTCTTGAGCGAGAAGGTCCTGGTTATCTGGTTGGAAGGCCATTGCTGAAATAAACAGCGAGAAAGGTAAGTGACCTGCAACAAAAATACCTGTTATGTAATGATGTGTATGACATGCATGCAATGTTTTCAAGGACCTCGCGGGGTAAACAAGAAAGTTTGTTAGCGTTTGGATCCGGTAGCTTGATTGAAAGAAACTTCATATTTGTTGAGAGTCTCTCTTCAAGGGTCAAAGGCTCACCATATCCAGTGGGTCATAGCCCCTGACTTTAGTCATCATGTCTGGTTTTGATTTCCAAACAACCTTGGTTAAGGGAACCTTCTTCAAGAGTCAGAGCTCACCATATCAAGTGGGTCATAGCCCCTGACAACTCTGGCTTAAAGGAAAATAAATCCTCTTTGCCCCTTGCTGGATGTTTGATTTGTCCTGACCTGCATCACAAACCTTTGAGATCCTTGAAATGGGTTAGGATGTATGCAATGGTATGATGTCATGATGCATGGGGTAATATGAATAAACCCTGTTATGAGCCCTTATTAAGGACTATAAACAGGAACCTGCAAGAAACTCAAGTAAGACCTGTCATGAGTCCCGGTTAAGGACTAAAAAACAAAACCTGCAAGAAACTCGGTAAACCCTGTTATGAGTCCTAATTAAGGACTGCAAACCAAAATCCGTAAGAAACTTAGTATATCCTGTTATGAGTCCCTATTAAGGACTATAAACAAAACCTGCAAGAAACTCAAGTGTCAGATAACAAGCATGCAAGTAGTCAAGTACGAAGGCACGCAAGTCACACAAGAGAAACCCTTAGAGTTTAGGCCAGCACGAGGTCTAGGTATTACCCTCTTGAAGTTGGTGGGTTCAACTTGTCCTATCAAAGTAACCGGGTTCTAAGGTTCCCAATATCACGGGATTACTTTCATTGTTCATTGTTTCGATTTAGCCACTGAACTGGCGACCGAAATATTCCAGGAAAGCAACCCTCAATTGAGTGTAGTATCGAGTATCAACCAACCTCGGACTGCACCAAAGTAAGTTATCTCACTACCCTAAAGAGGCCAAGATAGTCCAATTAAGGTTCCTAAGGTCTGTTGATGCTTCACGACACCACGCGGAGGCCCCGTACTCTCCTTGACCGAACTCAAGGGTTACCGGTACACACCAAAGTGCCACATCAATGTAGCAGACTGTTTCAACCATGTCGGTATACCCCGCACAGTTCCCTCACAGCCTTGTTGCTACTTTCTAAGAAAGGTATTCCCCAGATCCGGGTTAGGGCCTATAGAACTCCCAAGCAACCCACAATTTAAAGCACACAAGGAAAACAATTGAAAACACAGTTATGAACTAGCCCTAAGGTACACCTCACTTTATAAGATGTCCCCAGCAGAGTCGCCAGTTCTGTGATAGGTGGATCTGGAACTGACTGTTTAATGCTGGTTCGCGAAATGTCGCGGAAGCAAGAGTCGCCACCGTCTTTTATTTTCTCCAAATGGAAAGGACAAAAGCACAGAAAAATTCCTTAAAGAGATTGCTCTCGGTTCGGGAGGTAGATTATAGAAAGGGAAGGTGTTAGCACCCTTTCTATCCATGGTTATCCATGGGCTCTTAGATACTTGCTCATTGTGTTTTCAAAAATGGTTTGTTTGCTTTTCAACTGTGGGTTTTAAAAAAGTTTCTTTGAAAATTTCAGTTCGACTCTTGTATCAGTCCTCAAGAGTGTTTGAAAAATTGCTTTCGAAAGCTTTTTGAAAAGGTGTCGGTGTGAAAAGTATTTTTGATTTGTTTTGAAATTAGAGTAAGTATCTATGAGAACCTACCTACCCTAAGGAATTCGTCTGTGTAAATGTCCTTTAAAGTAGTGTCATCCCACCATTGAGAGGTAGGTAGCACCACCGTTGGAGGTGTTCGGGTCAATTCGAGGTTCGGGACATGGTGATCACCAGAGCAATAGGAAGACACCTTAGAAGCTACCCTCATGCCAGGTTCCCGGATCATGAGGACTTACTAAGACATCCTCTACTCGACGATCACCTTTCGAGGCAAGGCAACAGTGAGGCGTACCCTAGGGGTGGTGTGTGCGATTTGTGTGTCGTTTTCATTTGCATTTATCTTGTCATGTTATTGGTGTTCTACACTTGTTTTTATTTGTGTCCGTACATTCTTTCATGCCATTTTGTTAACAGTTAAAAATATTGCGGGAAAGTAAATTCTAAGCTATTACAAAAGGCGCGGGTCCACATCGCCAAAATTAACCAGGACCCGATTTAAAAGAAATTAAAGAAAATAAAGAGATTAAAAGAAATTAAAAATGCGAGAAATTAATTACATGGCTTCGGGAGAGATACATAAATATTTAAACGAAATAAAACAAATATGCGAATTAATAATTAAAACGAAACGAGGGCGTTGGACCCTTTTTGCAAAATTAAACTAATGAAGAATTAACTAAAATTAAAAGAAAGAAAGAACTTGTTTTTTTGGTATTTTTTAATATTTTAGGATTTAATATGAAAAAAGAATTAATTAAAATAAATACTAACCCTAATTCTAGTGGCTTTTAATTTATTAAGAAAACATTGAATTTTAACCTAAATTAACCCTAATTTTTATATACAAATTTAATTACAAAAATAAATATTTAATTATTTAATTATTTATGAAAGAAAAATAAAAAGGATAAAAAATTAATATGAACCCTAATTCTATGTTTTTTAGATTTTTAGTAAAAGAATTAAAATTAAAACCTAAGTTAAAACTAGATTTAATTATATACAATTTATTTATGAAAATACTAGAAATAAAAATATTTATTGTTTTTCTCTGTTCTGATTTTTTTTATGGGTTTTTTGGTTTTATGAAAATATAACTAATTTGACAAAATTAATTAAAAATAATAATTGAAAGTAAAAAATATAAAGAAAAAAAATAAAGAACAATTAAAGAGTTTGCAAACCTGGGGGTTCAGACCCCAAATAGGAGGTAAGGCCCTTAGCAATCTGGCCCATTTAGATTCTTGGCCTTGGAGACTTTTCCACTCACGTGCAGAAGCGTTGACTACAATTCATGGTATTGCGCAGTTCTTGGCCTTCTGATTGTTCTATTGGGACGCGTGGCCATCTGATCATGAAGGAGTATGGTGGTATCCAGCGTTGGCTCTGCATGTGATTATCAATTGAAAAATAATATTGAGATAGTGAAGACCTGGGGCTCGAACCCAGGTCATGTACGTTGCCAACACCATGCCTTGCCACTGAACCAATTTACGCGTTTTGATTATTAAACAACTAACAAATATTATAAAAGAAAATAAAAGCGTTAGTGGACTTCGCGCGCGAACTTTCAAACCAGCCACCCATCGCTTGCCACGAGTTCATCTTCTTCGTTGGTTTTTTATTTTCCTGAAATACAAACATCATGAGCAACGGTTTTCACATGTTCTCTTAGGCTAGATTCTGAAAAATAGCGACTAGCCCTGTGACGCTCATAAATTGAGCGCGAGAGTCCCATTGTCTTCGTCCAAGTCCCCTGAATCCATTCCTGGCATCGTGGTTTGCTAATTTTACAAGACCAAGAAACCCCCAATTCGAAATCCTGTAAACCCTAAAAATTGACAATGGTATCTTGGCATACAGTGCGTAAAACTTCAATCAAAGCACACGATTAGCTTGCAAACATCATTACAAACACAAAAATAACAACAAAATATGTTAACAATGCATGTATGATAGAAACCGATTCAGAAATTTTCTTTACCAACTTCAATGGTGATCTTGCGTTTTCTTGAGTATGGGGCTTAGTTTTTGATTGGAATATGTCCTATGATCCTTGAGGAAGCTAATGGAATAGGTTTTGAGGCTTGAATCGACCTGCAAGTTGGTTTTCAGTTATGGAGTTTATTTGACAAATTTCAAGTTTTGGCTTTTCAGATTTTGAGCAGCTGCGTGGTCTCTGGCATTAGGTTTTCGTTCTATGCTTATGTATGAATCAATTAGGTCAACAAACTTGATCAGAATCTCTTGTATTCATGGCTTTTGAGATTTGATTTTCAATCATCATTTTTCAATCTTTTTCCATGTGTTTTTGCTCTCAATCATATCAATTCTCTCCAAATCTTTCCATATTGGATCATGCACGAGTTATTGAGTGGATTTCATGCAAAAAAGGATTGTAAAACTTAGGTTAAATATTTTCCATGTATTTAATTTGATTTAAATGAATTATTATAAATAAAAATTCAAATAAATAAATAAAAAATGAAGAAATACTTCCCTTTGGGCCAAGTGGTCGTGCACATGCTTGGGATGATGAATTGTGGAAGAAAATGGGCCCATTAGCAATTTTAGGTCATTTGAACCAATGTTGACTTTTCAAAATATCCAAAAATATCCCAACTTCCACAAGGCATAACTTGCTCAATTTTTAAGCTTTGCTCATGTTCTTGGACATTTTGGAAAGGTCTTTGAGTCCTCTAACCAATGTCTTTGGTCCCATGTCATTTTTATTTACCAATCTCAAGTTATGGCCTTTGACTTAAAGTCCCTTTTTGTTGACTTTTGAAAATGACCTATAATGTTGAAATTGATAACTTTTTGTGAGAGAATTTCTTGGACTTGAAGTATGAAGAGGAGTTGTAGGAAATGTCTTTATATTCAAAATGAGCTTTGGATGGAATTTTTCTGATAATCCATGTGAAAGTTATGCCCTGGTCAATTTACAGTTGACTTTTTCAGTTGTCCAAATAAGGAAACTTTTGCATCTTGATGATTTTTGAGCCAAGCTTTGAGAATCATGATCAAGCATTGATCAAATGATGTTTGTGGCTTCAAAATGATATGTTGACCAAAAATTTGAACTTTTGACTGTCAAATGACCATTTTGCCCCTACAGTTGACTGTAGTGCAATTAGGGTTTTGACTGTGCAATTTTGTGCTGAAAGTCTTGAAACTTGATATGAGGATGCTTGACCATATTTGTAGGCATATGGGACTTGATTGGACCTTTGGAAACTTCATTTTCTTGATCAGAATAAAAACCCTAATTTTGACTGTATAGGAGACCTTTGCACTGTGCAACCCTTGGGGAATTTTGAAGCATGACTTGGCAATTTCTTGAAGAATATGGGAGGGCAAATTTTGGGGTACAACACTCACAATAACATGTACAAAGATAACTTAACATGAATCCCGACACACTCGCACATGCCACTCCTATGGTACGCCTCACTTGGTTGCCTCGACGTGGTCATTGAGTATAGGGTGTTTTAGAGGTCGCCCTCCTGTCTAAAGATCCAAGTTGCCTCGAAACGGTTGCCTCGGATAAAAAGGATCTAGGACATTAGGGTTACCGCTAAGGCGTCCTACCATTGCTTTAGTGAACACATGTCCCATTAATCGAATTGACCCGAATAACTCCAATGACGGTGCTACCTACTTCTCAATAGTGGGATAGTACTGTCTAAAGGACATTTACACAACTTAATTTATTTTGAGTAGGTAGAGGTTCTCAGGTACTTGCTCTTTCAAAATAAAAATACTTTTCGCACTTACACTTTTCAAACAAAAGTTTTCAAACAAACACTTCATACACTCTTGAGGACTGATACAAGAGTTAAAACGAAGTTTTCAAACAAACTTTTTCAAAACCCACAAACACAAGAAAAGCAAAACATTTTGAAAACATAGTGAGCAAGTACCTAAGAGCCCGTGGATAACCACAGATAGAAAGGGTGCTAACACCTTCCCTTTCTATAATCTACCTCCCGAACCGAGAAACATCTCGAAAAGGAATTTTGCTGTGCTTTTGTCCTTTCCTTGTTGGAGAAAATAAAAGACGGTGGCGACTCTTGCTTACCGCGACATTTCACGAACCAGCATTCCAAAACAATCAGTTCTATTTCCACCAATCACACTAGTGATTAAACAGAATTTGATGAGAGCCGGGATATTCCCAGGCTGCGGAAAAGACTGCCACTTTTGTTTAAACATACGAGCTGACTGCCCAATGTTGAAATCAAGTGTCCAACGCCTAATGGATACCCAAGAGATACTCTTCCAAAAGACCCCTGTCGATACTTTCACTCCTGTTACTCCTGCTACTTTTGCTACTTCAACCAATGATATTGCAATAATAACCATTTCCACCAATCTTCCCAAGGCTTGCAAAAGGCCTGTCAAGATTACACCTGATCCTAAATTTGTACCTTTAAAAATCACCATGCCGGGGCCTGTCCCGTATCAATCTAGCAAAACGATACCATGGAACTATGGAGGAGAAATCTTCTATCATGGTATCAAACAGATTGAAGCAGTCCAAGATAATTTTGAAGAGGAAACCCCTGATATAGGGAACATTGCGGGTACAAGCAAGATAACCCACAACAGACTAATTTTTTCTCCAGAGATTGCTCCCCCTCGAGCAGTTTTCGGACCCTCGAAAGCTTCTGTTCTTGTTAGGCCGTTTGTGCAAGACCCAGTAATTGAAGAATTGGATACTCCTGAGGTAAGACCATCTGTTGATAATACCGATAAGGGTAAGGGGTTACTAGAAGTTCCTGTCAGGATGCCGTGGTTATCCCCGAAACCACCCAGAAAGAAATGGAGGAAATCTTGAAAATAATCAGAAAGAGCGACTACGACATCGTGGAACAGCTAGGGCAGACCCCTTCTAAAATTTCAATGTTGGCTCTCCTACTCTGCTCTGAGGCCCATGCTAAGGCCCTAATCAAATTTTTGAAGGTGACACACGTACCCCAAGAAACATCGGCTGACCAGTTTCAGGAGTGCGTGACCAGTCTTACTACTGATATTGGTCTGGGCTTTTAAGATGTTGATCTGACTCCCAAGGGAAGGAAACACAACGACACGCTACATGCCTCAGTTGAATGCAGGGGAACCACCCTCGCCCATGTCTTAGTTGATACTGATTCTTCCTTGAATGTGCTGCCGAAGAAGGCGTTGGACTGTTTGGACTGCGAAGGATTAACCCTCAAACCTAGTAACATCGTTGTTAGGGCCTTTGATGGGTCCAAAAGAATGGTTCGTGGAGAGGTTGACATTCCTATCAAAGTAGGCACAGAAGTTTTCAACTCCACCTTTTACGTGATGGACATTCGTCCGTCATATTCGTGTTTGTTAGGAAGACCGTGGATCCATTATGCCGGGGCAGTTACCTCTTCTTTGCACCAAATGCTGAAATATCCTGTTAAGGGTAAGATTATAACAGTGCGCGGCGAGGAAGAGTACATGATAAGTGTTGTACCCCAAAATTTTCCCTCTCATTTCACCAACATTTTCTCATCTCAAGACTCTTGGAACTCAAGATCAAGCTAGGGTTTGCTCTACTCAAGACACCTCCTTGCACTATTGAGCTAAATTGGGGTTTGAGTTTGCACAAGGATGTTTTGACCTAAAATACCCAAAGTGACTTTCATACTTCATGTTGGACTCACAAGTTTGTCCATACCAAGTTTCAAGCCTTGACAAATTTTTGCCCAGTCAATTGGACAGTTGATCTAGAAATCAGTTGTATTGGGGAAAAAGTCAATTGTGGCCAATTGACAGTCAAACCTCATAAATTTTGACCCACATCAACATTATGAACTCATATGAACCATTTGATCAAGTTTGGATCACAACTCCACAAGAAATTTGATCAGATCACCAAAAGGGCAAAATGGTCATTTTTAGGGTTTTGACTGCACAAAGGCAATTTTTGACTGTTTGACCTAGCCAATGGCAAATCAAGCTCACATATGGACTCGAGGACTCAATGAAATTGTCTTGACCCATTCTACAAGTTCAAAAGATCTCAAATGCATATTATTGACAAATGAATTTTTCAATCAACTGATCAAAATTTGAATTTTTTTATTAATAACCATGTATTAAAATAATATTTCGTAAATAACCGGGTTTCAGAAAAAATTACGCAAATAACCATGTTTGAGATGGCTCCACAAAGGAGGAGCCATCTCAATTGGCGCATGCACCTCTTTTTTTAAGGGAGGCGCCATCTCACTTGGCGCCTAAGTGCTTAGGGCATGCCCTAAGCCAAGTGAGATGGCGCCTATGTACAAAATTAGGGCAAAATTTTTTTTTTTAATTTTCTTTCCTGCGCGTTGCCTATTAGACAGAGATCAACAAAATGGATTTTTTATTTAAAAAAAAATAATTACATTCAACTGTTTTACATTAAAAGAACAGTAAAAAAATGGATACAAAAAATACTGGAAAAAAAAAAGATACATCAGTGATCCCCCGGAACCCGGTAATGACCCCCGGTTCCGCATCCCCGTCCTCGCCTTTCTCTTGCTGGGTGCCGTCTCGTTTCCTGCTGCGGCAAGGTCGATGGCCCAGCGAAGTCAATGCGATCCGAATCCATAAAATCAGTAAGATCTCCATATCTCGAAGATCCGCTCTGGTACAGTCGGTTACCCATACCCTCAAAGTTTGGTCGTGTTGGCGGTGGGTGGGGTTCCATGGTTGGTCGGTAGCATTGGTCGTCTGAGTATGGGGGGTAGAAAGGAAATGGATCTGGGAGTGTTTGGTATTGTGGATGTTGGGTTGTTTGGTGATATGGTGGTTGATGGTAGGTTTGGTCGGCTTGGTCATAATCTTCTGACATTCCCATATCAGGGCTAAGGCTGGATGTTGAGGGCGCCATATTGGGATATGTGGAAGACTGAAATTGTGTCTGGGGTATGTGGGTGTGCTGGTATTGGGGTTGGTATTGTGGTTGGGTTTGAGGCATATCCGGGTATTGGTAGTTTGGTGGTGATTGTGGTTGGTAGTACGGCATTTGATTGTAGTTGTGTTGTGGTGGGGAATGTGGTTGTGTGTTTGTTGGTCTGTTTCTTCTTGGGGGTTGGTTTGAGGTTGATGGATTTTGGGTTTGTTGACGGGGAATCGAGGGTTGTGCCCATTGTGTGCGTGGGTCAACCAAGTACCTCGGATGAGACACGTGTATTTCTGGGTTACTAACCGACCTGTACCACGACATATATTGATCAGTGTGTCGCATGTTACCTTGAGTAAGGAAAACCGGGGATTGCAAGATGTAGCGGTGACGCATTTGCCACATTTTACACCATTCTGGAGCAAAGTCTTTCCAGTTGGTAAGACCCCACTGGGCGTCGACCCTTTTTAGATGCCAGGGGGACAAATCTGTTGGATCACTTGGTATCTCTTGGATCATTCCGAACTGCATCTTCACACGGTCGCTGTGGTGCATCTCCACAATGTTGAACCGAATGAGTGCAGTCTTTGCAGTCCAAGTTGCTGCATCCTCTGGGTTTGGAGAATGGCCCAAACCCAAATATGGTCTCCAGACGAACTGCGATAAAATTTAAATCAGGTAAGCGCAAAAGTAATGTATAAATAATTAAAATGAACAAAAGTTAAAAGCTACAACGTACGTCATCTGGGCCTAAGTGATCCAACAGATTCCGGTAGAGTGCGACATTGAATATGGGATTCTTGCCGTAATCCATACCCCTCACGCAGTACCTAAAGGAAATGAGAAACATGTTATTTTTAGCATATATTTTGGAAAGAGCAGAATAGTTATAAATGCTATAACTTAATGACTTACTTTGTTGCGTACGGGAAACCAAAAGTGTTGTTGTTGATGGGGTTTAAGGACTCCATCCTCCACCAACCCCAGGCTTGTAGTAAAAATGCGCACCCATAAAATGTACATTTTTCCTTGACTGCGTTTTTGCACAAGGAACTGTACAGGTGGGCTAATACTGCAGAACCCCAACTATATTTTCTAGTTTTTTCAAAATTTGTTAGTAAATGTAAGTACATGAAATTTACACTATTTCCCGTACTTTTGGGAAATAAAAATGTACCAAAAAGTATCATAAGATACGTTCTGGCTTTTACTACTCGGTCATTCTCTGAGGAATTTTCATTTAATTCCATACTTGCATAATGCCGTTTCAGGTCAGTGAGTAGTATTCCCTGCCCTCTTGCTCCACCACCTTCTACCATGTCCCTACCCAACAGTTCTTCACACTATGAGTTGGGTTGTTGAACCGACCCGTTCACCGCCTTACCGTCGATAGGGAGGCCCAGTAGCATGTACACATCTTCGAGAGTGATGGTACATTCACCTATTGGTAGGTGAAATGTATGGGTCTCCGGTCTCCACCTCTCCAACATTGCAAGAATGAATTTTGAGTCAATGGTGCAGTTGGAGATCTTTATCACATGTCCAAAACCTGCATATTCCAGATAAGGGACGATAAATGGGTCGGGAGCCAGGTAGTTGTGCGAACGGATTCTGAATCTTTTTGTATCCTGAGATCATAATTAAACAAGTGTAAGATTAATTAAGATGAACAACATGTTATTTGAAGTATGAAAAATGTATAACCAAAGAAGAGACTTACAAATGCAGCAATGTTTTCCCTTGTGCCTCTGTGAGTATCGCCCATTGTTAGAAGAGCCATTGTTCAGAATGGTTGAGAGTATGAAAGACTTAGGAAGAAATAGAGAGTATGATAGACTTAAGAAATATTTCGTAGCAGAGAGTGAGAGTTGTGTGGGTGTGAGAGATGTTTCATAAGGTATGTATTTATAGGAAAATAAGTTTGATGTAGTGGTTGCTTGTGCTTGCATGCCTGCGATGTGTCACATTTGCATGCTTAGGGTGTTACACATATGCATGCATGCATTTACAAAAAATGTAAGGTGTCACTCTTGCAGGCTAGGTGGCAGCCCATGCATGTATCACGATTGGACAGTAAGGGAGGCGCCATCTCACTTGGCGAAAGAGTACAAAAATGAATGGCGTCGCCACCCCATTTGGCGAATAAGAGGTGTCACTTCTTACAGCATTGGCTCAGGCTACGTGACAACATTTGGGATTCCTTTCTTTGTTGCATGCAAGGCCATTGGAGTTGATGGGTGGAGTCTTACACAAAACATTTATGTGTGCAGAATAGGGCCAGGATAGGTGGCAGGCTAGGCGGCTTCATAAGCCCATGCATGTATCACGATCGGACAGTAAGGGAGGCGCCATCTCACTTGGCGAAAGAGTACAAAAATGAATGGTGTCGCCACCCCATTTGGCGAATAAGAGGTGTCACTTCTTACAGCATTGGCTCAGGCTATGTGACAGCCTTTGGGATTCCTTTCTTTGTTGCATGCAAGGCCATTGGAGTTGATGGGTGGAGTCTTACACAAAACATTTATGTGTGCAGAATAGGGCCAGGATAGGTGGCAGGCTAGGCGGCTTCATAAGCCCATGCATGTATCACGATTGAACAGTAAGGGAGGCGCCATCTCACTTGGCGAAAGAGTACAAAAATTAATGGTGTCGCCACCCCATTTGGCGAATAAGAGGTGTCACTTCTTACAGCATTGGCTCAGACTACGTGACAGCCTTTGGGATTCCTTTCTTTGTTGCATGCAAGGCCATTGGAGTTGATGGGTGGAGTCTTACACAAAACATTTATGTGTGCAGAATAGGGCCAGGATAGGTGGCAGGCTAGGTGGCTTCATAAGCCCATGCATGTATCACGATTGGACAGTAAGGGAGGCGCCATCTCACTTGGCGAAAGAGTACAAAAATTAATGGTGTCGCCACCCCATTTGGCGAATAAGAGGTGTCACTTCTTACAGCATTGGCTCAGGCTACGTGACAACCTTTGGGATTCCTTTCTTTGTTGCATGCAGAATAGGGCCGGGATAGGTGGCAGGCTATGGGGTTTCATTATTGCATGTAATATTATTGGCAGCCTTGGGGGGTTGCATCCCTTACTTAATTGAAATTTTTTGCCTTACGTTGAACATAACATTCATTCACATAATCTGTAAAATTTTCCAACCTTCGAATCAGTCATCTAACCTTCAAACATTCCAGCATTCATACCTTCATACAATCAATAAACCTAAAACATTCCAACCTTCAAACCTTAAAACAATTCTATACAATGGCCTCTTCACCATAATTTGTTGTCAAAGCACATTTCAACGGTGAGACATACATGTGTCCCACAGTTGGGTTTTTGTTTAGAAACACCGACAATGTTCGATTTCTCTTAAACGGGAAAGCAAATTTCTCGTACTTTAAGAAAAGATTGGAGGCCAAACTTGAACGAGGCCCGGTATCCCAGATATTTTATCAGAGTCCAGTCTTTTTTGGAAACAACCAAGTTATTTTTTATAAGGTTGAAGTTCAAGATGACGAGGATTTCCAGAACATGATTTCCAGCCATGTCTATTCTGGAAACGACTCTATTGAGTTGTACGTTTTTCTTCAAGAGCCTCCGGTGACACAGGAGGTAGAGCCTCCGGTGACACAGGAGGTTGATCCTTTGGAGAATGAGCAAGATGAGGTGGATGCAGTTGATGATGAAGAAGAAGATAACGAGTTAGAGTTTGATGAAATGGTGAACAACGATTCTGACGATGATGGCATCCCAAGTATTCCTACTGACAAAATCTACACACCACCTACGCACATGACAAACTTCAACATGGGCGGAGATGAACCTTCTACGGACTTGTTTTTCCAACCGTATATGCAGTCGGATGAAAATTTAAAAGAGAAGGACAAGTTTCGTAACAGAGAGGAATGCATAAGGGCCATCAAAAAATTTCACATGCTCAACTCTGTTGATTATAAGGTGGATCGTGTAAACCCGGAAAGGTACAAGATCAAGTGTGTCCACCCTGACTATATGTTCAAGCTGACCGCATCATACAGACTAAGGGGTGACTGCTGGGTCATAGGTTCCATGACTACCCATACTTGTGTAAGTTCCACTCAATCACAAGACCACCGAAAACTCAACCATGATCTAATCTGTCAAGAAATCCTACCCCTGGTCAGCAACGACCCTTCTTTGAAGGTGAAAACAATCATCTCCCACATCACCACGGTTTTTAACTACACTCCGTCTTACTGTAAGGCGTGGTTAGCAAAGACTAAGGCGATTGAAAGGGTGTACGGAAACTGGGAGGAGTCATACCGAGAACTTCCCCGCTACCTAAATGCACTCAAGACATATTCTCCAGGTAGTGTTTATGTTCTGGAAACATTGCCAGCGTACGCCCAAGATGGTAGTCTACTACATGGCAACGGAATATTCAGTCGCGTCTTTTGGGCATTTCAACCATGCATCACAGGGTTTGCATCATGCAAACCAATTCTACAAATTGACGGGACTTGGTTGTATGGGAAGTACAAAGGCACGCTTTTGATGGCAGTTGCACAAGATGGCAACAATAACATTTTCCCCGTTGCGTTTGCCCTTGTCGAGGGGGAGACCGGTGGTGCTTGGAGCTTTTTCCTGAAAAATCTTCGTACACACGCGGCTCCTCAACCAGATCTCTGTTTGATCTCAGACAGACATGCCTCCATTTAAAGTGCCTATAATAATCCAGCAAATGGTTGGCATGACCCTCCTTCTACGCATGTCTATTGCGTCAGGCATATCGTCCAGAATTTCTCGAGGGAGGTCAAGGACAAAACATTGAGGAAAGCGGTGATGAATGCGGGATACGCACTGACACAGCCCACATTCAAATATTACCGCAACGAGATCCGTTTGTCTAACCCAGAAGCCGGTACGTGGATCAACAATATACCGGTCGAAAAGTGGACTAGGTCATACGACAATGGCCAAAGATGGGGGCATATGACAACAAATCTTATTGAATCAATGAATGGGGTATTCAAGGGCATACGAAACCTCCCCATCACTGCCTTGGTGAAATCCACGTATTTTAGGATGGCTGCGTTATTTGCCAAAAGAGGTGAAATGTGGTATGCGGTCTTGCAATCAAGACAACTATGGAGTGAAAGCTGTATGAAATACATTAAGGCTGAAAGTGCTAAAGCCAACACTCACATGGTTACACGGTTTGACCGCCATAGCCACAACTTCATTGTGAAAGAGACAATCGACCACAATTAAGGCCTGGCAAGACAAGAATACAGGGTCATTTTACCTTCTCAATGGTGCGATTGTGGCAGGTTTCAAGCTTTTCGTATGCCTTGCTCTCATGTCATTGCCGCTTGTGCTCATACCCATCAAGACGCGCTTCAACTGCTCTCAAACGTTTATAAATCTGAAACGTTGCTCACTGTTTACAACAACAACTTTCCTTTGGTGGCAAAACCAGACTATTGGCCTGAATACAACGGCGATATAGTTTGGCACAATGACCAAATGCGAAGGAACAAGAAGGGTCGTCCCAAAAGCAGGCGCATCACAATAGAAATGGACGATCTTGACAGGTTGGAAAGAAAGTGTGGTTTATGCCGTCAGGTCGGACACAATCGCAAAAACTGTCCGAATCGGGCGTCTGGCTCGACCACATAAATTTTGTAATACAATAAATCTTTCCAATATTTGTGTTGTAAACATTATGGGTTTTCTGTTAATAAAACTGTTAACACAATTTAAGAAATTCAATATAGGAAATTACATTAGGGTTTTCGCGTACAACAATGATTAACGATATTTAATCTAGGAAATTACAACTGTTAACACAATTTCATCTGACCCATGCATCATCAGCATTACATCACTGTCTGTTTTGACTTCCTCCAACCACACATTAGGTCTTCCTGTCGCATGCGAGGTTGTTGTTCGTTTTCGCTGGATCCTTCGAATTTTTTCCCCCTCGGCGATGTCTCCATCTAGCCACCGCATCAAATCCCGCTTCAGACGCTCCATGGAGTGAATGTGCCAGAATTTCATTTTCATCGCAGGTTTCGTGGCGGAGAATATAACGTAACCATCTCTGCTAAAAATCATAGGCGACGTCATCACGTAAATAAGGGAGTACAAAATAAAAATACAGTGCGAGAAAGTGTGAGAAATTTCAAAGAAACGGACGAATTATTTATAAAACAGCAAAAAACCCTAATTTTGCCCTAGGCGCCAAGTGAGATGGCGCCTCCTCTCATTTTTAAGGAGCATGCGCCATCTCACTTGGCTAAAAGACAAGGGAGGCGCCAAGTGAGATGGCGCCTAGGGCAAAACCCTAGGTGCATGCGCCAATTGAGATGGCTCCTCCTTTGTGGAGCCATCTGAAACATGGTTATTTGCGTAATTTTTTCCGAAACTCGGTTATTTGCGAAATATTTTTTTAATACATGGTTATTAATTAAAAAAATTCTCAAAATTTGACTGTACACTGAAAAGTCAAACTTTGACTTTTTGGTCAAAATCAAGTGCCAAGAGTTATTTTTTATCAATACATGTCAAATTATGAAACGTGTTCATCAAGAAACCCAAAAATGCAAATTACGGTTTAAAATGGAAAAATTTCATAACTTAGAAATTTTCTAAGTTATGAAATTTTCTTATTTTTTCCTAACTTTGTCCCATTTTTCACCAAGATGCAAATGGATTCAAACAAAACTTGCAACATGAAAGTTGTATTCCATAACAAAGTCTACAACTTTTATTCACAAAGTTTTCTCAAAAGAAGCTTGTATCTCAAGTTATGATTTTTGGAACAAGGGTACCTAAAACTTATAACTTAGAGAAAATTTGCCATAATCTAGGCAGGATTTTGACTCATCTTCTTGGCCACTTTTCACATAGTTCCACTTGGAGTTTAAAGTTGCATTTTAAATATGGATTATAGTACATGTTCTAAGCTTTCCAAATTGTCCAAGAATTCCTCAAACACCCTTGTGGTTAGAGAGAATCGAATGCTTGAAGTTGGCAAAAACTCACTTTTTTCCATGGCCAATACATGTTCATACCAATTTGCAAATCTGATCTAGCTAGCTTGGTTCACAATTACAGGCCTCAAAACCGGTTTGTACTCCATAATTTAATGCATATCCATTAAGTTAAGGTATTGTCTTGGTCATTAGGGCATTATACACAAGATTAAGCCCTAAATTGTAAAAGGTATATTGCCATTTTTGCAAAAGGTTACTTTATGTCAAAACACTATGCATTGAGCCTTGAACAAAATCTGATACTGCAAACCAAATACATGAATTAGAGGGGACAAGAGTGTTGTGTGCAGGGCGATAGGAGGGCATGTACAAGGCTATAACATCACTTCCATTCTTTTGCTTCAAAGTAGAAGAAAAGTTGCAAAACATATGCCATCTCTCACATCTGTTAAGACCAACTTATACAAACATTGTAGACAAGTTTTGTACCTCCTAACAAGCCAGAAACACGACCCCTTTATCACTCAAACCTCCTCATACTCAAAATCTCCATTTTTCTGCAAAACAGGGTCAGTTCTGCATTTTGCAAGCCATCATCAAATTATATCGTGCGTTTTCCCCAAGGATACTTCAAACACCTTCCAACCAACATATCTAAGCTATCCAGATCACCCATTGCTAGCTGTAACACCTTTAACACAAATTTCCATTTTTGTTTCAAAGCTTTGCAGGTTGAGTTCTTTGGCACGATTCAAGATATTTCAAAATAAGCCAAGCATTGGAAAAGCTTCCTTGGACCTCAGGCAAGCTCAAAAGAAGCTCAAACACCATTGAAGGTTGCTACATTGTCCAGCTCGAAGTCAACTGAAACAGGTATTTCATGGACTTCTATCTCTCTATTTAGGAATGGTTAGACTTAGGTTTGTGAATGAAATATGTTGTACTCATAGCCCTAAAGCCATACATATGCTTAGTTTTCATTTACATTAATCGTGTTAGGAGAATTTCAACCCATGAACTTTCTGAAAAAACTAGGTTAGAAATTAGGGCCAGAGAAATTCTCTCTGGTCTTTGAGAGTTAACTCAAGTTTTTTATATGGTTGGATTCGTTGTTTGATGCTCTACAAGTTTCATGTTATGAGTTTTGTAAAAAAATCAAAGAATCAGGAGATAGCATTTGTGTACAGAAGCGCGCGTGTTTCAGTTCGGAGGAAGGAGATGAAGTGAGTTTGGGCTGGGCCTGATCATTTTTACTTCTAACACCCCATTATTCAGTTTACACCCCCCTGACCCATTTATTTGAATATTTATCATTTTGAGATTTTTATTTTTTATTCCGACTTTATTATTTTTTGTCCAAATATAAAAAATGCCAAAAAATTATTTTCTAAATTTTTCATATTTATTTGATATTTATTTTTATTTTACTAAGTATAAATATGTAAATAATCTATTTTCTTTTTATTAAAACTCAAAAATAATACAAAAAACATACTTATCTTCATTTATTATATATATATATATATATATATATATATATATATATATATATATATATATATATATATATATATATATATATATATATATATATATATATATATATATATATATATATATATATATATATATATATATATATATATATATATATATATATATATATATATTTTACACTAAAAATATCATTTTTACAATATAATTTTATTTTTTGCACAAATTAAAATATTATTGTATATAATTAATAAATAATACTATTTATTTAAGAATTAGGGTTTTTGCCCTAAATATCAAGATAATTAAAATTGACTTTTTTTATTATTTTTACTTCACATTGAAAAATACTTTTTACATACATAAAAATCTTTTTTGCATAATACATTTTATTTAACATTTATTTATTGTATTTTATTCAATTATTGTACATTTAAATATTGCCTATACATTCGATGTTGTTGTAATAATTTAGAATTTAATTTTTTGTCAAATACCCCCAATTCAAATTTGTACCCCCCTCCCTATATCATGTTGTAATAGTGTAGGATTTAAATTCTCGCACTTTTAAATACTTTCAATTATGCCATGGTTAGACCTAGGGTTTGTATGCAAATAAAATCAACAAATAGCTTGACCTAATCCAAAGATAACAATGCATGAAAAACAAACACAATGCACACTTGCACCCCTAGGGTTACAATCCACTTGTTGCCTTCAAAAATGGGCCATGGTTGCATGTTAAGTACTTTGGCAAAACAAAAAACAAAAAAAACAAAGATCATAGTCTCTCGATAACGCTATCTGAGTTGCCTAAACAAAATGATTAAGTCCCTTAAGAAAATTGCCAAAAATACTTGACACAATTGCTATCATGGTCTATACAATGACCCGCGCCTGTCTCGTTTAACATCCTAACACAAGGTTGTTCACCAAATACAATGGTGACGCAACACTGTTAAAAGGGTTAAAAACATAAGAAAGATCTTTGAGTAAAATAGGGTAGACAACTCTTAGTTACTTGATCAAATCTTGTAAAAACATCCTTGCTATCTTCAAAACACACTTCACCACACAATTTCAAAACCCTACTTTCAAACATTGAAAACTTTTCAAAAGACAAAAACACCTTTGTATACATTCAAACAAGAATCATTACAAAGGTTGCCACAACGATGACCTCTTTTCAAAACATCTTTCAAAACCACACACAAAGCACCATTTCAAACAATTGAAAAGCAAAGCAAGTGATCTAAGCAAGTAACTAAGAGCCCATGGATAACCATGGATATAAAGGGTGCTAATACCTTCCCTTTCTATAATCTACTCCCCGAACCCAAGAAAACATCTCAAAGGTCTTTCCTGTGCTTTTTGACCTTTCCTTAGGATAAAATAAAAAGTCGGTGACGACTCTTGCTAAACCGAAACATTTGCGAACACATAACGCAAAATCCCAAGTCAGTTCTCCCACCGTATCACAGAACTGACGACTCTGCTGGGGATAACTTTAAAAGTGGAGTAACCTTAGGGATTAGATCACCCTTTGCATGATTATTGTTTGTTTTGATTGCTTTACATTTGGCTCTCGTGTTTGGGTTTGAAATCCTTTACCCGAATTTGGGAAACATTCATAGGTAAATAGCAATATGTTGTGGAAACTGTGTGGGGTATACAGACATGGTTGAAGCAATAGCTATATTAGTGCGACATATTTGTGAGTACCGGTAGCCTTTGAGTCAATCAAAGAGAATACGGGGCCGCTGAGTGATGTCATGAAGCACTAATGAACTCTTAGAACCTTACTTGACCATCTTGGCCTTTTATTAGGGGTAGTGAGATGACCGGCTTTGGTGCAGTCTGAAGTTGGTAGATACTCGATACTACACTCATTGAGGGTTGTTTTCTTGGAATATTTTGGTCGCTAGTTAAGTGGCTAAACCAAAACAATGAACATAGAAAATAATCCAGTGATATTGAGATCCTTAGAACCCGGTTACTATTTATAGGACAGGTTTGAGCCAACTATACTCAAGAGGGTATTTACCTATGAAACCTCATGCAAGCCTGAAACTAGGGTTTTATGTGACTTGCTTGTACATGTGTTTGTGCATACATCATAAACATCATAAAGCATCATATGCATCCACTAACCATTTCAAGGGTTTGGATCTTCATCTTTGTTCTTGTTTTGTAGGTCATGGAATCTCTTCGCAGGAAAACAATTCAAGTCAACCTTGTGAGAATCCCTCCTCAACTCAAAGAGCTTACTTCCAGGATTCCAGAGAATTCTCTCTTCAGTGAAAGACATGGTAGACTTCTCAACTTGGTCAACACCAACATTGAAGAAGACATGGTGAAAGTTCTCTTCCAGTTCTTTGACCCCCTACACCACTGTTTCACATTCCCTGATTATCAATTGGTGCCTACTTTGGAGGAATTCTCTCAACTCCTGAGAATCCATATTCTTAATCAACTACCCTACAACGGTACGGAAAAAGAACCAAAGCCTGAAGATGTTGCTCAAGCATTGCACTTGCAACCATCTGACATCAAGGGACATTGGGAAACCAGAAGTGGTGTCAAGGGCTTCTTGGCAAAGTTTCTGTTCGAGAAGGCACAAGACAGCTGGAATTCTCTTGATCTACAAGCCTTTGAAGAGATTGTGGCACTCCTTATCTATGGGTTGGTCCTGTTCCCAAACCCTGATCAACATATAGATGTGAATGCTGTCAAGATTTTCATATCTAGGAATCCTATACCTACATTGCTTGGGGACATCCTACACTCATTTTACACATGAACAATGAGGAAAAGAGGTGTTCTCATGTGCTGTACTCCTCTCCTAGCAAGGTGGTTTATTTCTCACCTTCCACAATCAGTTTTGAAGAATGAGCAGGGTTTAAGGTGGTCACAGCGATTGATGACCCTCACACATTCTCATGTACATTGGTGTTCTCGGTCCAGAGAAAATGTCATCATCATTGATCGTTGTGGGGAATTCCCTAATGTCCCACTACTTGGCATTAGGGGAGGCATCACCTATAACCCCTGTCTAGATTTGAGACAATTTGGATATGCTCGGAGGGATGGCCCTCATGACATGCTGATTCCGGACCTAGTTTTTGACTTCGACAACGATGCGCAAGGACTTCGACAAAGGTTCATCAGAGCTTGGAGGATGCCTAATAAGGTGGATAGTAAGACACTGGGGCACAAGAATTCCATCCCCCTTGAGCCTTATCTCAAGTGGGTATGAACCCGCTCCCAGAATCTTATGATGCCATACCCTCACATTCTCCCCTTGATCAAAGAGCCTGTTATGGAAGGAGAGGTTCCATACACCATCCTACATCCTGACATGCCAACATCATGGGAAGAAATGCAAAGAAGTTGGATCCAACTCAAGGAAGAACGGGATACTTTTGAAGCCAGCTTCTATGCCAGTGAGAAGAAGATTTTGGAGCTTACCCGCCGACTTCACGAGGAGGAGACTCTCAACACTTACATCACACCAAAAAGGATGCGCAATATCTTTTTACATTAAGAATTTTGTAATATTTCGCCCATGGGGCACTTATGTACTAACAAATTTCTTTCTTAATATGACGTGCATTCTTTTTGTTTGCAACAAATTTAAATTTTTGAACCCTTGAATGCATTACATGAATAACATACCATTCATCATATGCATAAACAGGTCCTTACGCCAGGTTTCCTTATCTTTCTACTGTTTATTTCAGCAAGATGGATTTGGAGCAAACAGTAAAGGATCTACAAGCACAAAATTCACAGTTCCAGCAGTTCCTCATGACCTTGGCAAAGGGTCAAGAGGACCTCAAAGTTTTGTTGGAGAAGAATAAAGAGAAAAAGAAAAAGAGACCTGGAGTAGCCACGTTGGGAAGAAGATTTGAGCATTAGGCCAGGAGAGTTCTCGAGTTCCCCTCAACGTGTGACGAAAGGGTCGGTAAAGGGAAAGGGATTGCTGTGCCTTCTGAATCCTAAGTTGAAGAGGAGGAAGAGGAAGAAGACGAAGACTATTCCGAACAACAGTATCCACCAGCGGATGATAAATATAAGAACCTTGAAGATAGACTAGCAGCTATGGAGTTGCAGAGGGCACCCGAATTAGATTTTGAGGAACTAGGACTGGTAGTTGGGATTGTCATCCCTCCCAAGTTCAAGGTGCCAACATTTTCCAAGTACGACAGTCTGTCGTGCCTAAAGATGCACTTGAGGTCGTATGTCAGAAAAATCCAACCTCATTCATCCGATAAAGACCTCTGGGTACACTTTTTCCAAGACAGCTTGTCTGGAACTCAGTTAGACTGGTTTTATCAACTCGAGAGATCAGAGGTTCACAATTGGGAAGACTTGGAAGCTGATTTTTATCGTCAGTATCAATATAATGCTGATTTGGCGCTCACTCGTACTCAGTTACAAAGTATGGGGATGGCTTCCAATGAAGGGTTTAAAGAGTACGCCCAGAAATGGCGTGATCTGGCGTGAAGGGTGCAGCCACTGCTATCAGATAGGGAGTTAGTTGACATGTTTCTTGGGACTCTGTCTGGCCCCTTCTTCAATCATCTGATCAGAAGTTCTTCCGCGGGATTTACTGGACTGATTTTGACCGGCGAAAGGGTTGAGGCCGATATTAAGAGTGGAAAGATTCAAAAGGATGCTTCCGCATCCACGGCTGTTAAGAAACCCTTCCCAGCCAAGAAGGAAGCATCTGCTGTGTATTCTCAAAAAGGACAGGGAAGAACTGAGCGCCGACCGACTGTAGGGGCTGTGATGATTCAAAATTCGTCAAATGATCAACCTCGTAACAATCAGTCGAGACCTAATCAACAACGGGTGGAAAGGCCACAACGGCAATTCACCCGCATCAACATGACGCCTGCTCAGGTACTTCCTCATTTGTTGAAGCTGAATCTGACCAGTTTGAAGGAAGCGCCAAAGAACCCTAACACCTCCTCTCCATACTACCACTCTAATGCCAAGTGTGCTTACCATTCCGACAGTGCTGGGCACGATACCAATAATTGATGGGCGCTTAAGAACAAAATCCAGGACTTGATTGATGCCAAAGAAGTAGAATTTGAGGCGCCTGAGAAGCCCAATGTAATATCTGCTCCGATGCCCAAGCACGATAATAATGTTCATGCTGTTATGAAGGACACTCTTGTTACTGATGTTGTTGACCTGTTGACACCGTTACTTGTGATTAAGGAAAATTTGTTGAGAGCCGGGATCTTTCTTGGTTGTGGTAAAGACTGCTATTTTTGTTTGAACATACGAGGTGATTGCCCAATGTTGAAGTCAGGTGTCCAACGCCTGATGGATACCCAAGAGATACTTTTCCAGAAAACCCCTGTTGATACCTTCAATCCTGTTACTCCTGATACTTTTGTTACTTCAACCAACAATATTGCAATTATAACCATTTCCGACAATCCTCCCAAGGCTTGCAAAAGGCCTGTCAGGATTACACCCAACTCTGAATATGTACCATTAAAGATCACCATGCCGGGACCTGTCCTATACCAATCCAACAAAATGATACCATGGAACTATGAGGGAGAAATCTTCTACCATGGTATCAAACAAATCGAAACAGTCCAAGAGATTTCTGAAGAAGAAAACCCTGATTTAGGGAACATCACAGGTACAAGCAAGATAACCCGCAGTGGCCGGATCTTTTCTCCGGAGATTGCTCCCCCTCGAGCAGTTTTCGGACCCTTGAAAGCTTCTGCACCTGTTGGACCATCTGTGCAAGGCCCAGTGATTGAAGAATTGGATACTCCTGTGGTAAGATCATCCGCTGAAACTACCGACAAGGGTAAGAGGATACTGGAAGTGCCTGTCAGGACGAAGGCTCATGCTGTGGTTATCCCCGAAACCACTCAGAAAGAAATGAATGAAATCTTGAAAATAATCAGAAAAAGTGACTACGACGTTATGGAACAATTAGGGCAGACCCCTTCTAAAATTTCAATGTTGGCTCTTCTGCTCTGTTCTGAGGCCCACGCTAAGGCCCTGATCAAATTCTTGAAGGCGACACATGTTCCCCAAGAGACTTCGGCTGACCAGTTTCAGGAATGTGTGGCCAGTCTTACTGCTGATAATGGCCTTGGCTTTTCCGATGCTGACTTAACTCCCAAAGGAAGGAAACACAACGATGCGTTACATGTTTCAGTTGAATGCTGGGGAACCACTCTCGCCCATGTCTTAGTTGATACTGGTTCTTCCTTGAACGTGCTGCCAAAGAAAGTGTTAGACCGCTTGGACTGCGAAGGACTGACTCTCAAGCCTAGTAACATCATTGTTAGGGCTTTTGATGGTTCCAAGAGAATGGTTCATGGAGAGGTTGATATTCCTATCAAAGTAGGCACAAAAGTCTTCAACTCAACCTTTTACATGATGGACACCCGTCCGTCATATTCATGTTTGCTAGGAAGACTGTGGATCCATTATGCTGGGGCAGTTACCTACTCTTTACACCAGATGCTGAAATATACTGTTAAGGGTAAAATTATAACGGTGCACGGCGAGGAAGAGTACATGATAAGCCACCTCAACTCCTTCCGTTATGTGGAGCTGGATGACGAGTTCATCTAAACTCTTTTCCAGTATTTTGAGGAATTTTCTCCCGAGGTAGCAGTTGCAAAGACAATGGTTGAGGTGCCTATTGTTCCCAAGCATGTATCTAGGATGGCATCTCTCAAGGACGCATAGGCGGTGATCAAAGAAGGGAAGAGTACAGCATGGGTGCAATTGCCTGATTTTCCCCATAAGACGGACAAATTTGGACTTGGGTTTACAGCCGCAGGACAGAAGGCTATGTGTCGTTCCAAGACTGGAGGGCCACCCATAAGGATCACTCATCACATAATCAATGCTGTAGAAGATGAAGATGAAGAGAGCCACTTTGAAGATTGGATCTTTCCGACCGTCGAAGGGGGTTTGAGCAACTGGGAAGCAAAGGATTTTGTTCCCATCACCTTTATCAACCAGTAATTTTATCTTTGAACAATTTCCCATTTTTATGGTCTGTAATAACTAAAACAATCCGCACACTATTTTCACCTCATGCCTTGCCCGAGGCATGTAGGTCCATTTGTAAGGGCTTGATTTTCTTCATAATCATATGCCATGTTTTAATAAATCATTGGACGTTTTTCATCTATAAACTGTTCATTTTCTTTCCTTTTGCATTTTTGTTTGTTTAAGGATGGCTATCCCTTACACACACCCACACTCACAAATGCAGGTACCCATCCATTCCAGATTCCATGGGCAACTGTTCTGTTTCAGCCTTCGATAACTCTGAAGATTTGGTCAATCACGCTGAGTACGAAGTTGACGAAGATTGTGAAGTGCCGGGAGAGTTAGCCAGACTTCTACAACAAGAAGAGAGGGCCATTCTGCCTCATGAAGAGTTGCTAGAAACCATCAACTTGGGGACAGAAGAGGACAGGAAAGAAGTAAAAGTGGGTGCCAACCTGGAACCAAGTGTCAAGGAGCGCTTAGTGCAGTTGTTGAATGAATATGTTGAAATCTTCGCCTGGTCTTATGAAGACATGTCAGGGTTAGACACATATATTTTGGTTCACCGTCTCCCTACAAGAGAAGATTTTCCACCAATCAAGCAAAAGGTCCACCGAATGAGGCCTGACATGTCTGAGAAGATTAAGGCCGAGGTTATGAAGCAATTCAACGCTGGCTTTCTGGCCGTTACTTCTTATCCATAATGGGTTGCTAACATTGTGCCCGTGCCTAAGAAGGACGACAAAGTTAGAATGTGTGTGGACTATCGGGATTTAAACAGGGCTAGACCTAAAGACGATTTTCCACTGCCACATATCGACATCTTGGTTGACAACACAGCTCAACACAAGGTTTTTTCCTTCATGGATGGATTCTCGGGCTACAACCAGATTAAAATGGCCCCCGAGGACATGGAGAAAACTACCTTTGTCATGCAGTGGGGTACCTTCTGATATAAAGTGATGCCATTTGGACTGAAGAACGCATGGGAAACCTATTAACGCGCCATGGTAGCTTTATTTCATGATATGATACATCATGAGATCGAAGTTTACGTAGACGACATGATAGCTCGATCACAGACAGAAGAATAACACCTTAATCATTTGCAAAAGTTGTTTGCCAGGTTGAAGGAGTATAAGCTCAGACTGAACCCAAGCAAGTGCACTTTTGGGGTTAAGTCTGGTAAACTTTTGGGATTTATTGTCAGCAACAAAGGCATTGAGGTTGATCCAGCTAAAGTGAAGGCTATACAAGAAATGCCTGCCACCCATACTGAAAAGGAGGTTAGAGGATTCTTGGGACGCTTGAACTATATTGCGAGGTTCATCTCTCACCTGACATCTACATGTGAGCCAATTTTCAAACTGTTTAAGAAAGATCAGGTAGTTGAGTGGAACAATGATTGTCAAATTGCTTTTGATAAAATCAAGGAGTATTTACTAGAACGTCATATTCTGATGCCACCCTTCGAAGGAAGGCCATTAATCATGTATCTGACTGTTTTGGATAATTCAATGGGGGGCGTGCTGTGTAACACCCCAGTTCTATTTATTTGGAATTATCTTAATAAGAGTTATTTTATTTGAAACCAATAAAATTATTTTATTTGGGTTAATATAAAATAAAAGGATTATTATTTATTTTATAAATAAATGTAGAAAAAAAAATAAGGATTGAAGGTTATTGGGCTATGATGTTATTGGTAAAAGAGGGGGGTGCAAGTGAAGTAAAATGTTATTTGGGACTTATATGTCACTTTTGCTCACTTTCACGTAAAACTGAGATTTTGGGATTTTGGAACTCAGAGAACGTGTAAAGAAGAGAAAGGAGAAGAAGGAGAAGATTGATCGAGGAAATTGCAGGAGCTGCAGATTATCCAAGTGAGGTGTTTGGAGATATTTGGGATTGGAGCTCTGAAGAACGACGGACAATCGCTCAAGAGTTCGAAGCTGCAATTTGATAAGGTAAGGGGGGCTACTACTCCACTTATATTTGCTTATGGGTTTAGATGCAATTGGTCGGATAATTCGTAGGATAACCCCATCTTCTATGATGTTCTGAATGATTGATAACTTTAGGGTCGAATCTTGTTAGAAAAGGTTTAGGTTCCCAAATTTTATGAACCAATTAGGGATTTTAGGTTCCCATGGTAGATTGGATGTTTTTGTACTGCATTGCACTGCCGTAGAAAGGTATTTTCGTGCAAAAATATGGATATATGAGCTGCTGCAGGTGCAGGAATTTTGGGATCGCGCTCATCAACACGGGCCGTGTTGTTCCACACGGGCACCCGTGTTGATCCACTGGATGGGTAAAAAGATGTGTTTCCAGGCACATTTCAACACGGGCCGTGTTGATTCACACGGGCACCCGTGTTGATCCCCTGTATTGGCAAATAATGCGTTTTCTGGATACATTTCCACACGGGCAGTGTTGATTTACACGGGCACCCGTGTTAAACCTCCTGTGTTGGTTTTTAAACTATGTTTTCTGTGCATGCTGTTATGTACGGATTGATCCTGTTTTGATGTGTAGTGTTTGACACGTTTTGAATATGTTGTTTATTGATTTTCCTAGTGTTGATTGATGCTTGTATCGAATAACGATTGTATGTTATGATACCAACACTATGTGGATTTTATTGTCATGCTTTTAGATGATGTTATCAAGCATGAATTATGATATAACTTGATATGATTGATGTTTAATAGTATGCTGAGTGATTACATGCTATTCATATCATGTTATATTTGATATTGTTGATGTTGCATGATATGTCGATTGATGTTAATAGTATGCTGAGTGTTACATACTTTACATATCATGTTGCATTCGTTAATTCCCATTGTGTGGAATTAACATGGTGGCCAATATACGTGTCCGCGATTTAATGGAACGTTGAGGTGGTAGCCGTGTCCGTGATATAATGGAACGATGAGTTATCCGTGACCCGATATTTAAATGGGGCGGTAAAACGGTACCATATGCATGGGTGTGTCGCATTATATTGAATATAACATGAATGGATGATTTTCCAATGTTGTATTGAATTGATTGTATGCATGTATTGCTGCTAAATTGTTAATGATGTTTGATGTTAATTATAAGTATGAAAAGTGATATATTATGAATATATGAATTGTAAAGGTTTTCGTAAACTATGAAACATGCTAACTGTTTGGGTGAGGCTTATGGTTTTCTGAACTTATTGTTATGAACGTATAATCAAATGTATAGTTGAGATGCTCACCCTTACTGTTGAATATTTCAGATTGAGGAGCTTCGTTCAGGTGCTTGGCGAAGGCTTGTTGTTTCTAGTTTATTTCCGTTTAAGTATTGTCCGGGTCATGCTCTGGTAGTTGTAACTCCGGGAACGTTTGTTTGTTGAGCTGCTTTAGTCAGACTCGTTTACTTCCTTATGTTTGTTATAATATGATGTTGATATTTTCCAGGTGTTAATCCCTGATGATTTTGAAAATATTATAACATTGGTTTTGTTAATTAAATTATTCCGCTGTGTAAACATGTATGAGTTGCTTCTATGTTGTGCATGACAGGAACTTGTTTTTTTATTAAAAGAGAATTGTGACATCCTCGTTAATACATGTACTCTGAAATTATGATTTTAATTATTTGCGAAATTTTGTTCGGGGTTTTAGAGGGTGTTACAATAGTGGTATCAGAGCATAGTCGGTCGTTGCGACCAGAGTCTTGAGTCAGTTGTGTAGCGTGACAGTTGAATATTGTCGATATGTTGTTTATCCCTTAGTGCGCGACAGGTGTGTGAAACACTGTCGGTACTTTTTGCTTTTCTAACTGTTTGTTGCAGGAGTTGACTTGAAGATAAGTGGGGGAGAAGCTTTTCTTCTCCGATGCGCTTCAGTTGTGATATGCCGGTTCAGAATGTTGCTGACGGCGACAATGCAAATGTTGTTGAAGTTTGGATGCTTCCTGAATGCGAAGGTGATATAGATTCAAGAATTTTGGTATGCTAGTGAACTCGTATGGGAAATTGGATTAAGCTGCATATTTTTGCTGTCATCGCAGTGCGCGCTGGCCTTCACGGCGCGTACTGTGTGGTTTTGTGGAAAATGGCTAAATTATGTTTTGATCTTTAATGGTCGGAAAGTGGAACTGAACCTTAGTTGATTGCCTTGAGGAATATTTTGGATACTATTAGTGTAGTAATTGGACTAATCTCCTATGGTAGCAGGCCACTAAAGTCAATGTATGTTGTTATGTTCGAAGAATTGTGTTGAAAACTTGGTGTGCGAGTTATTCTGGATGGTTGTAATTTACACTATTTCATCAAGTATCATGAAGTTGTTGAAGGCGACGTTGATTGGAAGAGTGCAAAGGTCATTGAGTCGCTGTTGTTGCGAACCGGCGAGAGTATGGACTCATGAATCTGTATCGATCAAGTTGAAAATGTGGGTAGGTTTTTAGACGGTGAATTTAAGACAATTGAGAATAAAGTCTATTCCAAAGAAAATGATAAGTTGAAGGGATTAACTCGTCGGATTGTATGTCTTTAGTATAGTTGGATTAATATCGGATGATTTTCGTAGTTGGATAAAAAGAAAGGATGTGGGTGAATTTTGGAAGAAAGAGAGAAAGATGGAACTTATGTTCATCAATCTCAAATTCAGATTTTTGTAATTTTGGAGCAGCTGTTAGTAAAAGTGGTATAACTTTTTACTCGTGATTCCGATCAAAGCAGTTATTGACTTTTTGGAAAGCTTACGGAATTCCATATAGTTTGCATATAAGATTTGTCTTCGGAAAGTTCGTGAAGAAGGAGAAAAATGCATTTTAATATTTGGGTCTGATGCTGAATTTTGGAAAATTCTGCATGCGGGAATTATGAACCAGTCCCATTGCAAAGATGATAACTTTTTGCTCGTAACTTGGATTTGAGCGATTCATGAAGTTATAGAATCTACAAGTAATTACCTTCATTATAGAATATAATTTTATGCTTGGGAGGCATGTATCGAAGGAAATAATTGTGTTGGACGTTGAGTGTTTCTTGTTGAAAAATTGAAAGAGTGAAGAAGGATGTAAAGTATGGATAAAGGAATTTTATTCCGATGTTGTCGAAAGATGTGTTGTAGTAGGTTGTTGTATGACGTTAGTGTTCGTATTTTCGGATAACTTTGGGATCCGTATCTTGTGTTTGGATTGTTGGATTGATGTTCTGTTTGAACCTGCAAGGAGATAAAAGTATATTTCCTTTATATGAAAATGTTTCCAAGTGTGGTAGAAGTATTCTCATAGGAAGAGACTTTGAAGTCGGTTGAGGAATTATAAACTTTTGTACATGGGTGGTTGTTATTGCAGTTGTTGAGACGAGCTCAATCGAAAAATGTTGTTTGGAAATGAGTTGAGAGACATGTTGTTCTGCATGGAAGGATGCGAAAGTGTCAGAGGTGGATCTCATGATGATTGGTAATTGTTGGATTATGATGTTGTGAATGATTTGAGAAAGAGTTCGGAAGGAACACTATTATAGTTTGGTAACGATGGTTTATGCTCCGTTATGGTTTTCGTCTATCTATTGGCAAATTGAGGAACTGATCACCCTTAATCTATTGTTGATAGTAGACGGAATCATAGTTGATGGATAGATGTGTTGTGTCGACTAGTATAGTGCATTCTGAAGAATATGTTGTTATTTTTGTTTCTTGTTGCTATTTAAAAGAAGTGAAATTATAAGTTTGTTTATTAAAGTGCGAGTTTGGTTGGAAGAAGATGAGTCATCTTGTTGGAATTAATTGGACCCATGTACTGTATGTGGTTGTAATGTGGTTATGTTTTTAAGACGATTTTTGAGGATTATGTTACTAAAAAGATGATAAAGTCGTAGTTATGTTTTATGACAATTGGGAATTCATGGAAGTATATGAATGTTTCATCCAAGAGTGGCAATTGGAGTAAACTTGGTAGAGTTGATACTTTATAAGTAATCAGAGTTGCGCATCTGAAGCGTGATGTGCCAGAGTATGTTGGTTTATTATAAATGTCAGTTGATTTAATAAGGATATTAATGTGGTTGTTGGTTTATGGAGAGTTGTATATAATTTTTGGATTAAGACCCGTAAGCAGATGTTATGAGAATTTTGTTTTCGTTGTTGTGATGTCAGTGTTGATTACTAAAAGGAATGGTAATATTTCAGATTGTGTTAAAGGTGATTTGGTCGGTTATGTGGATGTCACTATAAGAGTGATATGGCGAGAGTAATCAAGTTGTAAGTATTTGGTTGATAATTGGAATTCGTATATTAAGGAATGAATTGGCGCGTGAGTTGTATTAAGAATGTTGTCAATATGATAATATGATGGTTGTATATTCAAGTATAAGTAGTTTGCGGATGTTATTACTTCATAAGCGATGTATCAAGATGGTGTTGAGGGTGTCGATGAGCTAATATCGGGTATATCGTTATGATTAGTTGTGTATGTTTTGGTGTCGATATGGTCGCTAAGTTGATCATGTAATATTGTTAAGACGAAAAGACGACGTTGTGTGCCTGAGTGTAACAGTTGTTGGTTGATAATACGTTGAGTGTTTGGTATGTCCAGAATTGGTGTGGAGAGTGGTTGTGTCGATTGGATTTTCGAGGACGAAAATATCCTAAGTGGGGGAGAGTTGTAACACCCCAGTTCTATTTATTTGGAATTATCTTAATAAGAGTTATTTTATTTGAAACCAATAAAATTATTTTATTTGGGTTAATATAAAATAAAAGGATTATTATTTATTTTATAAATAAATGTAGAAAAAAAAATAAGGATTGAAGGTTATTGGGCTATGATGTTATTGGTAAAAGAGGGGGGTGCAAGTGAAGTAAAATGTTATTTGGGACTTATATGTCACTTTTGCTCACTTTCACGTAAAACTGAGATTTTGGGATTTTGGAACTCAGAGAACGTGTAAAGAAGAGAAAGGAGAAGAAGGAGAAGATTGATCGAGGAAATTGCAGGAGCTGCAGATTATCCAAGTGAGGTGTTTGGAGATATTTGGGATTGGAGCTCTGAAGAATGACGGACAATCGCTCAAGAGTTCGAAGCTGCAATTTGATAAGGTAAGGGGGGCTACTACTCCACTTATATTTGCTTATGGGTTTAGATGCAATTGGTCGGGTAATTCGTAGGATAACCCCATCTTCTATGATGTTCTGAATGATTGATAACTTTAGGGTCGAATCTTGTTAGAAAAGGTTTAGGTTCCCAAATTTTATGAACCAATTAGGGATTTTAGGTTCCCATGGTAGATTGGATGTTTTTGTACTGCATTGCACTGCCGTAGAAAGGTATTTTCGTGCAAAAATATGGATATATGAGCTGCTGCAGGTGCAGGAATTTTGGGATCGCGCTCATCAACACGGGCCGTGTTGTTCCACACGGGCACCCGTGTTGATCCACTGGATGGGTAAAAAGATGTGTTTCCAGGCACATTTCAACACGGGCCGTGTTGATTCACACGGGCACCCGTGTTGATCCCCTGTATTGGCAAATAATGCGTTTTCTGGATACATTTCCACACGGGCAGTGTTGATTTACACGGGCACCCGTGTTAAACCTCCTGTGTTGGTTTTTAAACTATGTTTTCTGTGCATGCTGTTATGTACGGATTGATCCTGTTTTGATGTGTAGTGTTTGACACGTTTTGAATATGTTGTTTATTGATTTTCCTAGTGTTGATTGATGCTTGTATCGAATAACGATTGTATGTTATGATACCAACACTATGTGGATTTTATTGTCATGCTTTTAGATGATGTTATCAAGCATGAATTATGATATAACTTGATATGATTGATGTTTAATAGTATGCTGAGTGATTACATGCTATTCATATCATGTTATATTTGATATTGTTGATGTTGCATGATATGTCGATTGATGTTAATAGTATGCTGAGTGTTACATACTTTACATATCATGTTGCATTCGTTAATTCCCATTGTGTGGAATTAACATGGTGGCCAATATACGTGTCCGCGATTTAATGGAATGTTGAGGTGGTAGCCGTGTCCGCGATATAATGGAACGGTGAGTTATCCGTGACCCGAGATTTAAATGGGGCGGTAAAATGGTACCACATGCATGGGTGTGTTGCATTATATTGAATATAACATGAATGGATGATTTTCCAATGTTGTATTGAATTGATTGTATGCATGTATTGCTGCTAAATTGTTAATGATGTTTGATGTTAATTATAAGTATGAAAAGTGATATATTATGAATATATGAATTGTAAAGGTTTTCGTAAACTATGAAACATGCTAACTGTTTGGGTGAGGCTTATGGTTTTCTGAACTTATTGTTATGAACGTATAATCAAATGTATAGTTGAGATGCTCACCCTTACTGTTGAATATTTCAGATTGAGGAGCTTCGTTCAGGTGCTTGGCGAAGGCTTGTTGTTTCTAGTTTATTTCCGTTTAAGTATTGTCCGGGTCATGCTCTGGTAGTTGTAACTCCGGGAACGTTTGTTTGTTGAGCTGCTTTAGTCAGACTTGTTTACTTCCTTATGTTTGTTATAATATGATGTTGATATTTTCCAGGTGTTAATCCCTGATGATTTTGAAAATATTATAACATTGGTTTTGTTAATTAAATTATTCCGCTGTGTAAACATGTATGAGTTGCTTCTATGTTGTGCATGACAGGAACTTGTTTTTTTATTAAAAGAGAATTGTGACATCCTCGTTAATACATGTACTCTGAAATTATGATTTTAATTATTTGCGAAATTTTGTTCGGGGTTTTAGAGGGTGTTACAATAGTGGTATCAGAGCATAGTCGGTCGTTGCGACCAGAGTCTTGAGTCAGTTGTGTAGCGTGACAGTTGAATATTGTCGATATGTTGTTTATCCCTTAGTGCGCGACAGGTGTGTGAAACACTGTCGGTACTTTTTGCTTTTCTAACTGTTTGTTGCAGGAGTTGACTTGAAGATAAGTGGGGGAGAAGCTTTTCTTCTCCGATGCGCTTCAGTTGTGATATGCCGGTTCAGAATGTTGCTGACGGCGACAATGCAAATGTTGTTGAAGTTTGGATGCTTCCTGAATGCGAAGGTGATATAGATTCAAGAATTTTGGTATGCTAGTGAACTCGTATGGGAAATTGGATTAAGCTGCATATTTTTGCTGTCATCGCAGTGCGCGCTGGCCTTCACGGCGCGTACTGTGTGGTTTTGTGGAAAATGGCTAAATTATGTTTTGATCTTTAATGGTCGGAAAGTGGAACTGAACCTTAGTTGATTGCCTTGAGGAATATTTTGGATACTATTAGTGTAGTAATTGGACTAATCTCCTATGGTAGCAGGCCACTAAAGTCAATGTATGTTGTTATGTTCGAAGAATTGTGTTGAAAACTTGGTGTGCGAGTTATTCTGGATGGTTGTAATTTACACTATTTCATCAAGTATCATGAAGTTGTTGAAGGCGACGTTGATTGGAAGAGTGCAAAGGTCATTGAGTCGCTGTTGTTGCGAACCGGCGAGAGTATGGACTCATGAATCTGTATCGGTCAAGTTGAAAATGTGGGTAGGTTTTTAGACGGTGAATTTAAGACAATTGAGAATAAAGTCTATTCCAAAGAAAATGATAAGTTGAAGGGATTAACTCGTCGGATTGTATGTCTTTAGTATAGTTGGATTAATATCGGATGATTTTCGTAGTTGGATAAAAAGAAAGGATGTGGGTGAATTTTGGAAGAAAGAGAGAAAGATGGAACTTATGTTCATCAATCTCAAATTCAGATTTTTGTAATTTTGGAGCAGCTGTTAGTAAAAGTGGTATAACTGTTTACTCGTGATTCCGATCAAAGCAGTTATTAACTTTTTGGAAAGCTTACGAAATTCCATATAGTTTGCATATAAGATTTGTCTTTGGAAAGTTCGTGAAGAAGGAGAAAAATGCATTTTAATATTTGGGTCTGATGCTGAATTTTGGAAAATTCTGCATGCGGGAATTATGAACCAGTCCCATTGCAAAGATGATAACTTTTTGCTCGTAACTTGGATTTGAGCGATTCATGAAGTTATAGAATCTACAAGTAATTACCTTCATTATAGAATATAATTTTATGCTTGGGAGGCATGTATCGAAGGAAATAATTGTGTTGGACGTTGAGTGTTTCTTGTTGAAAAATTGAAAGAGTGAAGAAGGATGTAAAGTATGGATAAAGGAATTTTATTCCGATGTTGTCGAAAGATGTGTTGTAGTAGGTTGTTGTATGACGTTAGTGTTCGTATTTTCGGATAACTTTGGGATCCGTATCTTGTGTTTGGATTGTTGGATTGATGTTCTGTTTGAACCTGCAAGGAGATAAAAGTATATTTCCTTTATATGAAAATGTTTCCAAGTGTGGTAGAAGTATTCTCATAGGAAGAGACTTTGAAGTCGGTTGAGGAATTATAAACTTTTGTACATGGGGGGTTGTTATTGCAGTTGTTGAGACGAGCTCAATCGAAAAATGTTGTTTGGAAATGAGTTGAGAGACATGTTGTTCTGCATGGAAGGATGCGAAAGTGTCAGAGGTGGATCTCATGATGATTGGTAATTGTTGGATTATGATGTTGTGAATGATTTGAGAAAGAGTTCGGAAGGAACACTATTATAGTTTGGTAACGATGGTTTATGCTCCGTTATGGTTTTCGTCTATCTATTGGCAAATTGAGGAACTGATCACCCTTAATCTATTGTTGATAGTAGACGGAATCATAGTTGATGGATAGATGTGTTGTGTCGACTAGTATAGTGCATTCTGAAGAATATGTTGTTATTTTTGTTTCTTGTTGCTATTTAAAAGAAGTGAAATTATAAGTTTGTTTATTAAAGTGCGAGTTTGGTTGGAAGAAGATGAGTCATCTTGTTGGAATTAATTGGACCCATGTACTGTATGTGGTTGTAATGTGGTTATGTTTTTAAGACGATTTTTGAGGATTATGTTACTAAAAAGATGATAAAGTCGTAGTTATGTTTTATGACAATTGGGAATTCATGGAAGTATATGAATGTTTCATCCAAGAGTGGCAATTGGAGTAAACTTGGTAGAGTTGATACTTTATAAGTAATCAGAGTTGCGCATCTGAAGCGTGATGTGCCAGAGTATGTTGGTTTATTATAAATGTCAGTTGATTTAATAAGGATATTAATGTGGTTGTTGGTTTATGGAGAGTTGTATATAATTTTTGGATTAAGACCCGTAAGCAGATGTTATGAGAATTTTGTTTTCGTTGTTGTGATGTCAGTGTTGATTACTAAAAGGAATGGTAATATTTCAGATTGTGTTAAAGGTGATTTGGTCGGTTATGTGGATGTCACTATAAGAGTGATATGGCGAGAGTAATCAAGTTGTAAGTATTTGGTTGATAATTGGAATTCGTATATTAAGGAATGAATTGGCGCGTGAGTTGTATTAAGAATGTTGTCAATATGATAATATGATGGTTGTATATTCAAGTATAAGTAGTTTGCGGATGTTATTACTTCATAAGCGATGTATCAAGACGGTGTTGAGGGTGTCGATGAGCTAATATCGGGTATATCGTTATGATTAGTTGTGTATGTTTTGGTGTCGATATGGTCGCTAAGTTGATCATGTAATATTGTTAAGACGAAAAGACGACGTTGTGTGCCTGAGTGTAACAGTTGTTGGTTGATAATACGTTGAGTGTTTGGTATGTCCAGAATTGGTGTGGAGAGTGGTTGTGTCGATTGGATTTTCGAGGACGAAAATATCCTAAGTGGGGGAGAGTTGTAACACCCCAGTTCTATTTATTTGGAATTATCTTAATAAGAGTTATTTTATTTGAAACCAATAAAATTATTTTATTTGGGTTAATATAAAATAAAAGGATTATTATTTATTTTATAAATAAATGTAGAAAAAAAAATAAGGATTGAAGGTTATTGGGCTATGATGTTATTGGTAAAAGAGGGGGGTGCAAGTGAAGTAAAATGTTATTTGGGACTTATATGTCACTTTTGCTCACTTTCACGTAAAACTGAGATTTTGGGATTTTGGAACTCAGAGAACGTGTAAAGAAGAGAAAGGAGAAGAAGGAGAAGATTGATCGAGGAAATTGCAGGAGCTGCAGATTATCCAAGTGAGGTGTTTGGAGATATTTGGGATTGGAGCTCTGAAGAATGACGGACAATCGCTCAAGAGTTCGAAGCTGCAATTTGATAAGGTAAGGGGGGCTACTACTCCACTTATATTTGCTTATGGGTTTAGATGCAATTGGTCGGGTAATTCGTAGGATAACCCCATCTTCTATGATGTTCTGAATGATTGATAACTTTAGGGTCGAATCTTGTTAGAAAAGGTTTAGGTTCCCAAATTTTATGAACCAATTAGGGATTTTAGGTTCCCATGGTAGATTGGATGTTTTTGTACTGCATTGCACTGCCGTAGAAAGGTATTTTCGTGCAAAAATATGGATATATGAGCTGCTGCAGGTGCAGGAATTTTGGGATCGCGCTCATCAACACGGGCCGTGTTGTTCCACACGGGCACCCGTGTTGATCCACTGGATGGGTAAAAAGATGTGTTTCCAGGCACATTTCAACACGGGCCGTGTTGATTCACACGGGCACCCGTGTTGATCCCCTGTATTGGCAAATAATGCGTTTTCTGGATACATTTCCACACGGGCAGTGTTGATTTACACGGGCACCCGTGTTAAACCTCCTGTGTTGGTTTTTAAACTATGTTTTCTGTGCATGCTGTTATGTACGGATTGATCCTGTTTTGATGTGTAGTGTTTGACACGTTTTGAATATGTTGTTTATTGATTTTCCTAGTGTTGATTGATGCTTGTATCGAATAACGATTGTATGTTATGATACCAACACTATGTGGATTTTATTGTCATGCTTTTAGATGATGTTATCAAGCATGAATTATGATATAACTTGATATGATTGATGTTTAATAGTATGCTGAGTGATTACATGCTATTCATATCATGTTATATTTGATATTGTTGATGTTGCATGATATGTCGATTGATGTTAATAGTATGCTGAGTGTTACATACTTTACATATCATGTTGCATTCGTTAATTCCCATTGTGTGGAATTAACATGGTGGCCAATATACGTGTCCGCGATTTAATGGAATGTTGAGGTGGTAGCCGTGTCCGCGATATAATGGAACGGTGAGTTATCCGTGACCCGAGATTTAAATGGGGCGGTAAAATGGTACCACATGCATGGGTGTGTTGCATTATATTGAATATAACATGAATGGATGATTTTCCAATGTTGTATTGAATTGATTGTATGCATGTATTGCTGCTAAATTGTTAATGATGTTTGATGTTAATTATAAGTATGAAAAGTGATATATTATGAATATATGAATTGTAAAGGTTTTCGTAAACTATGAAACATGCTAACTGTTTGGGTGAGGCTTATGGTTTTCTGAACTTATTGTTATGAACGTATAATCAAATGTATAGTTGAGATGCTCACCCTTACTGTTGAATATTTCAGATTGAGGAGCTTCGTTCAGGTGCTTGGCGAAGGCTTGTTGTTTCTAGTTTATTTCCGTTTAAGTATTGTCCGGGTCATGCTCTGGTAGTTGTAACTCCGGGAACGTTTGTTTGTTGAGCTGCTTTAGTCAGACTTGTTTACTTCCTTATGTTTGTTATAATATGATGTTGATATTTTCCAGGTGTTAATCCCTGATGATTTTGAAAATATTATAACATTGGTTTTGTTAATTAAATTATTCCGCTGTGTAAACATGTATGAGTTGCTTCTATGTTGTGCATGACAGGAACTTGTTTTTTTATTAAAAGAGAATTGTGACATCCTCGTTAATACATGTACTCTGAAATTATGATTTTAATTATTTGCGAAATTTTGTTCGGGGTTTTAGAGGGTGTTACAATAGTGGTATCAGAGCATAGTCGGTCGTTGCGACCAGAGTCTTGAGTCAGTTGTGTAGCGTGACAGTTGAATATTGTCGATATGTTGTTTATCCCTTAGTGCGCGACAGGTGTGTGAAACACTGTCGGTACTTTTTGCTTTTCTAACTGTTTGTTGCAGGAGTTGACTTGAAGATAAGTGGGGGAGAAGCTTTTCTTCTCCGATGCGCTTCAGTTGTGATATGCCGGTTCAGAATGTTGCTGACGGCGACAATGCAAATGTTGTTGAAGTTTGGATGCTTCCTGAATGCGAAGGTGATATAGATTCAAGAATTTTGGTATGCTAGTGAACTCGTATGGGAAATTGGATTAAGCTGCATATTTTTGCTGTCATCGCAGTGCGCGCTGGCCTTCACGGCGCGTACTGTGTGGTTTTGTGGAAAATGGCTAAATTATGTTTTGATCTTTAATGGTCGGAAAGTGGAACTGAACCTTAGTTGATTGCCTTGAGGAATATTTTGGATACTATTAGTGTAGTAATTGGACTAATCTCCTATGGTAGCAGGCCACTAAAGTCAATGTATGTTGTTATGTTCGAAGAATTGTGTTGAAAACTTGGTGTGCGAGTTATTCTGGATGGTTGTAATTTACACTATTTCATCAAGTATCATGAAGTTGTTGAAGGCGACGTTGATTGGAAGAGTGCAAAGGTCATTGAGTCGCTGTTGTTGCGAACCGGCGAGAGTATGGACTCATGAATCTGTATCGGTCAAGTTGAAAATGTGGGTAGGTTTTTAGACGGTGAATTTAAGACAATTGAGAATAAAGTCTATTCCAAAGAAAATGATAAGTTGAAGGGATTAACTCGTCGGATTGTATGTCTTTAGTATAGTTGGATTAATATCGGATGATTTTCGTAGTTGGATAAAAAGAAAGGATGTGGGTGAATTTTGGAAGAAAGAGAGAAAGATGGAACTTATGTTCATCAATCTCAAATTCAGATTTTTGTAATTTTGGAGCAGCTGTTAGTAAAAGTGGTATAACTGTTTACTCGTGATTCCGATCAAAGCAGTTATTAACTTTTTGGAAAGCTTACGAAATTCCATATAGTTTGCATATAAGATTTGTCTTTGGAAAGTTCGTGAAGAAGGAGAAAAATGCATTTTAATATTTGGGTCTGATGCTGAATTTTGGAAAATTCTGCATGCGGGAATTATGAACCAGTCCCATTGCAAAGATGATAACTTTTTGCTCGTAACTTGGATTTGAGCGATTCATGAAGTTATAGAATCTACAAGTAATTACCTTCATTATAGAATATAATTTTATGCTTGGGAGGCATGTATCGAAGGAAATAATTGTGTTGGACGTTGAGTGTTTCTTGTTGAAAAATTGAAAGAGTGAAGAAGGATGTAAAGTATGGATAAAGGAATTTTATTCCGATGTTGTCGAAAGATGTGTTGTAGTAGGTTGTTGTATGACGTTAGTGTTCGTATTTTCGGATAACTTTGGGATCCGTATCTTGTGTTTGGATTGTTGGATTGATGTTCTGTTTGAACCTGCAAGGAGATAAAAGTATATTTCCTTTATATGAAAATGTTTCCAAGTGTGGTAGAAGTATTCTCATAGGAAGAGACTTTGAAGTCGGTTGAGGAATTATAAACTTTTGGACATGGGTGGTTGTTATTGCAGTTGTTGAGACGAGCTCAATCGAAAAATGTTATTTGGAAATGAGTTGAGAGACATGTTGTTCTGCATGGAAGGATGCAAAAGTGTCAGAGGTGGATCTCATGATGATTGGTAATTGTTGGATTATGATGTTGTGAATGATTTGAGAAAGAGTTCGGAAGGAACACTATTATAGTTTGGTAACGATGGTTTATGCTCCGTTATGGTTTTCGTCTATCTATTGGCAAATTGAGGAAATGATCACCCTTAATCTATTGTTGATAGTAGACGGAATCATAGTTGATGGATAGATGTGTTGTGTCGACTAGTATAGTGCATTCTGAAGAATATGTTGTTATTTTTGTTTCTTGTTGCTATTTAAAAGAAGTGAAATTATAAGTTTGTTTATTAAAGTGCGAGTTTGGTTGGAAGAAGATGAGTCATCTTGTTGGAATTAATTGGACCCATGTACTGTATGTGGTTGTAATGTGGTTATGTTTTTAAGACGATTTTTGAGGATTATGTTACTAAAAAGATGATAAAGTCGTAGTTATGTTTTATGACAATTGGGAATTCATGGAAGTATATGAATGTTTCATCCAAGAGTGGCAATTGGAGTAAACTTGGTAGAGTTGATACTTTATAAGTAATCAGAGTTGCGCATCTGAAGCGTGATGTGCCAGAGTATGTTGGTTTATTATAAATGTCAGTTGATTTAATAAGGATATTAATGTGGTTGTTGGTTTATGGAGAGTTGTATATAATTTTTGGATTAAGACCCGTAAGCAGATGTTATGATTTTAATTATTTGCGAAATTTTGTTCGGGGTTTTAGAGGGTGTTACATGCTGGGCCAACATGACGAGTCTGGCCGAAAAGAGCATGCCATTTATTACCTTAGCAAAAAGTTTACCGACTGTGAGACTCGCTACTCACTGCTCGAGAAAACTTGTTGCGCTTTGGTATGGGCTGCTCGCCGGCTAAGGCAGTATATGTTGACTCACACCACTTTACCGATTTCCAAAATGGATCCGATCAAATATATCTTCGAGAAGCCTGCTTTATCTGGAAGAATCTCTAGATGGCAAATGATCCTGACAGAGTATGATATCCAGTATACTACCCAAAAAGATATAAAGGGGAGTGTACTAGCTGACCATCTAGCTTATCAAGCCGTCGAAGATTACCAGTCTATGAGATTCGACTTCCCTGACGAGGACATTATGACATTGGACAATATTGAAGGTAACAGACTGTATGAAGGACCTGAACAAGGATCCTGATGGACCCTGTACTTTGATGGTGCTTCGAATGCACTTGGCAACGGTATCGGTGCGGTACTCATTTCTCCGGAAGGCTGCCTGTGATACGGTGGGAGAATTAACTTGGGTTTTGCGTTTGTTTTCGCAAATGTTTCAGTTGAGCAAGAGTCGCCACCGACTTTTTATTTTATCCTAAGGAAAGTTTAAAAAGCACAGGAAAAACCTTTTGAGATGTTTTCTTGGGTTCGGGGAGTAGATTATAGAAAGGGAAGGTATTAGCACCCTTTCTATCCATGGTTATCCGTGGGCTCTTAGTTACTTGCTTAGATCACTTGCCTTTGCTTTTCAATTGTTTGAAATGGTGCTTTGTGTGTGGTTTTGAAAATGTTTTGAAAAAGATGCCTTGTCTAGGAAACCATTGTAACAATTCTTGTTTGAATGTTTTACAAGGGTGTTTGTCTTTTTGAAAAGATGTTTCAATGTTTTTGAAAGTTTGTTTGGAAATTGTGTTGTGATGTGTGTTTTGAAAAATGGCAAGGATTGTTTTGCAAGTTTAGTCAAGTAACCAAGAGCTATCTACCCTAAATTTCTCAAAGATCTTTCTCATGTTTTAACCCTTTTAACAGTGTTGTTTCACCATTGTATTTGGTGAACAACCTTATGTTAGGATGTTAACGGGACGGGCGCGGGTCATCGTTTAGACCATGAATGCAATAGTGTCAAGTATTTTGGCAATTTTTCTTGAGGGACTATGATCATTTTGTTTAGGCAACTTGATAGCGTCATCGAGGGACTATGATCATTTTGTTTGTTTTTGTTTTGTTTTGTTTTTCCAAAGTACTTGACATGCGAACATGGCCCATTTTTGAAGGCAACAAGTGGAGTAACCCTAAGGGTGCAAGTGTGCATTGTGTTTGTTTTTCATGCATGTTTATCTTGGATTTAGGTCAAGCTATTTGTTGATTGATTTTGCATACAAACCCTAAGTCTAAACATAGCATAATTGAAAGCTTTTAAATGCGGAAATTTAAATGCTAAGCTATTACAACAATGATTATGGGGATGTGGATACAAGTTTGAATTTGGGGATATTTGACAAGAAATTAAATTCTAAGCTATTACATCCATATCGAATATACAAATATTTAACATTTAAATAAATACAATTTAAATAAATATCAAAATGCAATGTATTATGCAAAAAAGGATTTTTTATGTATGTAAAAAGGTTTTCATGTTTGAAGTATAAACAAAAATAAGAAAAAGTCATTTTTTGATTATTTTTATGGTTTAGGGCAAAACCCTAATTTTTTGAATAAAGTATGTATTTATTTATTAATTATGTACAAGATATATTAATTTATACAAAAAATAATAAAAAGGAAGTATATTGTAGAAAAAGCATTTTTGATGTCAAATATTAAACAAAAAATAAAGGTATTATTTTTGTATTTTTGCCCTAAATATTTAATAAAATAGGTGTAAGTATATATTATATATATTTAATAATGCTAAATATGTACAACAATATAATATTAATTATTTACAAAAATGTATATTTTTAGAAAATGTTTTCAAAATGTAAATAAAAAATAATAACTAAAAATAAATATTGTTTTGTATTATTTTCTAGAGTTTTAAAAAGAAAAGGAAACCTATTTATTTACATATACATATTTAATAAAACAAATAAATGCCAAATAAATGTAAAAAAAATGTGGAAAAGTATTTTTAATGTTTTTTATGTTTGAGCAAAAAATATAAAATCAGAATCAAAAAGAAAAATGCAAAAATGACAAATATTTCACACAATGGGCCAGGGGGGTGCAAATGGAAAAAAGGGGTGCAAACAGCAAGGATGGCTCAGGCCCAACCCAAACCATCATCTTCTTCCTCCAGCTTCTGTCAAACGCGCGCTTCCTTGTTCAAAATACAAACTCCTGATTCTTTGATTTTTAGCAAAAACTCATAACACAAACAATGTAGAGCATCAAATCACGATTCCAAATATGTAAAAAACTTAACCTAACTCTAAGAAACCAGGGAGAATTTCTTCACTCCCAATTTCTGACCTAATTTTTCTTCAATGTTCATGGCTAAAATTCTCACAGCACGCTTAACATAAATGAAAAGTAATCATATGTATGGCTTCAGGGCTATGAGTAGGACATGTTTCATTCACAAACCTAAGCCTAACTCTTCCTAGATTGAGAGATAGAAGTTCATAGATTACCTGTTTCAGCTTGAGTCGTGTACAACAATGTGGCTAACTTCAATGGAGTTTGAGCTTTTGTATAGCTTGCCTGAAGTCCAAGGATGCTTCTCCAACTCCTAGCTTGCTTTGAAACCAACTGTATCGTGCTATGGAAGTCCACCTGCACAGCTTGAAAGTAAAAATGACAAACGTGGTTAGGGGTGTTACAGCTTGAGTTTAAGGCTTGGGATAGTTTCAATGGATGATATGGAATGTGTTTGAACTCCTTTTGGATAAAACACACGACAGGAATGGATTGTAGAACTCAAGTTGCAGAACTTGCCCTGTTTTTGCAGCAAGACAGTGTTTTTGTGTTTTGGGAGGTATGAGGGATGGTTCAATCGTGTTTTAGGCTTGGCTTGATGTATGAAAAATGTTTACAAGGTTTGTGTTTGGCTGTGTTTACAGGAATGAAAGATGGAGAGTTTTTGCAATGTTTCTTCTTCTTGAAGCAAGAAAGTACAAGTTGTGATATAGGCATGTACAATACTCTCAAGCATGCTGCCGCATTTTCTCTTGATCAGTGGGATTTGTCTACCAAACTTTGACTCAAAGATATGGCCTGTACCTCAAGGATTTGGAACTTGACATAAAGTGTTACTTTTAAAAAATGGCAATTCACCTTTTTCCAATTAAGGGTTAATTTTGTGTGCAATGTACAAATGAACAAAATAATGCATTAGCTCAGTGGATTTGCATTCAATTAAGGAGTGCAGAAGGGTTTAGAGGCCTGCAAGCTAGCATTGTATGAGCTGATTTGAAAATGCAAGTTGTGATGAACATGCCTTGGCCATGAACAAAAGTGAGTTTTGGCCAACTTTGCAAATTCGATTCTCTCTAACCACAAGGGTGTTTGAGAAGTTCTTGGACAATTTGGAAAGCTTGGAATGTGTAATACAATCCATCTTTGTAATGAAACTTGAAACTCCAAGTGGAACCATGTGAAAAATGGCCAAGAAGTTGGACAAAAATCCTGCCTAGAATAGGGCAAAATTTCTCTAAGTTAAAAATGTTTTGCACCCTTGTTCCAAAAATCATAACTTGAGATACAAGCTTCCTTTGTGAAAACTTTGTGAATCAAAGTTGTAGATTTTGCAATGGACTACAACTTTCATGTTTCAAGTTTTGTTTGAATCCATTTGCATCTTGGTGAAAAAATGGGACAAAGTTAGGAAAAAATAAGGAAGTTTCATAACTTAGAAAAATTCTAAGTTATGAAATTTTCTCATTTTAAACCCTAATTTGCAATTTTGGGTTTCTTGATGAACAAGTTTCAAAATTTGACATGTCTTGATGAAAAATGAATCTTGGCCCTTGATTTTGACCAAAAAGTCAAAGTTTGACTTTTCAGTATACAGTCATATTTTGATCAGTTGACTGAAAAATTCATTTGTCAATCCTATGCATTTGAGATCTTTTGAACTTGTTGAATGGGTCAAGACAATGCCATTGAGTTATTGAGTCCATATATGAGCTTGGTTTGCCATTGGTTAGGTCAAACAGTCAAAAATTGCCTTTGTGCAGTCAAAACCCTAAAAATGACCATTTTGCCCTTTTGGTGATTTGATCAAATTTCTTGTTGAATTGTGATCCAAACTTGACCAAATGGTTCACATGAGTTCATTATGTTGATGTGGGTCAAATTTCATGAAGTTTGACTATCAATTGGCCACAGTTGACTTTTCCCTCAATACAGCTGATTTCTAGGTTAATTATCCAATTGATTGGGCAAAGATTGGAATCAAGGCTTGAAACTTGGTATGGATAAACTTGTGAATCCAACATGAAGCATGAAAGTCACTTTGGTATTTTTAGGTCAAAACACCCTTGTGCAAACTCAAACCCTAATTTGGGTCAACAGTGCAAGGAGGAGTCTTGAGCAGAGCAAACCCTAACTTGATCTTGAGTTCCAAGAGTCTTGTGATGAGAAAATGTTGATGAAATGAGAGGGCAAATTTTGGGGTACAACACTTCCATACACCCTTCACTGCCCGACTTTGCTTCAGATGTACCAACAACATGGCTCAATATGAAGCTTGCATCTTTGGTCTCAAGGCTGCTATAGACTTGAGAATCAAATCTTTGGTCGTATTTGGGGACTCAGCTTTGGTTATTAGTCAAGTCAAAGGAGAGTGGGACGCCAAACATCCTAATCTTATCCCATACAAAGAACATGTCTTGACATTGTTGCCTCATTTCGAGCAGATTACTTTCGAGCACTTCCCGCAAGAGGAAAATCAGCTAGCAGATGCTCTGGCTACAATGTCTTCCATGTTTAAACTCAACTGGGATAACGAGGCTCCCCAAATCACCATCGAGCGAATGGACGAACCTGCGCACTATCATGAGATTAATACCGAAGAAGTAGTGCAACAACCTTGGTTTCATGAAATCAAAAGGTATCTCCAGACTAGAGAATATCCTGAAGGAGCTTCCGTCAATGACAAAAAGTTCTTAAGGAGATTTGCTGCCAAGTTCTTCCTAAGTAATGGCATCCTTTATAAGCGCAGCCATGATTGTGTTCTACTTTGTTGTGTGGACAAGGTTGAAGCAGAGTTGATCATGACCGAGATACACAGTGGCACATTTGGCACCCATTTGAGCGGGCATACAATGGCTAAAAGATTCTAAGGGCAGGCTACTACTGGTCTACTATGGAAGCTGATTGTCACCAACATTCTCGTACTTGCCACAAGTGCCAAGTCTACGCCGACAAGGTACATATTCCTCTTGTTCCTCTCAACGTTCTGACAGCTCCTTGGCCATTCGCAATGTGGGGCATTGACATGATTGGAGAGATCAAGCCCACGACATCCAATGGACATCGCTTCATCTTGGTCGCTATTGACTATTTTACCAAGTGGGTCGAAGCAGCTTCCTTTGCTTCAGTTACAAAGAATGTGGTTGCCTGCTTTATCAAGCAGAACCTCATATGCCGGTACGGTGTCCCCGACAGGATCATCACAGACAATGGTATGAATTTGAACAATACTATAATCACCGCTCTATGCGAACAGTTCAAGATTTATCATCATAATTCATCTCCCTATCGGCCGAAGATGAACGATGCTGTTGAAGCTGCGAACAAAAATATCAAGAAGATCATTCAAAAGATGACAGTCACCTACAAGGACTGGCATGAGATGTTACCGTATGCTCTACATGGATACCGTACCACGACACGTACTTCAACAGGGGCCACCCCATTTTCTTTAGTATTTGGCATGGAAGCTGTGCTACCCATGTAAGTTCAGATTCCTTCCTTAAGGATTATGAAGGACGATGGTTTGAGCGAAGACGATTGGATTCAGACCCGGCTTGATCAACTTAATTTGATCGATGAGAAGCGACTTACTGCTGTCTGTCATGGTCAGACGTATCAAAAATGCATGATCAAGGCTTTCAACAAGAAAGTCAGACGTCAGGTATATCAAGTCGGAGATCTTGTAATCAAGCGGATCATCTTGCCGCAAAGTGATCCCAGGGGGCAAGTGGACTCCTACTTATGAAGGACCATTTGTGATTAAGAGCATCTTTTCTGGTGGGGCAATGATTCTAACCACCATGGATGGTGACGACTTGCCGCACCCTGCGAACGCAGACATAGTCAAAAGATACTACGCATAAAACAACCCGACAAGTTGAAAACCCGAAAGGGCGACTTAGGCAAAAATGGGCATCCCGGTGAATCGAAAACCCGAAAGGGCGGTTCAGGCAAAAATTAGGGATAAAACAAAAAAATCTGTACACCCGGCAAGTTGAAAACCCGAAAGGGAAACTTGGGAAAAAAAGGGTTTCCCGGTGGATCGAAAACCCGAAAGGGCGGTCCAGGCAAAAGTTAGGGAATTAAAGCGTATGACTATGTCTCGTCGGATCACTTTAAGAACAATCTCTTCACCAACAAGCTTCAAGCTTCTGATCAATCCAGTCATCGATGGACGAAGCAGTGAATGGACAAAATATTCAGAGTTGTGAAGGCTATAGCAGAATAGGAATCCCATGGAATTGTTACACATAGCCATCTTTCTTTTGTATAAAATTTTTCAATTTTTACGACAACATTCTCTTACTAGGATGTCTGTCTCCTTTGTACAAAAATACTCACAAAAGTTAATATAAAATACTTCAAAGTGCAGAAATCTGCTTGCCTTTCTTTTCTTTTTATACTTGTTTTATTTGAAAACGTCCAATGTTTTAATTAAATAGGCATATGCATTTGGATATAATCACTGCTTACAAATAAAACATAATTGAAAAAAGATAATTACTGATAGGTTGAAGGTGTAGGAAGATATCTTGGCGCCATTCCAGAAGAAATCCCCTACAATACATCATTCAGATCCTCAACAAAGCTAAAATTGGAGTATATTTCCCCGACGAAGTTAAGCTTCAAGATCCCCAGCGGGAACCATTCAGTTTTCCCCAATTTCCCCAGCAGGATATCTTAAAAGTATGAGAATCAGTCAGATAACAGTTAACTCTTATCCTCAACTAGGAATCTCCAGTAGATTGGCATACAATCTAAACTCCTGATTTCCCAAGCAGAGTAAGCATTCTCCCCACGGAGTTATTTCCCAGCAGATTGAAGATTCTCAGTCTTATTTCTCCAGCAGAAGTCTCCCAGGTTAACTTCCCAGTAGAGATTTTCAGAGTTTTCCTTATTCCCCCAAGCAGTCAGCAGTCAGCAAGGATTTCTCATCTTCAAAGATGTTTTTAAAATCCCCAGCTTCGGTCATGGATTTATTTTCCCCGACAGCAGTCAAAGATTTCATTATCTCCAGCTACCAGGATTTATCTTCCTCAGTAAAACAGCTACTCAGCTTACATACATAACCATTACATTCATATATCATAAACATAGATTACAATTCATTGCATCATACATATTGTGATCGGTGAATCTGGAACTGACTGTTTAACGCTGGTTCGCGAAATGTCGCGGAAGCAAGAGTCGCCACCGTCTTTTATTTTCTCCAACATGGACAGGACAAAAGCACAGCAAAATTCCTTATGAGATAGTTTCTCGGTTCGGGAGGTAGATTTATAGAAAGGGAAGGTGTTAGCACCCTTTCTATCCATGGTTATCCATGGGCTCTTAGATACTTGCTCATTGTGTTTTTAAAAGTGTTTGCTTTTCAATTGTGAGTGAGTTTGAAAAAGTTTCGTTTTAAAGATTTCAGATCGACTCTTGTATCAGTCCTCAAGAGTGTTTGAAAAATTGTTTTGAAAGCTTTTTGAAAGTGTCGGTGTGAAAAGAGTTTTGATTTGTTTTGAATTAGAGCAAGTATCTATGAGTCATCTACCTACCCTAAGGAATTAGGCTGTGTAAATGTCCTTAAGGTAGTGCCATCCCACCATTGAGAGATAGGTAGCACCACCGTTGGAGGTGTTCGGGTCAATTCGTTCGTTAGGGACAGTGTGGTCATGTTGGCTCCTAAATTTGACACCCTTGTTTTATTAATATCAGCCATTAAAGCTGAAGGATGTTTTCGACCAGCTGGGTCTGTCGAAATGCCCATCGGAAGATGGCAATGTACTTAGAGGATTTCTTCCAAGGGAGAATTTGGTTGCCTTCGACGTCGAAGGTGTTTCTCGTCGAAGATGCTTCTCGACGAAGGTGTTCAATTGTTCAGAGTGGAGCAGTTTGAAATTCAAGCGTTTGGAGGGAAAACGGTTCCCAGCGGTTACCAAGTGCAACGTGCAAAGATCTGGAGCGTCGAACGCTGAGAACGTGCCAAGTGGAGTTATCTCGAAGCAGTGTAACTGCCCGACGGTTACTTGGGATGTTTTAGTATAAATAGTAGTAGCTCACGCAGTTTTTCGCGTGTGTTCACAATTATATACAAAGTCACTCATATAGATTCGAGTACCCAGCGTGTGAGAAAGAATTGTTGAGAATGTATGTGTGAAACACCACTTTTATTAATCAAAGTCATTTATTTTCCAGAAACTTTACTTGCTTTCTTCTTTACTTTTCCTGTCGAAGCCCTTTATTTCAAGCCTTCCTTTATTTTATCAAGCCCACTTCTTCATGCAATTTGCTTAAAGCCTCTTTATTTTCTTGTCATTTAACCATTATCCAACTTAATCAAAACCCCAAAATCAACCATGTCTTAGGATCAATCTGATCGATCCTGCGAGTAACCAAATAAGTAACCATTTGGAAGATCAGCGGTTGTTTACCAATAACCACGGTAAACAAATTGGCACACCTGGTGGGACTGTGTGTTGATTTTTGAAGTTTAACCTTTTTAAACATAATCTCATCTTTTTCGAGGAGTGTTGTATGTTATTGAGAAGTGGTAGAATATACACTAACGATACTAATACTGCCAGAAGAAGAGAAGAGATGGCGAATCCGCCAAACAATAACGAAATCCCACAAATGAATGTGGGAGCAACGGTTATCCCGACCGTAAGTGAAGCGATAACCGCTGGTTCAACACCAGCAGTAACGGTCACAACAACGGGGCCATTACCTCCGTTCACAGGCCCCATAGTGCCTTTGGGAACTCCCCCACCAAGGGGAAATTTAGGCACAAGGCCTTATGTTCCCCTAGGATTTATGACAGGCGGTCATAATCGAGAACCACTCTATGGCATGCCAACTTCTGACTTGGCTAGCCCGACGAACGCTGCGTCCACTTTTTCAGACCCTTTAGTGAGTGCCTCTTCGCCACTCCAAGGTTCTGGAGTAGGTATGGCGAATAGAAATAGGACCCAACTCTTAGGAGGAACGTCCCAAGTAGCACATGGCCTTACAAATGCCTCGACAGCAGTCTTGAGGCAACAAATGGACGAAAGCAACCATGATATGGTTCAAATGTTGGCACAAACTTTAAGTACAATGCTGAACCCTCTAATACAAAACACTACCCAATCGAATCAGCAGATGACAGCGCAAATGACGCGTTTGGCTGATTTCTTTGGAGTACCCCAACCTATTCGACAGTCCCAAAGGGCGCAAATAAGGGGAAACCAGGGTGTATTCTTAGAGGAAGAAACCACTATCAACCAAGTCCAACAACCTGTCGAAGAAAACCTTAGGGCACGATTGGAGAAACCTGTCGAAGAACCTAGGGTAATAACCCCAGAGGTAAGGTTAGTTAACAGAAACCAAAATGCTGACGAAGTAGTTCAGCATATCCAATACCAAAACATGGGTTTGGAAAATAATCTGGCAACCATGATCGAAAGGATCATGACTCAAAATGGGATGAACATGGGCTTTCGAAGGCCCAACTTTACATCCCCGCTGTCAGAATACGTGTTACAAACAGACTTACCTCCTAGATGTAAAGTCCCTAAATTCACTAAGTTCTCTGGGGACACAACAGAATCTACTGTCGAACATGTGGCGAGATACTTGATCGAAGCAGGAGATATTTCAAACAACGAAAACCTGAGGATTAAGTACTTCCCAAGTTCTTTAACAAAGAACGCTTTTACTTGGTTTACAACTCTCCCCCCCCAATTCGATCCATCATTGGACCCAGTTGGAAAGATTGTTCCATGAGCAATTCTACATGGGGCAAACCAAGATAAGCCTGAAAGAATTGGCCAGTGTAAAGAGACGTTTCACTGAACCTATAGACGAATATCTAAATAGGTTTAGGTTGCTCAAAGCAAGATGTTTTACACAAGTGCCAGAACATGAGTTAGTCGAAATAGCCGCAGGCGGTTTAGATTATTCCATTAGGAAGAAGTTAGACACTCAATACCTGAGAGACATGGCCCAACTGGCCGATAGAGTTTGATAGGTAGAACGCCTCAAAGCTGAAAAAGCAAAGGCAACGAAAACTCATAAGAGAGAGAGGATAGCGTATGTTGAGATGGATGACGAAGATCTAGAATCCTTCGACGAAACTATAACTGTCGAAGAAGGAGAAGTCGATTTAGCGGAACTAAAACAAGGGCCACCATACTCTTGCAAACTGTTAGTCCCCTCAAGTGGGAAAAATACCACTGGTCCAGAAAGGACCAACGATAGGTTCCCCAAAAAGACTTATAGTTTTGATATTACAAAATGTGATGAGATCTTTGACTTGCTTGTAAAAGATGGCCAAATGATAGTACCCCCAGGGGTAAAAGTGCCTCCTCTTGATCAAAGAAAGAAGAGAGGCTTTTGTAAATATCATAATTTTCTGGGCCATAAAACTTCTCAATGTTTTCTTTTCAGGAATCTTGTGCAAGACGCAATCGAAGAAGGGAGGTTGAAGTTTGCTGACAAGACCCCCATGGCTGTGGACTCTAATCCGTTGCAGGCTGAAGCCCACTATGCTGAACCTTCAGAGGTGAACGTGATCGAGGCATCCAGAAGCCAGTCGAAGAGGCCAGGAATCACAATGGTCGAAGTCTCAAAGGACCATGTCAACATGCCAATCTTTGGCAGTTTTTCTGGGAATTTATCCAGAAAGACAATTGAAGCGGTTCAGAAAGCGGTCGAAAGCCCAAAGCTGGAGACAGTTGGAGCCCAAAAATCTGGAACAAAACCCAGTTCTCACTTGGCCGCAGTTCAAGGCCAGACAGAGGACTTGGAGATTCAAATGAAGCAGTTGACTCTTGCCAACAAAGATACCATGAATGTCAACATGGTCGAAGTCTCTGAACCAAAAGCATCAGAGGAGGCCATGAGGCAAGAACAAGCTAACAAGACTGCTTTCCCTCGGGAAAATGAAAATCTGGCAGATTTCCTGCAAAGATGCCAGAAAAAGAAGTCAGAAGTGATGCTGTGTCCAAGATGCAGTTCGATCTTTGACAAAAAAGCTGCTGAACATATTCAAGGCGTAAGAGCAGCAAATAAGAGAAGGGAAAATGTTGATCTTCGACAGGATCCCAGAAGAGCCTCCCAAAGAGGTTTAAACCAAGAAAAGAGGCCATTGACTTTCAGGCCTCTAACTAATGTGCCAGTAGATACATGGTACAAAACATCTGGTCGAAAGAGGCCAAGCGAGTAAAGATGGCACTCTTTCGATGTGCCAAGAGGTTCATCTTTAACACAAAAGAAAGAGCCTCAGGTTGCTGCCCCTAAAGTTACACAGGTGTCAAGCAACTACAAAGGGAAAAATCCCATGTCTCGATCTCAATGGAGGAGATACCAGAGGCGACGAAAAGCTGAGAGGGAGGCTGCTAATGAACCAAAGGCAGAAACCAGTTCAAATGTTCCTCTAAGGAAGCAAAGGAAACCTCTGGAAAGAGAGCCAGTAACCAACAAGCTAGTTTGGCCTAACCAAGGTGAAGTTGATGACGAAGATGGTTCTGAGTCTGATGACACTTTGGACATCATGGTGAATATAGTCTCAGTGCTGCCCAGAGAGTTCAACCGACAGGTGGAGGTCGAAACAAGTGATTGGGAAGTGGAGCAAGAAATGGCCAAACATAGGCCAGTGTGCTATTTCGTCATGGATAATGGCACTACTGAGGAGCAAAATGGGTTCTTCGAACCACCTACAGAGGCGATGAAAAATCACCTCAAGCCTTTATTTATAAGGGCTAAACTCGAAGAAACCACAGTGAATAAAATCTTGGTGGATTGTGGGGCAACCATCAACATTATTCCTCACTTTATGCTAAGAAAAATAGGCAAAAGTGATGAGGATATCAAGCCTCACAACATGGTCCTGTCGAACTACGAAGGCGGCATAGGGACCACTATGGGAGTGATCCAACTGGATATCAAGGTGGGATCTATCCTTCGACCAACGATGTTTATGGTCATATCGACCAAACCTAACTATAATCTTTTGTTGGGCCGTGAATGGATTCATGGTGTTGGAGCTGTACCATCATCAATGCACAAGAGGTTGCTGCTATGGCGTCTTGATGGGATGGTCGAAAACATAGAAGCGGATCAAAGCTATTACCTGGGCGAAGTGAATCACCTAGGGCTGGCAGACTTCGACAAGAACTTGGCTCACATAGGGCCATGTCCAACACCTGACTTCGACTTGGCGCCAGCGCTAAATACTTTTTGTTCCCTATACCTGCACCCTGAGCATGGTTTTCAATGGGACAGAGAAGACTTGTCCCACATAGACTTCAGTGGGTTAACTGACATCCAACCAACTGGTTAGGGAAGTGAATTCAGTGATAATGACTGAGTCACAATCATTGAAGCGAATTTCGGCTTACGTAGCCGAAACAAAGATGATAACGGCTCTCGAAGCCGAAGTAAAGTACATAGCCACACAGGCCAATGATCAACAGTTATCTGCTGCAGGTCCTGGAAAGGATTTCGATCCAGAACCTCCTGATATCATGCCAGAAGGAATGCAGGAACAGAGGCTCGACGCCATCTATGACGATGAGCCTTTGGGCTTCGAAAAGGACCCCTTGGCAAACAACATCAAAATGTTAGCGCAAGATCCTTTAGAAGAAATCAACTTAGGCGAAGGGTCAGAGAAAAAGCCAACTTACATCAGCGCAAAAATTGACCCAGAACTTAGGTTGGAAGTAATCCAATTGTTGAAAGAGTTCAAGGACTGTTTTGCATGGGATTACGATGAAATGCCTGGTCTCGACAGAGGATTGGTAGAACTTCAGTTGCCAATCAAACCTGGGAAGAAGCCAATCAAGCAAAGTCCAAGACGCTTCGCTCCAGAAATACTGTCAAAGATCAAAACGGAAGTCGAAAGACTGCTGAAGTGCAAATTCATACGCGTTACGAGGTATGTCGAATGGATTGCAGACATTGTGCCAGTAATTAAGAAAAATGGTACATTGAGGGTGTGCATAGATTTCAGAGATTTGAATGCTGCTACACCCAAAGATGAATATCCTATGCCTGTGGCGGAAATGCTAGTCGATTCTGCCGCTGGCTATGAATACTTGAGTATGCTTGATGGTTATTCAGGATATAATCAAATATTCATTGCTGAAGAGGATGTGTCGAAAACAGCTTTTCGATGCCCTGGGGCTCTAGGCACTTACGAATGGGTAGTGATGCCTTTTGGCCTAAAGAACGCTGGGGCAACATACCAGCGAGCAATGAATTCTATCTTCCATGATTTTATTAACACTTTTATGCAAGTATATATTGATGACATTGTTATAAAATCTATTTCCAGGAAGAATCATATTGACCACCTTCGACAATCATTCGAAAGAATGAGAGAACATGGTCTGAAGATGAACCCTTTGAAGTGTGCATTCTGTGTGAAAGCTGGAGATTTCTTGGGCTTCGTTGTCCACAAGAAAGGAATCGAAATCAACCAGAACAAGACGAAGGCTATTCTGGAAGCGAAAGCGCCACCGAATAAGAAGGAACTGCAATCTCTGTTAGGCAAGATAAATTTCTTAAGGAGATTCATATCTAACCTAAGTGGGAAAGCTCAAGCCTTTTCACCCTTACTTCGACTGAATAAAGAGGGATTCGAATGGGGGCAAGAGCAACAAGAAGCTTTCGACAAAATCAAAGGGTACCTCACCAAGCCACCTATTTTGGTGCCTCCTTGTAGCAATAGGAGTATGAGATTGTACATAGCTGCATCCGACAAAACTTTGGGAAGCATGTTAGCCCAAGAAGATGAGAATGGAGTCGAAAGACCCATTTACTATCTTAGTAGAGTTTTGAACGATGCAGAAACTAGATATAGCGAAGTTGAAAAATTGTGTCTATGTCTGTATTTCTCTTGTACAAAACTCAAGCAATATATAAAACCAGTTGATATGTATGTTTCGTCTCATTTTGATGTTTTCAAGTACATGTTGTCGAAACCCATCTTGCACATTCGAATTGGCAAGTGAGCACTAGCATTAACTGAATACTCATTGACCTTTATGCCTCTTAAGGCAGTGAAAGGACAAGTGGTTGCAGACTTTATAGTCGACCACTCAATTCAAGTTGAGAATATTAATTATGTGGAGATAGAACCTTGGAAATTATACTTCGATGGTTCCAGCCATAAAGATGGAACAGGAGTAGGAGTCTTGATTATTTCTCCAGAAAAAATTCCAACAACATTCAAGTACAAGATATCAGGTTCTTGTTCGAACAATGAGGCTGAGTATGAAGCTCTAATTACTGGCCTTGAGATATTGTTGGAATTGGGGGCAACTCGAGTCGAAATAATGGGAGACTCAGAGTTAGTCGTTAAGCAAGTCACAAAAGAATATAAATGCATAAGAGAAAATCTCATTATGTACTTCGTGATAGCAAATCGTTTATTGAAAAAATTTGAAATGGTCAATATTCGACACATACCCAGATTGGAAAATCAAATAGCCAACGACTTGGCACAAATTGCATCTGGGTACAAGATTTCAAAAACGAGATTACAAAGAGCAATCGAAGTTCGAGAAAAGATAAAAGCAACTTGTCTATCACCAACAGACTTGGAATCGACAAGACTAGGATATGCTGATCAAAGTAACTTCGAAATTTCGTTCATAGATAATTTGTCAGAGCAAGATTGGAGGAAGCCCATTGTGGATTATCTTCAAAATCCAGTAGCTTCGATAGAACGAAAAACAAAGTACAGGGCGTTGAGTTACGTACTCATGGGTAATGAGTTATTTAAAAAGACGCCTGAAGGGGTATTGCTAAAATGCTTAAATGAAACTGAGGCATACATAGCCCTTTCGACTACGCACGCTGGAGCATGTGGGGCTCACCAAGTAGGCCATAAGATGAAATGGTTGTTGTTTCGAAAAGGACTATACTGGCCCACCATGTTGAAAGATTGTGTCGAGTTCGCTAAAGGTTGCCAAGAATGTCAAGTCCATACAGGCATCCAACATGTACCAGCAAGTGAACTTCACTCGATAGTGAAACCTTGGCCTTTTAGAGGATGGGCGTTGGACCTCATTGGAGAGATTCGACCAGCATCATCAAAGAGCCAGAAGTATATATTGGTAGGCATTGATTATTTTACTAAGTGGATCGAAGCTATCCCTTTAGTCAATGTAGACCAAGAAAATGTCATTGAATTTATTCAAAAGAACATTATCTTTAGATATGGAATCCCTGAGACTATAACTACTGATCAAGGATCAGTTTTCACCGGTCGAAAGATGCAGGAATTTGCTCAGGAAACGGGCTTTAAACTCCTAACATCAACGCCTTATTATGCACAGGCAAATGGTCAAGTCGAAGCAGTGAACAAAGTAGTGATTGGCTTGATAAAAAAGCATGTTGGGAAGAAGCCAAAAAATTGGCATAAGACGTTAGACCAGATCTTGTGGGCCTGTCGAACGTCCCCAAAAGAAGCCATAGGTACAACACCATATAGGCTAACTTTTGGCCATGACGTAGTGTTGCCAGCAGAAATTTGTCTTCAATCTGCAAGGGTTCAGAGACATTATGATATTCCCTCTGAAATTTATTGGGATATGATGTTAGACGAACTAGTAGATTTAGACGAAGAAAGATTGCGCGCTCTTGACCTACTAAGTCTTCAGAAGAAAAGAGTAGAAGACTCTTATAATAAAAAGGTGAAACCTAAGGCATTTTCGCCTGGAGAATTAGTTTGGAAGGTGATTCTTCCCATGGATCGAAGGGATCGAAGCATGGGAAAATGGTCACCCAAATGGGAAGGACCATTCAGAATTATCCAGACTTTTTCTGGTGGAGCTTATGAAGTCGAAGAGTTAGGTGAAGATAAAAGGCTCTTGAGAGTAAATGGTAAATATTTGAAAAAGTATAAACCTATACTCCAAGAGATAAAAATAAATAACAAGTAACGACTAAATTAACCATAAATAAGCCAAAATGGAAATTTTTTATAAATTAGCCAAAATGGAAATATTGTCGAATACATATTACAATATATGGTTAAAGGGCTGAATCAATCAGAAGGGGATGGAATCCTTGAGTCGAAGGTATTTAGTTTGCTGCAACTCCAATCTTTTGTTGCACAAGGCATTCGCCTGGGCAAGCTTGGCAATTTGATCGTCGAAGGCTTAAGCTTTCTCAGCAAATTCTAGGCCTTGTGTGATTTCAGCTTGACTTTCGGTGTCTAGAACAGTCGAGAGAAGTTCCTCCTTGCGCTTAGTATTGGCATTCATCTTAGCCTCTAGTTCTTCGATTTGCGCCTTTATGGAAGCATTCTCTCGATCTATCGCATCAACTTCTTCTTGTTTAGATGCTTTTTGCTTCGACAACTCCGCAATTCGAGAAGTTGTCTCTGCTACAGCAGTCCATGCAGAAGAGCTTTTGCCATATAACACTTCAAGCTGGCTATTAAAGCCCCTTTGTCGCCGATAATCTGCTGAGACTTGATCAATAATGGAGTGTAACTCCATGATAAAGCCTGAAACCTCCGGAGGCACAGCTAGTAAGTCTACGACATTCAAAACAGCCCCCAAATATGATGGAGCAGTAGGGTCCCCCTCCAAAGCTTTCATCAAATCCTTCTTGAAGAACTGAGCCTTAACCTTCGTCAAAGCCTCATCGAGAGGAGAAGTTTCAGTGGACTTCCCCGACAGAGTAGAAGCCTCCTGACTAATATCAGACGAACTTCCCTTGCTCTCGATAATGGCATTCAAATAGCCAACAGGATCAGTTTTCTTCAAGAGTTCTAAGTCTTCTTTCGACCTATGCTTTGTTGAGGTGACAACCTTTGCAGCAGCGTTGTCTTGGGGTTGAGGCTGTTGAGTAGCATTTGCCTCGACTTGACTCTCTTCGACTTGGACTTCGGCAGTACCAGCGTCATCATGATCCCCTTCGCCAGCGTCACCTTGATCCTCTTCGCCAGCGTCACTGTGGTCCCCTTCGTCACGATGTTCTTCCGACAGATCAACCACCTGAATCTCTTTTGGTTGTTGCTCTTCTGTTTGTGGATCTTCTGTTGGTTGTTCTGCTGTCTCAGCATTGGCTTCATTTGTTTCAGTATTGGCTTCATCGTTCACCAAGTCTTTCTCTTGTGGCCTACTGAGTTCAACAGAGTCCAATGTTTCAGAAGTCCTTGGCGCTGAGCTTTCAGTGGTTTCCTGGAAAAAGAAGAAGAAGAATCTTCTAAGTTAGAAAGAGACATAATCGAACGTGGGTATCGGCACCTGAGTTAAAAAGGGATCAAAGAGATTACTTGCAAAGGAGCTTCATCCCCAGGGCTGGAATTATCGCTTTCGACAGGTTTATTGAGAAGAACATTTAGTTCCTCCTCCGTTGGCTCTTCAATAATTACTGGAGGTGGCCTGGGCTTTCTCCCAGCAACCTTTATTCTGATTGTTCGAGTCTCAGGAAGAGGAACGTCCTTCTTCAGCTTTCGCCTTTTAAGAGGAGCAGGGGGAGAGTCGTCTTCTTCGTCACTCCCAGATTCGACCGTCAGTGCTGGTCGTTTCTTGGGTGAAGGTGCCTAAAAAACCAATTGGAGTTCGATTTAGAAGCTGCATCGAAAGTCAAAATGTTAAAGCCAGAAGAAAATAATAAAAGTCTGGTTACCGATGCATAAGGCTTTTTCGAAGGGCCTTCCCCCTGTTGGTTTGTTGTGGTCTTCGCCGACGCTATAGTTTTTGCCGGTGGTGGAGGTTTTGTTAAGGGGCCTCCTCCCTGATGGCCTTCTGCAGCCTTCTTGGCTGCAGGCTTTCGAACAACTGAAAGTAGACAAAATAATTAACAGGCTACCAGTCGAAAGGGAAAGACAAAGTAATTTGGAAGGGTGAACTTACATTTCTTTATTTTGTCCAAGACAAGAACAAAAGACTTCTGAAGTTCGTCCACGAAGTCCTTCTCGTCGAAAAACTCCTCAGTGTAGTAACTTTTCCACCACTCCTCGAAGGATGGTGAGCAGAGAAAGTTAAGCTGATAGTTAAACAACGAAAGAACTGTTCGACCAGCGTACCTGCCGATATGCTTAGTGGCAGCGTCTTCAGTGTAGTCGTTGCAAAAGTATAACATAGACTTCTCCCTGGGAAAAATTGGAGAAGGAAGTGTTTGAATAATACCAAACTGGCGAGACACCAAGTTTGGTTGATACGCGATTAGACTCAAGTGAGTCTTGGAGCTCTTGAATCGCAGGGGCATTATTCTTGGTGTGAGAAATGCTTCCCACACTGTTGTATGTTCTTCGACCTGAGGACCACTTGACGACTTAGGATGTGGCCTTGTGAACCACTCTGGACCAACCTTTCGTCGAGCAAAGGGAGCCATGGTCGAAGCAAACTCTTTCCTTTTTGCAAACATCAAGACGAAATTTGTAAAAGTTTGTTGAAGCTCCAGCCCATCTTCCGTTGGGGTCAGCAGAGGCAATCTGGTGCCTTCGATGCACCTATTTTCTATTTCCGGAGCCTGCTCATTTATTTGAGTCTTCTGAGGTAAGAAAGACTCGAAGGTGGCATTGAGCCACAGCTGAAGCAGCCAAAAAGGTCCAGCAAGCAGCAGACTGGCTCTGTTCTCGATGATCTTCAAAAGAGTCGCTCCGTTGCTAATCAACTCGTACAGATTCGCCAAAATCAATTCTGCCAAACAGATATTTTGGCCATGGTGGAGTTGGGTGGCGAGAGTGACCATCTTCTTGGTCACCTGTAAAGTCTTGGTGCAAAACACAAAGCGTGACAGCCATAGGGCTAGAAACGCAATATGCTCTACATCCGACACAGCGTCCGTCGACTTATCGTGGTAGTGATTGATGTAGGTTGGTTTTGTGGCAGAGAATCCAATCTGATCCTCCGACATTTCCTCTGGGTCGAAATAGTCCCCAGTGGGTCGAAGGCCAGTGATGGCGGCCACGTCGAAGAGCGTGGGAGTCAGCATTCCACAGGGAAGATGGAAGGTGAAATGAGTGTAATCCCAGAAGAGTAAGGAAGCTATCAACATTTCTGGGGAATAGTTAAGATCCATCTTCGACAACATAACCAGGTCGAATATCCCCATGTCTTTCCAGATCGAAGCTTGGCGTTTCTCCATTTTTTCCAGCCAAGCACTATAGTCAGGAGTGAGGCTAGGGCTAGACCTGAAAGCCCTAACACCTCTATTGAAGAAACGAAGGTCGATTTTCTCCTTAGCAGGATCTTCATTATCCTCTGCATCTTTCTTAGAGCATCCAACCGGTTTGAGTTTTTCAAGTACCGGAAAGTAGCTTTTGATCTTCATGGCTTCAACAATGCTTGGGTATAGTGGGCCAGACATGGCAAAGATTTGGTTGGAGTATCCAACCGGAATCATGAGTTGGCGTGAATAAGCATCACGTACAGCAATGTCTAAGGGCTCAGGGACCCTTCGTTGGCCCGTGGGAGTAACTACGGGAGCAGTGGAGAAAATCCTGGGTTTAACATTTCCAGAGGGGATGTTAGCGCTAGGAGCGGTGGAAGAACCGGACGCCATTGTTGATGCTAAGGTTGAAGATGAAGTGAAGAACAGGTGGTTTGCAAAGTTTGTAAGAGTTTGTATGCAATAAGGAATATCTGAAGGCAAGGTAGCGTGAAAAAGTCCCACAATGGGTACTTGGCGCTATTTATAGTAGTTGGGGAAATCCCCAAATTCGAGGACATTTAATGCCATTTAATGTTGCAGAAGGTAGTGGGACACGTGGCGTCTCCCTGTTGATGTAGCCGTTCTGCAGAAATGAAAGGGTGCAGCGTGCGCCCTCGTTTTTGGGAATTGTCATGATGACAATTTGTGAAAAGACGTTTGGCACGCTGCACGCCGTACTGAAGTGACGTCTTAGGTACGGATGAAATGATGGCTTTTCCTTAGGATTGTCAGTGGTTGGTAGAAGACAAAAAAGTGCACAATTTAATTGGTGACTAAGAATGAAAAGACAGGTGTCGAATGGCATTTCAAAGAATGCCTTTTTCTTTCAGAGTCGAAATAAGGCATTCTTGGGGGGAAATTTGTTGGCTCCTAAATTCGACACCCTTGTTTTATTAATATCAGCCATTAAAGCTGAAGGATGTTTTCGACCAGCTGGGTCTGTCGAAATGCCCATCGGAAGATCGCAATGTACTTAGAGGATTTCTTCCAAGGGAGAATTTGGTTGCCTTCGACGTCGAAGGTGTTTCTCGTCGAAGATGCTTCTCGACGAAGGTGTTCGATTGTTCAGAGTGGAGCGGTTTGAAATTCAAGCGTTTGGAGGGAAAACGGTTCCCAGCGGTTACCAAGTGCAACGTGCAAAGATCTGGAGCGTCGAACGCTGAGAACGTGCCAAGTGGAGTCATCTCGAAGCAGTGTAACTGCCCGACGGTTACTTGGGATGTTTTAGTATAAATAGTAGTAGCTCACGCAGTTTTTTGCGTGTGTTCACAATTATATACAAAGTCACTCATATAGATTCGAGTACCCAGTGTGTGAGAAATAATTGTTGAGAATGTATGTGTGAAACACCACTTTTATTAATCAAAGTCATTTATTTTCCAGAAACTTTACTTGGTTTCTTCTTTACTTTTCCTGTCGAAGCCCTTTATTTCAAGCCTTCCTTTATTTTATCAAGCCCACTTCTTCATGCAATTTGCTTAAAGCCTCTTTATTTTCTTGTCATTTAACCATTATCCAACTTAATCAAAACCCCAAAATCAACCATGTCTTAGGATCAATCTGATCGATCCTGCGAGTAACCAAATAAGTAACCATTTGGAAGATCAGCGGTTGTTTACCAATAACCACGGTAAACAAGTCACCAGAGCAACAGTAGGACACCTTAGAAGCTACCCTTATGCCATTGATCCTTTTTAATTCCGAGGCAACCGTTCCGAGGCAACTGGATCATGTCATGGACATAAGGACTTACTAAAACGTCCTATACTCGACAACCACGTTTCGAAGGTAAGGCAACAGTGAGGCGTACCCTAGAAGTGGTGTGTGAATTTGTGTATTGTTTTCATGTTATGTTTTATCTTATACATGTATCATGAGCTACACATTGTTTTTAATTAGTCATTCATTCTTTCATGCAAAGTTTAGCAGCTAAGAGTGCGGAAATTTAAATGCGGAAAGTAAAATCCTACGCTATTACAAGGCGCAGGTCTATACATCGCCAAATTAACAAAGACCCATTTGATAAAGAATGCGGAAAATAAATAAATTCCTAATTACTATTACATGGCTTGAGCAATTACATAATATTCACAATAAAATAATGTGTGAAAAGAATAGAAATAGAACGTTCGAGGGCGTTGGACCCTTTTGAAATTAAATTAAATTAAAAGTTAATTAATTATTAAATTAAAGAAAAGAAATGTTTTTTAGGTTTTTGGTATTTATGAGAGAAAGAAATTAAAATTGAAGAGAAACCCTAATTCTAAGTTGTTTTTAATTATTAATGAAAAAAATATTAAAGTTTAACCTAATTTACTAAATATTTAATGTACATGTTTATTTACAAAAATATTTAATAATTAATAATGAGAAAATTATTTATTTAAGAAAAAGATGAGAATGTTACAAAACCCTAGTTTCTACTTATTTTAATTTATTAAGAAAAATATTAAAGTTTTGAAACCTAAATTAATCTAATTAATTGTTAAAGTTTATTTACAAAAATAATAATGGTGAAATTAATATTAATAAAATAAACATTTTTGATTTTTATGTACTTTATCTTATGGAAATTAATTTATGAAATTAAAGAAAACAATTAAAAAACAATTAAAAGAATAAAAGGAAAATCAAATAAAAAATAAAAATGATGCAAACCATGGGGGGTTTCAGGCCCAAGGGGAGGTTTTTTGAAGTATTCTGGCCCATTAGACAGAAAGCCTTGTTTGACTTTCTGGCATCACGTGCGTGTTCATTGACTCCTGAGTACCGTGGTCTGCATTCTTTGGCCATTGGATTGGGTTTCATGGCCATTTGTGTTCTGGTTGTTGGCCATTTGTGTTCTGGCCTCATCATGCATAAGTTGTTCTACTTTGGCCATTTGGCTTTTGGCTTTTGGCCATTTGGCTTTTGGCTTTTGGCCATTTGGCTTTTGGCCTCAATGTTCCTTAATGAACCTGCATGGGATCCTGTCTAAATCTGTAGTGTTGAATCTCATGAACACATTAAATAAAATCATAAAATACAAATAAAGCCAATATATGAAGAAATTTAATGTTTAGGCACAATATGGTATGTATGAATGATTATACCCTTTTGATCATGGAGATCAAATTAATGTTACCCTTACTGGAAAAGTAGTGACACAAATGCTTTTATGCCCTTTTGATCATGGAGATCAAGCCAGCCTTACCCTTACTGAAGAAGTAGTGAGGTGTTGGTTTGTAACTGTGATGGCTTGTTTGTAGTGAGAGAGTAATAAGGATTTCAAGGTTTTAGGGTTCTTGAAAGAATTTGATATTCTAACAGTATTGTGGCAAGGTTTTTTCTCTCTTTTCCTCCTCTCTGGTTTGTGTGAAAAGAATGTGATTATATAATGGAAATTAGGGTAAAGAAAATGGGCTTTGAATGTGCAATTAGGCCTCCAATGTTCACTTGAGTTTGTCACTTTCCAGGCTAAATCGCAGGGACTTAAGTGCAATTTTTGAAGTTGAAATGTGAAACCAAAATGTAGCCGACATTGATAACTAACTCCTGTCTGAAAATCGGCTTAATCGGATAAACGGTGAATTAGTTATGAATTTTTGAAGTTTCAACTCAGACAAACTTATTTTGGGCTCCAGTGTCGACTCTGACACGTTCTTCAATAAATAACTGGTATTGATCGGAGCATAATCCGGTCTCGACTTTTGAAGCAAAGTTGTAGATCTATGAGTCAGGGACCTTGTGTAAAAATATGAGCCCAATCTGATAAAAATTGATCGAGTTATAAATTTTCGAAGTTTCGGCCCATATGAAATAATATTCAGCATTCAGGATTTTCAGCGTGTCACGCACTCTGAGCAAAAAACGAAGGCCTTTTGAATACCGTTTGAACTCAATACCTTCTGTGAAAATGTAGCCAACTCAGTTTGTGAAATTTTGGTGCCGGAACCAGCTCGATACGATGAAAATCGACCAAGTTATGATTTTCTGAACATGACGCAAATAAACTTCTGTCACAAATTTTCTGTATGAAAATACTTGATAAATCCACATTTTTGAAGACCTTCTGATCGAAACTGGCTTCTATCCGTGAGAGATGAAAACGTAGATAATGTCAAGACGGAATTTTGGCCACCGGAACGGGTTCAAAACGAATCACGATCTTCAAATTATGAATTTTTTAGCGCGTAAAAACTGCACTTTCAGCACACTTTTTCACCATATTTCTTCGAGAAAACTCACACAGTCGGATACCTTCTTTAAAGAATTGACTCTTGAGCCGAACCTGAATTTGAGAATATGTTATCAGAGATATCTTGGCAAAAGAATACCTGAATATGACGCGCCGGGTTGGACTTGTGAATTTTTCTTGAAATGTTTTAAGAAATACGGGAGGGCAAATTTTGGGGTACAACACATATCATGCAATATAACTTCGTGTTTTAGCTAACATTTTTACCCTTTTCAGGATAAGATTAAAAAGCTATCATTAACAATTATTCAGATACAATATGGATACACCCCAGACGCGGCGGTCATTCTATTACTCATTCAGAACTTCAAGTCAAAATACAGTATGGATACGCTCCAGACACGGCAGCCATTCTATCTCTCATTCAGATTCAACTATCAACTACAAAGTTCAGATACGCTCCAAACACGGATGCCATTTTGGCCTTTATACCAATAGTTTGATTCCCCTAGTGCAGTCACCACGAAAGTCATTCTGTCACTTATTCAGATCCCAGTTACAGTACAGATACACCCCAGACACGACGGTCATTCCACTACTCATACAGATCTCAACTTCAGATACAGTCCAGATACGCTCCAGACACGGTTGCCATTCTGTCACTCATTCATAGTTTGTCCTCAGCATACAGTTGCTCCATACGCAGACGCTTCTCTGTTACCTAGATACAATACAAATACACTCCAGACACGACAGTCATTCTGATATTCATTCAAAATTCAAATACAGTTACAACTCAGGTACGCGCCAAACACGGACGCCATTATTTTTCTCATACAAACTCAGTCTCCAGATACAGTTCAGTGGCATTCCAGACACGGATACCATTTTGATGCTCATTCTTCTGACCTACAACATTGCAATTCGACAAAGATTCTTGGATGGCATCTTTAAGCCCATCTCCAGCAAGATTCTACCATCTCCAAATGGCATCTTTAAGCCCATTTACTCAACTATATTTTGACGAGTGCAAATTTATGGGCACTCTAGTGTCCAATCCTCTTTTACCTTCAAGTCACGAAAGGAAAGCTTGCCAATCTAACACTTCAGGTTCAAGAAGATTGAACATGGGCAACTGTTGTACCCCAAAATTTACCCTCTCATTTCACTAACATTTTCTCATCTCAAGACTCTTGGAACTCAAGATCAAGCTAGGGTTTGCTCTACTCAAGACACCTCCTTGCACTGTTAACCTAAATTAGGGTTTGAGTTTGCACAAGGATGTTTTGACCTAAAATACACAAAGTGACTTTCATACTTCATGTTGGACTCACAAGTTTGTCCATACCAAGTTTCAAACCTTGATATAAATTTTTGCCCAGTCAATTGGACAGTTGATATAGAAATCAACTATATTGGGGAAAAAGTCAACTGTGGCCAATTGACAGTCAAACCTCATAAATTTTGACCCACATCAACATTATGAACTCATATGAACCATTTGATCAAGTTTGGATCATAACTCCACAAGAAATTTGATCAGATCACCAAAAGGGCAAAATGGTCATTTTTAGGGTTTTGACTGCACAAAGGCAATTTTTGACTGTTTGACCTAGACAATGGAAAATCAAGCTCACATATGGACTCAAGGACTCAATGAAATTGTCTTGACCCATTCAACAAGTTCGAAAGATCTCAAATGCATAGGATTGACAGATGAATTTTCAGTCAACTTATCAAAATTTGTCTGTACACTAAAAAGTCAAACTTTGACTTTTTGGTCAAAATCAAGTGCCAAGAGTTATTTTTCATCAAGACATGTCAAATTATGAAACTTGTTCATCAAGAAACCCAAAAATGCAAATTAGGGTTTAAAATGGAAAATTTTCATAACTTAGAAATTTTCTAAGTTATGAAATTTTCTTATTTTTTCCTAACTTTGTCCCATTTTTTCACCAAGATGCAAATGGATTCAAACAAAACTTGCAACATGAAAGTTGTAGTCCACACAAAGTCTACAACTTTGATTCACAAAGTTTTCTCAAAAGAAGCTTGTATCTCAAGTTATGATTTTTGGAACAAGGGTACCTAAAACTTATAACTTAGAGAAAATTTGCCCTAATCTAGGCAGGATCTTGACCCATCTTCTTGGCCACTTTTCACATAGTTCCACTTGGAGTTTCAAGTTGCATTTCAAAGATGGATTATAGTACATGTTCCAAGCTTTCCAAATTGTCCAAGAACTCCTCAAAAACCCTTGTGATTAGAGAGAATAAAATGCTTGAAGTTGGCAAAAACTCACTTTTGTCCATGGCCAATACATGTTCATACCAATTTGAAAATCTGATCTAGCTAGCTTGGTTCACAATTACAGGCCTCAAAACCAGTTTGTACTCCATAATTTAATGCATATCTATTGATTTAAGGTATTGTCTTGGTCATTAGGGCATTGTACACAAGATTAAGCCCTAAATGGTAAAAGGTATATTGCCATTTTTGCAAAAGGTTACTTTATGTCAAAACACTAAACATTGAGCCTTGAACAAAATCTGATACTGCAAACTAAATCCATGAATTAGAGGGGCCAAGAGTGTTGTGTGCAGGGTGATAGGAGGGCATGTACAAGGCTATAACATCACTTCCATTCTTTTGCTTCAAAGTAGAAGAAAAGTTGCAAAACATATGCCATCTCTCACATCTGTTAAGACCAACTTATACAAACATTGTAGACAAGTTTTGTACCTCCTAACAAGCCAGAAACACGAACCCTTTATCACTCAAACCTCCTCATACTCAAAATCTCCATTTTTCTGCAAAACAGAGCCAGTTCTGCATTTTGTAAGCCATCATCAAATTATATCGTGTGTTTTGCCCAAGGATACTTCAAACACCTTCCAACTAACATATCTAAGCTATCCAGATCATCCATTGCTAGCTGTAACACCTTTAACACACATTGCCATTTTTGTTTCAAAGCTTTGCAGGTTCAGTTCTTTGGAATGATTCAAGATATTTCAAAACAAGCCAAGCATTGGAAAATCTTCCTTGGACCTCAGGCAAGCTCAAAAGAAGCTCAAACACCATTGAAGGTTGCTACATTGTCCAGCTCGAAGTCAACTGAAACAGGTATTTCATGGACTTCTATCTCTCTATTTAAGAATGGTTAGGCTTAGGTTTGTGAATGAAATATGTTGTACTCATAGCCCTGAAGCCATACATATGCTTAGTTTTCATTTACATTAATCGTGCTAGGAGAATTTCACCCATGAACTTTCTGAAAAAACTAGGTTAGAAATTAGGGCCTGAGAAATTCTCTCTGGTCTTTGAGAGTTAACTCAAGTTTTTTATATGGTTGGATTCGTTGTTTGATGCTCTACAAGTTTCATTTTATGAGTTTTGTCAAAAAATCAAAGAATCAGGAGATAACATTTGTGTACAGAAGCACGCGTGTTTCAGTTCAGAGGAAGGAGATGAAGTGAGTTTGGGCTGGGCCTGATCATTTTTACTTCTAACACCCAATTATTCAGCTTACACCCCCCTGGCCCATTTATTTGAATATTTATCATTTTGACATTTTTATTTTTTATTCTGACTTTATTATTTTTTGTCCAAATATAAAAAATGCCAAAAAATTATTTTCTGTATTTTTCATATTTATTTGATATTTATTTTTATTTTACTAAGTATAAATATGTAAATATTCTATTTTCTTTTTATTAAAACTCAAAAATAATACAAAAAACATACTTATCTTCATTTATTATTTTTATTTACATTTGAAAACATTTTCTTGGATATACACATTTTTTGTAAATAATTAATTTTTTTTATTTTTATATATTTAATATGTTTATTATATATATATATATATATATATATATATATATATATATATATATATATATATATATATATATATATATATATATATATATATATATATATATATATATATATATATACTTATATACTTTATTTTATTAAATAATTAGGTCAAAAATTCAAAAATAATACACTTTCATTTTTATTAATATTTTACACTAAAAATATCATTTTTACAATATACTTTTATTTTTTGCACAAATTAAAATATTATTGTATATAATTAATAAATAATACTATTTATTTAAGAATTAGGGTTTTTGCCCTAAATATCAAGATAATTAAAATTGACTTTTTTTTAATTATTTTTACTTCACATTGGAAAATACTTTTTACATACATAAAAATATTTTTTGCATGATACATTTTATTTAACATTTATTTATTGTATTTTATTCAATTATTGTACATTTAAATATTGCCTATACATTCGATGTGGTTGTAATAATTTAGAATTTAATTTCTTGTCAAATACCCCCAATTCAAATTTGTACCCCCTCCTTATATCATGTTGTAATAGTGTAGGATTTAAATTCTCGCACTTTTAAATACTTTCAATTATGCCATGGTTAGACCTAGGGTTTGTATGCAAATAAAATCAACAAATAGCTTGACCTAATCCAAAGATAACAATACATGAAAAACAAACACAATACACACTTGCACCCCTAGGGTTACAATCCACTTGTTGCCTTCAAAAATGGGCCATGGTTGCATGTCAAGTACTTTGGCAAAACAAAAAACAAAAAAAAATAAAGATCATAGTCCCTCGATGACGCTATCTGAGTTGCCTAAACAAAATGATCAAGTCCCTTAAGAAAATTGCCAAAAATACTTGACACAATTGCTATCATGGTCTATACGATGACCCGCGCCTGTCCCGTTTAACATCCTAACACAAGGTTGTTCACCAAATACAATGGTGAAGCAACACTGTTAAAGGGTTAAAAACATAAGAAAGATCTTTGAGTAAAATAGGGTAGACAACTCTTAGTTACTTGATCAAAGCTTGCAAAAACATCCTTGTTATCTTCAAAACACACTTCACCACACAATTTCAAAACCCTACTTTCAAACATTGAAAACTTTTCAAAAGACAAAAACACCTTTGTATACATTCAAACAAGAATCATTAGAAAGGTTGCCACAACGATGGCCTCTTTTCAAAGCATCTTTAAAAACCACACACAAAGCACCATGTCAAACAATTGAAAAGCAAAGCAAGTGATCTAAGCAAGTAACTAAGAGCCTGTGGATAACCATTGATAGAAAGGGTGCTAATACCTTCCCTTTCTATAATCTACTCCCCGAACCCAAGAAAACATCTCAAAGGTCTTTCCTGTGCTTTTTGACCTTTCCTTAGGATAAAATAAAAATTCGGTGGCGACTCTTGCTAAACCGAAACATTTCTGAACACAAAACGCAAAATCCCAAGTCAGTTCTCCCACCGTATCACAATAAGTTATCTCAATTCCTTCCGCTATATGGAATTGGATGGCAATTTCATCGAAACGCCTTTCCAACATTTTGAGAAAGTTTCTCCCGAGGTAGCAGTTGCGAAGACAATGGTTGAGGTACCTATCGTTCCCAAGCATGTGCCTAGGATGTCATCTCTCAAGAACGCAAAGGCGGTGATAAAAGAAGGGAAGAGTACAGTATGGGGGCAATTGCCTGATTTTCCCCATAAGACGGACAAATTTGGACTAGGGTTTACAGCTGCAGGGCAGAAGGCTATGCGTCGTTCCAAGACTGGAGGGCCACCTGTAAGGATCACTCACCATGGAATTAATGTTGTAGAAGATGAAGATGAAGAGGGCCACTTTGAGGATTGGATTTTTCCGACCGTCGAATGGGGTTTAAGCAACTGGGAAGCAAAGGATTTTACTCCCATCACCTTCATCAACCAGTAATTTTATCTTTGAACAATTTCTTATTTCGGTCTGTAATAACTAAAACAATTCGTACGCTATTTTCACCTTATGCCTTGCCCGAGGCATATAGGTCCATTTGTAAGGGCTTGATTTTCTTCATTATCATATGCCATGTTTTAATAAATCATTGGACGCTTTCATCTACAAACTGTTGTGTCCATTTTCTTTCCTTTTGCATTTTTGTTTTGTTTAAAGGATGACTATCCGTTACACACACCCACACTCACAAATGCAGGTACCCATCCACTCTGGATTCCATGGGTAACTATTCTGCTTCAGCCTTTGATAACTCTGAAGATTTGGTCAATCATGCTGAGTACGAAGTTGACGAAGATTGTGAAGTGCCGGGAGAGTTAGCCAGACTTTTGCAACAAGAAGAGAGGGCTATTCTGCCTCATGAGGAGTTGCTAGAAACCATCAACTTGGGAACAGAGGAAGACAAAAAAGAGGTAAAAGTGGGTGCCAACCTGGAACCGAGTGTCAAAGAGCGCTTAGTACAGTTGTTGATCGAATATGTTGAAATCTTCGCCTGGTCTTATGAAGACATGCCGGGACTAGATACAGATATCGTGGTTCACCGTCTCCCTACAAGAGAAGAAGGTCCACCGATCAAGCAAAATGTCCTTCGAATGAGGCCCGACATGTCTGAGAAGATCAAAGCTGAGGTAATGAAGCAATTCAACGCTGGCTTTCTGGATGTTACTTCCAATCCATAATGGGTTGCTAACATTGTGCCCGTGCCTAAGAAGGACGAAAAAGTCAGAATGTGTGTGGACTATCGGGATTTAAACAGGGATAGCCCTAAGGATGATTTTCCACTGCCACATATCGACATTTTGGTAGACAATACAGCTCAACACAAAGTATTTTCTTTCATGGACGGATTCTCGGGCTATAACCAGATCAAAATGGCACCCAAGGACATGGAGAAAACTACTTTTATCACGCAATGGGGTACCTTCTGCTACAAAGTGATGTCATTCGGACTGAAGAATACAGGGGCAACCTATCAACGCGCCATGGTAGCTTTGTTTCATGATATGATACATCATGAGATCGAAGTTTACGTAGACGACATGATAGCTCGATCACAAACGGAAGAAGAACACCTTGAGAATTTGCAGAAGTTGTTTGCCAGGTTGAAGGAGTATAAGCTCAGACTAAACCCAAGCAAGTGCACTTTTGGAGTTAGGTCTGGTAAACTTCTGGGATTTATTATCAGCAACAAAGGCATTAAGGTTGATCCAGCTAAAGTAAAGGCTATACAAGAAATGCCTGCCCCCCACACTGAAAAGGAGGTTAGAGGATTCTTGGGACGCTTAAACTATATTGTGAGGTTCATCTCTCACCTGACATCTACCTGTGATCCAATTTTCAAGTTGCTGAAGAAAGATCAGGTGGTTGAATGGAACAATGATTATCAAGTTGCTTTTGATAAGATCAAGGAGTACTTACTAGAACCTCCTATTCTGATGCCACCCATCGACGGAAGGCCGTTAATCATGTATCTGACTATTTTGGATAACTCAATGGGGTGTGTGCTGGGCCAACATGACGAGTTTGGCCGAAAAGAGCATGCCATTTATTACCTTAGAAAAAAGTTTACCGACTGTGAGACTTGTTACTCACTACTCGAGAAAACTTGCTGCGCTTTGGTATGGGCTGCTCGCCGGCTAAGGCAGTATATGTTGACACATACCACTCTGCTGATTTCCAAGATGGATCCAATCAAGTATATCTTCGAGAAGCCTGCTTTATCTGGAAGAATCGGTAGATGGAAAA